>JASDDO010000012.1:378203494-379403494 GCA_030015575.1 Agapanthus africanus
TTTTTTTTCCACTTCATTCTTATATTCTTAGAATTTCTCAAAGGCCTCGGATTTATGATTCATCAAGAAGACATGTCCATACCTAGAGAAATCATCTGTAAAAGTAACAAAGTAGGAATAACCACTTCGCGCATGTGTAGACATTGGACTACACACATCGCTGTGTATGAGTCCCAAGAGCGAGCTCGCTCTTACTCCATATCCAGTGAACGGAGTCTTTGTCATCTTTCCCATGATACAAGATTGACAAGTTGCATAAGAATGATATTCGAACGGATCCAAATATCCCTCTCTATGTAACTTCATCAATCGTGTTTCATTGATATGACCCAGTCTACAATACCATAAGAAAGCCTGATTTAGTTCCGGAAACTTTCTTTTAAGTGTGTTCTGGACACCGAAAACCTGAGTTTGATTTAATACGTATATTCCGTTATCTAATGTACCTGACCCAATCAAAACTTGATTTAGGTAGATGTGGACCACATCGCTTACAAATGTAAAATCATATCCTTCCATAGAAAGAAAGGATACAGATATGATATTACAAGCTAGACTAGGTACATACAAACAGTTACATAGAATTAATATCTGCCCACTTGTCAATCCTAAGTGATATTCCCCTACGGATTCAGCGTCCAAGCTCATTCCGTTAGCAACCTTAAGAGTTATATCACCTACCCTGATAAATCTACGGTTTCTCAAAGCCTGTAAATGAATTACAGATATGAGATCCTGATCCAGTATCTAGTACCTAGGAAGTATAGTTAATTAACATACAGTTTTCAATTACAAACACACCCGAAGTCGAAGCCACAACATGCTTTGGATCCTGGATTCTGGCTTTCAAAGCCCTGCAATCCCTCTTCCAATGCCCTTTTCCCATGACAATAAGAACATCCCTCTGTCACGACCCAATGTTCGGCCCGTGACCGGCACTTAACCACGTAACGTCTACAGGCGTAACGCGACTAAGTAAGCCGAAACCCAGAAATCAAAAACCATTTTAAATATAGAGTTTTAAAACATTTTAGTAGAAGCATTTGTAAAATGTTTAGAAATCCTTAAGTAATTTAGTAGAAAACCTTTTTAGTTCAAGTGTTACATTTTAATAATTTTGGCAACATTTCATTTATAAAAATTTGTCCCGCAAGTCGGGTAAAGGCAAGGTGTAGTCAAACTAATATGTGAAATGAATAGAGCATCACAATATGATATACGACGCCGTAGCGAAGAATGGGCAGTAAAGCAAAGATAAATATCATAAAAGATAAGACTGCATAAATAAAGTCGGCTCACAGCGAGCTCGACACCAGAGTACAAAATAACATACATCGCCCTCACAACTGTCTCTAAGTCAACACATGAAGGTAGATGGAGAATACTAGATACATCAATATACAACTGAAAGGTAAACAGATACCGTACAAAACCCACCTAATAGCAAAAGGGCTAACACGCCTCAGAAATGGTATCTGTGTCAAAAGATGCGGTAAACAGCCAGCCTCGACTACTCCAAAGGGCAACCTGCAAGCACTGTGGCACAACGGGGGTGAGTTGCCAACTCGTGAATAGTAGATAACATATAAAGGTAATCGCTAGTATGCACGTGCTGCAATACTCTAACCTATGCCAACGGATAAACATCTATATGATGAACTGGGTGCCCACTCTCATGCAACAAGTGCGATCTAGTAATCGTGTCTATATGATGAGCAAGATATGTGATAATCAGGCATGGCGATGCAATCTAACAACCCTATATATATGATGAGCAGGGTACGCAATGATATGCAAGCATGTGTACTCTATCAGGTATGCTAGCTACAGGATGAGATGTCAAGTACTAAATGCTGAGTATGGGAAGAAATAATGTCTACACGGAATGTCAACGTGGAAAACATAACTGGTGTCTGTCAATACACCCCAATCCCAATACAACTCAGGCGCCGTCATCCACATCGGCCCTCAAATCCTGTAATCTCATAAAATCGTGAGTGCCCAACATCGGCACCCAAATATCAAGAAAACTCGTGTCCAGCATCGACACGCAAAACAACATATCTCGGGCATCCGTCAGTCCGGGTTAGCCCACGGGCTCTGTCTGCGGTATCGGCCCTCGGCCTCGGCAGTACGAGTCGTCCCGTATCCATCTCTCGACTCTGGTCGGTATCCTCCGGATAACCGCCAGGTCTAACCAATCACCGGTAGGTAGTAGTCCCTCTGCCAGGCTCACCGTCTACTGCACAGCGATCCGTTCTCGCCCCGGGGTACCATACCGGGTCCACCATGTACCCGTAATCGGCCTTGTCCAGCTCCTCGACTCGGGTTCCCATGTATCGCTCTAGCACCGAGAAAACACATGGTGGACGCACTGAAATATCATATCAAGGGAAACCGGGTTTTTTAAACAGTGCGTATTTTTCTTAAAATAGTACTCCGATTCCCAAATCCAGAAATCACATAGATCAATCTAATGCGTAAACCCATGCCATGCGTCGTATGACACTGAGGGTAAATAAAAAGGGAAAACCGCTCTGTTTAAAAGATCCAGTTTAGAAAATATCATATCCGGTCCCTTAGTTTTTAAATTAGGTCAATATCATCCATGTATGTAACAAGTGAATATGAGTATAGGTACGGATGTGCGAAAAGATAAGTATGTTAAGTGATTGTAGCAACGTACATGTACACTAATGTGGACATATGATGTATATGTGTCCAAGTACGAATAGATGATGTATGTGTGCTCAAAGTCTGAATATATGCAGTGTAGGGCACAAAGGTAAACATATCAAGGTATATATGTATATGAACTATGACGAAATATAATGGTGCAAATGCACAGGTAGTGAGATATCAATGAAGGT
This sequence comes from Agapanthus africanus, assembly GCA_030015575.1. Taxonomy (NCBI): domain Eukaryota; kingdom Viridiplantae; phylum Streptophyta; class Magnoliopsida; order Asparagales; family Amaryllidaceae; genus Agapanthus; species Agapanthus africanus. Next base: position 378,206,365 of record JASDDO010000012.1, read on the forward strand.
ATGCAAAATCGTAAGTGTATAGTGTACATGATATGAATATAACATATGCTGATATGTGGCAGGTCATGACAACATCAATAAAACGGAATCATTATCATAAATGATTTCTGGCAATCCTATACTGTGAGTGTCATGGCAATCACTAACGGCGTGAGTGCAGCATATAAATCGTGCTCATGCAACTGATACCGCTAGTGGCAGTGCAGTGTTCTATACTACCAGTTCTATATATAACAAAAGGTATGCTACTCACCTGGTCGCCCCGACGCTTAACGCCAAATGGGCGATTTCCCCGTAGATGTTAAATCTACTCACCTGGTCGCGTGCTAAGTATAGCCGACCACCTGCTTCCCTTTCCTGGCGACATCTGACGTACCCGCCTGTGAACCTTGAATTTACACAAGGAATCCAATTATATAAGCAAGAATCTCGCAAAATGCGATATCGAAACAAAACGAGAAACTCGTGTCGCGAATCAACGCGCGTGTGTGCGATACGCTGAAACGTGTGTGCGCGCGTCTACGACTCATCCCGACACGCCGCGATACGCTGAATTACAAAACCCACTCGCGTATCGCGCAAACTAAAAACACCAGAAAATGATATATCGTCCCAGATTCTACCCAGGTTAAAATATTACAAATCTATATACACCATGGACCTACAGAACATAGAAGATACCCAACCAAAAAAAACCTAGCTCCTATCTCCCTGCTCTGGCCGCAACTTGCGGCCAGAAAGATTTTTCCGGCGGCCTGAAGGTTGGCTGGTGGGGTCGGGCTCTGGTGGTGGGGTCAGGGTGTCACTAGTATGCTATGGTCCACTCAATTTTATTCTGGAGTCACTGGGGTAACAGCAGATATAAAAAAGCTAAGTTTTGCTTTAAAAAGTCACATTTTGCACAATCAAGAAAAATCATGGTATTTTGGTGTAATCTGTGGTTACCTAGGTTTACTTGGCCTTAATATCACCTAATTAACTTTGTCTAGCCAAAAATAACCTTACTTAAGCAAAGATCACACTAATCTCCACAAATATTGCTAAAAACACACCATCTAGCGATAACAACTACCAATTTACACTAAGAAAACTAAACCAACGCACAAGTCTAGCATACAAGCAAGTGGAGCTCAGAGGTTATACCTCACTTGACCCTACGACGCTGGGACAGGAGAAGAAGAGGAGAAGAAGAAGCTGCTACTGCTGTTGCTGTTCCAGATGCTGCTGCTGTTGCTGTTGTTACTGCTACTGCTGATGCTGCTGCTTGTTATTGTTGTTGGTGCTGCTGCTGATGCTGTTGTTGATGGTGTTAGTGCTGGGGCTGCTCGGCTGCTGCTACATGTGCTGGGGCTACTGCTGCAAGGAGCTACTGCTGTTGCTTGGTGTTGCTGCTGCTGGGGCTCAAGCTGATGCTGGGGCTGAAGCTGATGTAGCTGCTGCTGCAACTTCTGCTGTTGCTGCTGATGATGCTGAGAGTGTGTGTGTGAGTGAGTGAGAGAGTGAGTGAGTGAGATATGAGAGTGTGTGATGCAACAAAAGAAATGATAATGCACAAGGTCAAGCCCCCATTTCTCTCTCTCTTGCCACATTAAATGCAAGCATGGGCTTGCCATGATGCACCCCCCTCTCTCTCTGTCATTTAATGCAAGCATGGCTTAGCCATGATGCATTCTCTCTCTCTCAAGTCAACCAAAAGCATTTTAAATTCCATTTCATTTTTAAAAAAAATACCCTTAATTCAAATCATGTTAACTTACTAATGGTGGGGTTAACCTACCATGGTTGTTAAACATGGTTTAACCCAAATTCTAACCCTAGTTTACATGCACAAGTTTGTGCAAGCTTGGGAAAATTTTAGAAAAATATTTATTAAATTTGAAAAATTATTTGAAAATCAATTTGGTAAACTTTTTATTAAAATTCACATATTAAAATATAATTAGCCACTAAACACATCCTAGGATGTTACAATCTTCCCCCCTTAGAGAAATTCGTCCCCGAATTTAAAATATAAAGCAACGCATACCTTCAAAGAGATGAGGGAACTTCTTCCGCATCTCGCCCTCGGCCTCCCAAGTGATCTCTTCACCATTCGGGCTGCGCCAAAGCACCTTCACTGATGGAAAGACCTTCGATCTAAGTTTCTTCACCTGCCGGTCCAAGATCACGATTGGCTGCTCGGTGAACGTAAGATCGCGCTCGAGCTGAACGGTCTGACGCTGAATCATGTACGAAGGGTCATGTAGGTATCTGCGAAGCATCGACACGTGGAATACGGGGTGAACATCTGGGAAGTCGGGTGGAAGAGCCAAACGATAAGCAACTGCGCCCACACGCTCGAGGATCTCAAAGGGACCTATGAATATGGGGCTAAGCTTCCCCTTCCGTCCAAACCTCATCACTCCCTTCATTGGAGAGACCCTCAGAAACTCGTGATCGCCAACTGCGAACTCTAGTCTGCGGCAGCGCCTGTCAGCATACGATCTCTGCCTGCTCTGAGCTGTCCTCATCCTGTCTCGAATCAGCTGTATCTTCTCAGTCGTCTCCTGTACGATCTGTGGCGCCAAAATACTGCCCTCGCTGAGCTCTGTCCAACAGATGGGCGATCTACATCTCCTCCCATACAAAGCCTCGAAAGGTGCCATCTGAATCGTATCCTGGAAGCTATTGTTGTAGGAGAACTTTATCAAGGGTAAATGATGATCCCAGCTACCACCAAAATCTAAAACGCACGCGCGGAGCATGTCCTCGAGAGTCTGAATTGTCCGCTCTGACTGTCCGTCGGTCTGCGGATGAAATGCTGTGCTGAAACTCAAGCGCGTGCCCAAAGCCTCCTGAAGCCTCTGCCATAGTCGGCTGGTAAACTAGGTTCCTCTGTCGGACACAATACACTTCGGGACTCCATGCAGTCGTACAATCTCGTCGATGTATATCTGGGCATACTGAGCAAATCCGAAAGTCGTCTTCACTGGCAGGAAGTGAGCCGCTTTCGTCAGACGATCCACGATCACCCAAATGGAGTCATACCCCCGCCTAGTCCTGGGTAGACATACCACGAAATCCATCGAAATCTGTTCCCATTTCCACTCCGGAATGGGTAACGGCTGTAGCTCCCCTGCGGGCCTCCGGTGCTCGGCCTTGACTTGCTGACAAGTCAGGCATCTAGACACGAAATCTGTAATGTCCCTCTTCATTCGGTCCCACTAGTAGACCTCTCTCATATCATGGACATCTTGGTGGAACCGGGGTGGACACTGTACACCGATCGATGTGCCTCCTCAAGAATATCGCGCCGCAATCCCTCAGTATCTGGTACGCACAGTCTAGACCCAAATCGTAATATCCCCTGATCATCAATCGCGAACTCGGATAATCCGCCCTGTCCAATCTGTGCCATGATCTCTGAGCAACGGTCATCCCCGCGCTGTGCCTCATATATACGGTCAAGCAACTGTTGGCGTGCACGAACATGCGCAAGCTGTCCCCCGATCTGCGTGAACTCGAACTGCACTCGGATGTCACACAATATCTGCCAATCTGCCGACGACTGTCTCTGTACTGCACTCAAACCTGCTAGACTACCCTTGGGCCTCCTACTCAAAGCATCTGCTACTACGTTAGCCTTGCCCGGATGATATAAGATCTCGCAGTCGTAGTCCTTTACCAGTTCCATCCAACGGCGCTGTCGGAGATTCAGGTCTCGCTGCTGAAATATGTACTTGAGGCTCTTGTGATCAGTGAATATCTGGCACGACTCGCCGTATAGGTAATGTCGCCAGATCTTAAGTGCAAAAACCACTGCAGCCATCTCCATATCGTGAGTGGGGTAGTTCTGTTCATGTTTCTTCAATTGCCGGGAAGCATAAGCGATCACCCTGCCATGCTGCATCAATATGCACCCTAGCCCCACTCATGAAGCGCACAATAGACTGCAAATCCGCCTGATCCTGAAGGCAACGATAATACTGGCACCGTAGTCAAACAAGTCTGTAGCTGCTGGAAACTGTGCTCGCAATCCTCTGTCCAATCGAAGGGAACTCCCTTCCGGGTCAATCCGGTCAAGGGTGCAGCAATACGGGAGAAATCCTGTACGAATCGCCTGTAGTAGCCGGCCAGTCCTAGAAAGTTGCGTATCTCAGTTACGGACGTAAGTCTGGGCCAGCTCTGAACGGCCTCAATCTTCCTTGGGTCCACACATATACCATCCCGTGTAATTACGTGACCCAAGAAGTCTACGATGTCGAGCCAGAATGCGCACTTGGAGAATTTTGCATAAAGCCGGTGCTCCCTCAAGGTCTGTAGTGTGATCCGCATGTGCTGCTCGTGCTCCTCTCTGCTCCGGGAATACACCAATATATCGTCAATGAATACGATGATGAACAAGTTGAGATACGGCCGGAATATACGGTTCATCAAGTCCATGAAGGCTGATGGCGCGTTGGTGAGTCCGAACGACATCACCAAAAACTCATAATGGCCATAACGTGTACGAAAAGCTGTCTTCGGAATGTCCTCCCATCGAACTCCCAGCTGATGATAGCCCGATCGCAAATCGATCCTCGAAAAATATCCTGCCCCCTGAAGCTGGTCGAACAAATCGTCGATACGTGGCAAAGGATATCTGTTCCGCACGGTCATCCTGTTCAGCTGTCGGTAGTCGATACACAAACGTATGCTCCTGTCCTTCTTCTTGACAAACAAGACCGGAGCACCCCAAGGAGAAACACTGGGTCGAATAAGTCCCTTGTCCAGAAAATCTTGCAACTGACTCTTCAACTCACCAAGCTCCGCCGGGGCCATCCGATAAGGCGGTATAGAAATAGGCCCCGTGCCGGGAATCAAATCAATACAGAACACAACATCACGCTAAGGCGGTAGCCCAGGAAGCTCGTCAGGGAATACATCAGGGAACTCACATACAATCGGAACCTGGTCCAACGGAATATCTGTAGCTCTAGTGTCACAAACATAGGCTAGGAATCCCTGACATCCCTTCCTCAACAGCTGTCCAGCGCGAAGAGAAGAAATCAAAATGTGAGGGGTGGCACCACGGTCCCCCTACACAATAAAAGTCGATTCGCCGTGAAAACAAAATCTCACTGTCTTCTCGCGGCAGTCCACAGACGCATAGCACGTGGCTAACCAATCCATGCCCAAAAGAATGTCGAAGTCCAACATCTCAAGAAGGATCAGGTCGACAGGCAGATCTCTCTCGCCAATACGGACAACACATGATCGGAACACGTGCCTAGTAACAAACGACTCTCCCACTGGAGTGGTCACAACAAGCGGCTGATCAAGCAGACCGGACTCTCTACCCAAACTCGTCACGAAGTGTGTGGATACGTATGAGTGTATGGATCCAGGATCGAACAATACGTGTGCATCAACAGAACATACTGATAAGATACCTGAGACCACCGCATTGGACGCCAGTGCGTCCTGATGCGTTAACGCGAAAACTCGTGCCTGTCCTCCACCTGCAACTGGCGGTCCCCTACTAGCAACTGGTTGTACTCTGCCGGTGGCTTGCTGTCCTCTGCCTCAACAGCCTCGCCCTCTAGGAACAAACCCTCCGCGATCACGGTCTCTCTGTGCATGGGTCTGACGCGGAGCAACTGCGGGTACAATAGGTAACGCCCTCTGGGGTGGAGAAGGTGGAAGTGTGACATGTGGTACGGCTTCCTCTCTACGGGGTATCTCAGGACACTCTCGTACACGATGATAGGAACTCCCGCATCGGTAACATCCGGATGATACTGGCTGACCCTCCTGGGTATAAGAGCTGAAAAGCTGACCTCGTCTCGAGTCTCTGCTACCTGCAAGGTGTCTGTCGCGGCGCCTGAACGGCCGTCTCCGTGCCGATGTATCAGTACGAACCCTCTTCGGCCCTGGAACTACCGAAGTCTCTGCAAGGCGCTCCTCAACCAATAGGGCTGCGTCTACCGCTGCGGCATAGGTCCCATAATGCTGGGAGCTAATCGTAAGGAATAGCGGGGTAAGTAAGCCTCGGACAAATCTCTTGACTCGCATCTCCTCAGAAGCCACTAGGTACGGAGCATAAACTGATATCTCGGTGAACAGCACATCGTACTGTCACGACCCGAAAGTACGGAACATGACCGGCACTTAAACTACGAACGTCTCGAGGCGTACGTAATCTAAGTAAACCGAAAACCCAGAAATCCAAACCAAGAAAAGTAGTAGAGTGCAGGAAAAACCAACTTAAAGCAAGTAATTTCAATAGCATAAGCCGAATTAAGCGGTTTTTAAAACATCAAAAATTTACTGAAAATTTCGGCAGAGTCTCCTTTGTAAATACTGGCCCCCAAACGGGATACAACATGATTAGTATACGAAATCAAGAAAAAAGGCATCCCCAAGCGGGAGCTAGCTCTTCGTCAATCGACGGTCACAACCACACAAGCAATATAATATACAACGCCAACGGCGAGGATCAAAAACTCAAAAGGAAACTCAAAACCACCAGAAATATAACGAGCGACTCTAAGGTCGAAAGAATAAACAACACTGGTCTCTATCTCAATAGATACATGTTTGGTTGATGGAACTTCTAGATACAACAGAATAATGATATACAAGATATATAATGGGGGTATGATACAAGTAAACCTACCTACTAGCAAATCACCCGAATGAAACTGAGCCCGCAAGCCGTAATGAAACCTGTACGGCAAATCTGCAAGAAACTGGGGCACAACGGGGGTGAATTGCCAACTCGTGAATAGAAAAACATCTACGCACAGAAATCGCATAAATAACGCAACCTAGGTCAATGATCATAATATATCCTCAAATATAAGTATAACAGGCAGCCTATAACAATGACTAGGGTAATATCTAACCCGAGTATAATTTCATGTGCCCGTGTCAGTGCCTCAGGTAGCAATATATCATATGAATGAGGTATGAATGCATGAAACAGAATACTTGTAAATGAAGAAACTGTTTTCATAAATTAGTGAGATTTCCTTCGTATTTTTAAACTGAGGTATCATAATGAAATCAATATCAACAGTGTCTAGCATCGACACAAAACATAAATCTCACTGTCTCGAAATATCAATGTCTCAAGCTCAATATCTAGGGCGCCGTCAGTCCGGACCGGCCCCTACCATCCATCTCAAGACCACGACGGTATCCTCCGGATATCCGACGCGTCGGGTAATATCACCGGTAGGTAGTTCTCCCCAGCCAGGCTCAACGTCAACACCACATTCCTCTTGCCCCGGGGTACCATACCGGGCCCACCATGTACCCGTGACGGTTCCTTCACTCCTCGACACGGATCTCCAAAACCACAGCAAACTCATGGTGGACGACACTTTACATCACTAGAAAACCGCAACATTTAATATTTTAAAAGATCATAAGTTGTAAATTTTGCGGCTTTCCCCGAAATCCAGAAATATCATAAATCTCAAGAAATCATCACAAGTGCATATGTCAATGATAATGAACTAGGCATGAACAACTGAATAACAGTATGCATGAAGTGGTAGGTAATAACTACAATGTCTAATATGGCATATAAGGGAAGTACACTAATATCATGTCAAAACTACCAGCTAACAATCTAAGTCAAGCAATTATATTCTCTAAAGTGTACGTGACATGGCAATTACCGATGATGATGTGTGTGAGGCGGCAAGTAGGTGTACGTGGTACATACGCATCATCGGTAATGGTGCTGGTGTCCTAACAGCATGATATCAATAATGGAATATGCAGCAAAATAAATATGCGAGGCTGAGCGAACAGCAATAATGTGCGGGAGCTGAATACTAGACACAACGATAACTAATCTGCAATAATCTAATATAAGTCCTACGAATGGTGCCTTTTGAAATAACACGAATCATGGGGTTTTGAAAATAGGGGCTACGGTGTTTTTATGAAAAGATACGTTCATTTTTGAAATATCCGTAGATTCCCTTGAGCTGTCTTTAAAAATGCCCACGATTCGTTAGTTTTTGAAATAGGTAAGAAGTCTAATCTAATCTAACAACTACACTAAACTATACGGCTGAACTAACAAGCTGAACTACAGGTAAGGAAACCGCCTATCATCTGAGTCGATACATATACATACCTATATATGTATAGTCGGTGATCCCGCCTCAATAATATCATATCCGATTCCATATCTATAATCAGGCATCCCAAGTCAAGAGTGCGGATCAATCATCAATATAGCTCGTACGTAAATCCGTCGTACGGCATCCCAATCTGGGTACGGGTCAATATCACATTCTTTATACTATTCACCTGGTATCCTCTTTATCAAATATCATGATCGGGGTACTGATCTACGTCTAGTACCATACTGATACCGCCTACGTATGCATGGACGTGTGTGAAACACTACGTCAAGGACCCGCTACAACGTCATGTCGTATCTAAGATACGAACCCTGCTATATCACCGATCTCTCGGCCTCAAATCAAATCTCATCGACTCAGCTCAATCCCAAGTATCATCCTCAATCCGTATGTGAACACATAGTCCCATACCCATGTGAACACATAACTATAAAGAAGCCAATGAGCACATATCAATAGGAATGTATGCAAGTATGTATGTGTATGTGTGTGTAACACTACGCTAGGGTTCGCAACACTAAAGTAATCCAACACACCAATATCCATCCTAAGCATCGTTATTAATCCCAAATAACATATAATAATTGTTGGTGTGTATACGCATCCGTATACACCACCACGGACTGCGCGGGTGCTATACGCCATCCACCCGACTTCTCCCCGTAGATATAAATCTACTCACCTGGTCCTCGCTAGCCGGTGCCGACGTCGCCACGCGCTTGCTTGTCGTCTCGAAGTCCACATGGGGGTACCTACATATCATAACGTACCATATCGCTTTAAAACTAAATTCGAAATCGAAACGGCATACGAAAATCAAATCGGCACGCGTATGACGCATAGGTCCAAACCTATCGCCCACGCATGCAGGAATAGTCAAACCAACCCTCGATGTCGATGTACGAACGTCAAACCATCGAGAAAACCCAATCACACTCATTTGCACATTCACGAACACTAATTTTAATATAAACTAGGTTAAAACTCACAAAAACGCCAATTTCACTTAAAAAGTCATTTTTCCGAAAATCTAGCAAGCACAATTCGCCGTTTTTGTACAAAACACGATGTTTAAATGAATGTAGCGGCCAATATATTTATTAAATATCTTAAATAAGTCGTATAAACAATTTCCGGAATTTAATCTCATTAAATTCCAAAAATCATAATATTCTAGTTTACAAAAATACCCTTTTTAACAATTTCAAAGCAAAATGCACAAACTACAATCTAGCTTAGAATTGCATGATCCAAAGCATTAAACCACACTTAATAAAGTTAATGAAGCCAAGAAAAACCTAATCACATTTTTAATCCCAAAAATGTAACAAATTTCAAAAACCTAGTAAGCAAATTAGCAAAATAACAAAATTTTTAAGCTAGCCATTAGCACTAGCTACTAAACTTGTATTAACATGACAACAAAGCCTAATTATAACACACAACCATACACCAATTTTATAAACCCTAACTTGCATTCAATTTCACAACTTGAATTCCAAAACTTGCAATTAAACTCACATATCCAAATAGCACTTAATTAAATTAGCTTAAAAAATTAGTAACAATTTAAGCAACAAAAAGTTTTAGAATTATACCCAAAAATATATGAAGGTCCACAAGACTCCATGGCCTCCCAAAATGCTCTCTTTTCACAAGGATCCATGCTAAACGGGCTAAGCTAAAATGGGTAGGACTTTGATTTTGATTTTGTGGGATTTTTGGTGGATTTTTGATGCAATTTTTCATGAAGTTTTGAAGGGAAAAGAGAGGGGAAAATGGAGGGGGGCTGCTGTGGGGAGAAGGAATTTTCGGCCAGAAAAGTGGGTGGGGGAGAGAGAGGGAGGTGAGGAAAATGGGGGGGGGGGGAACAAGGTCAAGGTCAAACAAAGTCAAAAGTCTAACTACTTCACCCATTTTCTTTTCTTTTCTTTCATTTCTTTTTCCTTGAAAATCAAGTGGGTAAAAATATGGTGGGTGCTGAATTCAGCCATGGGGAGGAGTAAGTGGGGGTGTGTGGGTGTGGGCACGGGTTTGGGGTGATGAAAAATGATAAATACAATACCCCAAACATCCATTTACGCTAAAAAAAGCCTTTTTTTCTTCAATAATTTCTAAACCGTTTTGGCAAATGATTTCGTTCCAAAAACCACATGATAAATTTTTATTTAATGTTTTATGATGCACAAAATTTCTTTCAACTCATTCCAATTTGTAATTTTCCCTAATTAAATGTATTAGTGACGGCTTAAAATAATAATAAAATAATAATTTTTTCAGAAAATTTGAAATTTCACCGGCGGCTCAAAAAACACCAAATAATAGCAATTAGATAGCTATAATATGTATATTTAATTTTTATAATAAGATATTTGTATTTTGACTTTTTACAGAAAACCCCCTCATTTTACCGATTTTCCGAAATTTCACCGAAACGATTTTCAAAACGCTACAAGCTTCCCCCCTTAAAGAAATTCGGTCCCCGAATTTAAATTCAAACTCCCCCAATTACTAAAACATCATAAAAAAACCATCAAGTCGTCGAGGCTCCGAAATTGTAAATACAAAAAAAAAAATCGTAGCGCAGCGCATGCGCTTGAAAAATGAGTATATAACTCAAATCAAAACTCCGTCAAGCATCCCGCGATCATCGGAGTCGTGGAGAAGACATCAATGCCAAATCCAAATCAAAACCAATATGATATAACTCGAAACTATAAATGTAAATATCGAATCTATATCTGTAAGTATCTGAAGGAAATGCATGCCAAATCTCTTTAAGTCGCTGTGCAACGCGTATAACACTGCACAGTGGCGGACGTCTACCATAAGAAAATAACTATATACATATATACCTTTGTTTGAAATGTACGTTCCGCCGTTTTGGAAACAATTTAGAAGGGTCTCCTTGTTTTAAACATTTCGTGTCATATCAGACACGTAGGTAAATACTGAGGCTATAGCTCGCTTTTTGGAAATCCCTTCAATAACTATCAATGCATGCAAAATGTATTCAGGTACTGTCCTCTGACTAGTCCTGCTCAGTACGAAAAACACATAGCAATATCATAAAAACGTACTGCTCTATAAGAAATCAATCCCAAAATATGCACATGAATACTACGTGCGTCTGGTGCGCACGGAAATCAAAATCCATGAATGTGCCATACATGCGCACAGAAACAACATCTAAGTGCATCAGGTGTGCACGAAACATCTGTCGTAGGCAACATGTGTGCCTGACAGCAAAATCAGGTGCATCTGACATGCACGAAAAAAAAAATCTCGATTTAGTGCCTCTGGTGTGCACCAAAATCACCCTTCAAAACATACGCCCAACATGCGCGAAAATCCAAATCAGGTGCATCTATCATGCATGAAATCATGAAATCCAATATCAAGCGCTGAACGTGCGCAAAAGCAATCAGGTGCACAAGGTGCACAAAACAAATATCGAGTATCACAATCAAAATCGAAGTCCAGTGCATCTAAGTGCACAAAAGGCGTATCACTGCACTGCAAGCATATATAAACTATACCGAGTGCAGGAACGAAATCGTGTGCATGCATACGCACAAAACCAACTCAACCGTTTAAAACCGTAAAATCACAAACATGTGAAACTAAAGAACGAAAACGATATCAAGTGCAACACTGTGCAAAGATCGTAAATCCTCAATCATCAAAATCAAATCATACGAATAAATCACCCAAAACATCGTAATCAATAATGGCGGAATAGTACTGCTCAAGCGCATCCTCTAAGAATCTCGGCAACTGTCGCGGTCACTAGTGGGACGTCTCGTCGATGATCATGAACTCTGTCCTGCTGGCGTGCGTAACCATGACCACTCCTGGGTCAAGGTCTTCACTGTGAATTACCAATCTTTCGATCCATCGGCTCATCGGCCCTGTCAGGTGTGCTAACGGGGACGATTCCGTTTTGGCACTTCTCTGGTCATCTCTCGGTCAATCCGCACGACCACTCGTAAAGCAACATGTCACTGGAGTCGGCCTCTGGCTCTCTAAATGCACGTGACACATCTGATCCTGGGTGCAAATATCATTGCAGCATTGTCCTGAATGGAATCCTACTCAAGGTCTTTTCCAGTCTCATCTCTGCCAACTGTCCGGGAGTCATCGTCCTTTACTATATCTGCTCCTTGTTCCGGAACGGCTGCATACTCATCGCGACTCCTTCTGGAAGGTATATCCAAGTACAATTGCCTCGGCATGCGTATCGCATCTATGATGTCGGCAGAGTAGAACATCATCTTATCAAGATCTCGTACGCACCGCTTACTCCACTTTTCTCCAAGGTCGACCGTTTCGGACTCGTCTCGCCGTGGCTGCATGGACTGAGCTCCAACGGCTATCCTCATATCGGGAGTCTCCCAAGAAATGCATCTCACCACCTAGCATCCGAATTAAGTCGAGCCATCCAATCGAGTCGTCAAAACCTCATAATCCCCCAAGAGCTCAACATCTTGGGTACAGTATAATAGTATCGAGTACGTACTACAGCATCGGTGGTCCAGCCGTAGAAGGGCAAACCCAAGCCTCACTAATGGCGCCGTAGAACTGCCGCAAACCCGAAGGTTCAAAGGTTTTCACACTGTCATTAAGTCGAGTTAGGGTTTCATTCTTCTAGAGGGACCATAGAATTGCCTGCATGTCTTTCTGACTACTTTAAACTTGGAATAATAGGTTTCTGACATTCGATCATCTCTGTCGACTCCCAACGTCTCCGCGTGAAGTCGTCTCTAGCTGGAATCAATCTATCTGATGACCTCGCATCGGGGTAGGAGAACGATCCACATGTCCTAGTCATTCATCCTCGATGACTAGCGACCTTCTATCATCTCTTAGTACAACTTATACTGCAATAGCTCCAACATCTGGGGCGATATCTCGTCGTTCGCAGCAATAACTGGCTCACTCGTCTGCACGCTGAACAGTGCCTCAATCATCAGGAGTAAGCAACACACCAACGGTCATCAAAATCTGGCTGGCCTCTGTCAGTGGCTCAATCCTCTAGTGTCCATCGGCACATCCGAGTAACCTCATAAAGGCGATCCGCCAAACGCTCGCGGTGCGGAAACACAGTAAAAAGACACATCTCTGCAATCGCGTGTCGCCGGAATTTCGCCCTGGTCAGTCCTCGTTCGTGATGAGCTTGTGCTGACCGCAACTCTAGCCGTAGCTCTCCCTGCCGGTAACCGTAGCAGCAAAACCAAACTGGTACCGATGAGGCTAGATCAGGAAGGAATATAATACTGAACAAGGAAATGTACATCCTAAGGCTTCATAAGTGGAGTGGCGTGTCGTAAATATGCCGCGGAACATACCAACGGTACGTCACTCTACTTAGTCACCTATTCCATCAACCAAGGGTCATCCTACGCTCCGAAGGTTAAAACCTAACGCTTTGATACCAACTTTGTCACGACCCGAAAGTACGGAACATGACCGGCACTTAAACTACGAACGTCTCGAGGCGTACGTAATCTAAGTAAACCGAAAACCCAAAAATCCAAACCAAGAAAAGTAGTAGAGTGCAGGAAAAACCAATTTAAAGCAAGTAATTTCAATAGCATATGCCGAATTATGCGGTTTTTAAAACATCAAAAATTTACTGAAAATTTCGGCAGAGTCTCCTTTGTAAATACTGGCCCCCAAACGGGATACAACATGAATAGTATATGAAATCAAGAAAAAAGGCATCCCCAAGCGGGAGCTAGCTCTTCGTCAATCGACGGTCACAACCACACAAGCAATATAATATACAACGCCAACGGCGTGGATCAAAAACTCAAAAGGAAACTCAAAACCACCAGAAATATAACGAGCGACTCTAAGGTCGAAAGAATAAACAACACTGGTCTCTATCTCAATAGATACATGTTTGGTTGATGGAACTTCTAGATACAACAGAATAATGATATACAAGATATATAATAGGGGTATGATACAAGTAAACCCACCTACTAGCAAATCACCCGAATGAAACTGAGCCCGCAAGCCGTAATGAAACCTGTACGGCAAATCTGCAAGAAACTGGGGCACAACGGGGGTGAGTTGCCAACTCGTGAATAGAAAAACATCTACGCACAGAAATCGCATAAATAACGCAACCTAGGTCAATGATCATAATATATCCTCAAATATAAGTATAACAGGCAGCCTATAACAATGACTAGGGTAATATCAAACCCGAGTATAATTTCATGTGCCCGTGTCAGTGCCTCAGGTAGCAATATATTATATGAATGAGGTATGAATGCATGAAACAGAATACATGTAAATGAAGAAACTGTTTTCATAAATTAGTCAGATTTCCTTCGTATTTTTAAACTGAGGTATCATAATGAAATCAGTATCAACAATGTCTAGCATTGACACAAAACATAAATCTCACTGTCTCGAAATATCAATGTCTCAAGCTCAATATCTAGGGCGCCGTCAGTCCGGACCGGCCCCTACCATCCATCTCAAGACCACGACGGTATCCACCGGATATCCGACGCGTCGGGTAATATCACCGGTAGGTAGTGCTCCCCAGCCAGGCTCAACGTCAACACCACATTCCTCTTGCCCCGGGGTACCATACCGGGCCCACCATGTACCCGTGACGGTTCCTCCACTCCTCGACACGGATCTCCAAAACCACAGCAAACTCATGGTGGACGACACTTTACATCACTAGAAAACCGCAACATTTTATATTTTAAAAGATCATAAGTTGTAAATTTTGCGGCTTTCCCCGAAATCCAGAAATATCATAAATCTCAAGAAATCATCACAAGTGCATATGTCAATGATAATGAACTAGGCATGAACAACTGAATAACAGTATGCATGAAGTGGTAGGTAATAACTACAATGTCTAATATGGCATATAAGGGAAGTACACTAATATCATGTCAAAACTACCAGCTAACAATCTAAGTCAAGCAATTATATTCTCTAAAGTATACGTGACATGGCAATTACCGATGAAGATGTGTGTGAGCCGGCAAGTAGGTGTACGTGGTACATACGCATCATCGGTAATGGTGCTGGTGTCCTAACAGCATGATATCAATAATGGAATATGCAGCAAAATAAATATGCGAGGCTGAGCGAACAGCAATAATGTGCGGGAGCTGAATACTAGACACAACGATAACTAATCTGCAATAATCTAATATAAGTCCTACGAATGGTGCCTTTTGAAATAACACGAATCATGGGGTTTTGAAAATAGGGGCTACGGTGTTTTTATGAAAAGATACGTCGTTTTTGAAATATCCGTAGATTCCCTTGAGCTGTCTTTAAAAATGCCCACGATTCGTTAGTTTTTGAAATAGGTAAGAAGTCTAATCTAATCTAACAACTACACTAAACTATACGGCTGAACTAACAAGCTGAACTACAGGTAAGGAAACCGCCTATCATCTGAGTCGATACATATACATACCTGTATATGTATAGTCGGTGATCCCGCCTCAATAATATCATATCCGATACCATATCTATAATCAGGCATCCCAAGTCAAGAGTGCGGATCAATCATCAATATAGCTCGTACGTAAATCCGTCGTACGACATCCCAATCTGGGTACGGGTCAATATCACATTCATCATACTATTCACCTGGTATCCTCTTTATCAAATATCATGATCGGGGTACTGATCTACGTCTAGTACCATACTGATACCGCCTACGTATGCATGGACGTGTGTGAAACACTACGTCATGGACCCGCTACAACGTCATGTCGTATCTAAGATACGAACCCTGCTATATCACCGATCTCACGGCTTCAAATCAAATCTCATGGACTCAGCTCAATCCCAAGTATCATCCTCAATCTGTATGTGAACACATAGTCCCATACCCATGTGAACACATAACTATAAAGAAGCCAATGAGCACATATCAATAGGAATGTATGCAAGTATGTATGTGTATGTGTGTGTAACACTACCCTAGGGGTTCGCAACACTAAAGTAATCCAACACACCAATATCCATCCTAAGCATCGTTATTAATCCCAAATAACATATAATAATTGTTGGTGTGTATACGCATCCGTATACACCACCACGGACTGCGGGGGTGCTATACGCCATCCACCCGACTTCTCCACGTAGATATAAATCTACTCACCTGGTCCTCGCTACCCGGTGCCGACGTCGCCACGCGCTTGCTTGTCGTCTCGAAGTCCACATGGGGGTACCTACATATCATAACGTACCATATCGTATTAAAACTAAATTCGAAATCGAAACGGCATACGAAAATCAAATCGGCACGCGTATCACGCATAGGTCCAAACCTATCGCCCACGCATGCAGGAATAGTCAAACCAACCCTCGATGTCGATGTACGAACGTCAAACCATCGAGAAAACCCAATCACACTCATTTGCATATTCACGAACACTAATTTTAATATAAACTAGGTTAAAACTCACAAAAACGCCAATTTCACTTAAAAAGTCATTTTTCCAAAAATCTAGCAAGCACAATTCGCCGTTTTTGTACAAAACACGATGTTTAAATGAATGTAGCGGCCAATATATTTATTAAATATCTTAAATAAGTCGTATAAACAATTTCCGGAATTTAATCTCATTAAATTCCAAAAATCATAATATTCTAGTTTACAAAAATACCCTTTTTAACAATTTCAAAGCAAAATGCACAAACTACAATCTAGCTTAGAATTGCATGATCCAAAGCATTAAACCACACTTAATAAAGTTAATGAAACCAAGAAAAACCTAATCACATTTTTAATCCCAAGAATTTAACAAATTTCAAAAACCTAGTAAGCAAATTAGCAAAATAACAAAATTTTTAACCTAGCCATTAGCACTAGCAACTAAACTTGTATTAACATGACAACAAAGCCTAATTATAACACACAACCATACACCAATTTTATAAACCCTAACTTGCATTATATTTCACAACTTGAATTCCAAAACTTGCAATTAAACTCACATATCCAAATAACACTTAATTAAATTAGCTTAAGAAATTTGTAACAATTTAAGCAACAAAAAGTTTTAGAATTATACCAAAAAATATATGAAGGTCCACAAGACTCCATGGCCTCCCAAAATGCTCTCTTTTCACAAGGATCCATGCTAAACGGGCTAAGCTAAAATGGGTAGGACTTTGATTTTGATTTTGTGGGATTTTTGGTGGATTTTTGATGCAATTTTTCATGAAGTTTTGAAGGGAAAAGAGAGGGGAAAATGGAGGGGGGGATGCTGTGGGGAGAAGGAATTTTCGGCCAGAAAAGTGGGTGGGGGAGAGAGAGGGAGGTGAGGAAAATGGGGGGGAACAAGGTCAAGGTCAAACAAAGTCAAAAGTCTAACTACTTCACTCATTTTCTTTTCTTTTCTTTCATTTCTTTTTCCTTGAAAATCAAGTGGGTAAAAATATGGTGGGTGCTGAATTCAGCCATGGGGAGGAGTAAGTGGGGGTGTGTGGGTGTGGGCACGGGTGTGGGGTGATGAAAAATGATAAATACAATACCCCAAACATCCATTTACGCTAAAAAAAAGCCTTTTTTTTCTTCAATAATTTCTAAACCGTTTTGGCAAATGATTTCGTTCCAAAAACCACATGATAAATTTTTATTTAATGTTTTATGATGCACAAAATTTCTTTCAACTCATTCCAATTTTTAATTTTCCCTAATTAAATGTATTAGTGACGGCTTAAAATAATAATAAAATAATACTTTTTTCAGAAAATTTGAAATTTCACCAGCGGCTCAATAAACACCAAATAATAGCAATTACATAGCTAGATTATGTATATTTAATTTTTATAATAAGATATTTGTATTTTGACTTTTTACAGAAAACCCCTCATTTTACCGATTTTCCGAAATTTCACCGAAACGATTTTCAAAACGCTACACGTACTCTGCCACTGTCATCTCTGGCGTCTGGCGTAGGGACTCAAATCTGCGTGCTCGGGCATCCCTAACACTCTAGGGAAGGAAGCGGGCAAAGAACATCGTCATGAACTCTGTCCAGGTCATAGGAGGAAGACCTGCTGCTCTGCCCTTCTTAACTGATTCGCACCATTTCTACGCAAGACCTTCCAGGCGAAAGCTCGCGAACTCGACCCATCTCGCATCTGCGCATCTGAGGGAACGGCATATCCGGGCCATCCTATCAATGAAAGACTGCGGGTCCTCGGCTGCATCTGTGCCTGTGAAGACCGGAGGCTTCAGCCTCATGAACTCTGATAGCGATACTGTAATCACCTCCGTGGCTGCAGGGATAACTGGTTGTACGGTCGGTCCCATCGCGGTCCCTGTGACTGGTAGAGCTACCTCTGGTCGCTGCGCTCGAAGCGTCTCAACTAGCGATACTATCATCTGGCGCATCTCCTGCATGCTGGATCCCACCGTCTGGCGCATCTCCTGCATACCAGCCCCTAACGTGGCGATCTGATCTGTCATGGGAGGAACAGTCTGCTCGGGTATGACGGGTGCACTGCCCGGATTAGTCCTCGTCTCGGACGAGTCAACACGAATCTCGGCCCTCGCGGCCGCTCTCTGCGCCCTAGTAGTCTTTGGCGGCATAGTGGCTGAAAAGGAAAGTAAGATTCGATAAGGAAACGGAAATCGAATCGCAAGAATGTATGCAATAATGAAGGAATTTCAACCAATAAGTCCTAAGGTCGCTTAGGCGGAGTACCGTGTCGTGAGTATGCCGCGGAACATACGCACGCTACGCCACTCTGCTGCAGCTACCTACTCCATCATACCAGGGTCATCCTACACTCCGAAGGTAAAACCTACGCTTTGATACCAACTTTGTCACGATCCAAAGTTCGGCACGTGACCGGCACTTAACCACGTAACGTCTACAGGCGTAACGCGACTAAGTAAGCCGAAACCCAGAAATCAAAAACCATTTTAAATATAGAGTGTTAAAACATTTTAGTAGAAGCATTTGTAAAATGTTTAGAAATCCTTATGTAATTTAGTAGAAAACCTTTTTTGTTCAAGAGTTACATTTTAATAATTTTGGCAACATTTCCTTTATAAAAATTTGTCCCGCAAGTCGGGTAAAGGCAAGGTGTAGTCGAAGTAACATGTGAAATGAATAGAGCATCACAATATGATATACGACGCCGTAGCGAAGAATGAGCAGTAAAGAAAAGACAAATATCATAAAAGATAAGACTGCATAAATAAAGTCGGCTCACAGCGAGCTCGACACCAGAGTACAAAATAACATACATCGCCCTCACAACTGTCTCTAAGTCAATACATGAAGGTAGATCGAGAATACTAGATACATCAATATACAAATGAAAGGTAAACAGATACCGTACAAAACCCACCTAATAGAAAAAGGGCTAACACGCCTCAGAAATGGTATCTGTGTCAAAAGATGCGGTAAACAGCCAGCCTCGAGTACTCCAAAGGGCAACCTGCAAGAACTGTGGCACAACGGGGGTGAGTTTCCAACTCGTGAATAGTAGATAACATATAAAGGTAATCGCGAGTATCCACGTGCTGCGATACTCTAACCTATGCCAACGGATAAACATCTATTTGATGAACTGGGTGCTCACTCTCATGCAACAAGTACGATCTAGTAATCGTGTCTATATGATGAGCAAGATATGTGATAATCAGGCATGGTGATGCAATCTAACAACCCTATATATATGATGAGCAGGGTACGCAATGATATGCAAGCATGTGTACTCTATCAGGTATGCTAGCTACAGGATGAGATGTCAAGTACTAAATGCTGAGTATGGGATGAAATAATGTCTACACGGAATGTCAACGTGGAAAACATAACTGGTGTCTGTCAATACACCCCAATCCCAATACAACTCAGGCGCTGTCATCCACATCGGCCCTCAAATCCTGTAATCTCATAAAATCGTGAGTGCCCAACATCGGCACCCAAATATCAAGAAAACTCGTGTCCAGCATCGACACGCAAAACCTCATATCTCGGGCATCCATCAGTCCGGGTTAGCCCACGGGCTCTGTCTGCGGTATCGGCCCTCGGACCCGGCAGTACGAGTCGTCCCGTATCCATCTCTCGACTCTGGTCGGTATCCTCCGGATAACCGCCAGGTCTAACCAATCACCGGTAGGTAGTAGTCCCTCTTCCAGGCTCACCGTCTACTGCACAGCGATCCGTTCTCGCCCCGGGGAACCATATCGGGTCCACCATGTACCCGCAATCGGCCTCGTCCAGCTCCTCGACTCGGGTTCCCATGTATCGCTCTAGCACCGAGAAAACACATGGTGGACGCACTGAAATATCATATCAAGAGAAACCGGGTTTTTTAAATAATGCGTATTTTTCTTAAAATAGTACTCCGATTCCCAAATCCAGAAATCACATAGATCAATCTAATGCGCAAACCCATGCCATGCGTCGTATGACACTGAGGGTAAAAGAAAAGGGAAACCTCTCTGTTTAAAAGATCCAGTTTGGAAAATATCATATGCGGTCTCTTAGTTTTTAAATTAGGTCAATATCATACATGTATGTAACAAGTGAATATGTGTATAGGTATGGATGTGCGAAAAGATAAGTATGTTAAGTGATTGTAGCAACGTACATGTACACTAATGTGGACATATGATGTATATGTGTCCAAGTACGAATAGATGATGTATGTGTGCTCAAAGTCTGAATATATGCAGTGTAGGGGCACAAAGGTAAACATTTCAAGGTATATATGTATATGCACTATGACGAAATATAATGGTGCAAATGCACAGGTAGTGAGATATCAAAGAACGTATGCAAAATCGTAAGTGTATAGTGTACATGATATGAATATAACATATGCTGATATGTGGCAGGTCATGACAACATCAATAAAACGGAATCAATATCATAAATGATTTCTGGCAATCCTATACTGTGAGTGTCATGGCAATCACTAACGGCGTGAGTGTAGCATATAAATCGTGCTCATGCAACTGATACCGCTAGTGACAGTGCAGTGTTCTATACTACCAGTTCTATATATAACAAAAGGTATGCTACTCTAGCATGTCTATATGAACACATAAGACTAAATATCCTATTACGCCCCGACGCTTAACGCCATAAAGGCGATTTCCCCGTAGATGTTAAATCTACTCACCTGGTCACGTGCTAAGTATAGCCGACCACCTGCTTCCGTTTCCTGGCGACGTCTGACGTACCCGCCTGTGAACCTTGAATTTACACAAGGAATCCAATTATATAAGCAAGAATCTCGCAAAACGCGATATCGAAACAAAACGAGAAACTCGCGTCGCTAATCAACGCGCGTGTGTGCGATACGCTGAAACGTGTGTGCGCGCGTCTACGACTCATCCCGACACGCCGCGATACGCTGAATCACAAAACCCACTCGCGTATCGCGCGTAACGCGCAAACTAAAAACACCAGAAAACGATATATCTTCCCAGATTCTACCCAGGTTAAAATATTACAAATCTATATACACCATGGACCTACAGAACATAGAAGATACCCAACCAAAAAAAACCTAGCTCCTATCTCCCTGCTCTGGCCGCAACTTGCGACCAGAAAGATTTTTCCGGCGGCCTGAAGGTTGGCTGGTGGGGTCGGGCTCTGGTGGTGGGGTCAGGGTGTCAATTGTATGCTATGGTCCACTCAATTTTATTCTAGAGTCACTAGGGTAACAGCAGATATCAAAAAGCTAAGTTTTGCTTTAAAAAGTCACATTTTGCACAATCATGAAAAATCTGGGTATTTTGGTGTAATCTGTGGTTACCTAGGTTTACTTGGCCTTAATAGTACCTAATTAACTTAGTCTAGCCAAAACTAACCTTACTTAAGCAAAGATCACACTAATCTCCACAAATATCGCTAAAAACACACAATCTAGCGATAACAACTACCAATTTACACTAAGAAAACTAAACCAACGCACAAGTCTAGCATACAAGCAAGTGGAGCTCAGAGGTTATACCTCACTTGACCCTACGACGCTGGGTCCGGAGAAGAACAGGAGAAGAAGAAGCTGCTACTGCTGTTGCTGTTCCAGATGCTGTTGCTGTTGCTGTTGTTACTGCTACTGCTGATGCTGCTGCTTGTTGTTGTTGTTGGTGTTGTTACTGCTACTGCTGATGCTGTTGTTGATGGTGTTAGTGCTGGGGCTGCTCGGCTGCTGCTACATGTGCTGGGGCTACTGCTGCAAGGAGCTGCTGCTGTTGCTTGGTGTTGCTGCTGCTGGGGCTCAAGCTGATGCTGGGGCTGAAGCTGATGTAGCTGCTGCTGCAACTTCTGCTGTTGCTGCTGATGATGCTGAGAGTGTATGTGTGAGCGAGTGAGAGAGTGAGTGAGTGAGATATGAGAGTGTGTGATGCAACAAAAGAAATGATAATGCACAAGGTCAAGCCCCCATTTCTCTCTCTCTCTCTTGCCACATTAAATGGAAGCATGGGCTTGCCATGATGCACCCCTCTCTCTCTCTCATTTAATGCAAGCATGGCTTAGCCATGATGCATTCTCTCTCTCCCAAGTCAACCAAAAGAATTTTAAATTCCATTTCATTTTTTAAATAAATACCCTTAATTCAAATCATGTTAACTTACTAATGGTGGGGTTAACCTACCATGGTTGTTAAACATGGTTTAACCCAAATTCTAACCCTAGTTTACATGCACAAGTTTGTGCAAACTTGGGAAAATTTTAGAAAAATATTTATTAAATTTGAAAAATTATTTGAAAATCAATTTGGTAAACTTTTTATTAAAATTCACATATTAAAATATAATTAGCCACTAAACACATCCTAGAGTGTTACACCCTCCATCACTATTGTCAGCCCCAAAACTTTTGCCCTTCCCTGTCCCCCTACTTCACTGATACCGCATATCGGCTTTATGGAGGTCTTCTTCTTCTCACTCTTTTCTTTCCTCTTAGAAGCAGAAGAGGACGATTCCCCATTAAGCAGAGCGGGTCTCTCCTTGGTTTCCTTCAAGGTGCAAGTAGAAAGTAGGGACTGTAAAATCAAGTCAGTATATGACTGGTTCTCCAACGTGGTCTCCAGGTCCGTGAGCTTATCAATATTGCAAGTCATTATAAGGACGTTGTCCTCTACAGATGACCCGATAGCCAATCTCGCTTGAAGCAATTCCTTCGAGGTCTTATATCTTGCGATACGAGATTGCTCTCCATATAAATCTTTGTTATAGAGGAAGATGGTAGGTAAATCCATCTTCTCATGCTGGCTCTGGTTTTCACCATCTACTGAGGCCAACACGAGGCACTTGGCATTTGCACTGTCCTTTTCCCTTGTTTTACGGATATCTTTATCCATGACGGTGGAAACTGGTCCTGGGACGGCGAGGGCTTGAGTAGTAATGAGGTGGTCCAGCTTGTCACAGGCAATGGACATCTGGACAAACCCTTGCCAGTCAATATAGTCTGGCCCAGTTAATTTATTGGCTAAATGTTACCTAGGCGCGGTCAACTGGTCGCTGCAATTAGGAGAAAGAGAAGAAACACTTTAGCATGATGCTCTTGTAAGTTTAGATTGGTTTTTAATTTATCTAAAGTGGATGGCTCTCACTGTCTCTCAAATCCTTCCTCAAACTATAAAAGAAGAATTAGTCAGGATTAATCTCACCGTACAATACTTGCTTAACCTTTCAACCAGGCTAGTGTCGGTACTTCGAGGGAGGCTTTATGAAGCTTTCGCGAAGTTCTTTAATTAAATAACCTCTTTTCTCTGGAGGCGTAGCCCCGCTAACACCATTCTAGACACCTACTTGGTTTATAGCATTGACCGTTAAGTACAAAATCTCCAAAGGTGTAGCCTATACTCACAGTAGGATCGGGATCCAAATATCATTGTGTGATAATCCTGAAGGAATCCTACCAACATTATCACACTCCAAATGATATGCAGCACTAGCAAGTTTCAGTTTCTTTAAAAACTCCTGATGTGGATTTTTGCCCTATGCTCTTATGACCTTGACGAAGGCCAACAAATAATAAGTCACATGTCAAGTTATACCCATCATTGTCCAGGTTAATTTGAACCCACCCGTATATACTCTTGACGAAGGCCAACAAAGTAATACGACTGTCCTAAACCAACGCATCTATCTATGCTATATATGAATATTCAGCAGCTACCAATCACTATGCCTTGGCAAAGGTCAACAAACATAGCTTGAATACTACTGAACATTCATATGAAATGACGGAGGCCTACGAATGGTTTTGGCGAAACCGTGAACGTAGTGAACTTGACATAATCGAAGGAACCTGATAGCTTTTAAAAGGAGTGGTTTAAGCTCTGCATTTAAAAGTCTGTTGTTTTGAAAAAACCGAGTGGTTTTAAAAGTGTTCCAACGATTCAGCTTTGGTTTATTTTCTTTGCATTAATGTAATGCAGTCCCAACATTTACACCTATCATCATAGAAAAAGACGAAAATACCACGTCCACTTATGCCATCCGCATTCGCCACTTATGCCATCCGCATTCGCCACTGGGCCCCGTCTAACACCGTTACGTTACTTACTAACACCAGAGCGGGGGCTGGACTAGTGCGGGTGCAAAACATAAGCAACATATATTATATAATAACCATTCGTCTCATGCAATAATAGGCATTCCAGATCACAGATGAACATATTGGATATACTAGGAATTCTGTGTTTCGTTTAAGCCTGTAACGAAAGACGGATTCCACGGTAGTGATGAATAGCCAAACCCTACCCCAGACCCCTACGGGTGTAGCAAAGTACCCGCCAAATAGCCGAAGTGAAGAAACCTCCCTCATCAAAGTGAGTAGGTCATTCGGCACTTCAAAGTACCTGGTAGTTTGTGCACCCCACCTTGGGTCTATCCTAGGAGCAGAAAACAGTAAGAGAAAACAATACAAAGGTGGCTACAATCTTAACCCGGATGTGCCTGTAACATTTTAGAAAAATAAAATATTATTTTTGGGAATTTTTATAATTTAATAATAAAATATTGAATATTTTAATAAGGCGGTATAATTAAATACCGATAAATTGGGAAAAATTTGGAAAATTATGGAAATTACTAAAAAGAAGGTGCTTTATGAGATTTAAGCAAATTATGAAATTTTACGATTTATTATACACAAATTTTGTGCTAATCGCGATTAAAAATAGCTAATCGGGCTTTAAGCGTGTTTTGTGCATATGACTTGCACATGTCATTTTAACACTTGTTACATTTTTCCTACATGATTTTTGGGTGTATGGTTATTTGCTTTGGGTTTACTATTGAGTATAGAAGGAAATAAAGGAAAAGAAAAAGGAAAATGGAAATGAATAAAGAAATAAGCATGGGCAAGTGAGAGAGTGTGAGGGGTCAAGAGAGATCCTTACCCTTTTGTCTCCCCCTCATTTTCTTCATCTCTTTCTCTCTCCCTTAACCCCATGGAAGCACCACCTCCACCTCCTCTTAAACTATGCAGAACACCCTCAACCCCATATCAAAACCCCATCCCTATTTCAATAAAAAGATTCATGAGCTCAGTAGTTACACACTGGACCAAAAAAGCATGCATTTTTGACACTTGGGCAACTCAAGAAAATTCTTGAGTTGCCAAATATGGTAATCCTTTCACAAATAATATCGTATTTCATTTACTTTAGCACCCATATTTGTTTAGAACCGATTTAGTGATGAATTGTGAACTTTGAAAATTTAAAGTTAAGCTTAGGGTTTTAATTTGATTCCAAAGGTGCAATTGAGGCTTAATAGTGACCTTAAACCCCTGTAGGGATTGTATTGTGGACTGAAACCATAGAATAAATCCGGAAAACGAATTTAGAAACCCGATATCAGAAAAACTGTGAAATTTTGATGGTATTTGGAAATCTGTTAACACCCGGGTGACCTGAAAATTATTTAACAAGGACAGTGATACATGCAGGCACCTAGGAAGCATCACCCAAAACCCTAGCCCCTATCTCCCTAACCTGGCCGTAAATTTAACCCAGATGGCTGCAAATTGGTGCCTGGGTCCCACCATTTTGAATTGGATTTCTTCCATGGCTCCATCTCCTGTAAACTAGACCCTTGGCATATGCAAAATTGACTAATTTGACCTAGGGTAAAATCTGGAACCATTTTCAAGAGTTGCTGTTTTGATTAGGGGTTTCGTTTCTCGTATTTTGAATTCTGGATTTTTGTATCTGTGTTTTGCCTCGACCACTTGACGTTTGTACGACGATATCGATGGTTGTTAGTGGTTTTGAAAGCGTGGTCCATAGGTTCTAACCTATAGTCCTTTAGCGTGTCGTTTTGGTTCTCTGATGTGGTTTTAATGCGCCTTTGCGATTGTGTATATGTGTAGGTACCCACGTGATGGCGAGACGTTGAATATGAAGTTGGCGACATCGGCATCGGCACACAAGAAGCAGGTGAGTAGATTTATATCTACGGGGAGAAGTCGGGTGGATGGCGTATAGAACCCCCGCAAAGTTGTGAGAAAAGAATGGGATATGATATATGTTTTTATATGTTAGGGTGTGATATGATCCTTAGCAAGAAAGCTTTAGGAGATTAGAGGTTAGTGTTAGCAAGTATGGATAAGAGGACTCTAGTCGATTTCTTAGTCCCGAAACCCTAGGGTAAAGATTTGCATACATACACATACACATACTCGCATACTTTGATATCCTTGTGCGTATTGGGGATATATTGATATTGGTATATTCATATGCTTGGATGACGAGAATGTATATGATACTTACGAATGAGTCGATCTGATCGGGCATGATGCCGTGAGATGTTGAATGCGCGACCGAGGTATGTCATGATGTTATAGAGGGTCATTGGACGACGATACTATGTTGATGATATATTTATGATAGTTGACGAGTTATACATTGAGATATGAGACAAGATATGTTAAGATATTTATAATGGATCGCTTGGGCGATGTATACTCCTATATGATGATAAATATGGATGACACCGGATTGTATGAGGCTGTAGATCAGTAGCCAGATCATGATTAGTGTCGATGATATTACTAGTGTGCTAGACTTAGATCAATACCCCATGTTCACGATTTGTGATGATAAGGATATCAGATGAATAATGAGATAAATATGATATTTGACCCGTACCCATATTTGGGATGCCGTACGTTAGATTTACCGTACGAGAGATAGTTATGAGAATAGATCCGCACTCTTGACTCGAGGATGTCATGTTATTTATTGTATCGTACGTGATACTGTTGAGGCGAGATCACCGACTACTAGGTATGTATATATAGATCGACTCAGACTTGGGCGGATTCCCTTACCCTTTTGACTGGGCTCGAGTCATACTCATTTGCAAAAGTGGGAAATCATGAGTATGTTTATATACCAAACTGCATGACTCGGATATTGGGTAGGTATATTTTCAGTGTTGCTGTTATCACATCACTTCCTATGTATTCATGATGTTTCATCGCACCGGATGCCTATATTGTGTTTTCATATGCTATTATTGAGATCATGCTGTCAGGACACCAGCACTATTACCGATGATGCGTATGTTCCACATACACTTACTTGCCGGCTCACACACATCATCATCGGTAATTGCCATGTCACGTACACTTTAGAAAATACTATTCTTTGACATAGCTTGCTAAGTTGATAGTTGCAATATGTTATAGCTTTCATGTGCTAGTTTAACTATTGCATTCATTGCATGATATCAGATGCAATCATGAATTCATTGGTTATGCAGTATTATGGAGATTTATGCCGGTTTTCATTGTTATTAACATGGTGACTTGATGATTTCGGATTATTCTTGATATTTTCTGGATTTGGAAAACGCAATTGAAAGTTTTGTAAAACTGATGAATTATTTTAAAGAGAAAAATGTGGTTTTCCTTAATATGTTGAGTATTGTCCACCATGATGTTTTCTCTGTTGGATATATATGCCCTAGAGGCCTTCATTGTATAGGATGTTAGGGATATGTATATACATGACAATCTTGCTTGATATGATAATACGCTATTTGGTTTGTCTTTATCTTAACATGTGATATATTTTACTTTGTATTTCATATATTGTATACATGTTGATAAAGCCCGTAGGGTGTCTGCCTGACTACCGGCATTGTGATGGCAGTCATACTTATGGGAGCTGGATGGTCAATAGGCACATCCTTAAATGTCCCTAGTCCCAGGACTATCGAGACTGGGCATCGATGCTCCAGATTAGACTAGTGTATACATATCTAGACCCTGACGAGGGGCAATGGATTGGTCCCGCTGCCATTGGTGATGTGCACCTAAGATTGTATACAGATGCTCACTGGGTGTGAGTACACCGGACAGGACTCACTGAGAACTGACTCAATGGTATTATACCTAGCGTAAGATAGCAATTCTCAGGTCACATGTGTGCAGATAGTATGTCGACTTAAGGTCGTCATTTGTCTCGTGTGAGTTCCCACTGTGCTTTGATTACTACCCTACCACGGCTCAAAGAAGTCGTGCAAACAGGTTTTAGTTGGTACAGTTCCGAGCCACATATAGGCAGTGAGCGATTGTTTGGAATTCGTCTCTCCCGGTATAGGGAGTTAATATCGCACTGTGATCGGTTGGTCATTACCATAAGTCCCTGGCCAGGGCTGATTGAGAATTACTGGTGGACTGACCAGTAGATTCTCGGATGGCCTTGAGCCATACCTGACACGACTTGTACGTTTATTGGGGGTCTGACATTTTCCACCACCCTAGACCTTACATGCAATACTCTAAGACGAACAGACCGGACTGCACGGATATTGTCAAGGACAGGCTCAGTAGGGGTTACGGACGAGTTCGCTCGTCGGCCTCCTTTTCGACACGTAACTGGGTTGCCGTTACGTACAGCTAGTGCTACTGACGGACCTGTGGTTAAACCCACTGCCAGCGTACTGTCAAGTCTTTAGAGTTCCACACAGAGGGTTTCCCTGGATCAGGTGAGACGATGTAGACGCCGTATGGTTTTACGGCAGGGTTTCGATCGCATTCGTGTACTGGCTACTCGAATGACGATCGGACGAATAATACTAGTGAGCTTTGGTTTAAGCCGGATACTAGTATTGTAGTATTGGATTATACTGATCTCAGTGTATCCGTATTTTTCGGAATACGGATACGGGTATGAAAATACGGAAAAGAGCATTCTTGTAATTTCACAAGAATGAGCTTCTAGAAGAAGACACCTCATTTTTGTTTTATTCTTTTTTCATAAAGGATTAATGAGGTGGAAATGAGGAGATTTTTGAGGCATGGGTTGGAAGCATGGCTAAGTATTTGTTTATTCACTTTAGATCTACTATTCAAGTATGGTTGTAATTTGTGAAATTATTTAATTCCTTAGATGAATTATTGCCTCACGACTTAGCCATTCTCTTATCTCATATCTATTATCATTATCACAAAAGCTTTCTCTCTCCTAGGTTTCTTCTCTCCTTCTTCCTCAAGCTCATACACTTGCATGTGTTGCAAAACAATGAGCTTTGAGATCAAATAGTTCAATACACATTCTCTCTACATCTACTTAGTCATCTCCCCTAGCAATAAAGATCACTAAGTTATCTTATGGAGGTTGGAGCTTGACCATAGGACCTTGGGTGGATCCATCTTTGACGCAAAGGAGACCGGAAAGCAAACTCTTCAAGGACCTAGAAGAAGCACAAGAAAAGAGATCAACAAGAAGGTTGAACCAAGGAGCAAGGAGCAACTTGAAGACCCGAAGGACTAGGAAAGAGGGTATAACTCTTTTACTTAGTAGTTAGCTCTCTCTCTTAGTCTAGGTTTTTGTTAGCTAAGGTTTAAACAAGATCCAAAAGTGGAACAAGTTCATGATGTAAAGCTAAAACAAGTTTCTTTTGGTGCGAGAAAAATGTTTTTAATGTATTCCGCCTCCCCGCAACACGTGGGGTGTGCATCATGCACTTACACTGGTATCAGAGCCTATTTAAACCCTAGCTAACAGTTTAGACGAAGTAAGAAATCAAGAAACCGAAACAACTACGAAAACAACGAAACACGGATCCATGTTTCTGTCAATTTTTACATAGCCTCTAAATTTTTTTTAAACAATTGCAGAGTGCTCTATTTAGTGTCAAATGAACACAAAACAAAAACGAGGCCATTCCACCTGAAATGGTCCGGCCACATCTTTGTTTTTTCCGGCGAGGCTGGTTTTCTATGGTGGGATTGCCTTGATTTTTTTTTTCTGTGTTCTTGTGCCTTGGATTTGGGTTTTCAGATGTTGTTTAAAATTGCCAATTTTGACTGTACTATTAAACTCGTTCAATGGCAATCTTGTAGTGCTTCGAAGTCGTATTTTTACTGTCGTTAATATTTTTTCAGTTGTTATCTGTAATGTTATATGTGTTTCTAAACGTCCGCTAATCGCTATACGCCGGTTAGCGGGAGTTGCACATATCTGTGTTGATTGGCTTGTGTATATGAACTTTATTGGATCATCGAAGATGAATAGCCGGGGGTGTGAGACGAGTGTTTTCTTTTCTTTCATTCAATGTAATTTGTAAAATTGATGTAATATTATTTTTGCGGGGCATATCCGAGTTGAGGTTGTAGCCACTGTTGTATTATTTGTTTTACTGTTTTTTGCTCCTAGGATAGACCCAAGATTGGGTGAACAAACTACCGGGTACTTTAAAGTGCTAAGTGGCCTATTCACGTTGTTGAGGGAGACTGCTTCACTTCTGGTACTTGGCGGGTAGTTTGCCGCACCCGTATGGGGTCTAGGGTGGGGTTTTGGCTATTCATCACGACCGTGGAACTCGTCCTTCGTTATGGGCTTAAACGAAGTACAGAATTCCTAGTATATCCAATATGTTCATCTGTGATCTGGAATGCTTATTATTGCATGCGACGAATGGATATATCTATATATGATATTTATTAGGCATTGCTTATGTTTTACACCCGCGCTAGTCCAGCCCCCGCTCTGTCGTTAGTTAAGTAACCTAACGGGTGATGACGAGGCCCATTGGCGAATGAGGATGGTATAAACGTACGTTGTATTTCCGTTGTTTTCTGCAATGGTAGGATTAAATGATGGGACAACATTAATTCATTAATGCAAAGAAAATAAACCTAAACTAAATCGTTGGAAAAATTTCAAAACCATTCGGTTTTCTTAAAAAAGCAAATTTTAAATGCGGAGCTTAAACCACTCCTTTTAAAAAGCTATCTTGGTTTCTTCGATCATATCAAGTTCACTACGTTAACGGTTTCGCCAAAAACCTGCCGTAACCCTCCGTCGTTTCGAATAAACAGCACATCGTATTCAAGCTATGTTTGTTGGCCTACATCAAGGCATAGTGTATGGTAGAAATGTGTTGCTTATTTGTTGCACAGATAGATGCATTAGTTTAGGATAGTCGTACAGCCTTGTTGGCCTACGTCAAGGGCGAGTACGGATGGATCTAAATTAATCAGGACAGCGATGGGTAGAACTTGACTTGAATCTTATGATTTGTTGGCCTACGTCAATGTTATAAGAGCTTGGGGTAAAAATCACATCGGGAGTTTCAAACATAAAGAAAACTTGCAGATTTAGCTCTGGAGTGTGGTGACTAGAGTGGCTTCCATCTAGGGCATCATACGATGCTAGTTGGATCCCGATCCCACTGATGTGTAGGATTACTCTCGGGAATTTTTTTTCTCACTTAACAATCAATGCTATAAACCAAGTAGGTGTCTAAAAAGGTGTTAGTGGGGCTACGCCTCCATGGAAAAGAGGTTATATAATTAAGGAACTTCGCGAAAGCGTTGGAAAACCTCCCTCGAAGTACCAACACTGGCCTGGCTGAAAGGTTAAGCAAGTATTGTGACGTGTGATTAATCCTCACTAATTCTTCTTTTAGGGTTTGAAGAAGGATTTGAGAAAAAAACAGTGGGAGCCATCATGTTTAGATAAACTAATAAACCAATCTAAACTTGCAAGAGCATATGTTGAGTGTTTCTTTTCTCTCTCTCTGGCAGCTACCATGACAGGACTGAAACTATTACTTGAAAAGAATACACTGACCGGGCCAAATTATAAAGATTGGCTAAGGAACGTCAACATTGCACTGACTTATTACAAAGTTGCATATGTTACCACCGCTGTTCCTCCCCCTATCCTAAGACCAGATTCCTCAGTTGTGGACAAGGAGGTTCGCAAAACTTGGGATCTAGACTGCGAGAGAGCTAAGTGTATCGTGCTGGCATCCATGAACAATGAACTCCAGAAACAGCACGAGAGTATGGATATTATATCCATCTTTCTCCATTGCAAGGAACTGTATGGAGAGCACTCCCGTATCGCAAGGTACGAGACCTCAAGGAAACTATTCCAGATGAGGTTAGCTCCATGATCACTTGTGGAAGAGCACGTCCTGAAAATTATCAGCCTCATTGAGGAACTCGCAAACCTGGGACGCGTGCTAGAGAATGAGTTGTACATCGACTGGATTTTGCAGTCCCTTCCCCACACATTCTCTCAGTTTGTGCTGAACTTCAACATGCACGAAATGGAAGCTGATCTTCCAAAGCTCCTCAACATGTTGAGGGTAGTAGAGACCTCCTTGAAAAAGGAGATGACCCCCATTCTGTATGTTGGCCAATCATTCTCTTCTAAATCCAAAGCGAAAGCTAAGGGGAAGAAGAAGATGAAAGCCACCAAACCGAAAGGCGGGGTCAAGAAGGTGCAGGGAACGAACAAGGCTGGAAAGGTGAAGGCGGATAAGAACGAATGCTACTATTGTCACAAGCAAGGGCACTGGAAGAAGGATTGCATGGCTTTCAAAGCCAAGGACACGAAGCAAGCTGCTGCTTCTGCTTCAGGTGTGTTTGTAATCGAAAATTGTCTTTCAGTAAACTCTACATCATAGGTACTTGATACTGGTTCTAGTTCTCATATCTGTAGTTCTTTGCAGGCTCTGAGAAACCGTAGAGCACTGAAGACAGGTGTATAACCCTCCGGATGGTCAATGGAATGAACGTAGATGATGTTGCAATGAGGGAATATCACCTGGGGTTGACTAGTGGGCACATTTTGGTGTTGTACAACTGTTTTTGTATCCGCAGTATGCTATGTAATATTATATCAGTATCTTTGTTATCTAATGAAGGATATAATTTTGCACTTGAAAGAAATGTCATGAACATTTTCTTAAATCAAGAAATGATTGGGTTTGACATACTGGAAAATGGCATATACATACTTAATCAACTTCAAGTTTTCAATATTCAAAAAACGCTTAAAAGGAAGGCTCCAGATTCAAACCAAGCCTTCCCATGACATATTGTAGACTTGGTCATATAAATGAAACAAGGTTGACTAAGTTACATAGAGATGGATATTTAAATCCGTTTGAATATTCATCGTATGCAACTTGTCAATCATGTATCAAAGGAAAGATGACCAAATCTTCGTTCACTGGACACGGAGAAAGAGCCACGGAACTCTTGGGACTTGTACACAGCGATGTATGTGGTCCGATGTCTACACATGAACGAAGCGGTCACTCCTACTTCATCTCTTTTACTGATGATTTCTCGAGGTATGGACATGTGTTTTTAATGAAGCATAAATCCAAGGCCTTTTAGAAGTTTAAGGAGTATAAAAATGAAGTGGGGAAACAGACTGGTAAAAGCATCATGACACTTTGATCTGATTGAGGTGGAGAATACTTAAGTACCAGTTTCCTTGAATACTTAAAAGAGAATGGAATTCTCTCTCAGCTTACTCCACCATATACACCTCAGCATAATGGTGTATCAGAAAGGAGGAATCACATGCTACTGGACATGGTGCGTTCAATGATGAGTAGTGCTGAGTTGCCAATTTCCTTCTGGGGTTTTGCGCTAGAATCGGCTGCATACCTATTGAATAGAGTTCGGACTAAGTCTGTGCCTACCACTCGATATGAAATATGGAGCGGGAAGAGACCATGTCTCAAGTATATCAAGATATGGGGGTGTCCGGCATTTGTTAAAAAAACATAATCCGGACAAGCTCGAGGCACGATCGGTTTTGTGCAAGTTTGTGGGATATCCCAAGCATTCAAGGGGATATATTGTCTACCACACTGAAGAACAAAAGGTGTTTGTCACTCGCCACATTGTCTTCTTAGAGAGCGAATTTCATGCAAAAGAAATTAGTTGGAGCGCGGTAGAGCTAGAAGAAATTCCAGAACCTCAAACTACTACCGAGGACTTAGTATAACCTCAGGTTTCAATAGAGCCCGACGAACCAACGCCGCTCCGCATATCTGGTAGGCTTTCTCATCCTCCTGAAAGATACTATGGGTTTCTTGTTGATGGGGATCGAGAGGATTGCATCATTGATGATGATGAGCCTACTAATTTTCAGCAGGCTATCACGAGTAAAGACTCGGTGAAGTGCATAGATGCTATGAGATCCGAAATGGAATCAATGTACACCAATAAAGTATGGACTTTAGATGTTGCTCCTCCTGGGGTGAAACCAGTTGGATGCAAATGGATCTTTAAAAAGAAGATTGGTGCATTTGGACAAGTGGAAACCTACAAAGCTCTACTCGTTGCAAAAGGTTTTCGTCAAAGACCAGGATTGGACTATGATGAAACCTTTTACCCAGTAACTATGCTTAAATCCATTCGGATCCTGCTTGTCATTGCTGCCTTCCATGACTATGAAATCTGGCAGATGGACGTAAAATCAGCTTTTCTAAATGGACATTTAGAAGAAAGTGTTTACATGGATCAACCAGAAGGTTTCTTTGACAGTGGGAGCAGCGGAAAGGTGTGCAAGTTTCTTAAATCCACTTATGGATTAAAGCAAGCATCGCGGAGTTGGAACATCTGCTTTGATGAAACGGTCAAAGAATTTGACTTCATCAAAAATGTGGATGAACCATGCATTTATAGGAAGATTGTAGAAGGAGCAGTAGTCTTCCTCGTTTGTACGACGACGACATACTACTGATAGGGAATGATGTCCCTATGCTACAATCAGTAAAGTTCTTCTTGTCATAGAAATTCTCCATGAAAGACTTGGAAGATGCATCCTACATTCTGGGCATTAAGATCTATCGTGATAGATCCAAAAGGATGTTGGGACTTTCACAGTCCGGGTATATTGACACTATACTAAATAGATTTAGTATGGAAGATTCCAAGCATGGTAATTTACCCGCTTGTCATAGGATCACCCTCTCCAAAGAGATGTCTCTAAAGACTGATGAAGAGAGGGCTCGCATGGGCATTATACCCTACGCTTCGGCAGTAGGATCCATAATGTATGCGATGTTATGTACCAAACCAGATGTAGCTTACGCACTTAGTGTAGTAACCAGGTATCAGTCTGACCCAGGTGAGAAGCATTGGATAGCGGTAAACAACATTCTCAAGTACCTGAGAAGGACTAAGGAGATGTTCTTGGTTTACGGTAATGGGGACCTCCAGGTCGAGGCTTTTACCGACTCCAACTTCCAAAGTGACAAAGATGACTCTAAATCCGTTTCGGGTTTTGTGTTTTCCCTCATTGGAGGGGCGATATGTTGGAGGTGTTCCAAACAGGATACTGTCACAGACTCAACTATGGAGGCTGAGTATATAGCTGCTAACGATACCGCAAAAGAGGCTGTCTGGATGAAGAAGTTCATCTCTGAACTTCAGGTGGTTCCGTCCATTGCCAATCCAATACCTTTGTATTGTGATAACAATGGGGCTGTAGCATTAGCAAAGGAACCAAGGTCCCATCAGAAATCTAGGCATATCTTGATGCGATATCACCTGATCAGGGAGATCATAGATCGCCGGGAGATCGAGGTGCGGAGAGTGGACACAAAAGACAACACGGTAGATTCATTCACCAAGGCCACCCCTTAAGTCCAGATCGAGAGGCCGTTTGAGATGTTGGGCATGCGGTACGCCAGCAACTGGATCTAGTGCAGACAGTGGGTACTCATTGCGCCAATTACAGGCCTTAGTGCAAGTGGGAGATTGTTGGATATATATGCCCTAAAGGCCTTCATTGTATAGGATGCTAGGGATATGTATGTACATGACAATCTTGCTGGATATGATAGTACGCTATTTGGTTTGTCTTTATATTAACATGTGATATATTTTACTTTGTATTTCATATATTGTATACATGTTGATAAAGCCCGTAGGGTGTTTGCCTGACTACCGGCGTTGTGATGGCAGTCATACTTGTAGGAGCTGGATGTTCAATAGGCACATCCTTAAATGTCCCTAGTCGCAGGAGTATAGAGACTGGGCATCGATGCTCCAGAGTAGACTAGTGTATACTTATCTAGACCCTGACGAGGGGCAATGGATGAGTCCCGCAGCCATTGGTGATGTGCACCTAAGATTGTATACAGATGCTCACTGGGTGTGAGTACAAAGGACAGGACTCGCCGAGAACTGACTAGATGGTATTATACCTAGCGTCAGATAGCAGTTCTCAGGTGACATGTGTGCAGATAGTCTGTCGACTGAAGGTCGTCATTTGTCTCGTGTGAGTTCCCACTGTGCTTTGATTACTACCCTACCACGGCTCAAAGGAGTCGTGCAAACAGGTTTTAGTTGGGTACAGTCACGAGCCGCATGGAGGCAGTGAGCGACTGTTAGGGATTTGTCTCTTCCGGTATAGGGAGTTGATATCGCACTGTGATCGGTTGGTCATTACCATAAGTCCCTGGCCAGGGCTGATTGAGAATTACTGGTGGACTGACCAGTAGATTCTCGAATGGTCTTGAGCCATACATGAAACGACATGTACGGTTATTGGGGGTCTAACATTTTCCACCACCCTAGACCTTACAAGTGATACTCTCAGACAAATAGAACGGACTGCTCGGATATTGTCACGGACAGGCTCAGTAGGGGTTACGGACGAGTTCGCTCGTCGGCTTCCTTCTCGACACGTACCTGGGTTGCCGTTACGTACAACTAGTGCCACTGACGGACTTGTGGTTAAACCCACTGCCAGTGTACTGTCGAGTCTTTAGAGTCCTACACAGAGGGTTTCCTTAGATCAGGTGAGACGATGTAGACGCCGTATGGTCTTACGGTAGGGTTTCGATCGCATTCGTGTACTAGCTACTTGAATGACGATCGGACGGATAATACTAGTGGGCTTTGGTTTAACCCGGATACTAGTATTGTAGTATTGGATTATACTGATCTCAGTGTATCCGTATTTTTCGGAATACGGATACGGGTATGAAACTACGGAAAAGGGCATTCTTGTAATTTCACAAGAATGAGCTTCTAGAAGGAGACACCTCATTATTGTTTTATTCTTTTTCATAAAGGATTAATGAGGTGGAAATGAGGAGATTTTTGAGGCATGGGTTGAAAGCATGGCTAAGTATTTGTTTATTCACTTTGGATCTACTATTCAAGTAAGGTTGTAATTTGTGAGATTATTTAATTCCATGGATGCATTATTTCCTCAAGACTTAGCCATTCTCTCATCTCATTTCTATTATCATTATCACAAAAGCTTTCTCTCTCCTAGGTTTCTTCTCTCCTTCTTCCTCAAGCTCATACACTTTCATGTGTTGCAAAACAATGAGCTTTGAGATCAAATAGTTCAATACACATTCTCTCTACATCTACTTAGTCATCTTCCCTAGCAAGAAAGATCACTAAGTTATCTCATGGAGGTTGGAGCTTGACTATAAGCCCTCGGGTGGATCCATCTTTGACGCAAAGGAGACCGACAAGCGAACTCTTCAAGGACCTAGAAGTAGCACAAGAAAGGAGATCAACAAGAAAGTTGAACCAAGGAGCAAGGAGCAACTTGAAGACCCGAAGGACTAGAAAGGACGGTATAACTCTTTTACTTAGTAGTTAGCTCTCTCTCTTAGTCCAGGTTTTTGTTATCTAAGGTTTAAAAAATATCCAAAAGTGGAACAAGTTCATGATGCAAAGCTAAAACAAGTTTCTTTTGGTGCGAGAAAAACGTTTTTAAAGTATTCCGCCTCCCCGCGACATGTGGGGTGTGCATCATGCACTTACATTCTCGGTTCTGAGATGTTTTCGAGACCCGATTCGAGGAGTTGGATGAACCGTCTGGGGTACATGGTGAACCCGGTAAGGTACCCCGGGGCAAGAAGCTCGAAGTGTAGACGATGAGCCTGGCAGGGGCAGACTGCCTAGCGGTGATTTTACCTTGCCGGCGGATATCCGGAGGATACCGTTCGTGGTTGTATGATTGATGATACGGGCCGATCCGGACTGACGGAGCCCGAGGTATTGAGATATTGAGACTTGAGACACTAAGATATTAAGATTTGATGATATAGGCCAGTCCGGATAGCCGGAGCATGAGGTATTGAGATACTGAGATTTATGTTTTGTGTCGATGCTGGACACTGTTTATCTGTCGATTTCATTGATAATACGTGATTTTATATACTTACAGAAATCTTATAAAATATAGAAAAAAGTTGTCGCATTCATGATATATTCTATTTCATTGTAATGCATTCATACATCATATATCTGATATGTTGCTATCTGAGGTACTGACTCGAGCATGTAGTATTGCACTCATACATAGATGGACCGGGATATTTATTTAAGGATATTACTTGATATGACCTAGGATAGAGTCATGCATGCGATTTCTACTCGTAGATGTTTTCTACTAACGAGTTGGCAATTCACCCCCGTTGTGCCACAGTTTCTTGCAGGGTTTGCCGTACAGGTTTTGTTACGGTTTTGCTGGCACACTGCTCCCTTTCCGGGTGATTGCTTTGGTAGGTAGGTTCACTTGCATCGTGACCGCCATTGTACTTTATTACATTCAGTTGTATCTAGCAAATTCCATCAACCAGACATGTATATTTTATTTACTTAGAGACCTGTGATGACTATTCTTTTGACCTTAGAGTCGCGCGTTGTATTATGATGGATTTCATGTTGTTTTAGAGTTTACCTTTCAATTTTGATCCTCGCCCTTCGGCGTTGTATATTATTGTACTGCGTGGTTTGTCCATCGATTGACGAAGAGCTAGCTCCCGCTTGGGGATGCCTTTTATCATTGATGCATATATTTATCATGTTGTACCCCGTTCGGGGCCCGTATTTACAAAGGAAACTTTGCCGAAATTTTCAGAAAATACTTGTGATTTTAAAAAAATACATATTCGGCTTATGTTACTAAACTACTTGATTTAAATTGGTTTTTCCTTAACTCTTCTGCTTTACTTGGTTTGGATTTCTGGGTTTTGTCTTACTTAGATTATGTACGCCTCTAGACGTTTCGTAATTTAAGTGCCGGTCATGTTCCGTACTTTTTGGGTCGTGACAAAGTTGGTATCAGAGCATTAGGTTTTACCTTCGGAGTGTAGGATGACCCTTGGTTGATGGAGTAGGTAACTTGAGTAGAGTGACGTACCGTACGTATATTCCGCGGCATATTTACGATACGTTACTCTGCTTAAGAAGCCTCAGGATGTACATTTCTTTGCACAGTATTATATTCCTTCCTATGATCTAGCCTCATCGGTACCAGTTTATGGTTTTGCTGCCACGATTACGGGCAGAGAGAGATACGGCTAGAGTCGCGGGCAGCACGAGCTCGTCACGGACGAGGACTGACCGGGCGTGATTCCATGGGCATACGATTTGCATAGATGCGCTGTGTTATTGTGTTTTCGTGCCATATGCGTTTGATAGGTCGTTGTTATGAGATTTCTCGGGCGTGCAGATTTGCACCAGAAGATTGAGCCACTGATAGATGCCAGCCAGAATGTGATGACCATTGATGTATCGCTTATTCATGATGATTGAGGTACTGTTCAGCGTGCAGATGAATGAGCCAGTTGTTGCTGTGAACGACGAGATATCGCCCCAGATGTTGGAGCTATTACAGTACGAGTTGTACTTAGAGATATAATAGAAATTCGCTAGTCACCGAGGATGAATGACTAGGACATGTGGTTCGTTCGCTTACCCCGACACGAGGTCATCAGATAGATTGATTCCAGCTAAAGACGATTTCACGCAGGTACGTTGAGAGTCGATGGAGGAGATCGAATGTCAGAAACCCATATTCCAAGTTTAAAGTATTCGGAAAGACATGCAAGCGATTCTATGGACCCTTTAGAAGAATGAAACCCTAACTCGACATAATGACAGTGTGAAAGCCTTTGAACCTTAGGGTTTGCGACAGTTCCGTGGTGCCATTAGTGAGGCTTGGGTTTGCCCTTCTACGGCTGGTCCACCGATACTGTGGTATGTACTCGATACTATTAAACTGTACCCAAGATGTTGAGCTCTTGGGGGATTATGAGGGTTTGACGAGTCGATCGAATGATTCGACTTCATTCGGATGCTATGTGGTGAGATGCATTTCTCGGGAGACTCCAGATACGAGTATAGCCGTTGGAGCACAATCCATGCAGCCATGAAGAGACGAGTCCGGAGCAGTCGGCGTTAGATAAAAGTAGAGTAAGAGGTTCGTACGAGAACTTGATAAGATGACGTTCCACTCCGCCGACACCAGAGATGTGATACACATGCAGAGGCGTTGTATATAGATATATCTTCCAGAAGGAGTCGCGATGAGTATGCAGCCGTTCCGGAACAAGAAACAGATTTAATGAAGGGTGATAACATCCAGACAGTTCGGCAGAGACGGGATTTGGGAGAGACCTCGACAGGACCTTTCTGGAATAAATTACGAGAAGACTTGGACCCAGGATATAAGTCTACGGTAGCGCCCCGGCCGTCTAACAGACGCCAAATGCGGAACAAAAACTTTTACAACTGGCGCTATCGCGTACTATAACCCGGATCTGCCATTAAAGCTAAACTAAAAAACTAAAAAGTGGGTAGAAGAGTTATACCGAACGATCCGAGTCCTTCGGTCTTTAACCATCATCCCACGCTTCGTTGCGGCTGCTCCGATCTCCTGAATCTCCAGTCTTCTCGTCCAGGTGGCACCACGTCGACGGATCTTTAAACGGGCTCCCGTCTCTGAACCGAGGCAACTCGGTCGTCAAGTTTGCTAAAAGAGATGACCAAGATGATGTAGAGAATGAGTAGAACACTTTGTCTCGTTACGTCCAAAGCCATGGACGAACGGTTAATAAAGTTTCCATTTGAATCGGGTGATGGAATAAAATGAGTTATGAAATTTCCATACACCTAAACTATAATCTTTTTCCAAATGAATCAATCTCTCTCTCTCACAAGAAGGGCCGGCCACTTTTATGGAGGAGGGAGGAGAGTGTAGGAGAGGGGAAGGTGACCATAAGATTAAAGAAGAGAATGAGTCACAAGACACCTTGTATGAACACATTTAATGAAACAATGAATCACTGTAACACCTTAGAATGTGTTCTGTAGCTAATTATATTTTAATGTATAGTTTTTAATAACAAGTTTACCAAATTAAGTTTTAAATATTTTATCCTATTTAATGAGTATTTTATTAGAATTTTGTTAGGCACACACACA
Organism: Agapanthus africanus; assembly: GCA_030015575.1. Classification (NCBI taxonomy): domain Eukaryota; kingdom Viridiplantae; phylum Streptophyta; class Magnoliopsida; order Asparagales; family Amaryllidaceae; genus Agapanthus; species Agapanthus africanus. Next base: position 378,247,982 of record JASDDO010000012.1, read on the forward strand.
CTTGTGCATGATAACTAGGGTTGTTTTTGGGGTTAAACATGATTAGCTATCATGGTTAACTAACCATTTGTCTTAAGTTAGTTTTATGATTAGTTTAAGAGTTATGGTTGTATTTATTCATGATGGTTTTAAAATAAAAATGAACTTGGAAAAGGTTTTAATATTTATTTGAATGTTGACTTTGTGTGAGAGAGGGGGCATGGGAAGCATGGCGTGAGCCATGCCTCATTATGAGGGAAGAGAATGAGAGTGGAGGTTTTTTTTTGCATTTCCTCTCATTTCTCTCTTTGTTCTCTCTTTTCACTCACTCTCTCACTCACACACACGCACACACTTACCTGCATCTTCAGCAGAAGCAGCCGCCTCCAGTAGCAACAGCATCATCATCATCAGCAGCAGCAGCAGCAGCAGACATCATCATCAGCAGCAGCAACAGCAGGAAGCAACAGCAGTAGCAGGAGCCCCAGCAACCTATAGAAGCTCTTCTCCACTTCTTCACCTGCTCTCTAGGGTCCTTTTGGGTATATTTCCTTAACCCAATTTCCCTAGTTTGCCTAGCTTGTATGGTATAGTGTCGGTTTGTGTTAAATCGTTAGTTTAGTGCTAGATTGTGGTGTTTATGTGGAACTTTGTTTAAGTAATGATTGAGTGGGTAAACCTAGTCTATTTTAATGTTGATAGGGCCACCTTAACTGAGTTTAACCCAGATTACACTAAAATACCATAAGGTTTCCAATTTGTGCAATTTGGCGTTTTTAATGCGATATTTGTGACTTCTGAGATCTGCTTTTGACCCGGACCTTTCAGGGTAAAATTGAGGAAACTGGAGCATGCTTGTTAGGTCTAGACACCACCACCAAAACACGAGCCACCCATTCCAATCCCAGGCCGTCAATTAATTCAGTTTGGCCGCAAATTGCGGCCAGGAAGGGGAGTGGGGTGCTGGGGTTTTGGTAATGGTTGTCTGCAGTGTATTGTAGTGTTTTGGCATGTCTAGTTTTGTAAGATTTGACCTGTAGGAAAATCTGGGACTATATATCGTATTTGTTGTCCGTTGTGTTTGCGCGATACGCGCGATACGTGAGTGAGTTCTGTGATCCAGCGTATCGCGGCGTGTCGCGATAGTTTTAGACGCGTACACACACGATTCAGCGTATCGTGCACACGCGCGTTTAGTTCGCAACGCGAGTTTCTCGTTTTGGTTCGATATCGCGTTTTGCGGAATATTTGGCTTATATAAGATTTCCGTGTCGTAATTGCAGGTTTGGAGGCAGGGACTACGGACACTACTACAGGGGGGAGCAGATGGTAGGATTCACCTAGCGTGGAGCGTAGGTGAGTAGATTTAACATCTACAGGGGAATCGCCCGCATGGCGTTATGCGTCTGGGCTAGGATTCAAATACCTGTCGCATATTCTACGTCATTGCTAGAATTGCGCCTTTATTGTATTTCCTTGATATAGTGGTACTGTGACTAGCAGTCGTAGGACACTACACACACTATTGACGGTTTATGTTGCACGAGCACGGATTGTATGCTACACATACACCGTCAATAATTGCCATGTCACACACTAACCATTATAGATACTATTGCTTACCACACATGACATCTAGCTTATCGGTATACTTATAGTGTATCATACCTTTAGTGATAGGTACACATACACCTTGCGATACAGCTACAGGTATACCTTGCACATATTTTAGTTATACCGGGGGGTATCCTACATATTTTACTTATACCCAGGGGGGTATACGTCATCAGTTCTTATAGGTAGATACATATACATTGCTACACCTGTATGTTACACACATATTCAGTTGCAGTTACATATTTACCTTTACTGGTGTTACTTAGCTGTACCTTATTGGTTTCGCATACATCTGGTTTCAGCTACATATTCTCATTTATATGCTCGCATTTCAGATATATCGCATATATTTATTCCTGGATTTGCGCATTGTTTTTGGGATTTTAGATGATGTTTTCTGGATTTGGGAACCGCGGGAGTTCATGAAATTATGCATATATTGAAAAACCCGGTTTCCTTGATATGATATTTGCGCATCCACCATGAGCTTTATCGGTGCTGATATGTATATATCCCTACGAGGAGGCGTCAAGGCCGTAGAGGTACATGGTGGGGCCCGGTATGGTTCCCCTCGGCAAGAAGATCGATGGATTTTGCCGATTGAGCCTGGAGGCGGGCTAGTACCTACCGGTGACAGTACTGATGACTCGGCGGGGGTCATGGAGACAACGTTGGGAGTCATGCACGTATGCATACGTCGAAAGGCGAGGGTCAGAGCTAGGCACTCGTGCTTTCGGGACAGCGTATGATACATACCTATCAGGATTTCTGTGTCGATGCTTGGCACATTGTTTTCATGATATTTCTTGTAATACCTTTGTATATATAACAGGGGATTAGCCGTTGTTATATATGACCTTACACCAATATTAGTGGAATGGGATGCTAATATATGTGTATTGCCCCCATCATATTTATTTCTGCAAATATATATAAATATCTTAGGATGTTAGAAACTTACTTGAGATTCGACTTGGGATATATGTGATTCATTGAGATTGGATAATGGATATGAAGGAGATTGTTGATTTGTACATTCGAGATATAGGGTATTACTCTATATTGTACATTGAGGTGATGTGAAACTTATATGATGTGAGACCCCAGTTTGGGGGCTGATTTGAGGAATTGTGGATTCGAGTGTCTTGATGGATTGTGATCCTGCCACGATGTCAGGTTTCCGTGGAAATGACATATTCCACCCTATACCTCACACTTATCTACTTTATGCACAGATTCACATATTGGTAGTACCTGTTAGTGTCCCCTTATGATAGTTGCATATTGACATTTCCACATCCCTATTGCATGGTTATTGCATATTATTGTCATGTTGCTATTGCTTCACATATTGGTAGTACCTGTTAGTGTATCCTTATGATAGTTGCATATTGACATTTCCACATCCCTATTGCATGGTTATTGCATATTATTGTCATATTACTATTGCTTCACATATTGATTGTACCTGCTAGTGTACTTTCCTTTATTCAGCATTTGCATGACATGTTATTACTGTAATCGCATATCTTAGATTCATGATGTACGTGCATTCCTGCGATTACCTGCATATGTTATCAACTATTCACGAGTTGGCAACTCACCCCCGTTGTGCCACAGGTGTTTCAGGTTGTTCCCCAGAGTAGTCGAGGCAGGCTATTCAGTATCCATCTACCATCTTTTTGTAAGTGCACGGCGGCGCCCCGGCCGTCAATCCGACGGCCAAACGCGGAAACGGTGATAAACTTTAAACTTTGCGGACTTAGCAAACCGGCACCACCGCGCACTAAACCAATGATCGTGCCATTAAACTAGTCTAAGCAAACAAGAGGAAAGGTTAGAGATGTACCGACTGATCCGAGTCCTCCGGTCTTCATCTCCACTCCGATCTCCTCGCGGGATCTCCGTCCATCTCCTCCTCGTCGGAAAGGGCACCACGAAGCCGGGTACTTTTACGGGCTCCCACCTCAATACCGAGGCAACTCGGGCGCGAAGTAGGCTAGCCGACGCGTCCAAGATTTGCTGTAGAATTGTAGTGTAGAATCATAGTCTCTTTTGGGGTTTGTTGCCATTTGTGGATGATGGAGGAAACAAGATAAGAAAAATGGTGCTTGCATTTTTCTTAACATGAAATGAGATCAAGAAAATGAAACACTCTCAAGGATGAAGATGAAACTCTCTTCTTCTCTTTTCTTTCTCTCTTTCTTTTTCTCAACCATGAATAAAACTCTCTCATCAAGTGAGAATAAAATGGTGGAGCAAAAACAATATGAAGCAAGAAGGGAGGTGAGTGTAGTATAAAGCAAGTGGTGACCACATCCTAAACATAATCATCACAAAACTCAAATCCAAAATCAAATCCATTCTTATCATAATAAATGCATGAAAAGCAAAGATGCTTATCATATCAAACCTTATGCAAATAAATCCTCCACAAAGTGTTATTTGCATTCTTGCAAATAACCCCCTCCATCGGAAAAGTCCGGCCGGGAAAGAACAAAGGAAAACCGGCCGGAACGGAAAGCAAACTGGCAACTCCAGAAAACTGGTCCCGTAATAAATTACAGGAAAACCCCGATACTGTGCATACACACCCGCATCTGTATTCCGTCCGGATACAAATGCAATGAGACAAAATCTACACTGTACTATACTAGGATCCGGCTTAAACCAAAGCCGGCTAGTAATATCCGTCCGATCCTGATTCGTGCAATACCGCACGTATATGATCGAACCCTGCCATATAACTATACGGCCACTAGTACAAAATTGTCCGATCCTGATCCGTGCAATACCGCACGTATCTGATCGGACCCTGCCATATCTCCATACGGCCTCTACAGCGTTTCGCCCGAAAGCTTGAGTAACTGAAAGTGTGGTGGACTCTAAAGACTCGTCAATACTATGGCTGTGGATTTAACCACTAGCACGTCAGAGGTATAAGCCAATACGTGACGGGCCACCAGCTATTGACTAAAAGGGACGTCGATGAGCGAACTCATCCTGACACCCTACTGAGCCTGTCAGTGACAATATCCGTACAGTCCGGTCCGTTCGTCTATGAGCATCGCATGTCGGGCCTAGGGGGTTGGTAAAAGTCAGACCCCCAAAAGCGGTACAAGTCGTGTCGGAGTGCAGCCCAGAACACCCTGAGATACTACTGGAATACCTACCAGTAAATCTCCTGCCTTGGCCAAGGACTTTTCATGTTCTGGCTCTCCTAGACACAGCGCGACCTCACCCCCAATGCAGGGAGAGACGAACCCCTGAAGATCCGCTCACTGCCTCCATGTGGCTCGGGACTGTACCCAACTAAAACCTGTTTGCACGACTCCTTTGAGCCGTGGTAGGGTAGTAATCAAAGCACAGTGGGAACTCACACGAGACAAATGACGATCCCCAGGTCGATGAACTAACCTGTACACATGTCACCTGGGAACTGCTATCTGACGTCAGGTATAAGACCAACTAGCATGTTCCCGGCGTGTCCTGTCCGGTGTACTCATAACCCAATGAGCACCTGTATACATCTTAGGTGAACCAACTGACACCAGTGGCTTGTGAGACCGGCCACCACCCCTCGTCGGGGTCTCGACTGTATACACTAGTCTACTCTGGAGAATCGATGCCCTGTTTCGAAACTCCTACGACTAGGGGCCTTTTAAGGATGTGCTTATAGACTACCAGCTCCCACGTATATGATCGCCCTCATACTGCCGGTAGTCAAGCAAGAATCCTAGGGGCTCTATCAACGTGCAATAGCGACATGTCAGGTCACCTAAAGCAGTGCACGATGATAAAGGTAAACCAGATAGCATACTATCATCTCGAGTAAGACTGTTCTACCGGGACAGGTCCTCCCTCAATCATTGCAATCACGTGCCTGTGATCCAATAATCAACTCTGAGGGCACTATCTCCAACAATCTCCCACTTGCACTCAAGGCTAATTATTGCGATGTCGCATACTCACAGCCCGTGTGATACCGAACACCCAACTCCTCTACTTGTCAGTCTCACAAAGCTCGTTTGCGAAACTATTGCGTTCGAGGAATAGCCTCAGTGAGTGGATCCGCTCTGATGTTTCTTTCTATGTCTCTCTATGTCTCAAGTTCGCGGAGAAAGCCATCTCCCGAAATGAGTAATACCTGTCTTAGAATGTCTGGATGTCTGATGGGACCTAGCTCATAAATGAACTCCAAATCCAAACTTCTTAGACTGTATCGTCAACTGAACTTAATCAGTATCCTGCGCCATGCCACCCTCAGTATTTCCTCGGACCAACTGTCCAAAATACTGCCCCTCGTCAGAGGGAAAACTATAACTCTGACAACCTCCTTGTCGTCCATGTCACCTTGGAAGCCTGGAATAATAACTGTCTCTCGAATGAGGCTGTTGTTATCATATCCCTAGAACATCCACTTATGTTCTAAAACTGCTTCCGATTGCTTCTCCAGGATTGGATCAATATCAACTTATTGCACCTACTGCAAGAACAACATCTGGTGTGGTACTTGACATCTCATGATTGACTCAATTGCCTAAGCAAGTGATCTGCCAATCATGCACATCCCTCTCTACTTTAGTCTATAAGACACCTTTAGAGCGGGTGACTCCATTACCTGCAGGTACACTACCGTGCCAGGAGTCGTCCATTCTAAATACTCTCAGAATGCTGTCAAAGTACCCTGATTGGGAAACCACCCAAATCTAGATCTAGAACCATAGATCTAGTAACCAGAATGTCTGATATAATATCCAAGTCCTGTGTGGAGAAACCACTGTATGACGACCAAAGTATAACCGATCGTAGTATAAGAATATCACTTCCTACTACCTTCTCAACAGATCCATCCCCTATTCTGATGACGTCAAACCTATGACTGTCACATCAGAAATGGATGATCTATCTCCGCTACATCTGCTTTAGTCTATAAATAGACATAAGCTTGATGTCCACCAATGCTTCCGCTGCTCCCACTGACTACGACAACCCTCTGGCAGAGTCATATAGACGTGCACATCTAAAGCAAGTTTAGAACGACGCTATACTCATCCTCCTGCCGGGTCTCGCAGCCTGGAACAACAACAATGGCAAGTGTGGGTAAACAAGAACTTCCCTGTCACCGTCCTTGAGGCTACCGGAGTACCTCTCGGGTGCCTGAAGTTACCCACCTTATCTGCGGAGTGGCCAATGGAATGTCAAATCAGATTGAATCTTTAGGTTCCTTATCAAATCTTCAGTAATCGTTTGCGGTTCTGGAATCACTTCTAGTTCTACCATACTCACACTACTGTTTTCTGAAAAAATCTATTTCTTTTAAAATTGTGGCGAGTGAAGAACAATATCACTATTGATCTTCCAGATGGTAGAAAGTCAACCCTCGTCATAGCCTGGGTCAACCCACAAACAGCCATTACAGAAACGTGCCTTGAGTTATCCAGAGTCTGGTTTTAATCATAAGCCGGACAACTCCCCGTACCTTAACAATGTTAAGATATGAACTGTTCTATATCCAATATAGAACCAGAGGCACTGATTTAATTGAACCAGATTCAAATCATGCAGCTGTCTCCAGTGCATGTCAACTAAATGGAAGGAGGCCGATCAGCGTTACTCGACTTAGGAATACTTCCAATTATGAGTAACCTGAAAAAGAAGCAATTTCTCTTAATCATTACTATCAACTGAATACCATACACAAGTATCTACATCTTCGATTACTATGAAGAATCCCGATACTTGCAATATCTGGTTCTCTACTTTATTCAAATACCTATAACTTCTCAAAATTCAGACACTGTGTTTCCACGAAACACCTGTCTAAAACTAGAGAAGTCATAAGTAAACTGAATATAGTACGAGGACCAACCCCTCTGTCCTAATGGACCCTGGACAACATACAATACTCTGTATAAGTCCCTTGAGTCAGATAACTCATTCACTGTGTGTCGTTTGTTGAAAACTGTACTTATGGTTAAGAAGAATTACACCGCTGTTCAATGCTCCTTACCTAACCATTCACTGATATAGGTAAATGTCATCGACATAATATCAAAAGGTATATCTCACTCTATGAAAATAGACGTACAGATATATCAATTTGAAATTGGTGCACAACAGCGGATATTCAAAACCAAATATTTGCCGACCGGCAAACAACCCAGGTGGCATCCTCAAATATCACCAATTACAACGAATCCCGATATAATGAGGATGATCACCCAATTCCCAATAACTTACTCCCACTCATCATCTGTAAAAGCATACAGATGTGAGAATCATACCTGGTAAATACATACCCTGGAGTAAGTGTCTAATCGGGAAATCAGTTTTCTTTTAACAGTACACAGTGAACCTGAAACATTGAAATGTTTCGTTGGGGTTTCCTGGTATTCCTAGCAATGCCTCTTCCATTATCCAGATTCACAACTATAACCGTATAATTCTTTGCCACCTCTCCAAATCCCTATATATGTCTTTAGTCATTACCTTCTGTACACCCTTTTAGGCCAAATGGTTTTCTTCCTTCCCTACCGTTGGGCACCAGCCTAAGGTTTGGAAGAAGACTATCCAAAAAGCATAAAGGGTGTACTGTCCTAATCCTAGGAGCACTCACACCGCGAGAGAAGGTGAAGATAAAAGACACCTGAATGTACTTTATTCCTATTTCTCCTGAACCAGGATCCATCCCCGAACTGGAACAAGTTCCTTTCGAGTTCGTATATAACCATACGATGGATTATCCAATATAATGGGATCTTCGTAGTGATACCGAGTGTCCTGGAGAAATACAAAGGTGATTTAGGATTGGCGAAGAAATACTTGGTTTGGTCGTGAATAGCAGTCGCAATTTACTTTGCCCTCATACTAATCCCTTGCTTTGTCTGAACTTAATACCTTCTGTACACCGTTTAGGATAACTGGTTTTCTTCATTCCCTACCGGTCGGCACCAGCCTATGGTTTGGAAGAAGACTATCCAATTTGCGTAATAGGTGTACTACTCCTAAACCAAGGAGTACTCACAACCTGAGAGAAGGTGAAAAGAAAAGACAACTGAATAATCCTATCCGTTTTCTCCAGAACCAGAAACCATCCTCGAATTCCTTCGAGTTCGTATCTAACCATACGATGGTTTTGTCCAATGGAAGTGGACGTTCGTAGTAATACGGGGTGTCCCGGAGAAAAGGGTAAAAGCAGGAGTGGCAATGAGGTCTGCAACTCTGACAATCCAAAAGCCAGTGTTAAGTAGGTTTGGTCAACTTGGTCACTGAGTCATAGTCTAGGGTCGGGTCAATGGTCGCTGCCAAAGAGAGAGAGAAAAGAAACACTCAGCGTGCACTCTAACCTAGATCAGAATAGTTGTCACTTTTTCTAATCAGGAAATCTCCCACTGTACCTCAAATTCTCCTCCAAACCTGAAAGAAGAATTAGTCGGGGTCACCCGAGGAGTAAACCAACTCATCAGTGGGAATCGGGATCCAACTATCATCGCATGACAACGTGACGGAATCCGCTCACGCTATCACACTCCAGAAGGTATGCGCATATCTGGCAAGTTTCAGTTCTTTTGAAACTCCCGATGTGATTTTTACCCCATGCTCTTATGACCTTGACTTTGGCCAACATATCATAAGTCACATGTCAAGTTCAACCCTTCATTCTCCAGGTTAATTTGAACCCACCCGTACATACCCTTGACTTTGGCCAAAATGGCAGTACGACTGTCCCAAACCAACGCATCTATCTATGCTGCATATGAATACCCAACAGCTACCAAACACTGTGCCTTGACTTTGGCCAACATACACAGCTTGAATACTATTGACCATCCATATGAAACGACGGAGGGCTACGAATGGTTTCTGGCGAAAACCTTTAACGTAATGAACTTGATATCGTTGAAGGAACGGATAGCTTTTTAGAAAATATAGTGACGAAAACCTTTACTAAAGAGGTCACTCCCGGTGAAGGGATCTCGGCTCTTTCCCCGTAGAATGGGGTGCAGGATATCCCAAATGAATACCACGATGCAAAGCAAAAGTAATCGGCTATAGTGAAGTTAATGCCCCGACGCAAACTTCTGTCCAAGGGGTCACTCCCGGTGAAGGGATCTCGGCCCTTGCCTCGTCGACTGAGGAGCAGGATATTCCAAATGAATACCACGATGCAAAACAAAAGTGAACGTCCTTGCAATAACAGCTTTTTGAAAAGTGTTCCAACAACATCAGAATAGGTTTGTTTAACTTGCATTGATCCGAATCAACGCAGTCCCATCAATTAATCACACCACAAAGAACGAAAATATACTGACGTACGTATATGCCATCCGCATTCGCCACTGGGTCCCGTCATCACTCGTTAGGTTAGCTTACTAACGACAGAGCGGGGACTTGACTAGCGCGGATGAAAAACATATACAACATCTACTAATATATATACCAATATATTATATTTCGCTCAAGGCGTGAAAAGAAATGCAACATCACAGAAATGTACAGCATCACAGAACAATACAGATATCTGGGATCCCCGGGTTTCACAGAGCCAGTACTGAAACCCGACGTTCCCCTGGTCGTGTGGATAGCCTGTGCAATGAAATCCTAGACCCCTACGGGCGCGGCAAGTTACCCGCCAAAACCTGAAGCGAGGCAGCCCCCTTCAGCTCCGTGAATGGACCACCCAGCACTCCACGGAATCCGGCAACTTGGGCACCCCTCCTGGGTCAACCTGTACCCCCTACGAGTGCGGCGAATAGCCCGCCAATCCTGGAGTGAAGCCCCCTCCGTCCCAATGCCATGAGATGCGGGCTTGTTGCCTTCCAGAACCCGGCTATCCGTGCACTCCTCCGCGGGGTAATCCTAGTACAGAAAGTAAAATATACATACACCGGGTACATCGACCGCAACGAGGTCGTGCCCCAAAATAATAATACAATCAGGCAGTGACGGCAGTCCACATGTCGGACGCTCGCCCTGCAATATCAAATGTACATAATACAACAGCACTGTACTAGCATTGCATCCAGGCTATCCCCCACGACCGATCCGCAACATCACAGCATAAACATAGAACATCAACGTGAAAGTCACGTTCGCAAATCCGTCTAACCGGGCTATAGCAGTTAGACGGGATTTACCGATCGAGTGACATTCACGGTCGCAGATATAATGTAAATACTGTGAAAATGTGTTTAAAATTTTCCGATTGATCAAACAATTAACAAGTGGGCCCCAAGAAAAACTGTAGCACTCACAGAAATAATTGGCCCAATTTTAATATTCCAAAACCCCTAATTACTACCCTGAAGCCCACTGGAAAAAGATGGCCCACTGACCTCTCCACACTGCGGCGGATCCGCGGCCCAATATAGAGGTGAGGCCGCGGTTCCGCGCTCATGGGGAGAGATCACTGTGTCGAATTTTCCCAGTATGCTTAGAATTTCCTGCACATCATTCTGAGACCACCTGAAAAATTTTTAGACACCAAAAATTCTTAACAGAAAACTGATGTGAGGTAAAAAGTAGATTTTGGAATTTTAGTCGATCGGAAACGCAAAACACATCAAACGAAAGCTAGACGAAGTTAATGGCGAGGCTCTGATACCAATGTAAGTGCACGGCGGCGCCCCGGCCGTCAATCCGACGGCCAAACGCGGAAACGGTGATAAACTTTAAACTTTGCGGACTTAGAAAACCGGCACCACCGCGCACTAAACCCCGGATCGTGCCATTAAACTAGTCTAAGCAAACAAGAGGAAAGGTTAGAGATGTACCGACTGATCCGAGTCCTCCGGTCTTCATCTCCACTCCGATCTCCTCGCGGGATCTCCGTCCATCTCCTCCTCGTCGGAAAGGGCACCACGAAGCCGGGTACTTTTACAGGCTCCCACCTCAATACCGAGGCAACTCGGGCGCGAAGTAGGCTAGCCGACGCGTCCAAGATTTGCTGTAGAATTGTAGTGTAGAATCATAGTCTCTTTTGGGGTTTGTTGCCATTTGTGGATGATGGAGGAAACAAGACAAGAAAAATGGTGCTTGCATTTTTCTTAACATGAAATGAGATCAAGAAAATGAAACACTCTCAAGGATGAAGATGAAACTCTCTTCTTCTCTTTTCTTTCTCTCTTTCTTTTTCTCAACCATGAATAAAACTCTCTCATCAAGTGAGAATAAAATGGTGGAGCAAGAACAATATGAAGCAAGAAGGGAGGTGAGTGTAGTATAAAGCAAGTGGTGACCACATCCTAAACATAATCATCACAAAACTCAAATCCAAAATCAAATCCATTCTTATCATAATAAATGCATGAAAAGCAAAGATGCTTATCATATCAAACCTTATGCAAATAAATCCTCCACAAAGTGTTATTTGCATTCTTGCAAATAACCCCCTCCATCGGAAAAGTCCGGCCGGGAAAGAACAAAGGAAAACCGGCCGGAACGGAAAGCAAACTGGCAACTCCAGAAAACTGGTCCCGTAATAAATTACAGGAAAACCCCGATACTGTGCATACACACCCGCATCTGTATTCCGTCCGGATACAAATGCAATGAGACAAAATCTACACTGTACTATACTAGGATCCGGCTTAAACCAAAGCCGGCTAGTAATATCCGTCCGATCCTGATTCGTGCAATACCGCACGTATCTGATCGAACCCTGCCATATAACTATACGGCCACTAGTACCAAACTGTCCGATCCTGATCCGTGCAATACCGCACGTATCTGATCGGACCCTGCCATATCTCTATACGGCCTCTACAGCGTTTCGCCCGAAAGCTTGAGTAACTGAAAGTGTGGTGGACTCTAAAGACTCGTCAATACTATGGCTGTGGATTTAACCAGTAGCACGTCAGAGGTATAAGCCAATACGTGACGGGCCACCAGCTATTGACTAAAAGGGACGTCGATGAGCGAACTCATCCTGACACCCTACTGATCCTGTCAGTGACAATATCCGTACAGTCCGGTCCGTTCGTCTATGAGCATCGCATGTCGGGCCTAGGGGGTTGGTAAAAGTCAGACCCCCAAAAGCGGTACAAGTCGTGTCGGAGTGCAGCCCAGAACACCCTGAGATACTACTGGAATACCTACCAGTAAATCTCCTGCCTTGGCCAAGGACTTTTCATGTTCTGGCTCTCCTAGACACAGCGCGACCTCGCCCCCAATACAGGGAGAGACGAACCCTTGAAGATCCGCTCACTGCCTCCATGTGTCTCGGGACTGTACCCAACTAAAACCTGTTTGCACGACTCCTTTGAGCCGTGGTAGGGTAGTAATCAAAGCACAGTGGGAACTCACACGAGACAAATGACGATCCCCAGGTCGATGAACTAACCTGTACACATGTCACCTGGGAACTGCTATCTGACGTCAGGTATAAGACCAACTAGCATGTTCCCGGCGAGTCCTGTCCGGTGTACTCATAACCCAATGAGCACCTGTATACATCTTAGGTGAACCAACTGACACCAGTGGCTTGTGAGACCGGCCACCGCCCCTTGTCGGGGTCTCGACTGTATACACTAGTCTACTCTGGAGAATCGATGCCCTGTCTCGAAAATCCTACGACTAGGGACCTTTTAAGGATGTGCTTATAGACTACCAGCTCCCACGTATATGATCGCCCTCATACTGCCGGTAGTCAAGCAAGAATCCTAGGGGCTCTATCAACGTGCAATAGCGACATGTCAGGTCACCTAAAGCACTGCACGATGATAAAGGTAAACCAGATAGCATACTATCATCTCGAGTAAGACTGTTCTACCGGGACAGGTCCTCCCTCAATCATTGCAATCACGTGCCTGTGATCCAATAATCGACTCTGAGGGCACTATCTCCAACACTTTTGCTTCAGATACCGCATCAGCTCACAGTACCATTTTGCTTAGGTGGGTTAGATGATTATCTGTATTTCATATTGTACACTCGTTGTATTTTGTACTCTCCATCTACTATTGTATTGTTGACTTAGAGACTTGGTGAGGACGTTACTGTATATTATTTGTAGATTTGTTGTCTTTTATATACAGCTTTCTCTCTATTGTCCTTATTTCTTCGCTACAGCTTCATATTTTTGTGTTGTATTCATCTTGGCTGGTTTTTTTACAAAAAGGGGTGTTGGTAAAATTTTAAAGAAATAAAGTAGGACTTTTAAAGAATTTGGGTTGTGATTTCAAATGTTTCAAAAACTTATAGTATCTTTTCCGTATTTTTATGGTTTAGATTTCTGGGTTTTGGCATTCTTTTACTGCGTTACGTCTTTTGGCGTGGGCCGTCACGGGTCAGATTTTTGGGTCATGACAAAGTTGGTATCAGAGCGCTAGGTTTTACCTTTCGGAGTGTAGGATGACCTTAGTATGATGGAGTAGGTAACTTCAGCAGAGTAACGTAGTGTGTGTATGTCTGCAGCATACCCACGGTGCGGTACTTTGCATTAAGTGACCTAAGTACAAATTGTTTGAAATTCCTTCCTTGATGATTCCTATCCTTGAGATTCGATTTCCTTATTCTCATCGAATCTTATATATATTTATAGCCTTGCCGCCGATGACTATGGGGACTCAGAGTGATGCAGCGAGTGCCGAGGTCAGAGTTGGCTCGGGTGAGACGAGTACTGACCAGGATGGCACTCTAGTTGCACAGGTGCAGACGGATCAGCCTACGACCTATACTATGGATAGACTTTTGGCAGAGATGCAGGATCTCCGCTAGACGATGAGTTCTTTGGTTGATGTCGTTCGGGAGCTACGACAGGAGGTTGTTACCCCTGTTACTCAGTTGACACTTGCGATCAGCATGCAGCAGTCCGTCACCTACATAGCACCAGTGGTTGCAGCTCCAGTTGATGAGGCGCATATTCCAGAGGCTCAGAGAGTTCCAGGACAGTGGAGGACTCGTACCAGTGTACCAGCCCAGAGACAGAGGTTTGGTCGTCAGGACAGATTTCGTGGCCGTCGCGGGAGTAGCAGAGGCTTAGGACGAGGACAGTCGTTCAGCTCTCATCCCCAGGATGGTCAGCAGTCAGCGCGTGGATGCTTTCGATAGGGAAGCCTTCAGCACTTCGTCAAGGATTGTTCCTCAGCACGGCGTCAGGATCGTACTCAGAGAGGCCGTGGACGTGGAAGATTTGCTCAGAGGGTTCAGTCTACCAGAAGAGTTCATCCAGCTGCGAGTAGAGGGCAGACACAGGAGTTTGCTTCTACTCATCGGGACGCACAGACGTCCAATGCAGAGTCTTCAGGTATCCTTAATTCGCTTGTTCCTTGATGTATCCGTTTGTTTTTCTTGCTTGTACCGTGGTTGGGTAGATTAGTCATAGTTGTGTTAACTTCTGTCAGCGATTCTTTTGTTACGCGACACGTACTTCAGTTGTGTGCCAATCGGGTAGGAGATAGAGATTCGTCCGTCGTTTTGATCCTTCTAAAGATGTTGGATTTGACGTTCTCCTGGGCACGGACTGGTTAATTACGTGCTAGGCGTCTGTAGACTACCGTGAGGAAACAAGTTAGGTTTTGTTTTCCCCGGCCAGTCAGTTCTTGTTGTGCAGGTGGATAGTTGTGCCGCCTCTCACAGCTTGAATTCAGCCTTTTCGCTAGTCGGCTACAGAGGAGATGTCGTGGATTCTTGGCGTTCATTCGTGATACCGGAGCCACAGAGGGATTGTTGGACCGGGTTTCTTTCGTGCGAGAGTTTTTCCAACGTTATTCCGGATGAGCCGGCGAAGCTTAGGAGCTAAAAGATCAGCTGCAGAGTTGTGGTTTGGGGAGTTTTGTGTGTCGGAGTGTTTCTCTTTTGGAAGCTCCTATTTCTGTTCGTCGAGAAGGAAGACGGCAGTTTGAGGTTGTGTATCGACGGATCGTCAATTGAACCGGCTTACGGTGCGGATAGATATCCTTCACCTCACCGTGACGATTTCTTCGATCAGATCCAAAGTGCGAGACATTTTCTAAGTTTGTTTGGGATCAGGTCATCATTATTGCGGATTCGGGGTGATGGCATTCCGAAGACTGCCTTATGCGTGCTACGGGCTTTGTGTGTATCAGTGAGTCGTTGGATTCCCTGAGGCCCTAGCAGCATTCGTAGATATGATGAACCAGATTTCTGCAGGCCGTTCCTCGACCAGTTTTGTTGTGTTATATACGACATTCTAGTCTTTTTAATGTGTCTTGAGGAACAGGAGTAACACTTGAGAAATTGTTATGCAGATACGGGGAGAGCGCCGGTAGCTGCTAGATTCTCGGAGTGTTTCTTCAGGCTTGTTAGTGTTGACTCCTAGGTCTTGTAGTCGCGGGAGACGGTTTTGTATGTTCTCGAGAGAGATCGTGGCCGTACAGCTTTGGCCCAGACTTGTGTGCTGGACGGAGATCCGCATATTGTTGGGCTTAGCAGGTTTTACATCCGTTTCATGCAGGATTGCTAGAGTAGTGCTACACCGTCGACTGAATTGACCGGAAAGGAGGTTTCTTTTCTGTGGACTGAGGCATGTGTACGGAGTTTTCGGCAGTTGGAGATTCGGTTAACAACTGCATCAGTTCTTTCTTTGCCTTTGGTTCGGGCGACCTTGTTGCTTAACTGTAATGTTTCTTCAGTGGGCTCGAGTGTGTACTGATGTGACACAACAGAGTCATCGCTTTTGCTTCCCTACATTTGGAGGAAGTACGAGAAGGATATTCCACTCATGATATGGAGATGGCCGCGGTGGTTTTGCGTTGGAGATTTTGGGGCACTACTTGTTTGAGAGTCGCATCAGATTTTCCACAGACCACTAGAGCTAAATGAACATCTTCCTGCAGCGGATTTTGATTGTTGTGATAGTCTTCTGCAGATTTACAGTTCTTGTGTGATCGTTGAGTATAGCTTAAGTTTGTCTCTACGGAGGGGACAGCTTGCTCATGTCCGCGCCCGACCACTTTCCTTAATCGTTTTCGCGAGACACTGCCCGCCGATGCTCGTTCGTTAGTGATACTTGAGCATGCTCGGCTGGGTAATGATTCGGAGACCTTGAATTGTGACAATGGTGTGCTAAATTAGGGACGCGTTTGTGTACCTGATATCATCGGGTAGAGACGTGTAATCCTAGAACATGCACATCTGTCAACTCTCTTTATGCATTCAAGTTCCACCAACATTTAACGTGACTTGTGAGACAGTTACGGGTGGACAGAGATGTAAAGAGAAGTTTCAGGTTTCGTTTCAAGGTTTCAGTCTTGTTGTGTGCTTGAGTCGAGCATCTGAGGCCGGCTGGAGAGTTGCAACCTTTTTTTTCCGTTCCGAGGTAAGAATGGGAGCAGGTCTCCACGAAATTTCGTTATGGTTTCTACCCAAATTTAGTCAGGGTGTGACTCCATTCGGATTCTTGTCGTCCGGTTTTACTCAATGTGCTCAGTTGTTTCTTGTTAAGTTGTGTGTTTGTATTGTTTGTTGTCAGCAGTTGGGGATCGTCACTCGCCATCGTTAGGATTCTCCTTCGATCGCTGTTACCAGGAGACACTCCGATTGGCCACCTTTAGGTTTAGGCGTTAGGTCATGTCGATCACCAGTCTGTTGTTTTTCTGACTCGGCGTAAGTAGGATTGGGACCCAGCTATGTCTAGAGACTTCGGAGATGGTCCAGCTGTGTTAGGTCAGGATGGGAATTGTCCATTGCGAACTGAGGTCTTATGCCGACTGTGTTAGCCATAGACTCGAGTCCGCAGGGACAGATCATGTATTCCTACGGACTTTCCGATGAACGACGTGTTGGATTTTGGGAAGCTTGTCCCAGGATTTAGGTCCTTTTAAGATCCTATAAGCGAGTTAGTTCGTTGCCTTTAATTTGGCACTTCCACCCAGATTATTGGATTTTCACCCCGTATTTCTTGTGATGATACTCTACAATTACCTTCTTGACCTTTCTCACATGATTTAGCGCCAGACTATTTAGCTTGGACACGATCTTTCATTCACCAGCAGCCGATTGTGTTAATGGCTCGGCAGGTGGAGGAACATCGGTCAAGGGTCTTGCTATCTGTGGAAGGTTTTCTTGGACGTAGCCGTATAGTGAGATAGTCACTTAGGAGGCTGCGAGCGAGATTTGAGGATTCTAATCTTCTCTTTGAAGGTACGCGTATCAGTATATTTTTAAAATTCGGGGACGTATTTCTTTTAAGGGGGGAAGATTGTAACACCTTAGAATGTGTTTTGTAGCTAATTATATTTTAATGTATGGTTTTGTCACGACCCGCAGGGTACAGAACGTGACTGGCACTTAAGTTTACGAAACGTCTAAAGGCGTCCGTAAAATAAGTAAGCCAAAAGCCCAGAAAACAAAACCAATTAAGCAAAAGAGTGAAGAAAAACCCAAACATTTGAAAGCAAGTTTATCAAATAAGTCATATAAAACCCCTTTTAAAAACAATACTAATTTTTCCGAAAATTTCGGCAGAGTCTCCTTTGTAAATACTGGCCCCCCCAAAAATGGGTACAACAAGAATATATGTAAAACCAACAAATAAGGCATCCCCAAGCGGGAGCTAGCTCTTCGCCATAAGGCGGTCACAAATCCCACGCAATATAAATGACAACAAGCATAATAATCATAAGGAAGCATGAAAAAGTAGCATGTCGGCTCAAGTGAGCTCGACCCCAAAATACAGCATAAAATCCACAAACCTCACAGTCTCATCTCTAGGTCAATATACAATAATCTGGTAGAAACAGCAGATGGAGTACACTAGATACAAGAATATACAAGGTGGTACAAAATAATAACATAACCCACCTATGAGCAAATCTCGAGCTCAGGCAAAAGAGGCAAAAGGACAAGTGCGCCCGCCGCTACTGAACTGACGGAGCGGACCTGCAAAAGACTGTGGCACAACGGGGGTGAGTTGCCAACTCGTGAGTAACAAATAACATCTACAAAGGCTATCGTATGCATGCACACAAGCATCCTAGCATCTAAAATACGGGTATGACTGGATGCACTAGCAGGTGTGTATACAACATCAGTATGTTAATATGTATGCAACATGAAAATCTGAGGTCTCAATAGGTATATATAAGAAATATTTTATCTCTTTTTGTTTTTGAAACTCTTTTAGAATGCCAGCATAATGTCAAGGAATCGACGAAAATCGGTGTCTAGCAACGACACTCAAAAGCTGTCTCAAATCTCATAAATGTATCTCTGGCCTCAGCCGTCCGGCTGACCCATCTCAAATATCAATATCTCATCATCTAGCGGCCACGGTCGGTATCCTCTGGATATCCGCCGTCCCAAACAGTCACCGGTAGGTAATCCGTCCCCTGCCAGGCTCAACGTCATCACCACATTCCTCTTGCCCCGGGGTACCTTACCGGGCCCACCATGTACCCGTGCCGGTTCCTCCACTCCTCGACACGGATTTCCAAATCCACAGCAAACTCATGGTGGAGGACACTTACATCACTAGAAAACCGCAATTTACATATTTTAAAAATATAATAAGTTTAGAAATTTTGCGGCTTTCCCCCGAAATCCAGCAATATCATAAAATCTCAAGAAATCCTCATAAGTGCATATATCAATGATAATGAATGCGTATGATATCAATAATCAAGTTGCGATGTGTGATTAATGTATAAGCATGAACAATTAATATGATGAAGTACATGCACATGAGTAGCAATACTACGGTTTCATTTTTAAGGAATTAAAGGCAATAGTACCGGTTTAAGTATCAATTAGTAAAAGGTTTCAATTTAACAGTTATCTAGTGTGGTGGCATGGCAATTACCAGGGTGTGTGTGTAAGCATGAATAGTGCTCGTGCTGCATATAAAAACCCTGGCAATGGTGCAGGTGTCCTATAAAGTGGTTTCGTATAGATATGTCAATATAATACATGGATGCAGCAAATAGTCGAATATGTATTTCACCCCTAATTACTAACATCACTAAGGGTCTGTAAGTTACTAAAACTATCGGGCGGCTTGCGCCATCCAACGATAGTCCCCCGTAGATGTTACATCTACTCACCGGGATCCCTGGCTAGCTGTGTCCAATCACCGCCTTTCCCTTTCGCGCCGCGTCTGACGTCTCCGCGACCGAACCTGGAATTTACATCAATACCAAATATAAGGTTACATATCAAGAACGACGCAAAACCCCAACGAAACTACTAAAGTTCGCTATCTAGGTACAACGTGCACAAAGTGCGCGGAACACACGAGAAAATCGCAAAAACTGCCAAAAAACGCCGATTTGGTCGCCCGGCAAAACTAAAACCCGACTACCCAAAAATCCGCACTCACGCATCCTAAAAGTCGTAGGACAAGCCATTACAATCATCAAGATGTCGAAAATAATCCATCACATAATTTTTATACAAAACTAGTAAGCATTTGCATTCCAAAATCGGTGCAAAAATCGCCGATTTGCGACAAAACGACTACAATAAAGCATAATTACCCAAGCACACTACAAGCAATCTACAAACACTAATTACAACACAATAGCAATGATTCCAATCCTATTTTCCATAACAACCATTTCTTGAATTTATAACTTAGCAAATTCCAATTAATTTCCACACTTGAAAACTTAATTTAACACAACAAAAGCCCACTTAAGAAAATTAACCTCTTAGGTTAGGTTAGCAAAATACAAGATAGCAATTTAGGTTTAATCAACTAAATAATGGTTTCTAAAACTTAATCAACTCACTAATCATGTTTCACAATCCAATTCCAAACAAAAACCCTCTCTTGAAAATCCTAAAACAACAATTTCACACTTCTAAATTTAACTAAATTAGCATAATTAAAGACTACATCAACAAGGTAACTATATAGATTAGTTAATTAACCACTAGATTAACTATAAAACAATCTAATTAACTATTATGGCTTCAAAACCCTAGCTAAACAAACTACTCTTTTTTTTTAAACTAGATTAGAAATTATTTAACTTTTACACTAAACCATGCATTTAAAGGAATTTAGCAACAAAAGAAAGTAACTTTGATGAGAATTATACCTCACTTGAGATCTAGAAAGAATGGATTTTGCTCCAAATGATGGCCTCAAACACCAAGATCCAAGCAAGAATGGCTAAGGATAATGATAGCATAAGGATTTTGTTTGGATTTTTGAATAAAGTGTGGATTTTGATGTGTTTTTTGAAGAAATTTGAAGAAAAGTGAAAAGAAAAGAGTTGAAGAAGAGAGGGTGCAGGTTTTCGGCCAGAGGAGGAATGGGGGAGGGTGTGGGCAAGTGGGGAAAGTCATGGTCAAGTCCACAAAAGTCAAATGCACCATACTTATTCATTTTAATTAAAATAAATCCAAAAAAACCCTTAAATCAACTCAAGAAAGCAACTAAAGAAGAGAGGCCAGAAATTTCTGGACTTGGTCAGGGTTGGGCTGTCCAAGGGCTGATGGAAAAGGGAGAGGGGTTTTACAAAAGAAATTTTATGCATAAAGGCCCCTACAACTCAAAAATTGCAAGTTTTAGCTCAAAATTCAATAAATTCGTTTCAATTCATAAAAATTTGTTAAAAATCAAAATAAATTACTAAAAATTTATGTTACCACTAGATTTTAATTATCATAATTTTAGAGATTAAAATTAGCCCGGAAAAATTTGTATTTATCGCTAATTTAATGTATTTTCTTACCGGCTTAAAATAATATTAAAAAATTGAAAAATTAGGAAAAATTTTTAAACGACCAGAATTTCATAATTAACTCATTAGCTACTAAAAACAAGCAATTACCTATCCATTTTAAGTATAATTAGCCCTAACTGCAAAATAACGAGAAAGACGGTTTTCGGAAATATACCGAATTTTCACCGAATTTCAGGAAAACACCAAAACGACTTTTCAAGACGCTACAATCTTCCCCCCTTAAAGAAATTCGGTCCCCGAATTTAAAAATATAGCTACGCGTACCTTCGAAGAGATGGGGATATTTCTTCCTCATCTCGCCCTCGGTCTCCCAGGTAACCTCCTCGCTGCTCGGGCTACGCCAAAGGACCTTGACGGTTGGTATAATCTTCGACCTCAACTTCTTCACCTGCCGATCCAGGATGGCCACCGGCTGCTCTGCAAAAGAAAGGTCGCGCTCTAGCTGGACTGTCGGGTGCTGAATCGCATGCGAAGGGTCGTGAAGGTACTTGCGGAGCATCGAAACATGGATGACGGGGTGAACATCGGGAAAGCTGGGAGGAAGAGCCAAACGATATGCAACAGCACCGACACGCTCGAGGATCTCGAAGGGACCTACGAATCTAGGGCTAAGCTTTCCCTTTTGCCCAAAACGCATCACGCCCTTCATCGGAGAGACTTTCAGAAAAACATGGTCGCCAACTGCGAACTCTAACCTGCGACGGCGCCTGTCTGCATACGATTTCTGCCTGCTCTGAGCCGCTCTCATCCGGTCTCGGATCAACTGTACCTTCGCTGTCGTCTCCTCAACAAGCTGCGGCCCCAAAATGCTGCTCTCGCTGAGCTCTGTCCAACAAACGGGCGATCTGCATCTCCTCCCATACAAAGCCTCGAAAGGTGCCATCTGAATAGTATCCTGGAAGCTGTTGTTGTAGGAGAACTCCACTAGAGGTAATTGACGATCCCAGCTACCACCAAAGTCTAAAACGCACGCTCTGAGCATGTCCTCGAGAGTCTGAATGGTCCGCTCTGACTGTCCGTCGGTCTGCGGATGAAACGCTGTGCTGAAGCTCAAACGAGTGCCCAAAGCCTCCTGAAGTCTCTGCCAAAGTCGGCTGGTGAACTGAGTGCCTCGATCTGACACGATACAAGTCGGTACGCCATGTAGTCGCACGATCTCGTCAATATAGAGCTGAGCATACTGAGCGAAGATGAAAGTCGTCTTCACTGGAAGGAAGTGAGCCGCTTTCGTCAATCTATCCACGATCACCCAGATGGAGTCGTACCCTCGACTGGTCCTGGGTAGACCCACAACGAAGTCCATCGAAATCTGCTCCCATTTCCACTCTGGAATGGGTAACGGCTGTAGCTCTTCTGCGGGCCTCTGGTGCTCGGCCTTGACTTGCTGACAAGTCAGGCATCTCGAAACGAACTCCGCAATGTCCCTCTTCATCCCGTCCCACCAGTAGGTCTCTCTCATATCATGGTACATCTTGGTGGAACCGGGGTGGATACAATACACTGATCGGTGTGCCTCCTCAAGAATGTCGCGCTGCAATCCATCAGCATCTGGTACGCACAGTCTAGATCCATATCGTAAAATCCCCTGATCGTCAACCACGAACTCGGAAAATCTGTCCTGTCCCATCTGTGCCATGATCTCTGAGCAACGGTCGTCACTGTGCTGTGCCTCAGATATACGGTCAAGCAACTGTGGGCGTGCACGAACATGCGCGAGCTGTCCCCCTGTCTGAGTGAACTCGAACTCAACTCGGCTGTCGCATAACATCTGCCAATCTGCTGACGACTGCCTCTGCACTGCGCGCGAAAAGGATAGACTACCCCCGGGCCTCCTACTCAACGCATCTGCCACCACATTCGCCTAGCCGGGGTGATATAAGATCTCGCAGTCGTAGTCTTTCACCAACTCCATCCAACGACGCTGTCTGAGGTTCAGGTCTCGCTGCTGAAATATGTACTTTAAGCTCTTGTGATCGGTGAATATCTGACACGACTCGCCGTACAGGTAATGTAGCCAAATCTTCAGTGCAAAGACCACTGCAGCCATCTCCAAATCATGAGTGGGGTAGTTCTGTTCATGCTTCTTCAACTGCTGAGAAGCATAAGCGATCACCCGGCCATGCTGCATCAAAACGCATCCTAATCCCACTCGCGAAGCATCACAGTAGACAACAAATCCGCCTGATCCCGAAGGCAAAGATAATTCCGGCGCCGTAGTCAAACATGTCCGCAGCTGCTGAAAACTGTGCTCGCACTCCTCTGTCCAGACGAAAAGAACTCCCTTCCGGGTCAAACTGGTCAACGGTGCAGCTATACGGGAGAAGTCCTGAACAAAACGCCTGTAGTAGCCCGCCAAGCCTAGAAACTACGGATCTCAGTAACCGATGTAGGTCGGGGCCACTGCTGAACCGCCTCAATCTTCTTCGGGTCCACACAAATGCCGTCTCTCGTAACCACATGACCCAAGAATCCGACGCTGTCCAGCCAGAATGCACACTTGGAGAATTTCGCGAACAGCTGGTGCTCCCTCAGAGTCTGTAACGTAATCCGCAAGTGCTGCTCGTGCTCCTCTCTGCTCCGTGAGTACACCAAGATATCGTCGATAAACACGATGATGAACAAGTCAAGATATGGCCTGAATGTACGGTTCATCAAATCCATAAATGCTGCTGGGGCGTTGGTGAGTCCGAACGACATCACCAAAAACTCGTAGTGGCCGTAGCGCGTGCGGAAAGCTGTCCTCGGTATATCCTCCTGTCGAACTCGCAGCTGATGGTATCCTGATCGCAAGTCGATCCTCGAAAAATACCCCGCACCCTGAAGCTGGTCGAACAAATCATAAATGCGCGGCAACGGATATCTGTTCCGAACGGTAACTTTGTTCAGCTGGCGGTAGTCGATACATAAGCGCAAACTTCCATCCTTCTTCTTGACAAACAGGACCGGAGCACCCCACGGAGAAACACTCGGTCGAATAAGCCCCTTATCCAACAAATCCTGCAACTGATCCTTCAGCTCTCGAAGCTCTGCCGGGCCATCCGATAAGGTGGTATAGAAATAGGCCCCGAGCCGGGAATCAAATCAATGCAGAACTCAACCTCGCGCTCAGGCGGTAGCCCAGGTAGCTCATCAGGGAAAACATCAGGGAACTCAGAAACAACCGGGACCCGGTCCAACGGAACATCTGCAGCTCGAGTATCACAAATAGACGCTAAGAATCCCTGACACCCCTTCCGCAAGAGTTGACCAGAGCGAAGAGACGAAATTAAGCTGGGAAGGGCGACACTGCGGTCTCCCTGAATAACAAAGACTGGCTCTCCCGGAAAGCTAAATCTGACTGCCTTCTCACGGCAGTCCACCGAAGCATAACAAGTGGCTAGCCAATCCATGCCCAGAAGCACATCAAACTCCAACATATCGAGGAGTATCAAATCAACTGATGAATCCCTCTCCCCGATACGAACGGAACACAAACGAAATACAAAACGAGCGACAAACGACTCGCCTACCGGAGTAACAACAACAAGCAGCTGATCTAACGACGACGACTCACGGCCCAACATCGGTGCAAAGTGTGTAGAGACGTACGAATGTGTGGAACCTGGGTCGAATAATACCCGTGCGTCGAAAGAACAAACTGGCAAAGTACCTGTCACAACGGCATTGGATGCCTGCGCATCCTGCGGTGTCAAAGCAAACACTCGGGCCTGTCCTCCACCGATAGCGGGCTGACCTCGACCTCGGCCTCTGCCTCCTCGTCCTCTCTGAACAGGACCGCCGCGTCCACGGCCTCTGGGTGCACCTAACTGGCGTGGAGCATCGCCTGGGGTAGGAAGTAGGGCTCTCTGAGGAGGGGGTGGTGATGGTGGTAGGGTCACATGCGGAACTGTCGCTGCTCCCTGTCGTCTCACCGGACAGTCTCTGACAAGATGATGCAGACTCCTGCACCCAAAACATCCTGGCGACGGCTGCTTCCCCTGGGGATAAGAACCATATAACTGTCCCCGCCCAAATCCTCTGCCAGGCCTATCTCTCGGAAAGACTCTGGCGCGCTGCCTCTGAGACGGTACATCGGTGCGCATCCTCTTCGGCCCAGAAACGGCCGATGTCCGTGATATGCGTGCCTCCATCCGCAATGCCGTATCCATAGCAGCTGAATAGGTGTCGTAGTGCTGGGCGCCAATGGCAAGATATAGCTGGGCATCAAGTCCCTGTACGAACCTCTTCACCATTTTCTCCTCGGTATCCACCAAATACTGAGCATATCGAGATAACTGTGTAAACTGGATGTCATACTCAGACACCGTCATCTCAGGTGTCTTGACTAAGGCCTCGAAGCTGCGAGCTCTGGCGTCACGAACGCTCTCTGGAAGGAAACGGGCTAGAAAGACCGCTGTAAACTCGGCCCAAGTCATAGGCGGTAGACCTGCAGCTCGACCTCTCAAGACTGACTCCCACCATGTCTGCGCGAGACCCTCTAGTCGGAAACTCGCAATCTCTACCCATCGATCATCCGAACATCTCCGCGAACGGCAGATCCTGGCTAAACTGTCAAGGAACGTCTGTGGGTCCTCCGCTGCCACGGTGCCGGTGAATACTGGAGGTCGCAGCCTCGTGAAATCCTGTAGTGAAACCGGAATGGCCACGGTGGTAGTAGTAGGAGCAGGTATCATGGTCGTCTGTGATGTAGTAGGTACGTCATCCGGCCTCGGTGTACGACTGGCTGCAACTAGGGATCCTACCATCTGACGCAGCTCCTGCATGCCTCCCATCATCTGTCGCAACTCCTCCATACCGGTCTCGAGCCTATCCATACGGCCTGGGGAAGGTGGATCGGTCTGTCCCTGCGGCGTAGGCATACCACCCTGCTCAGTCCTAGTCTCGGACGAGCCAGCTCGAATCTCGTCTCTGGCGGCAGCCCTCTGTGCCCTCGTAGCCTTCGACGGCATAGTGGCTGTTACAGGAAAATGGATAGTAAGGACAGTGCAATAGGATCATAGGATACACGGAATTGAAGAAGGAATTTCCATGCAAGTATCCTAAAGTCACTTAGGCGGAGTACCGTATCGTAAGTATGCCGCGGACATACGCACGCTACGTTACCCTGCTTAAGTCACTTACTCCATCTACCAAGGGTCATCCTACACTCACAAAGGTAAAACCTATCGCTCTGATACCAACTTTGTCACGACCCGCAGGGTACGGAACGTGACTGGCACTTAAGTTTACGAAACGTCTAAAGGCGTCCGTAAAATAAGTAAGCCAAAAGCCCAGAAAACAAAACCAATTAAGCAAAAGAGTGAAGAAAAACCCAAACATTTGAAAGCAAGTTTATCAAATAAGTCATATAAAACCCCTTTTAAAAACAATACTAATTTTTCCGAAAATTTCGGCAGAGTCTCCTTTGTAAATACTGGCCCCCCCAAAAATGGGTACAACAAGAATATATGTAAAACCAACAAATAAGGCATCCCCAAGCGGGAGCTAGCTCTTCGCCATAAGGCGGTCACAAATCCCACGCAATATAAATGACAACAAGCATAATAATCAAAAGGAAGCATGAAAAAGTAGCATGTCGGCTCAAGTGAGCTCGACCCCAAAATACAGCATAAAATCCACAAACCTCACAGTCTCATCTCTTGGTCAATATACAACAATCTGGTAGAAACAGCAGATGGAGTACACTAGATACAAGAATATACAAGGTGGTACAAAATAATAACATAACCCACCTATGAGCAAATCTCGAGCTCAGGCAAAAGAGGCAAAAGGACAAGTGCGCCCGCCGCTACTGAACTGACGGAGCGGACCTGCAAAAGACTGTGGCACAACGGGGGTGAGTTGCCAACTCGTGAGTAACAAATAACATCTACAAAGGCTATCGTATGCATGCACACAAGCATCCTAGCATCTAAAATACGGGTATGACTGGATGCACTAGCAGGTGTGTATACAACATCAGTATGCTAATATGTATGCAACATGAAAATATGAGGTCTCAATAGGTATATATAAGAAATATTTTATCTCTTTTTGTTTTTGAAACTCTTTTAGAATGCCAGCATAATGTCAAGGAATCGACGAAAATCGGTGTCTAGCAACGACACTCAAAAGCTGTCTCAAATCTCATAAATGTATCTCTGGCCTCGCCGTCCGGCTGACCCATCTCAAATATCAATATCTCATCATCTAGCGGCCACGGTCGGTATCCTCTGGATATCCGCCGTCCCAAACAGTCACCGGTAGGTAATCCGTCCCCTGCCAGGCTCAACGTCATCACCACATTCCTCTTGCCCCGGGGTACCTTACCGGGCCCACCATGTACCCGTGCCGGTTCCTCCACTCCTCGACACGGATTTCCAAATCCACAGCAAACTCATGGTGGACAACACTTACATCACTAGAAAACCGCAATTTACATATTTTAAAAATATAATAAGTTTAGAAATTTTGCGGCTTTCCCCCGAAATCCAGCAATATCATAAAATCTCAAGAAATCCTCATAAGTGCATATATCAATAATAATGAATGCGTAAGATATCAATAATCAAGTTGCCATGTGTGATTAATGTATAAGCATGAACAATTAATATGATGAAGTACATGCACATGAGTAGCAATACTACGATTTCATTTTTAAGGAATTAATGGCAATAGTACCAGTTTAAGTATCAATTAGTAAAAGGTTTCAATTTAACAGTTATCTAGTGTGGTGGCATGGCAATTACCAGGGTGTGTGTGTAAGCATGAATAGTGCTCGTGCTGCATATAAAAACCCTGGCAATGGTGCAGGTGTCCTATAAAGTGGTTTCGTATAGATATGTCAATATAATGCATGGATGCAGCAATTAGTCGAATAGGTATTTCACCCCTAATTACTAACATCACTAAGGGTCTGTAAGTTACTAAAACTATCGGGCGGCTTGCGCCATCCAACGATAGTCCCCCGTAGATGTTACATCTACTCACCGGGATCCCTGGCTAGCTGTGTTCAATCACCGCCTTTCCCTTTCGCGCCGCGTCTGACGTCTCCGCGACCGAATCTGGAATTTACATCAATACCAAATATAAGGTTACATATCAAGAACGACGCAAAACCCCAACGAAACTACTAAAGTTCGCTAGCTAGGTACAACGTGCACAAAGTGCGCGGAACACACGCGAAAATCGCAAAAACTGCCAAAAAACGCCGATTTGGTCGCCCGGCAAAACTAAAACCCGACTACCCAAAAATCCGCACTCACGCATCCTAAAAGTCGTAGGACAAGCCATTACAATCATCAAGATGTCGAAAATAATCCATCACATAATTTTTATACAAAACTAGTAAGCATTTGCATTCCAAAATCGGTGCAAAAATCGCCGATTTGCGACAAAACGACTACAATAAAGCATAATTACCCAAGCACACTACAAGCAATCTACAAACACTAATTACAGCACAATAGCAATGATTCCAATCCTATTTTCCATAACAACCATTTCTTGAATTTATAACTTAGCAAATTCCAATTAATTTCCACACTTGAAAACTTAATTTAACACAACAAAAGCCCACTTAAGAAAATTAACCTCTTAGGTTAGGTTAGCAAAATACAAGATAGCAATTTAGGTTTAATCATCTAAATAATGGTTTCTAAAACTTAATCAACTCACTAATCATGTTTCACAATCCAATTCCATACAAAAACCCTCTCTTGAAAATCCTAAAACAACAATTTCACACTTCTAAATTTAACTAAATTAGCATAATTAAAGACTACATCAACAAGGTAACTATATAGATTAGTTAATTAACCACTAGATTAACTATAAAACAATCTAATTAACTATTATGGCTTCAAAACCCTAGCTAAACAAACTACTCTTTTTTTTAAACTAGATTAGAAATTATTTAACTTTTAACACTAAACCATGCATTTAAAGGAATTTAGCAACAAAAGAAAGTAACTTTGATGAGAATTATACCTCACTTGAGATCTAGAAAGAATGGATTTTTCTCCAAATGATGGTCTCAAACACCAAGATCCAAGCAAGAATGGCTAAGGATAATGATAGCATAAGGATTTTGTTTGGATTTTTGAATAAAGTGTGGATTTTGATGTGTTTTTTGAAGAAATTTGAAGAAAAGTGAAAAGAAAAGAGTTGAAGAAGAGAGGGTGCAGGTTTTCGGCCAGAGGAGGAATGGGGGATGGTGTGGGCAAGTGGGGAAAGTCATGGTCAAGTCCACAAAAGTCAAATGCACCATACTTATTCATTTTAATTAAAATAAATCCAAAAAAACCCTTAAATCAACTCAAGAAAGCAACTAAAGAAGAGAGGCCAGAAATTTCTGGACTTGGTCAGGGTTGGGCTGTCCAAGGGCTGAGGGAAAAGGGAGAGGGGTTTTACAAAAGAAATTTTATGCAAAAAGGCCCCCTACAACTCAAAAATTGCAAGTTTTAGCTCAAAATTCAATAAATTCGTTTCAATTCATAAAAATTTGTTAAAAATCAAAATAAATTACTAAAAATTTATGTTACCACTAGATTTTAATTATCATAATTTTAGAGATTAAAATTAGCCCGGAAAAATTTGTATTTATCGCTAATTTAATGTATTTTCTTACCGGCTTAAAATAATATTAAAAAATTGAAAAATTAGGAAAAATTTTTAAACGACCAGAATTTCATAATTAACTCATTAGCTACTAAAAACAAGCAATTACCTATCCATTTTAAGTATAATTAGCCCTAACTGCAAAATAACGAGAAAGACGGTTTTCGGAAAAATACCGAATTTTCACCGAATTTCAGGAAAACACCAAAACGACTTTTCAAGACGCTACAGGTTTTTAATAAAAAGTTTACCAAATTAAGTTTTAAATATTTTATCCTATTTAATGAGTATTTTATTAGAATTTTGTTAGGCACACACACACTTGTGCATGATAACTAGGGTTGTTTTTGGGGTTAAACATGATTAGCAATCATGGTTAACTAACCATTTGTCTTAACTTAGTTTTATGATTAGTTTAAGAGTTATGGTTGTATTTATTCATGATGGTTTTAAAATAAAAATGAACTTGGAAAAGGTTTAAATATTTATTTGAATGTTGGCTTTGTGTGAGAGAAGGGGCATGGGAAGCTTGGTGTGAGCCATGCCTCATTATGAGGGAAGAGAAAGAGAGTGGAGGTTTTTTTTTGCATTTCCTCTCATTTCTCTCTTTGTTCTCTCTTTTCACTCACTCTCTCACTCACACACACACACACACTTACCTGCATCTTCAGCAGGAGCAGCAGCCTGCAGTAGCAACAGCATCATCATCATCATCATCAGCAGCAGCAGCAGACATCATCATCAGCAGCAGCACCAGCAGGAAGCAACAGCAGTAGCAGGAGCCCCAGCAACCTATAGAAGCTCTTCTCCACTTCTTCACCTGCTCTCTAGGGTCCTTTTGGGTATATTTCCTTAACCCAATTTCCCTAGTTTGCTTAGCTTGTATGGTTTAGTGTCGGTTTGTGTTAAATCGTTAGTTTAGTGCTAGATTGTGGTGTTTATGTGGAACTTTGTTTAAGTAATGATTGAGTGGGTAAACCTAGTCTATTTTAGTGTTGATAGGGTCACCTTAATTGAGTTTAACACGGCTTACACTAAAATACCATAAGGTTACCAATTTGTGCAATTTGGCGTTTTAATGCGATATTTGTGACTTCTGAGATCTGCTTTTGACCCGGACCTTTCAGGGTAAAATTGAGGAAACTGGATCATGCTTGTTAGGTCTAGACACCACCACCAAAACAAGAGCCACCCATTCCAATCCCAGGCCGCCAATTAATTCAGTTTGGCCGCAAATTGCGGCCAGGAAGGGGAGTGGGGTGCTGGGGTTTTGGGAATGGTTGTCTGCATTGTATTGTAGAGTTTTGGCATGTCTAGTTTTGTAAGATTTGACCTGTAGAAAAATCTGGGACTATATATCGTATTTGGTGTCCGTTGTGTTTGCGCGATACGCGCGATACGTGAGTGAGTTCTGTGATCCAGCGTATCGCGGCGTGTCGCGATAGTTTTAGACGCGTACACACACGATTCAGCGTATCGTGCACACGCGCGTTTAGTTCGCAACCCGAGTTTCTCGTTTTGGTTCGATATCGCGTTTTGCGGAATATTTGGCTTATATATGATTTCCGTGTCGTAATTGCAGGTTTGCAGGCAGGGACTACGGACACTACTACAAGGGGGAGCAGATGGTAGGATTCACCTAGCGTGGAGCGTAGGTGAGTAGATTTAACATCTACAAGGGAATCGCCCGCATGGCGTTATGCGTCTGGGCTAGGATTCAAATACCTGTCGCATATTCTACGTCATTGCTAGAATTGCTCCTTTATTGTATTTCCGTGATATAGTGCTACTGTGACTAGCAGCCGTAGGACACTACACACACTATTGACGGTTTATATTGCACGAGCACGGATTGTATGCTACACACACACCGTCAATAATTGCCATGTCACACACTAACCATTATAGATACTATTGTTTACCACACATGACATCTAGCTTATCGGTATACCTATAGTGTATCATATCTTTAGTGATAGGTACACATACACCTTGCGATACAGCTACTGGTATACAATGCACATATTTTTGTTATACCGGGGGGGGGGGTATCCTACATATTTTACTTATACCCAGGGGGGTATACGACATCAGTTCTTAGAGGTAGATACATATACATTGCTACACATGTATGTTACACACATATTCAGTTGCAGTTACATATTTACCTTTACTGGTGTTACTTAGCTGTACCTTATTGGTTTCGCATACATCTGGTTTCAGCTACATATTCTCATTTATATGCTCGCATTTCAGATATATCGCATATATTTATTCCTGGATTTGCGCATTGTTATTGGGATTTTAGATGATGTTTTCTGGATTTGGGAAGCGCGGGAGTTCATGAAATTATGCATACATTGAAAAACCCGGTTTCCTTGATATAATATTTGCGCATCCACCATGAGCTTTATCGGTGCTGATATGTATATACCCCTACGAGGAGGCGTCGAGGCCGTAGAGGGTACATGGTGGGGCCCGGAATGGTTCCCCTCGGCAAGAAGATCGATGGATTTTGCCGATTGAGCCTGGAGGCGGGCTAGTACCTACCGGTGACAGTACTGATGACTCGGCGGGGGTCATGGAGACACCGTTGGGAGTCATGCACGTATGCATACGTCGAAAGGCGAGGGTCAGAGCTAGGCACTCGTTCTTTCGGGACAGCGTATGATACGTACCTATCAGGATTTCTGTGTCGATGCTTGGCACATTGTTTTCATGTTATTTCTTGTAATACCTTTGTATATATAACAGGGGATTAGCCATTGTTATATATACCCTTACACCAATATTAGTGGAATGGGACGCTAATATATGTGTATTTCCCCCATCATATTTATTTCTGCAAATATATATAAATACCTTAGGATGTTAGAAACTTACTTGAGATTCGACTTGGGATATATGTGATTCATTGAGATTGGATAATGGATATGAAGGAGATTGTTGATTTGTACATTCGAGATATAGGGGATTACTCGATATTGTACATTGAGGTGATGTGAGACTTATATGATGTGAGACCCCAGTTTGGGGGCTGATTTGAGGAATTGTGGATTTGAGTGTCTTGATGGATTGTGATCCTACCACGATGTCAGGTTTCCGTGGAAATGACATATTCCACCCTATACCTCACACTTATCAACTTTATGCACAGATTCACATATTGGTAGTACCTGTTAGTGTACCCTTATGATAGTTGCATATTGACATTTCCACATCCCTATTGCATGGTTATTGCATATTATTGTCATGTTGCTATTGCTTCACATATTGGTAGTACCTGTTAGTGTACCCTTATGATAGTTGCATATTGACATTTCCACATCCCTATTGCATGGTTATTGCATATTATTGTCATATTACTATTGCTTCACATATTGATTGTACCTGCTAGTGTACTTTCCTTTATTCAGCATTTGCATGACATGTTATTACTGTAATCGCATATCTTAGATTCATGCTGTACGTGCATTCCTGTGATTACCTGCATATGTTATCTACTATTCACGAGTTGGCAACTCACCCCCGTTGTGCCACAGGTGTTTCAGGTTGTACGTGCATTACTGTAATCGCATATCTTAGATTCATGCTGTACGTGCATTCCTGTGATTACCTGCATATGTTATCTACTATTCACGAGTTGGCAACTCACCCCCGTTGTGTCACAGGTGTTTCAGGTTGTTCCCCAGCGTAGTCGAGGCAGGCTATTCAGTATCCATCTATAATCTTTTGCTACAGATAACGCATCAGCTCACAGTACCATTTTGCTTAGGTGGGTTAGATGATTATCTGTATTTCAAATTGTACACTCGTTGTATTTTGTACTCTCCATCTACTATTGTATTGTTGACTTAGAGACTTGGTGAGGACGTTACTGTATATTATTTGTGGATTTGTTGTCTTTTATATACAGCTTTCTCTCTATTGTCCTTATTTCTTCGCTACAGCTTCATATTTTTGTGTTGTATTCATCTTGGCTGGTTTTTTTACAAAAATGGGTGTTGCTAAAATTTTAAAGAAATAAAGTAGGACTTTTAAAAAATTTGGGTTGCGATTTCAAATGTTTCAAAAACTTATAGTTTCTTTTCCGTATTTTTATGGTTTAGATTTCTGGGTTTTGGCATTCTTTTACTGCGTTACGTCTTTTGGCGTGGGCCGTCACGGGTCAGATTTTTGGGTCGTGACAAAGTTCGTATCAGAGCGCTAGGTTTTACCTTTCGGAGTGTAGGATGACCTTAGTATGATGGAGTAGGTAGCTTCAGCAGAGTAACGCAGTGTGTGTATGTCTGCAGCATACCCACGGTGCGGTACTTTGCATTAAGTGACCTAAGTACAAATTGTTTGAAATTCCATCCTTGATGATTCCTATCCTTGAGATTCGATTTCATTATTCTCATCGAATCTTATATATATTTATAGCCTTGCCGCTGATGACTATGGGGACTCAGAGTGATGCAGCGAGGGCCGAGGTCAGAGTTGGCTCGGGTGAGACGAGTACTGACCAGGATGGCACTCTAGTTGCACAGGTGCAAACGGATCAGCCTACGACCTATACTATGGATAGACTTTTGGCAGAGATGCAGGATTTCCGCCAGACGATGAGTTCTTTGGTTGATGTCGTTCGGGAGCTACGACAGGAGGTTGTTACCCCTGTTACTCAGTTGACACTTGCGATCAGCATGCAGCAGTCCGTCACCTACTTAGCACCAGTGGTTGCAGCTCCAGTTGATGAGGCGCATATTCCAGAGGCTCAGAGAGTTCCAGGACAGTGGAGGACTCGTACCAGTGTACCATCCCAGAGACAGAGGTTTGGTCGTTGGGACAGATTTCGTGGCCGTCGCGGGAGTAGCAGAGGCTTAGGACGAGGACAGTCGTTCAACTCTCATCCCCAGGATGGTCAGCAGTCAGCGTGTGGATGCTTTCGATGCGGAAGCCTTCAGCACTTCGTCAAGGATTGTTCCTCAGCACGGCGTCAGGATCATACTCAGAGAGGCCGTGGACATGGAAGATTTGCTCAGAGGGTTCAGTCTACCAGAGGAGTTCATCCAGCTGCGAGTAGAGGGCAGACACAGGAGTTTGCTTCTACTCATCGGGACGCGCAGACGTCCAATGCAGAGTCTTCAGGTATCCTTAATTCGCTTGTTCCTTGATGTATTCGTTTGTTTTTCATGCTTGTACCGTGGTTGGGTAGATTAGTCGTAGTTGTGTTAACTTCTGTCAGCGATTCTTTTGTTACGCGAAACGTACTTCAGTTGTATGCCAATCGGGTAGGAGATAGAGATTCGTCCGTCGTTTTGATCCTTTTAAAGATGTTGGATTTGACGTTCTCCTGGGCACGGACTGGTTAATTACGTGCTAGGCGTCTGTAGACTACCGTGAGGAAACAAGTTAGGTTTTGTTTTCCCCGGCGAGTCAGTTCTTGTTGTGCAGGTGGATAGTTGTGCCGCCTGTCACAGCTTGAATTCATCCTTTTCGCTAGTCGGCTACTGAGGAGATGTCGTGGATTCTTGGCGTTCATTCGTGATACCGGAGCCACAGTGGAATGTTGGACCGGGTTTCTTTCGTGCGAGAGTTTTTCCGACGTTGTTCCGGATGAGCCGGCGAAGCTTGGGTGAGGATCAGCTGCAGAGTTGTGGTTTGGGGAGTTTTGTGCGTCGGAGTGTTTCTCTTTTGGAAGCTCCTATTTCTGTTCGTCGATGAGGAAGACGGCAGTTTGAGGTTGTGTATCGACAGATCGTCAATTGAACCGGCTTACGGTGCGGATAGATATCCTTCACCTCACCGTGAAGATTTCTTCGATCAGCTCCAAAGTGCGAGACATTTTCTAAGTTTGTTTGGGATCAGGTCATCATTATTGCGGATTCGGGGTGATGGCATTCCGAAGACTGCCTTATGCGTGCTACGGGCTTTGTGTGTATCAGTGAGTCGTTGGATTCCCTGAGGCCCTAGCAGCATTCGTAGATATGATGAACCAGATTTCTGCAGGCCGTTCCTCGACCAGTTTTGTTGTGTTATATACGACATTCTAGTCTTTTTAATGTGTCTTGAGGAACAGGAGTAACACTTGAGAAATTGTTATGCAGATACGGGGAGAGCGCCGGTAGCTGCTAGATTCTCGGAGTGCTTCTTCAGGCTTGTTTGTGTTGACTCCTAGGTCTTGTAGTCGCGGGAGACGGTTTTGTATGTTCCCGAGGGAGATCGTGGTCGTACAGCTTTGGCCCAGACTTGTGTGCTGGACGGAGATCCGCATATTGTTGGGCTTAGCAGGTTTTACCGCCGTTTAATTCCGGATTGCTAGAGTAGTGCTGCACCGTCGAATGAATTGACCGGAAAGGAGGTTTCTTTTCTGTGGACTGAGGCATGTGTACGGAGTTTTCGGCAGTTGGAGATTCGGTTAACAACTGCATCAGTTCTTTCTTTGCCTTTGGTTCGGGCGACCTTGTTGCTTAACTGTAATGTTTCTTGAGTGGGCTCGAGTGTGTACTGATGTGACACTACAGAGTCATCGCTTTTGCTTCCCTACATTTGGAAGAAGTATGAGAAGGATATTCCACTCATGATCTGGAGATGGCCGCGGTGGTTTTGCGTTGGAGATTTGGGGGCACTACTTGTTTGAGAGTCGTATCAGATTTTCCACAGACCACTAGAGCTAAATGAACATCTTCCTGCAGCGGATTTTGATTGTTGTGATAGTCTTCTGCAGATTTACAGTTCTTGTGTGATCGTTGAGTATAGCTTAAGTTTGTCTCTCCGGAGGGGACAGCTTGCTCATGTTCGCGCCCGACCACTTTCCTTAATCGTTTTCGCGAGACACTGCCCGCCGATGCTCGTTCGTTAGTGATACTTGAGCATGCTCGGCTGGGTAATGATTCGGAGACCTTGAATTGTGACAATGGTGTGCTAAATTAGGGACGCGTTTGTGTACCTGATATCATCGGGTAGAGACGTGTAATCCTAGAACATGCACATCTGTCCACTCTCTATGTGCATTCAAGTTCCACAAACATTTAACGTGACTTGTGAGACAGTTACGGATGGACAGAGATGTAAAGAGAAGTTTCAGGTTTCGTTTCAAGGTTTCAGTCTTGTTGTGTGCTTGAGTCGAGCATCTGAGGCCGGCTGGAGAGTTGCAACCTTTTTTTTCCGTTCCGAGGTAGGAATGGGAGCAGGTCTCCACGAAATTTCGTTATGGTTTCTACCCAAGTTTAGTCATGGTGTGACTCCATTCGGATTCTTGTCGTCCGGTTTTACTCAATGTGCTCAGTTGTTTCTTGTTAAGTTGTGTGTTTGTATTGTTTGTTGTCAGCAGTTGGGGATCGTCACTCGCCATCGTTAGGATTCTCCTTCGATCGCTGTTATCAGGAGACACTCCAATTGGCCACCTTTAGGTTTAGGGGTTAGGTCGTGTTGATCACCAGTCTGTTGTTTTTCTGACTCGGCGTAAGTAGGATTGGGACCCCAGCTATGTCTAGAGACTTCGGAGATGGTCCAGCTGTGTTAGGTCAGGATGGGAATTGTCCATTGCGAACTGAGGTCTTATGCCGACTGTGTTAGCCATAGACTCGAGTCCGCAGGGACAGATCATGTATTCCTATGGACTTTCCGATGAACGACGTGTTGGATTTTGGGAAGCTTGTCCCAGGATTTAGGTCCTTTTAAGATCCTATAAGCGAGTTAGTTCGTTGCCTTTAATTTGGCACTTCCACCCAGATTATTGGATTTTCACCCCGTATTCCTTGTGATGATACTCTACAATTACCTTCTTGACCTTTTTCACATGATTTAGCACCAGACCATTTAGCTTGGACGCGATCTTTCATTCACCAGCAGCCAATTGTGTTAATGGCTCGGCAGGTGAGGAACATCGGTCAAGGGTCTTGCTATCTGTGGAAGGTTTCCTTGGACGTAGCCGTATAGTGAGATTGTCACTTAGGAGGCTGCGAGCGAGATTTGAGGATTCTAATCTTCTCTTTGAAGGTACGCGTATCGGTATATTTTTAAAATTCGGGGACGAATTTCTTTTTAGGGGGGAAGATTGTAACACCTTAGAATGTGTTTTGTAGCTAATTATATTTTAATGTATGATTTTTAATAAAAAGTTTACCAAATTAAGTTTTAAATATTTTATCCTATTTAATGAGTATTTTATTAGAATTTTGTTAGGCACACACACACTTGTGCATGATAACTAGGGTTGTTTTTGGGGTTAAACATGATTAGCAATCATGGTTAACTAACCATTTGTCTTAAGTTAGTTTTATGATTAGTTTAAGTGTTATGGTTGTATTTATTCATGATGGTTTTAAAATAAAAATGAACTTGGAAAAGGTTTTAATATTTATTTGAATGTTGACTTTGTGTGAAAGAGGGGGCATGGGAAGCATGGTGTGAGCCATGCCTCATTATGAGGGAAGAGAAAGAGAGTGGAGGTTTTTTTTTGCATTTCCTCTCATTTCTCTCTTTGTTCTCTCTTTTCACTCACTCTCTCACTCACACACACACACACACTTACCTGCATCTTCAGCAGAAGCAGCAGCCTTCAGTAGCAACAGCATCATCAGAAGCAGCAGCAGCAGACATCATCATCAACAGCAGCAACAGCAGGAAGCAACAGCAGTAGCAGGAGCCCCAGCAACCTATAGAAGCTCTTCTCCACTTCTTCACCTGCTCTCTAGGGTCCTTTTGGGTATATTTCCTTAACCCAATTTCCCTAGTTTGCTTAGCTTGTATGGTTTAGTGTTGGTTTGTCTTAAATCGTTAGTTTAGTGCTAGATTGTGGTGTTTATGTGGAACTTTGTTTAAGTAATGATTGAGTAGGTAAACCTAGTCTATTTTAGTGTTGATAGGGTCACCTTAACTGAGTTTAACCCAGATTACACTAAAATACCACAAGGTTTCCAATTTGTGCAATTTGGCGTTTTTAATGCGATATTTGTGACTTCTGAGATCTGCTTTTGACCCGGACCTTTCAGGGTAAAATTGAGGAAACTGGAGCATGCTTGTTAGGTCTAGACACCACCACCAAAACACGAGCCACCCATTCCAATCCCAGGCCGCCACTTAATTCAGTTTGGCCGCAAATTGCGGCCAGGAAGGGGAGTGGGGTGCTGGGGTTTTGGGAATGGTAGTCTGCAGTGTATTGTAGTGTTTTGGCATGTCTAGTTTTGTAAGATTTGACCTGTAAGAAAATCTGGGACTATATATCGTATTTGGTGTCCGTTGTGTTTGCGCGATACGCGCGATACGTGAGTGAGTTCTGTGATCCAGCGTATCGCGGCGTGTCGCGATAGTTTTAGACGCGTACACACACGATTCAGCGTATCGTGCACACGCGCGTTTAGTTCGCAACGCGAGTTTCTCGTTTTGGTTCGATATCGCGTTTTGCGGAATATTTGGCTTATATATGAATTCCGTGTCGTAATTGCAGGTTTGCAGGCAGGGACTACGGACACTACTACAGGGGGAGAAGATGGTAGGATTCACCTAGCGTGGAGCGTAGGTGAGTAGATTTAACATCTACAAGGGAATCGCCCGCATGGCGTTATGCGTCTGGGCTAGGATTCAAATACCTGTCGCATATTCTACGTCATTGCTAGAATTGCGCCTTTATTGTATTTCCTTGATATAGTGGTACTGTGACTAGCAGCCGTAGGACACTACACACACTATTGACGGTTTATGTTGCACGAGCACGGATTGTATGCTACACACACACCGTCAATAATTGCCATGTCACACACTAACCATTATAGATACTATTGTTTACCACACATGACATCTAGCTTATCGGTATATCTATAGTGTATCATACCTTTAGTGATAGGTACACATACACCTTGCGATACAGCTACAGGTATACCTTGCACATATTTTAGTTATACCGGGGGGGTATCCTACATATTTTACTTATACCCAGGGGGGTATACGACATCAGTTCTTATAGATAGATACATATATATTGTTACACCTGTTTGTTACACACATATTCAGTTGCAGTTACATATTTACCTTTACTGGTGTTACTTAGCTGTACCTTATTGGTTTCGCATACATCTGGTTTCAGCTACATATTCTCATTTATATGCTCGCATTTCAGATATATCGCATATATTTATTCCTGGATTTGCGCATTGTTATTGGGATTTTAGATGATGTTTTCTGGATTTGGTAACCGCGGGAGTTCATGAAATTATGCATACATTGAAAAACCCGGTTTCCTTAATATGATATTTGCGCATCCACCATGAGCTTTATCGGTGCTGATATGTATATACCCCTACGAGGTGGCGTCGAGGCCGTAGAGGGTACATGGTGGGTCACGGTATGGTTCCCCTCGGCAAGAAGATCGATGGATTTTGCCGATTGAGCCTAGAGGCGGGCTAGTACCTACCGATGACAGTACTGATGACTCGGCGGGGGTCATGGAGACACCGTTGGGAGTCATGCACGTATGCATACGTCGAAAGGCGAGGGTCAGAGCTAGGCACTCGTGCTTTCGGGACAGCATATGATACGTACCTATCAGGATTTCTGTGTCGATACTTGGCACATTGTTTTCATGATATTTCTTGTAATACCTTTGTATATATAACAGGGGATTAGCCGTTGTTATATATACCCTTACACCAATATTAATGGAATGGGACGCTAATATATGTGTATTGCCCCCATCATATTTATTTCTGCAAATATATATAAATACCTTAGGATGTTAGAAACTTACTTGAGATTCGACTTGGGATATATGTGATTCATTGAGATTGGATAATGGATATGAAGGAGATTGTTGATTTGTACATTCGAGATATAGGGGATTACTCGATATTGTACATTGAGGTGATGTGAGACTTATATGATGTGAGACCCCAGTTTGGGGGCTGATTTGAGGAATTGTGGATTTGAGTGTCTTGATGGATTGTGATCCTGCCACGATGTCAGGTTTCCGTGGAAATGACATATTCCACCCTATACCTCACACTTATCTACTTTATGCACAGATTCACATATTGGTAGTACCTGTTAGTGTACCCTTATGATAGTTGCATATTGACATTTCCACATCCTTATTGCATGGTTATTGCATATTATTGTCATGTTGCTATTGCTTCACATATTAGTAGTACCTGTTATTGTACCCTTATGATAGTTGCATATTGACATTTCCACATCCCTATTGCATGGTTATTGCATATTATTGTCATATTACTATTGCTTCACATATTGATTGTACCTGCTAGTATACTTTCCTTTATTCAGCATTTGCATGACATGTTATTACTGTAATCGCATATCTTAGATTCATGTTGTACGTGCATTCCTGCGATTACCTGCATATGTTATCTACTATTCACGAGTTGGCAACTCACCCCCGTTGTGCCACAGGTGTTTCAGGTTGTTCCCCAGAGTAGTCGAGGCAGGCTATTCAGTATCCATCTATCATATTTTGCTACAGATACCGCTTCAGCTCACAGTACCATTTTGCTTAGGTGGGTTAGATGATTATCTGTATTTCATATTGTACACTCGTTGTATTTTGTACTCTCCATCTACTATTGTGTTGTTGACTTAGAGACTTGGTGAGGACGTTACTGTATATTATTTATGGATTTGTTGTCTTTTATATACAGCTTTCTCTCTATTGTCCTTATTTCTTCGCTACAGCTTCATATTTTTGTGTTGTATTCATCTTGGCTGGTTTTTTTACAAAAAGGGGTGTTGCTAAAATTTTAAAGAAATAAAGTAGGACTTTTAAAGAATTTGGGTTGCGATTTCAAATGTTTCAAAAACTTATAGTATCTTTTCCGTATTTTTATGGTTTAGATTTCTGGGTTTTGGCTTTCTTTTACTGCGTTACGTCTTTTGGCGTTGCGTAGTATTAGGGCCGTCACGGGACAGATTTTTGGGTCGTGACAAAGTTGGTATCAGAGCGCTTGGTTTTACCTTTCGGAGTGTAGGATGACCTTAGTATGATGGAGTAGGTAGCTTCAGCAGAGTAACGTAGTGTGTGTATGTCTGCAGCATACCCACGGTGCGGTACTTTGCATTAAGTGACCTAAGTACAAATTGTTTGAAATTCCTTCCTTGATGATTCCTATCCTTGAGATTCGATTTCCTTATTCTCATCGAATCTTATATATATTTATAGCCTTGCCGCCGATGACTATGGGGACTAAGAGTGATGCAGCGAGGGCCGAGGTCAGAGTTGGCTATGGTGAGACGAGTACTGACCAGAATGGCACTCTAGTTGCACAAGTGCAGACGGATCAGCATATGACCTATACTATAGATAGACTTTTGGCAGAGATGCAGGATTTCCGATAGACGATGAGTTCTTTGGTTGATGTCGTTCGGGAGCTACGACAGGAGGTTGTTACCCCTGTTACTCAGTTGACACTTGCGATCAGCATGCAGCAGTCCGTCACCTACATAGCACCAGTGGTTGCAGCTCCAGTTGATGAGGCGCATATTCCAGAGGCTCAGAGAGTTCCAGGACAGTGGAGGACTCGTACCAGTGTACCAGCCTAGAGACAGAGGTTTGGTCGTCGGGACAGATTTCGTGGCCGTCGCGGGAGTAGCAGAGGCTTAGGACGAGGACAGTCGTTCAGCTCTCATCCCCAGGATGGTCAGCAGTCAGCGCGTGGATGCTTTCGATGCAGAAGCCTTCAGCACTTCGTCAAGGATTGTTCCTCAGCACGGCGTCAGGATCGTACTAAGAGAGGCCGTGGACGTGGAAGATTTTCTCAGAGGGTTCAGTCTACCAGAGGAGTTCATCCAGCTGCGAGTAGAGGGCAGATACAGGAGTTTGCTTCTACTCATCGGGACGCGCAGACGTCCAATGCAGAGTCTTCAGGTATCCTTAATTCTCTTGTTCCTTGATGTATTCGTTTGTTTTTCATGCTTGTACCGTGGTTGGGTAGATTAGTCGTAGTTGTGTTAACTTCTGTCAGCGATTCTTTTGTTACGCGACACGTACTTCAGTTGTGTGCCAATCGGGTAGGAGATAGAGATTCGTCCGTCGTTTTGATCCTTCTAAAGATGTTGGATTTGACGTTCTCCTGGGCACGGACTGGTTAATTACGTGCTAGGCGTCTGTAGACTACCGTGAGGAAACAAGTTAGGTTTTGTTTTCCCCGGCGAGTCAGTTCTTGTTGTGCAGGTGGATAGTTGTGCCGCCTCTCACAGCTTGAATTCAGCCTTTTCGCTAGTCGGCTACTGAGGAGATGTCGTGGATTCTTGGCGTTCATATATCCGCATTTAACCGACTGTTAAATACGGCTGATATAAAACTGGAAACTGCCAACTTTAAAAAGTGATCCTGAAATGAATTTCAGGATAACCCCGTATCAGTATAAACATACCCGCATTTGTATTACGACCGAATACAAATGCAACTGAGACAAAGATATTATATCTACACAGCATAATACTCGGATCCGGCTTAAACCAAAGCCGACCAGTATTATCAGCCCGAAATATGACATGTGTAAAAACGCACGTGCATTTTCCGAACCTTGCCATAAAACCATACGACCTCTACAACGTTTCGCCCGAACTTAGGAAAGTGTCTGTGGGGGACTCTAATGACTCATCAACACACTGGCACTGGGTATAACCTCTAGCACGTCAGAGGTACTCGCTGTACGTAACGGCTGCCTATGTATTGATTTGA
Organism: Agapanthus africanus; assembly: GCA_030015575.1. Taxonomy (NCBI): domain Eukaryota; kingdom Viridiplantae; phylum Streptophyta; class Magnoliopsida; order Asparagales; family Amaryllidaceae; genus Agapanthus; species Agapanthus africanus. The sequence goes on from JASDDO010000012.1 coordinate 378,291,503, forward strand.
AGGGAAGCTGACGAGCAAACTCATCCATAAACCCTACTGAGCCTAACAGTGACAATATACAAACATTCCGGTCCATTCATCTATGAGTATCGCATATCTGCCTAGGGGCTGGTAACGTCAGACCCCTAATAGCGGTATAAGTCGTGTCAGAGAGTGGCCCAGATCACCCTGAGATACTACTGGAGTACCTACCAGTAAATCTCCTGCTCGGCCGAGGGCTATGTGTAATGGCTCTCCTACACACAACGCGATCTCACCCCCAATACCGGGTGGGACGAATCCCCTGCCGATCCGCTCACTTGCCTCCATGTGGCTCAGGACTGTACCCAAAAAGACATGTTTGCACGACTCCTTTAAGCCGTGGTAGGGTAGAAATCAAAGCACAGTGGGAACTCACACGAGACAAATGACGATCTCAGGTCGATGAACTAACCTGTACACATGTCATCAGGGAACTGCTATCTGACGCTAGGTATAATACCAACCAGCAGGTTCCCGGCGAGTCCTTTCCGGTGTACTCATAACCCAATGAGCACCTGTATACATCTTAGGTGAACAAACTGACACCAATGGCTTGTGAGACCGGCCACCGCCCCTCGTCGGGGTCTCGACTGTATACACTAGTCTACTCTGGAGTATCGATGCCCTATCTCGAAACTCCCATGACTAGGGACACTGTAAGGATGTGCTTACAGACCCCAGCTCCCACGTATATGATCGCCATCATACTGCTGGTAGTCAAGAAAGAATCCTATAGGCTCTATCAATATGCAATAGCGAACTAAAGCATGTATACTATGATAAAGACAAACCAGATAGCATACTATCATCTCGAGCAATACTGTCATATCGGTATAGGTCCTGCCTCAATCATTGCAATCACGTACCTGCGATCCAATAATTGACTTTGAGGGCACTATCTCCAACAATCTCCCACTTGCACTTAAGGCTAATTATTGCGATGTCGCATACTCACAGCCCGTGTGATACCGAACATCCAACTCCTCTACTAATCAGTTTCACAAAGCTAGTTTGTAAAACTCTTGTGTTCGAGAAATAGCCTCAGTGAGTGGATCCGCCATGATGTTCCTTTCCTTGTCTCTCTTAATCTCTAGTTCGCGGAGAAAGCCATCTCCCGAATTGAGCATTACCTGTCTTAGAATATGTCTGGATATCTGATGGGACCTAGTTCATAAATGAACTCCAAATCCAAACTTCTTAGACTGTATCAATAACTGAACCTAATCAGTATCCAGCACCATGCCTCCCACAGTATCCTCTTGGACCACCTGTCCATAATACTGTCCCTCGTCAGAGGGAAAACTATAACTCTGACAATCACTCTGTCATCTATGTCACCTTTGAAGCCAGGAATGATAACCGTCTCCCGAAGGAAGCTGCCGTCATCAAATCCGTAGAACAAGCACTTATGTTCTAAAACCGCTTCCTTATGTTTCTTCAGGATTGGATTAATATAAACTTATTGCATCTAGTGCAAAAACAACATCTGGTGTGGTACTTGACTTCTCACGATTGACTCAATTGCCTAAGCAATTGATCTGCCAATCATGCACATCCCTCTCCTCTTTAGTTTGTAAGAAACCTTTAGAGAGGGTGACTCCATCACCTGCAGGTACACCACCATGCTAGGAGTCATCTATTCTAAAATACTATTAGATTACTGTCAAAGTACCCACATTGGGAAACTACCAAAATCTAGATCTAATACCATAAATCTAGTAACCAGATTGTCAGATATTATATCCATATCTTTTGTGGAGAAACAACTGTGTGATGACCAAAGTACAACCGATCGTAGTATAGGAATTTTACTTCCTACTTTGTGTATGTCATCCAAATACCAGGACATCACACCCTACTACCTTCTCAACAGATCCATCCCCTATTCTGATTAAGTCAAACCCATGACTTTCTGATCAAAATTAGATGATCTATCTCCACTATAACTGCTGAAGTCTATAAATAGACATAAGCTACTTGCCCACTATGCTTCCGCTGCTCCCACTGACTACAACAACCCTCTGGCAGAATAATATATACGTACACTTCTAAAGCTAGTTTAGAACGACGTTATACTTATCCTCCTGCCGGGTCTCATAGTCTGGAACAACAGTAGTGCCAAGTCTGGGTGAACATGAACCTCCCTGTCACCGTCCTTGAGGCTACCGGAGTACCTCTCAGGTGTCTGAGGTTACCCACCATATCTGTGGAGTGGCTATTGGAATGTCAAACCTGATTGAATATATAGGTCCTACTAAATTTTCCGTAATCATTTGTGGTTCTGGAATCACTTCCAGTTCTACCATACTCCCACTACTGTTTTCTGAAAAAATCTATTTTTCTAAAACTGTAGTGTGTCAAGAACAGTATCACTATTGATCTTCTAGATGGTAGAAAATTAACCCTCGACTAAGCCCGGGTCAACCCACAAACCGCCATTACAGAAACGTGCCCTGAGTTATCCAGAGTCTGGTTTTAAGCATAAGCTGGACAACTCCCCATACCTTAACATCGTTAAGTTATGAACCATTCTATATCCAATATAGAAATAGAGGCACTAATTTAATTGGAACCAGATTCAAATCATGCAGCTGTCTCCAGTGCATATCAACTTTATGGAAATAGGCTAATCAGCATTACTCAACTTAGGAATACATCCAATTAAGAGTAACACGAAAGAGAAACAAGTTTCTCAAAACCATTACTATCATCTGAATACCAATCACAAGTATCTACATCTTCGATTTCTTTGAAGAATCCCGATACTTACGACATCTGGTTCTCTACCTTATTCTTATACCCACAACTTCTCAAAACTTAGACATTGTATTTCTACGAAACACTTGTCTAAAAACTAGAGAAGTTACAAGTAAACAGAACAGAATACGAGGACCTACCCCTTTGTCCTGACGGACACTGGACAACATACAATACTCTGTATAAATCCGCTGAGTTTGAATAACTCAAAACCTCTGCATCGTAGGTTGAAAACTGTACCCAGGCGATTTCCTCAAATATCACCAATTACAACGAATTCCGATATAATGAGGATAATCACCTAATTCCCAATATCTTACTCCCACTCATCATCTGTAAAACCATACAGATATGAGATTGAAACCTGGTAAATACATATCCTGGAGTAAGTATCTAATCGGGAAATCAGTTTTCCTTTAACAATGTACTGAAACATGAAAATGTTTCGTAAGGGTATCCTGGTATTCCTAGTAATGCCTCTTCCATAATCCAATTCATGACTTTAACAGTATATTTTATTGCCATCTCTCCAAATCTCTTTATTTGTCTTTAGTCGTTACCTTCTGTACACCTTCGTTAGGCTAAATGGTTTTCTTCCTTCCCTACCGTTCGGCACCAGCCTATGGTTTGGAAGAAGACTATCCAGTAAGCATAATAGGTGTACTCTCCTAATCCTAGAAGTACTCGCAACTTGAGAGAAGGTGATAATAAAAGAAAACTGAATAATACCTTATTCTATTTCTCCCAAACTGGGGAAAAAGTAAAGGTGAAATAGGAGTGGCGATGAAGTACGCGGTTTGGTCGTGAATGTTTAGCAGTCGCAATTTACTTTGCCCTCTCTTTCTAATCCCTTTATCTTGTCTTTACATATTATCTTCTGCACACCCTACTTAGGCTAATTGGTTTTCTTCATTCCCTACCTTTCGGCACCAGCCTATGGTTTGGAATAAGACTATCCAATAAGGGTAATAGGTGTACTCTCCTAAACTAAGGAGCCCTCGCAACCTGAGAGAAGGTGATAATAAAAGACAACTGAATAAACTAATTCTATTTCACCTGAACCTGGATCCATCCTCGAAGAAGTCCCTTCGAGTTCGTATATAACCATAAGATGGATCTATCCAATGGAAGTGGATATCCGTAGTAATACGAGGTGTTCTGAGAAATACAAAGGGTAAAAGAAGGATCGGCAATGACTTATGCAACTAGGACAATCCAAAAGCCAGTATTTGTCACGACCCGCAGGGTATGGAACGTGACTGGCACTTAAGTTTACATAACGTCTAAAGGCGTCCGTAAAATAAGTAAGCCAAAGCCCAGAAAACAAAACCAATTAAGCAAAAGAGTGAAGAAAACCCAAACATTTGAAAGCAAGTTTATCAAATAAGTCATGTAAAACCCTTTTTAAAAACAATACCAATTTTTCCGAAAATTTCGGCAGAGTCTCCTTTGTAAATACTGGCCCCCAAAAATGGGTACAACAAGAATATATGTAAAACCAACAAAATAGGGCATCCCCAAGCGGGAGCTAGCTCTTCTCCATAAGGCGGTCACAAATCCCACGCAATGTAAATGACAGCAAGCATAATAATCATAAGGAAGCATAAAAAGTAGCATGTCGGCTCAAGTGAGCTCGACCCCAAAATACAGCATAAAATCCACAAACCTCACAGTCTCATCTCTAGGTCAATATACAATAATCTGGTAGAAACAGTAGATGGAGTACACTAGATACAAGAATATACAAGGTGGTACAAAATAATAACATAACCCACCTATGAACAAATCTCGAGTCCAGGCAAAAGAGGCAAAAAGACAAGAGCGCCCGCCGCTACTGAACTGACGGAGCGGACCTGCAAAAGACTGTGGCACAACGGGGGTGAGTTGCCAACTCGTGAGTAATAAATAACATCTACAATGGCTATCGTATGCATGCACACAAGCATCCTAGCATCTATAATACGGGTATGACTGGATGCACTAGAAGGTGTGTATATAACATCAGTGTACTAATATGTATGCGACATGAATATCTGAGGTCTCAATAGGTATATATAGGAAATATTTTATCTCTTTTTGTTTTTGAACTCCTTTAGAATGCCAGCATAATGTCAATGAATCGACGAAAATCGGTGTCCAGCAACGACACCCAAAAGCTGTCTCAAATCTCATAAATCCATGTCATAGTGTCTCTGGCCTCAGCCATCCGGCTGACCCATCTCAATATCAATATCTCATCCTCTCGCGGCCCCGGTCGGTATCCTCTGGATATCCGCCGTGCCCAATGAAGTCACCGGTAGGTAATCCGTCCCCTGCCAGGCTCATCGTCATCACCACGAGCTTCTTGCCCCGGGGTACCCTACCGGGCCCACCATGTACCCGAAACGGTTCATCCAACTCCTTGAAACGGGTCTCCAAAAACCACAGCAAACTCATGGTGGACGACACTTACATCACTAGAAAACCGCAATTTACATATTTTAAAAAATATAATAAGTTTAGAAATTTTGCGGTTTTCCCCCGAAATCCAGCAATATCATAAAATCCCAAGAAATCCTCATAAGTGCATATATCAATGATAATGAATGCGTATGATATCAATAATCAAGATGCGATGTGTGATTAATGTATTAAGCATGAACACTTAATATGATGAAGTACATGCACATGACTAGCAATACTACAGTTTCATTTTTAAGGAATTAAAGGCAATAGTACCAGTTTACGTATCAATTAGTAAAAGGTTTCAATTTAAAAGTTATCTAGTGTGGTGGCATGGCAATTACCAGGGTGTGTGTGTAAACATGAATAGTGCTCGTGCTGCATATAAAGACCTGGTAATGGTGCATGTGTCCTACAATTGAGTTTGCGTATATGGGTATAACCTATTGATCTAATTGCAGCAATTATCATGCCAGTATTATTATTCTAATGTCACAAGTGATTATCCAATTTACTATTTTCCAGTTTACTAAATCTATCGGGCGACTTGCGCCATCCAAACGATCGTCCCCCGTAGATGTAAAATCTACTCACCGTAATCCCTGGCTAGCTGTGTCCAATCACCGCCTTTCCCTTTCGCGCCGCGTCTGACGTTTCCGCGACCGAACCTGGAATTTACATCAGTACCAAATATAAGGTTACATATCAAGAACGACGCAAAACCCCAACGAAACTACTAAAGTTCTCTAGCTAGGTACAACGTGCACAAAGTGCGCGGACACACGCGAAAATCGCAAAAACTGCCGAAAAACGCCGATTTGGTCGCCCGGCAAAACTAAAACCCGACTACCCAAAAAAACGCACTCACGCATCCTAAAAGTCGTAGGACAAGCCATACAATCATCAAGATATCAAAAATAAATCATCACATAACTTTTATAAAAATCTAGTAAGCATGAAATTGCAATTTGATGCAAACATCGACAATATAGCGACAAAGTCAACACCACCCAACACCAACATCCAAACTAACCAAATAGCTAGTCAATACACAAATTTCAAACCATTAACTAAGCTTAAAAACCTAATTTTCATAAACAAAACCTTCTCTTGATTTTTGTAATTAGCAAACATAAACCAAACTATATATGACAAACTTTAATTTAACACTAGATTTTAGCCTAATAAGCAAAATAACCACTTAGATTAAGGTTAGCAAAACACTAGATAGCAAATTAGGTTTAATCAATTAAATAATGTTTGCTAAAACTTAATCCACTCACTAATCAAGCTTCACAAACCAATACCAAATATAAACCCTCTCTTGAAAATTTTAAAACAACAATTTCACCCTTCTAAATTAACTAATTTAGCAAAATTGAAAACTATATCAACAAGGTAACTATATAGATTAGTTCATTAACAACTAACTTAACTATAAACAACTTAATTAACCACCATGGTTCAAAACCCTAGTTTAGATTTTTCAAGCAAAACCTAAGAAAACTAGATTAAACTACACTAAATTAACACTAAACCATACAACATAAGAAACTTAAACAAAAGAATTTAACATGATAGAAATTATACCTCTTGATCTATGGATCAAGCATGAAAATTTGCTCCATAAATGCCTCCTTTCCACATGTTTTCAACTATATTAGGCTTGAGAAGAGGTAGCACAAGGATTTGTTTTGGTTTTGTAAACAAATTTGTGGATTTATATGGATTTTTGTAGCAATTTTGATGAAATTTTGGAGGAAATGAAAAGAGGAAGGTGAAGGGAGAGGGCTGCTGGAAATTCTCGGCCAGAAGAGGGATGGGGGAGGGTGTGGGCAAGTGGGGAAGGTCATGGGTCAAGTCTCCAAGTCAATGTATCATACTTTATTCATTTAAATTAAAATAAACCCAAAAAAACCCCTTAAATCAACTCAAGAAACAACTAAAGAAAAGAGATCAGAATTTTCTGGACTTGGTCATGGTTGGGCTGTCCTAGGGCTGAGGGAAAAGATAGAGGGGTTTTACAAAAGAAATTTTATGCAAATAGGCCCCCTACAACTCAAAAATTGCAAGTTTTAGCTCAAAATTCAATAAATTCGTTTCATAACATAAAAATTTAATAAAAAATCAAAATAAATTACTAAAAATTCATGTTATCACTAGATTATAATTATCATAATTTTAGAGATTAAAATTAGCCAGGAAAAATTTGTACTTATCGCTTATTTAATGTATTTTCTTACCGGCTTAAAATAATATAAAAAAAATGAAAAATAGGGAAAAATTTTTAAATGACCAAAATTTCATAAATAACTCATTAGCTACTAAAAACAAGCAATTGCCTATCCATTTTAGGTATAATTAGCCCTAAACTGCAAAATATCGAGAAAGACGGTTTTCGGAAAAATACCGAATTTTCACCGAATTTCAAGAAAACACCAAAACGACTTTTCAAGACGCAACAGTATTTGAAGAAGGTTCGGTCAACTTAGTCACTTTGTCATAGTCTAGGGTCGGTCAAAGTTCGCTGCCAACGAGAGAGAGAGAAAAGAAATACTCTGCGTGCACTCTAACCTAGATCAGAATGGTTATCACTTTATCTAATCAGGAAACCTCCCACTGTAATCTCAAATTCTCCTCCAAACTTGAAAGAAGAATTATTCGGGATCACCCGAAGAGTAAACCAACTCATCTGTGTGATTCGGGATCCAACTATCATCGCATGATAACTTGATGGAAGCCACTCAAGTTATCACACTCCAGAAGGTATGCGCATACCTGGCAAGTTTCAGTTTCTTTAGAAACTCCCGATATGATTTTTGCCTCATGCTCTTATGACCTTGACTTTGGCCAACAAATCATAAGTCACATGTCAAGTTCTACCCGTCATTGTCCAGGTTAATTTGAACCCACCCGTACATATCCTTGACTTTGGCCAACAAGATAATACGACTGTCCCAAACCAACGCATCTATCTATGCAGCAGATGAATATTCAGCAGCTACCAAGCACTATGCCTTGACTTTGGCCAACAAACATAGATTGAATACTACTAACTATCCATAAGAAATGACGGAGGGCTACGGCTGGTTTTTGGCGAAAAACCTTTAACGCAATGAACTTAATCTCGTTGAAGGAACCTGATAGCTTTTTATAAAATATAGTGGCGAAAACCTTTGCTAAAGAGGTCACTCCCGGTGAAGGGATCTCGGCTCTTTCCTCGTGGAATGAGGTGCAGGATATTCCAACTGAATACCGCGATGCAAAGCAACTTGTAATCGACTATAGTGAAGTTACTACCCTGACGTAAACTTCTGCCCAAGGGGTTATTCCCGGTGAAGGGATCTCGGCCCTTGCCTCGTGGAATGAGGTGCAGGATATTCCAACTGAATATCACTATGCATAACAAAAGAAAACATCTTTGTAATAACACTATTTAAAATTTGTTCCAACAACATCAAATATAGGTTTGTTTTATCCTTGCATTGATAAGAATCAATGCTGTCCCATCAATCAATCACACCATAAAAGAATGAAAATAAAATGTACGTATATGCCATCCGCATTCGTTACTGGGTCCCGTCATCACCTGTTAGGTTACTTAACTAACGACAGAGCGGGGGCAGGAGTAGCGCGGGTGTAAAAAATATACAACATCTAATAGTATATATACCAAAATAAAATAATCGCTCCATGCGTGATAATATGCAACATTACAGAAAAGTAATAAGCATCACAGAACAATACAGATAATCTGGGATCCCCGGGTTTCATAGAGCCGCTACTGAAACCCGACGTTCCCCTGGTCGTGTGGATAGCCTGTGCAATGAAACCTAGACCACTACGGGTGCGGCAAGTTACCCGCCAAAACCTGAAGCGAGTTAGTCCCCCACAGCATAGTGAATGGAACACCCAGCACTTCACGGAATCCGGTAAATTGAGCACCCCTCCTTGGGTCAACCTGTACCCCCTATGAGTGCGGCGAATAGTCTGCCAATTGTAGAGTGAGGTCCCTTTGTCTCTCAAAGCCATGAGATACGGACCCGTTGCCCTCCAGAACCCGGCTAAACGTGCACTCCTTCGCGGGATAAACCTAGTACAGAAATAAAAAATATGTACAACGGTACCCGACCTCAACCCGGTCGTGCCCCAAAAGAATATTATACAACAGGAAGCGACGAAAGTCCACATGTTGGACGCTCGCCCCGCAATATCAAATGTACAAATAAATCCAAACTGCACTATCATTGCACCCTGCTATCCACCACGATAAATCCGCAACATCACAGCACAACACAGAACATCAACGCTAATGTCACGTTCGCAAACCCGTCTAAAAGAACTATAGCAATTAGACGCGGTTTACCGATCAAATGACATTCCCGGTCGGAGATATAAAGTAAGTACTGTAAACTAACACGTTTAAATTTCGATCGACAAAATATCCCAAAGTGGGCCCCACAAACATCTGGTGTACAGTAATAAAGTCTGGGCCCAAAAGAAATATACCAAAAACAACAATTTTACAAGAAGAACCTACTGTAGAAAAATGGTTTACTGTAGCTCCAAAAGGGCGGCGGAACCGCGGCCAAACTAGGGTTTGCGCGGAGGTTCCGCGGCGCTTCGGAAGCTTCAGTTGACCAAATTTCACCAGAAATCTTAAAAAAGCCTGCTCTCTTTTCTGTGATATGCAAAATAATTTTTAGACCCTTTTAAAAATCGACAGAAACTTTGAACAAAGAAATTGCAGTTTTTGAAATTCGGTTCGATCGATGTTTTAAACGCGTTAGCACAAGTTAGTATAGCTTAATGGTGAGTCTCTAATACCACTGTAAGTCTACGGTAGCGCCCCGGCTGTCTAACAGACGCCAAATGCAGAACAAAAACTTTTACAACTGGCGCTATTGAGTACTATAACCCGGATCTGCCATTAAAACTAAACTAACAAACTACAAAGTGGGTAGAAGAGTTATACCGAACTATCCGAGTCCTTCGGTCTTCAACCATCATCCCACGCTTTGTTGCGGCTGCTCCGATCTCCTGAATCTCCAGTCTTCTCGTCCAGGTGGCACCACGTCGACGGATCTTTAAACGGGCTCCCGTCTCTGAACCGAGGCAACTCGGTCGTCAAGTTTGCTAAAAGAGACGACCAAGATGATGTAGAGAATGAGTAGAACACTTTGTCTCGTTACGTCCAAAGCCATGGACGAACGGTTAATAAAGTTTCCATTTGAATCGGGTGATGGAATAAAATGAGTTATGAAATTTCCATACACCTAAACTATAATCTTTTTCCAAATGAATCAATCTCTCTCTCTCACAAGAAGGGCCGACCACTTTTATGGAGGAGGGAGGTGAGTGTAGGAGAGGGGAAGGTGACCACAAGATTAAAGAAGAGAATGAGTCACAAGACACCTTGTATGAACACATTTAATGAAACAATGAATCACTAACCTTGTCATCTAAAACATTAAATGAACATTTAAAACACTAATGACTCACTAGCCTAGTCACCATCCTAGTCACCATCTAGAAGCTTCCATACTCATCTCAAGAAAAGATAAATTCGCATTTAACCGAATGTTAAATACGGCTGATAGAAAACTGGAAACTGGCAACTTTAAAAAGTGATCCTGAAACGAATTTCATGATAACCCCGTATCAATATAAACATACCCGCATTTGTATTACGACCGAATAAATATGCAACTGAGACAAAGATATAATATCTACATAGCATAATACTCGGATCCGGCTTAAACCAAAGCCGACCAGTATTATTTGCTCGAAATATGACACGTGCGAAAACGCACGTGCATTTTCCGAACCTTGCCATAAAACCATACGGCCTCTACAACGTTTCGCCCGAACTTAGGAAAGTGTCTGTGGGGGACTCTAATGACTCATCAACACACTGGCACTGGGTATAACCTCTAGCACGTCAGAGGTGCTCTCTGTACGTAACGGTTGCCTATGTATTGATTGGAAGGGAAGCTGACGAGCGAACTCATCCATAAACCCTACTGAGCCTAACAGTGACAATATACATACAGTCCGGTCCGTTCGTCTATGAGTATCGCATATCTGCCTAGGGGCTGGTAACGTCAGACCCCTAATAGCGGTATAAGTCGTATCAGAGAGTGGCCCAGAACACCCTGAGATACTACTGGAGTACCTACCAGTAAATCTCCTGCCTCGGCCGAGGGCTATGTGTAATGGCTCTCCTACACACAACGCGATCTCACCCCCAATACCGGGAGAGACGAATCCCCTGCCGATCCGCTCACTTGCCTCCATGTGGCTCGGGACTGTACCCAAAAAAGACCTGTTGGCACGACTCCTTTGAGCCGTGGTAGGGTAGAAATAAAAGCACAGTGGGAACTTACACGAGACAAATGACGACCTCAGGTCGATGAACTAACCTGTACACATGTCATCAGGGAACTGCTATCTGACGCTTGGTATAATACCAACCAGCAGGTTCCCGGCGAGTCCTGTCCGGTGTACTCATAACCCAATGAGCACCTGTATACATCTTAGGTGTACAAACTGACACCAATGGCTTGTGAGACCGGCCACCGCCCCTCGTCGGGGTCTCGACTGTATACACTAGTCTACTTTAGAGTATCGATGCCCTGTCTCGAAACTCCCACGACTAGGGACACTATAAGGGCTATGTGTAATGACTAGATGTTTAGGCGAAACGGAAAACTAGTTAACTATTTAACTATAGGTTAGATGCTACAACCTTTGTAGATCCGGATTTCCACCTCCTTAGCTCCACGTGGTCATGCCCTCGCTGTCCATCATGAATCCTCGACTCATTCGTCGGCTTCATCGAAAACGGGCGAGCTTGGTCATCGGCTTCGTGTCAAAGACGATCTACGTCGAGGTTGCACTAGTTCAAGCTCCGAATTCACCAAGTAGTGAAACTTGTGAAGAAAACACCCAAAACCACTTGGCAAGAGGTAGAGGATGAAGAAATAGGAGGTGGGTTCACTTTGGATTTGGATTTCTCTCACTAAAACTCAAGTTGCCATTGATGTAGCAAGCTTGAAGAAGAAGAAGAAGATGAGCTAGTTATGATAAGTATGTTTTAAAATAAAAGAAAACGCAATACTTATCATAATTCTAACATGGGTTAAGTGTAGAGAGCAAACCATGGTAAGTGGGAATAGTTAGGGTTTAGCATAAAGACAAAATGGTCTTGAGTCAAACCTTCATGAAGCTTCATTAAGTTTCATGACAAAAGAAAACCATTTTGTTTTTATAAAACAATTTAAATAATAGGAATGGATAAATAAATGTGTGATAAAATCAAAACCCTAATTATCCTCTTAACCATGGGTTTATTCTTTACACTTAACCAAATAAACATGCATCATCTAATATGATACAAATAAGTGTACAAAAGTATATCACATATAACATGCGGGTTCGGTCAATACATCCATATTATTATCTTGATTAAGGCATGATATGGTCGCTACCTGGAGAGAGAGAGAAGAAAACACTTTAGCGTATGCTCTTGCAAGATGAGATTGGTTATTATTTTATCTAATCAGGATGGCTCCCACTGTTTTTATCAAATCTTCCTTCAAACCCTAAAAGGAAAGACTAGCCGGGATTAATTACACCCTACAACTTCGCCAATCTTTCAGCCAGGCCAGTGTCCGTACTTTGAGGGAGGTTCCCCGTACTTTCGCACGGACCTAATTAAAGTAAACCTCGTTTTCCCAGAGGCGTAACCCCGTTGACACCTTTCTAGACACCTACTTGATCGGCTAATTGTCCTGTGTAAAACTCTCCTGGGAGTAACAATTACTCGCAGTGGGTATCGGGATCCAACTATCTCATAGAAGGTATGCAATCTCATTGCAAATCTCAACACTTGAAATTCCCGATAATATTTTGCCCTTAGCGGCCCATGACCTTGACGCAGGCCAACAAACCGTAGTGCGCTAGTCAAGTTCAACCCGTCATTTCTTGATTGAATTAAACCCACCCGTACGACTCTTGACGCAGGCCAACAAAGTCGCACGACTACCCTAATCCAATCTGCATCATATGCATAAGCAGATAAATACTAGTTAGCTACCGCACACTACGCTTTGACGCAGGCCAACAAACGTAGCACGAATACTAAGTAGGACTTATCTGAAATGACGGAGGGCTACGGCAGGTTTTTCTGAAAACCTATTGCGTAATGAACTTGATATCGTCGTAGAATCATGTGAATTTTGAAATGGAGTGATTTTGAGGCTTTCATTAGTTTTGCTAAAGAGGTCACTCCCGGTGAAGTGATCACGGCTCTTTCCTTATGAAATAAGGTGTAGGATATATCATATGTTAGTGTATATGCCCTAGGGGCCATTATTGTATCACACTAGTTTGTATATTACTTAATGGAAGCTTGGGATATTCACATGTATATAACAGTCTTGCTAAACATGGGTGTATGCGACTTGGTTTTTCTATCTTAATATGTGAGTATACGTATTGATAGAGCTCTTAGGATCTTGCTTGACTACCAGCGTTGTGATGGCAGTCACACTAGTGGGGGCTGGGTAGTCTATAAGCACATCCTTATTCAGGTCCCTAGTCGTAGGATTATCGAGACAGGGCATCGATACTCCGGAGTAGACTAGTGTGTACGCTTCTCATCCCAGTTGGGGAGATGGTCTGTCCCACAGCCGTCAGTACGTCGTACTGGAGATAGTATGCAGGTGCTCGTTAGGTTACGGGTACACCGGACAGGACTCACAGGGAACTGTTGGTTGGTTTTATACCAGTCGTCAGTGAACAGTTCCCAGGTGACATGAGTACAGCATAGTCCGCAGAGTTGACACTGCTACTTCGGCTCGAGTGTGTCCCACTGTTCTTAGATTGCTACCCTACCACGGCTCAAAGGAGTCGTGCAAACAGGTAGCAGTTGGGTGCAGTCCCGAGCACTTGGAGGCAGTAGCGGTTAGACAGGATTCGTCTCTCCCGGTATTGGGGGTTGATATCGCGCTGTGTCAGAGAGCCATTTACGCAAAGTCCCTGGCCAGGGCAAGCGAGATTTGCTGGTAGGTTCCAGTAGTTTCTCAGGGTGTAATGGGCTTCACTCCGACACGACTTATACCGCTATTAGGGGACTGACGCTTGCCGCCCCCTAGGCCCGATATGTGATAGTCTTAGACGAACAGACCGGACTGTACGGAGATTGTCACATCAGACTCAGTAGGAGTTCGGATGGGTTTCCTCATTGGCCTTCTTATCGACATCTACCTGGGGACCGTTACGTACAGCTAGTGCCGCTTGCGGTCTGTGGTTAAACCCACTGCCAGCGTAGTAGTCGAGTCTCTAGAGTCCCATACAAAGAGTTTCCCTACTCCAGGCGAAACGATATAGAGGTCGTATGGTTTTAAGACAAGGGTTCGGACGCATACGTGCGTTTACGCACGTACGACTTTCGGACAGTTTTTACTAGTCGGCTTTGGTTTAAGCCAGTTACTAGTATTCGGTTATTGGATTTATACAGTCTAAAGTTTTTCCGTGTTTTCACGGATAGGAGGGGCGTTCTCGTAATTGCGCGAGAAGCTTCTAGAAGAAGGTGACTAAGGGGGTTAAGGTGGCATATACATTAAATGAGATTAGTGAGTCATATGGATGATTCATCCATGTCATTAATGCATCATAAATGCTTAATGACTCATGGAGATGAATCACCATTAGATATTTATCAAGCATGGTTGTAAATCATTTTCTTTTCTTTTCTTGAAAAACAATAATGCTTGATATATATTATGATAACTCATTTTCTCATTTCATTATTATTCTCACCTTCTCTCTCCTCAAGCTTCCTCTCTTCAAACCCTAATCCTCCCCTCTCATGTGTTGAGTACAAGGATTAGTTAGACTACTTAATCCATAACCCTCACTCTATATCATCTAGGTACTTTGATTAGCACTTAAAGAAACCTAGTTGCCTCATGTTTAGAGGCAAAGCTTGGAGTAAAGCTCTCGTGGTGGATCGTCTACTACTTGGAGAAGGCCGAGAAGGAGGTGGAGTTCGTAAAGACGAAGGACACGGTTCTGTAAGTCGATGTAGTACACCCCAGTACTTGTGGGGAGGCGGAATTTTCAAAAACGATCGAGTTTAAAGAATGAACATCGACTAACCGCTTGAATCGAAGCTAAACAATAAATAACCGTACACAAAGAGTTTCTTATCAATTGTGTTTAGGGATTATACCTAATGAAACCGGTCCTTCGCCTTTGTGTCCTCCTTTGTTCTCCTCGACCTTCTCTAGGTAGTAGACGATCCACCCGAGAGCAAAACACCAAGCTACACCTCTAACTTGAGGTAACTAATCTACTTTGATTGCTAATCAAAGAAGAAAGGATGATATAGAGTGAAGGTAATGGATGTTTAAGTCTAACTAATCCTTTGATCTCAACACATGAGGATTAAGGATTAGTCTCTTGAAGATGAGAGCTTGAGGAGAGAGAATGTGATAATGATAATGAGATGAGATAGTGAGAGTATCATAATATATTATGAAGCATTCTTATTTTAGAATAATGAATAATAGAAATGAATAAGCATGCTTCATAAATGAAAAGAGGTGATTCATTAAGCATGTGTCATTATCATTTATGGTTCAATAATGATAATGATGAATCACTCTCATGACTCACAATCTTATCCAAAGTAACCTCCTTAGTCACATCTTCTAGAAGCTTCTCGTACAATTACGAGAACGCCCCTCCAATCCGCAAAAATACGGAAAAACTTTAGACTGTAAAAATCCAATAACCGGATACCAGCAACTGGCTTAAACCAAAGCCGACTGGTAAAAACTGTCCGAAAGTCGTACGTGCGTAAACGCACGTATGCGTCCGAACCCTTGTCGTAAAACCATACGACCTCTATATCGTTTGGCCTGGAATAGGAAACTCTCTGTGTGGGACTCTAGAGACTCGACTACTACGCTGGCAGTGGGTTTAACCACAGACCGTAAGCGGCACTAGCTGTACGTAACGGTCCCCAGGTAGTTGTCGATAAGAAGGCCGATGAGAAAACCCATCCGAACTCCTACTGAGTCTGATGTGACAATCTCCATACAGTCCGGTCCGTTCATCCAAGACTATCGCATATCGGGCCTAGGGGAGCGGCAAGCGTCAGTCCCCTAATAGCGGTATAAGTCGTGTCGGAGGGATGCCCATTACACCCTGAGAAACTACTGGAACCTACCAGCAAATCTCGCTTGCCCTGGGCAGGGACTTTGCGTAATGGCTCTCTGACACAGCACGATATCTACTCCCAATACCGGGAGGGACGAATCCTGTCTAACCGCCACTGCCTCCAAGTGCTCGGGACTGCACCCAACTGCTACCTGTTTGCATGACTGCTTTGAGCCGTGGTAGGGTAGCAATCTAAGAACAGTGGGACACACTCGAGGCGAAGTAGCAGTGTCAAGTCTGCGGACTACGCTGTACTCATGTCACCTGGGAACTGTTCACTGACGACTGGTATCAAACCAACCAACAGTTCCCTGTGAGTCCTGTCCGGTGTACCCGTAACCTAACGAGCACCTGCATACTATCTCCAGTACGATGTACTGACGGCTGTGGGACAGACCATCTCCCCAACTGGGATGAGAAGCGTATACACTAGTCTACTCCGGAGTATCGATGCTCTGTCTCGATAATCCAACGACCAGGGACCTGAATAAGGATGTGCTTGTAGACTACCCAGCCCCCACTAGTGTGACTGCCATCACAACGCTGGTAGACAAGCAAGATCCTAAGAGCTCTATGAATACGTACACTCACATATTAAGATAGAAAAACCAAGTAGCATACTACCATGTTTAGCAAGACTGTTATATACATGTGAATATCCCAAGCTTCCATTAAGTAATATACAAGCTAGTATGATACAGTAATGGCCTTCTAGGGCATAAACACTAACAATCTCCCACTTGCACTAGGGCCATGTACTGGCATATCGTAGACCAATGATCTCGAGCAGCCTCTCGAACTGAATCTGAGGAAGGGCCTTCGTGAATGGATCAGCAATGTTCTCTTCAGAAGCAACTCTCCGAACCTCGATCTCCTGACGATCAATGATCTCCCTGATCAGGTGATACCGCCTCAAGATGTGTCTGGACTTTTGATGGGACCTTGGTTCCTTCGCTAAAACTATAGCTCCGTTGTTGTCGCAATACAGAGGTATTGGATCAACTATGGTAGGAACAACCTGAAGTTCTGTTAGGAACTTCTTCATCCAGACTGCTTCTTTTGCGGCATCGTAAGCAGCTATATACTCCGCTTCCATCGTCGAGTCAGCAACGGTGTCCTGCTTGGAGCTCCTCCAGCACACCGCCCCTCCATTGAGGGTAAAGACATAACACGACATGGACTTGGAATCGTCCTTATCACTCTGGAAGCCGGAATCAGCAAAGGCCTCCAACCTGAGGTCTTTTCCGCCGTAAACCAAGAACATCTCCTTAGTCCTCCTCAGGTACTTGAGAATGTTCTTTACTGCTATCCAGTGTTTCTCCCCTGGGTCTG
Organism: Agapanthus africanus; assembly: GCA_030015575.1. Classification (NCBI taxonomy): domain Eukaryota; kingdom Viridiplantae; phylum Streptophyta; class Magnoliopsida; order Asparagales; family Amaryllidaceae; genus Agapanthus; species Agapanthus africanus. Next base: position 378,309,284 of record JASDDO010000012.1, read on the forward strand.
ACTGATACCGGCTCACCACGCTTAGTGCGTAAGCTACATCTGGTCTGGTACACAACATCGCGTACATTATAGAGCCTACCACAGAAGCGTAGGGTATAATAGACATGCGTTCCCTTTCCAAATCAGTCTTGGGAGACATCTCTTTGGAGAGGGTGATTCCGTGACAAGCCGGTTGATTACCGCGCTTAGAATCTTCCATACTGAATCTTTTCAGTACAGTGTCGATATACCTGGACTGCGAAAGTCCCAACATCCTCTTGGATCTATCACGATAGATCCGGATCCCCAGAATGTAAGAGGCATCACCCAGGTCTTTCATGGAGAACCTGTGTGACAAGAATCCTTTGACAGATTGTAGCATAGGAATGTCATTTCCTATCAATAGAATGTCATCCACGTACAAGACGAGGAATACGACACTTCTTGCTACAACTTTACTATATATGCACAGTTCATCTGGATTTTTGATAAAGTCATATTCTTTGACTGTCTCATCAAAACAGATGTTCCAACTCCGCGATGCCTGCTTTAGTCCATAAATGGACTTAAGCAGCTTGCATACTTTCCCGCTGCTCCCACTCTGATTGAAACCCTCTGGCCGATCCATATAGACGCTCTCTTCTAAATATCCATTCAGAAAAGCCGTCTTTACGTCCATCTGCCAGATTTCTTAATCATGGAAGGCAGCAATTGCAAGAAGGATACGAATGGATTTGAGCATAGCCACTGGAGAAAAAGTTTCGTCATAGTCCAAACCAGGTCTTTGACGAAAACCCTTTGCAACAAGTCTAGCTTTATAGGTTTCCACCTGCCCATCTACACCAATCTTTTTCTTGAAGATCCATTTGCATCCTATGGGTTTTACCCCACCTGGAGCAAAGTCCAAAGTCCATACTTTGTTGGTGTACATGGACTCCATTTCGCTTCGCATTGCATCTAGCCATCGTACCGAGTCGCCGCTCTGGATGGCCTGCTGGAAGCTAGTAGGTTCATCATCTTCTATGATGCAATCCTCTCTATCCCCGTCTATGAGAAAACCGTAGTATCTCTCAGGCGGATGAGACAACCTACTACTCCTGCGGAGGGGTGCGGGAATGTTCTGTTCTTCTTGAACCTCTGGTTCTACCAAACTTTCAGTAACAGCTTGTGGTTCTGGAATTTCTTCCAGTTCTATTGCGCTCCCACTCTTCTGATTTTCTAAAAATTCAATTTCTAAGAAGTGGGCATGACGAGAAACAAAAACCTTTTGTTCCTCTGCGTAATAGAAATAATATCCCTTGGAGTTCTTTGTATATCCCACAAGCTTACACAGTACTGATCGTGCCTCGAGCTTGTCCACATGCTGATTTTTTACAAAAGCTGGACACCCCCATGTCCTAAAATGTTTTAGACAGGGTTTCTTCCCACTCCACATCTGATATGGTGTGGTAGGCACAGTCTTGGTTGGAACCTGGTTCAAAAGATATGCCGCTGATTCTAGCGCATAACCCCAGAAAGATCGCGGTAACTCAGCATTACTCATCATGGATCGTACCATATCTAATAGGGTTCGATTCCTTCTCTCCGATACACCGTTATGCTGTGGAGTGTATGGAGGAGTGCTGTGAGAGAATTCCTTTCTCTTTTAGGTAACCTAGGAACTCGGCACTTAAGTATTCTCCACCTCGATCAGATCTCAGTGTCTTAATACTTTTGCCTGTTTGGTTTTCCGCTTCACTCTTGTATTCCTTGAATTTCTCAAAGGCCTCGGATTTATGCTTCATCAAGAAGACATGTCCAAACCTAGAGAAATCATTTGTAAAAGTAATGAAGTAGGAATAACCACCTCTTGCATGTGTAGACATTGGACCACATACATCGCTGTGTATGAGTCCTAAGAGCTCGCTCGCTCTTACTCCTTGTCCAGTAAATGGAGTCTTTGTCATCTTTCCTTTGAGACAGGATTGACAAGTGTCATAAGATTGATATTCGAACGAGTCCAAATATCCTTCTCTATGCAACTTAGTCAACCTTCTCTCATTGATGTGAACCCAGTCTACAATGCCATAAGAAAGCTTTATTCAAATCTGGAGACTTTCTTTTTAGTGTGTTCTGGACATTGAAAATTTGGAGTTAGTTTAAAACATATATGCCGTTATTTAGAGTACCGGACCCAATCAAACCATGATTAAGGTGGATGTTGACAACATCTCTTACAAACGTGAAATCATAACCTTTATTTGATAACAAGGAAACTGATATGATATTACACGTTAAGCTGGGTACAAAATAACAGTTATGTAAAACCAAAATGTGTCCACTTGTCAATCCTAGGTGATAATCCCCGACGGACGCAGCTCCCACGCTAGCTCCGTTAGCAACCCTGAGGATCATATCACCTTCCTTCAGCACTCTACGGTTTCTCAGTGCCTGCAATGAATTGCAAATATGAGATCCTGATCCGGTATCCAATACCCAGGAAGTAGAGTTGATCGACAGACAATTCTCAATTACAAACACACCTGAAGTCGAAGCCACAGCTTGCTTCGGTTCCTGGTTCTTGGCGTTCCACGCCTTGCAATCCTTCTTCCAGTGCCCTTTCCTGTGACAATGGAAGCACTCATCCTGACCAACTATCGGTACTGCAGTCTTTTTCTTTCCCTTCCCTCTCACCTTACTAACACCTCCTCTAGGTTTGGGTGCGGCCTTCTTCTTCCTTCCTTTGGCCCTAGCCTTGGACCCGGAAGAAGATGCACCGCCAACAAACATAGCGGGTGTTTCCCTTGCCTTCTGCAAGGTGCCCTCTGCACTCCTTAACATGTTCAGGAGTTCCGCAAGTTCAACTTCTTTTCCTTGAAGATTGAAGTTGAGGATAAACTGGGCGTAGGTGGGAGGAAGGGACTGGAGAATAAGGTCTGTATAGAGCACATTATCCAAAGTCGTCCCAAGGTCTGCGAGCTCTTCAATATAGCCGATCATCTTTAGGACATGTTCTCCTACTGATGACCCGACAGCCAACCTCACTCGAAACAAGTTCTTAGAGGTCTCGTATCTTGCTATACGAGATTGCTCTCCATAAAGTTCCTTTGTATGGAGAAATATGCCATCTAGGGACATATCCTCGTGCCTCCTCTGATGTTCATTGTTCATTGAGGCAAGCACGATGCACTTGGCTCTCGCGCAATCTGAATCCCAGGTTTTGCGGATTTCCTTATCCGCATTACTGGATTTGGGACCAGGGACAGCAGGTGCCGTAGCGGTGAGGACGTACCCCAGTTTGTCATAGGTCAAAGCCATTTTGACATTCCGCAGCCAATCTTTATAGTTTGGCCCCGTCAGTATATTTTTCTCTAAAAGTAACTTAAGTCCATTCATTTTCAGGGTCGCTGCAATTAGGAGAGAGAGAAGAAAACTCTTTAGCATGATGCTCTTGCAAGTTTAGAGTGATTTTTAGTTTATCTAAACTGGATGGCTCCCACTGTTTCTCGAATCCTTCCTCAAACCATAAAAGAAGAATTAGCCAAGACTATTCTCACCGTACAATACTTGCTTAACCGTTCAGCCAGGCTGGTGTCGGTACTTCGAGGGAGGTTTTCCAACGCTTTCGCAAAGTTCCTTAATTAAATAACCTCTTTTCTCTGGGGGCGTAACCCCGCTGACACTTTTCTGGACACCTACTAGGTTTATAGCATTGATCGTTAAGTGACGAATATCCTGATAAGTAGCATATACTCACAGTAGGATCGGGATCCAAATATCATCGTCTGATAATGTTGTAGGAATGCTACCAACATTCATCAAACTCAAAATGGTATGCATCTCTTTGCAAATTTCAGTTTCTTTAGAAATTCCCGATATAGATTTTTTGCCCCATGCTCTTATGATCTTGACTAAGGGCCAACAAATCATAAGTCACATGTCAAGTTCTGCCCATCATTATCTTGTTGATTTGAACCCATCCGTATACTCTTGACTAAGGGCCAAACAAAGTAATACGACTGTCCCAAACCAACTCATCTATCTATGCAACAAATGAATACCCCAGCAGCTACCAATCACTATGTCTTGACTAAGGGCCAAACAAACATAGCTTGAATACTACTGACCATTCATAAGAAATGACGGAGGGCTACGACTGGTTTTGGCGAAACCGTGAATGTAGTGAACTTGATATAACCGAAGGAACCTGATAGCTTTTAAAAGGAGTGGTTAAAGCTCCGCATTTAAAAATATCTGTTTTTTTTAAAATTAACCGAGTGGTTTCTTTTAAATTGTTTCAACGATTTAAACTTGGTTTATTTTCTTTGCATTATAGATAATGCGTCCCATCATTAACCTATCATTGCAGAAAACAACGAAAATACAACGTCCTCTTGGCCATCCGCATTCGCCACGGGGTCCCGTCATCACCCGTTAGGTTAGTTAACTAACGACAGAGCGGGGGCTGGGCTAGCACGGGTGTAAAACATAAGTGACGTCTAAATAGCTATCATAAATATAGATATTTTACATTCGTCTGACGCAATGATATTCATTCCAGAACACAGATAAACAATATTGGATTTGCAAGCAATCTGTATTTCTTTTGAGCCTGCAAGAAAAGACAGATTACACAGTTGTGATGAATAGCCGTTACCCCACCCTCGACCCCTACGGGTACAGCAAACTACCCACCCGGCAGTTTGTGTACCCCACCTTGGGTCAGTCCTAGGAGCAGAAACAGTAAAATGAAATAATACAACGGTGGCTACAACCGCAACCTGGATGTGTCCCGCAAAATAATATTACAACAAATTACATTTACAACAAATGAATTAAACAACAACCCATTGCAAACCACGGCTATACACCACAACAGTCCAATACAGTTTATATGCACAAACAGATATAACCATTTCAGAAATGTGCAACCCCCTGCCAACCGACATACTAGCAGTTGGGGGAGGTTTACGAACACATTTATCAATCACAGATATAATCCAACATGCAAATACTGTACAATTTCGATCGACTAAACATCTTTAATATTGCTCCAAAAACTGCTCTGTAAACTGGAGACCTGAGCAAAATTAAAAATTTCCAGAAACTCCCAAATTACACAGAGAAGCAACAGAAGAAAACTGGGTTCCTGACTCGCCAACTCGGCGGCGGAAGCGCGGCGACTCAGTAGGCTGAGGCCGCCGTTCCGCGGCGAATTAGGCGATTCAGGGGCCTATTTTTCTTGGGTGTTCTTCTGTGGTCATTTCAAGCTTTCTGCACTTACCTGAAAAATTTTTGGACATCATTTTAAGTTCGACAGAAACTGAACAGTTTTAGGGTTTTCCGGCTTCGTTTTTCCGTTCGAAATTCGTACAAATTTGCAATTAAGTTATTTAGTGTTTAGCGAGGCTCTGATACCACTGTAAGTCGATGTAGTACACCCCAGTACTTGTGGGGAGGCGGAATTTTCAAAAACGATCGAGTTTAAAGAACGAACATCGACTAACCGCTTGAATCGAAGCTAAACAATAAATAACCGTACACAAAGAGTTTCTTATCAATTGTGTTTAGGGATTATACCTAATGAAACCGGTCCTTCGTCTTTGTGTCCTCCTTTGTTCTCCTCGACCTTCTCTATGTAGTAGACGATCCACCCGAGAGCAAAACACCAAGCTACACCTCTAACTTGAGGTAACTAATCTACTTTGATTGCTAATCAAAGAAGAAAGGATGATATAGAGTGAAGGTAATGGATGTTTAAGTCTAACTAATCCTTTGATCTCAACACATGAGGATTAAGGATTAGTCTCTTGAAGATGAGAGCTTGAGGAGAGAGAATGTGATAATGATAATGAGATGAGATAGTGAGAGTATCATAATATATTATGAAGCATTCTTATTTTAGAATAATGAATAATAGAAATGAACAAGCATGCTTCATAAATGAAAAGAGGTGATTCATTAAGCATGTGTCATTATCATTTATGGTGCAATAATGATAATGATGAATCACTCTCATGACTCACAATCTTATCCAAAGTAACCTCCTTAGTCACATCTTCTAGAAGCTTCTCGTACAATTACGAGAACGCCCCTCCAATCCGCAAAAATACGGAAAAACTTTAGACTGTAAAAATCCAATAACCGGATACCAGCAACTGGCTTAAACCAAAGCCGACTGGTAAAAACTGTCCGAAAGTCGTACGTGCGTAAACGCACGTATGCGTCCGAACCCTTGTCGTAAAACCATACGACCTCTATATCGTTTCGCCTGGAATAGGAAACTCTTTGTGTGGGACTCTAGAGACTCGAGTACTACGCTGGCAGTGGGTTTAACCACAGACCGCAAGCAGCACTAGCTGTACGTAACGGTCCCCAGGTAGTTGTCGATAAGAAGGCCGATGAGAAAACCCATCCGAACTCCTACTGAGTCTGATGTGACAATCTCCATACAGTCCGGTCCGTTCGTCCAAGACTATCGCATATCGGGCCTAGGGGGGCGGCAAGCGTCAGTCCCCTAATAGCGGTATAAGTCGTGTCGGAGGGAAGCCCTTTACACCCTGAGAAACTACTGGAACCTACCAGCAAATCTCGCTTGCCTTGGCCTGGGACTTTGCGTAATGGCTCTCTGACACAGCACGATATCTACTCCCAATACCGGGAGGGACGAATCCTGTCTAACCGCCACTGCCTCCAAGTGCTCGGGACTGCACCCAACTGCTACCTGTTTGCACGACTCCTTTGAGCCGTGGTAGGGTAGCAATCTAAGAACAGTGGGACACACTCGAGGCGAAGTAGCAGTGTCAAGTCTGCGGACTACGCTGTACTCATGTCACCTGGAAACTGTTCACTGACGACTGGTATCAAACCAACCAACAGGTCCCTGTGAGTCCTGTCCGGTGTACCCGTAACCTAACGAGCACCTGCATACTATCTCCAGTACGACGTACTGACGGCTGTGGGACAGACCATCTCCCCAACTGGGATGAGAAGTGTACACACTAGTCTACTCCGGAGTATCGATGCTCTGTCTCGATAATCCAACGACCAGGGACCTGAATAAGGATGTGCTTGTAGACTACCCAGCCCCCACTAGTGTGACTGCCATCACAACGCTGGTAGACAAGCAAGATCCTAAAAGCTCTATCAATACGTACACTCACATATTAAGATAGAAAAACCAAGTAGCATACTACCATGTTTAGCAAGACTGTTATATACATGTGAATATCCCAAGCTTCCATTAAGTAATAAACAAGCTAGTATGATACAGTAATGGCCTTCTAGGGCATAAACACTAACAGGTTCTTTAGGTATAATCACTTCACATAGTAGTTTAGAACTTCTATGATAGTTGTTAGTTATCGTTTAGCTTCTATTCATCCGGTTAGTCGATGTTTAAGCAAAGAACAAGATCGTTTTTCATATTTCCGCCTCCCCGCAAGTCGTGGGGTGTGGTACATCGACTTACATCATATACATTGCTATGCAAAGCAAAACTCCAAAAGCAGTCAAAAGTCAAACCGAGTGTTGTAGCATCTTCCAGTTTTGCTAAAGAGGTCACTCCCGGTGAAGGGATCTCGGCTCTTTACCCATCGAACAAGGTGCAGGGTATATCATATATACCGCTATGCAAAGCAAAACTGTAGCTACCCTTTTTATTTGAAAATTTGATTCTACAACATCTTTTAGGTTTCTTTTCTTTCATTAATCACATTAATGAAGTCCCATCATTTAAATCACCTAAACATCACAGATAAATACGACGTACACTTATGCCATCCGCATTCTCCTCGATGTCCCCTCATGCACCGTTAGGTTAGGTAACTAACGGCAGAGCAGGGCAGGGCTAGCGCAGGTGTAAAACATAAGTAACGCCTATATAATATATCATATATACTATATACAGTATTTATCACAGAACATCAAATGATCGCATCACAGATATCGCAGCAGAAGAAATATATGAAACATTGGATATACTAGGACGTCCGTGTTTTATTTTGAGCCTCTATATAACACGGATTCCAAGGTCGCGATGAATAGCCAAACCCACACCCCTAGACCCCTACGAGAGCGGCAAGAAACCCTACCAATTCTAGAGTTAGGAGACCCGGACTCGACTCCTCGAGTTGGTCTCCCACTGGACTCCAGAACCCGGTTTCTTGTGCTCTCCTCCTTGGGTCTATCCTAGTGCGGAAAAGTAAATAATATACAAAAGGTGACATCAACCACATCCCGGAAGTGCCCCAATAAAAGAATATTACATAAATTTAAATTTACATGAATGAAAATAAAAACTCTCATCTCACATAAAATCCCCCGGCTATTCAAAACGCGACGATCTAATATAATATGTCCAGCAACACATAACATCACATGTCATCAACGTAAGTAAATATGCGCATCCCAATTGTCGTTGACATATAGCAACGAAACCGGCGATCACATATTACACTTATGGTCGCAGAAAAGAATGTGTAAAACTACACCATTTGGAATCCACAATCTCTTTAGACATCGTACATCAGAAATATCACATATTTCGCATTTCATGCCTAACTTGTATGAATTCCACATATACATTCCAGATAAATAGACAGTATTAAACTTTCCGATCGAATAATCAAATACTCAAGATTTCCATAATAGCTCAACACTTGGGCGGAGTTTAAAGATTCCAGAATACGTCACAGTAGCAACGGTCAAGCCGTAGAAGGGTCAAGCCAACGCCTCACATGTGGCACGCCGTACTGCCCCAAACCCTAAGTTTCAAAGGGCAGTTCAAGACGGTCACATAATGAGTTAAGGTTTGTTGTCTTCTAGAGGGTCCATCGCATCACATGCAAGTTTTTCCAAAATATTTAAACCCAAGAAAAATTCAACACTTGAATGTTTTTCGTGCCGGGAAAACTTGAGTTAATGATATCCGTTCGAACATTTTAGTACTTTCTAAATTATCCGGAATAACAGAACAAAATTAAATTCTCCGATCAAATCGTCGATTTCAAAATAAACCCCAAAATTACTCAACACTTGAGTCAGATATAAAATACCCATAAAAAATCAGTAAACAAATAGGAACTTTACTGCGCAAAACGACAAGGGTGACGTCACCATATGGCCGCGAAACCGCCGCAGGAGCCATGCTTGTGCCGTGGTTCCGCGGCGCTTTGGGCGCCACTCTTTGTCGTTTTGCACAGTTTTCCTTATATTTTCGTGCTGATTTTTTTAAGCATTTTTAATTTGGAAAAATACCAGATTTTAAAAAATGTACAGAGAGGGGTTGATTTCGACGTTGTCGGGTTCGTTCGGAGTTTTAACTTCGTTAACACATCGCCTAATGCTCTAGCTAGGCTTTGATACCACTGTAGGGTTACTAGGCACACTAACAAGGCTCTACAAGGTATCTTTCATGCCAAAATTAAAATTTTATGTGCCGTACAACCCGAAGCAAGATCGTTACTAGAGTTTAGGTGAAACTAATGGCAAGTAAACAACTTTACACTAAAGGGAACGCGATATACAACCTTTGTAGATCGGTCCTCCACTTCATTTGCTCCTTGTTGAAGTCCTTTCGCTGCGATCAAGGTTCTCCCGGGCTCTTGCATGGCTTCACGACGCGAAGGATGCGACCTTGCTTGAAGTCTCCGAGGCCGAAGATGATCTACGCCGAGGGAATTCCGACTCAAGATCCTACATCACTAACTTGAGAATTAGTGAAGTAAATACCCTAAACTAAAGTGCTAGTCTAGTAGAATATGGAGAAATAGGAAGTGGGTTCTCTTTGGATTTTTGTTTCTCACAACTTTTCTCACTTTGGATCAAACCCTAGTTTTCTTTTTCTTTTTGGATCAATGAAGAAGAAGATGATGAACCAAAGAAAAGAAAATGAGGATAATGATTAAGTGTTATGGCTAACCATGGTGAGAGAGTATCATATACTAACCCTTGTAGAGACTTAACCCTAGGCTAATCTTTATGGTTGGGTTAAGAAATATCCATAGTAAAAACAAAACCAAGCTGAATTAGTCAATGTATCCACAAGCTTCCACAAGCTTCATGCATTTTCTAATCCTCCTCTTTATTTTGTAATTACTTTAGATATTAAAAACCCAAAATAAAAATTAGCATAGTGTAAGTCTCATACACCCATGTGTAGTGTATCATCAACTATGATACAAAAATACAACACATTTTCATATATATCATATATAGTAAAAATGTGTACAAGTGAGAAAAAACCCTAAGTGAACATGTGTTAGTAAATGTAAACTAGTATATCTAATATACAATTATACACTTAATTATTAAATCAACACTTCACTTAATAATCCGGTCATATCTCATATAACCGACTAACATTCATTGTATCGACTTATCGAATCAACACTTGATTCGATAACCCGGTCATATCATATATAACCGACCGATACAAAAAGTCGCGAGAATATAATACGGTAACACATTCACGCATTATTCTCGGTCCCCCACATATCACATATGCGCTCCTATTTCGTTTTGCCTAAGCCAGTAAAACCTCTATGTAGGACTCCAAAGACTCGTCAATACGCCGGCAGTAGGTGATGATCACATCAAGCACACACAAGCCGTCAGCGGTACTAGCTGGATGTAACGGCTACCCGGGTATTGAGCGATCAGAAGATCAGCAAGCAAGCCCGCTCCAACTCCTGTAAAAGCCTGCCGGTAACACATCCCGTACAGTCCGGTATCCTCGTCTGATATGTCGCATATCAAGTCTAGGGGTGGTTAACGTCAGACCCCAATAACCGATAAGTCGTGCCAATGTGAGGCTCATAACGGGTCGAGAAACTACTGGTAACACTTACCAGTAAATCTCTGAATCAGCCCTGGCCAGGGACTTCCCAGTTACGGCCAATCGAGCACAGCGCAACATCAACCCCCAATACCGGGAGAGACGAAACCCCTCCTATCGCTCATTGCCTCCATGTGACTAGGGACTGTACCCAAAAACCACCGTTTTGCACGCCCTCATGGACGTGGTAAGGTGGAAATCAAAGCACGCTGGAAATCAAAGCACAGTGGGAATCACACGAGACTCTATGACGATCTCGGGTCTACAGACTAACCTGCACAAGTGTTACCAGAGAACTGCCATCTGACGTGAGGTATAATACCATCTAGGAGTTCTCGGCGAGTCCGTCCTGTGTACCCAGTCTCCACTGAGCACCCGTATACCATCTCTGATGTCAAACACCAATGGATATGGGATCATCCATCGCCCATCTCATGGGTCGAGAAGCGTATACGCTAGTCTACACTGGTATATCGATGCCCCGTCTCGATACACCCACGACTAGGGACCTTGAACGATGTACTTATGGACTACCATGTCCCCACTAGTATGATCCGCATCATAGTCCAGGTAGTCAAGTACACATCCTAAGGGCTTTACCAACATGTAACTATAAGACAGTATAAAGAGACATGTATACATGTTAAAGTAAAGAGCAACCCGATAGCATACTATCATATCGAGCAAGAAAGTCCTCTCTATATATGTCCAAGCATCCAATATAATATACATCATCTGTACAATACCGGCCTCTTGGGCGTACATACAACTAACATATATTTATCATGTTGTACCCCATTCGGGGCCCGTATTTACAAAGGAAACTCTGCCTTAATTTTTAGAAAAGGCTTGAGATTTTAAAAAAATACATATTCGGCTTATGTTGCTAAACTACTTGATTTAAATTGGTTTTTTCCTTCACTCTACTACTTTACTTGGTTTAGATTTCTGGGTTTTGGCTTACTTAGATTACGTACACCTCGAAAAGTTTCGTAATTTAAGTGCCGGTCATGTTCCGTACTTTTCGGGTCGTGACAGTGCCCCGCAAAATAATATTACATCACTTTATAATTTACATCGAATGAAAGAATGAAAAACCCTCATCTCACATCCCCCGGCTATTCATCCACGACGATCCAATAAGTTCATATACACAATCCAACATCACAGATATGTGCAACCCCGACTAATCGACGTATAGAAATTAGTCGACGTTTCCAAACACATATATCGCAACCTGAAACTTTAAATGACGTTAAAACTGTGACATCGAAACACTCCGTATTGCCACAGTAAAAATATAGCAGTATATCCAAAATTGGAAAAAACAAACAACACTTGAAACCATTAATCTAAGTGACCTGAACAAAGAACAAAACTCAAGAAATTCCACCATTACAAAACCGGTGAGATCGGGAATTTTTCCAATGTTGCCGGCCATGCTACAGTGAAATTGTCTCGTTTTTGTTGTGTGTTCATCTCACAAGCAAAGGAGCACTCTGCAATTATTTAAAAAAATTTTAGAGCCCCCTGAAAAATTGATAGAAACTTTGAGTTTTGGTTTCGTGTTTCAAAGTTATTTCGGTTTCGTAGTTTTAAACATCGTCTAAACTGTTAGCTATGGTTTAGTAGGCTCTGATACTACTAAAATTCCATGTCGCGCACCCCGCGTGTCCGTAGGGAGGCGGAATTTTCAAAAAACGATTTTTCAAAGCTCGCAACACGGACTTGAACTCCAGGATCGATGCTAAACCCTAGCTAACAAAATACTGCATGAGGTTTAACTACTCGGATGAAAGTTATACCTCACAAAACCAAGTCCTTCGGGTCTTCTAGTCGATGTCCTCCTCCTCGTCATCACAAGCTCCAAGGATCGTTTGGATCGGGTAACCTCGTCGGCCTCCTCGAGTCAAAGACGATCCACCTGAGAGTCTATAGTCCGAGCTCCAACCTCAAATCCGAGGTAGCTATGGCAACTAGCTCTCTAGACTAGATGGCCTAGGTGATGTAGAGAGTGAAGATGGATTAGTTTGTGTCTTGGAACCCCAGGTTTCTCAACTTATGAGAGGTATAGGTTTATAATAAAGAAGTGGAAGAAAGTTTGAGGAAGTGAGAGTGGTGTGTGTATGCTTTAAAAAGAGATGGCTGCCTTTTCATAAAGAATGAAGGATATATAATTGAGGAGATATAATATCTCACACAAATATCCCTTGAGCTTCATAAAATATCTCATGGTGAGTCATAGACATGAGTCACCAAGTAGCCAAGCTAGATTCAATGTAAAACTCCACCTCATTCCTCCACCCAATTAAGTTTAATTCAATAAAGAAATCAAACCCTAATTAGGTGTCCACTTCTAGAAGCTTTCCCGAAAAATTACGAGAATACTAATTATCCATATATACATACCCGCATCCGCATTCCGAAGAATACGAATACAAAGAGACGAAATAAATCTATCAATACAATACTAGGATCTGGCTTAAACCAAAGCCCACTAGTATTATCTGTACGAACATCATACGCGCATAAGTGCATGTATGTGATCGAAGCCCTGCCGTAAAACCATATGGCCTATACATCTTTCGCCCGTTGCAGGGAAACCCTCCGTATGGGACTCTAAAGACTCGACAGTACACTGGCAGTGGGTTTAACCATAAGCCGCAAGCCCTACAAGCTGCACGTAACGGCTACCCAGGTATCTGTTGATGAGAAGGCCGATGAGAAAACTCATCCGAACTCCTACTGAGCCTGTATGTGACAATCACCGTACAATCTGGTCTGTTCGTCTAAGAGTATCGCATATTGGGCCTAGGGGACGGTAAACGTCAGACCCCTAATAGCGCAATAATTCATGCCGGAGTGTAGCATAAAACACCCTGAGAAACTACTGGAATACCTACCAGTAAATCTCGCTTGCCCTGGCCAGGGAATTTGTGTAATGGCTCTCCAAACACAGCGCGATATCAACCCGCAATACCGGGAGAGACGAATCCTATTTAACCGCCACTGCCTCCAAGTGCTTCAGGACTACACCCAACTACTACCTGTTTGCATGACTCTTTTGAGCCGTGGTAGGGTACTAATCAAAGTACAGTGGGAACACACTCGAGGCAAAGTAGCAGTGTCAAGTTGATGGACTAAGCTATACTCATGTCACCTGGGAACTGCTACCCGATGATATGTATGATACCCACCAGCAGTTCCCGACGAGCCTGTCCAGTGTACTCATAACCTAATGAGCACCTGCATACTATCTCCAGTACGACGTACTAATGGATGTGGGACAGACCATCTCCCCTGCTGGGATGAGAAGCATATACACTAGTCTACTCTGGAGTATCGATGCCCTGTCTCGATAATCCTATGACTAGGGACATGTATAAGGATGTTCTTGTAGACTACCCAGCCTCCACAAGTGTGACTACCATCACAACGCTAGTAATCAAGCAAAAATCCTAAGGGCTCTACCAATATGTATAAGAGATATGCTAAAAGAAACACATGCAGATATTGAGGTAGAAACAAACCAAGTAGCGTACTAACATTTTGAGCAAGACTGTCAATACAACTGTCAATATCCCAAGCTTCCATTAAGTAAAATACAAATCAGTATAATACAATAATGGCCTTAATGGCATATTTCACTAACAGTCTGTAGACCTGAGATCGTCATAGAGTTTAGTGTGGTTCCCACTGTGCTTTGTTTTCCTCCCTACCAAGGCTCAAAGGAGTCATGCAAACAGGTAGATTTTGTGTACAGTCCCGAGTCACATGGAGGCAATGAGTGATAGGAGGTGTTTTGTCTCTCCCGGTATAGGGAGTTGATGTTGCACTATGATCGATTGGCTATAACAGGAAGTCCCTGGCCAGGGTTGTTGATGAGATTTACTGGTTAGTGTTATCAGTAGTTTCTCGTACCATTATAGGCCACACATCGGCATGAATAATCAAGTTATTGGGGTCTGAAGATTCTGTAAGTCGATGTGCAACACCCCACGACTTGCGGGGAGGCGGAAATATGAAAAACGATCTTGTTCTTTGCTTAAACATCGACTAACCGCATGAATCGAAGCTAAACGATAACTAACAACAAACATAGAAGTTCTAAACTACTATGTGAAGGGATTATACCTAAAGAACCGTGTCCTTCGTCTTTACGAACTCCACCTCCTCCTCGGCCTTCTCCAAGTAGTAGACGATCCACCACGAGAGCTAAACTCCAAGCTTTGCCTCTAAACTTGAGGCAACTAGGTATCTTTAAGTGCTAATCAAAGTACCTAGATGAAATAGAGTATGGTTATGGATTAAGTAGTCTAACTAATCCTTGTACTCAACACATGAGAGGGGAGGATTAGGGTTTGAAGAGAGAGAGCTTGAGGAGAGAGAAGATGAACATCATAATCAAATGAGAAAATGAGTTATCATAATATATATCAAGCATTATTTTTTTTCAAGAAAAGAAAAGAAAAGGATTGACAACCATGCTTGATAAATATCTTATGGTGATTCATCTCCATGAGTCATTAAGCAATTATGAAGCATTAATGACATGGATGAATCATCCATATGACTCACTAATCTCATTTAATGTATATGCCACCTAAACCTCCTTAGTCACCATCTTCTAGAAGCTTCTCGCGCAATTACGAGAACGCCCCTCCTATTCGTGAAAACACGGAAAAACTTTAGACTCTATAAATCCAATAACCGGATACTAGTAACAGGCTTAAACCAAAGCCGACTAGTAAAAACTGTCCGGATGTCGTACGTGCGTAAACACACGTATCCGTCCGAACCCTTATCGTAAAACCATACGACTTCTATATTGTTTCGCCTGGAGTAGGGAAACTCTCTGTGTGGGACCCTAGAGACTCAATACTACGCTGGCAGTGGGTTTAACCACAGACCGCAAGCGGCACTAGCTGTACGTAACGGTCCCCAGGTAGATGTCGATAAGAAGGCCGATGAGGAAACCCATCCGAACTTCTACTGAGTCTGATGTGACAATCTCCATACAGTCCGGTCCATTCGTCTAAGACTATCGCATATCGGGCCTAGCGGGGCGGCAAGCGTCGGTCCCCTAATAGCGGTATAAGTCGTGTCGGAGCGAAGCCCATTACACCCTGAGAAACTACTGGAACCTACCAGCAAATCTCGCTTGCCCTGGCCAGGGACTTTGCGTAATGGCTCTCTGACACAACGCGATATCAACCCCCAATACCGGGAAAGACGAATCCTGTCTAACCGCCACTGCCTCCAAGTGCTCGGGACTGCACCCAACTGCTACCTGTTTGCACGACTCCTTTGAGCCGTAGTCGGGTAGCAATCTAAGAACAGTGGGACACACTCGAGGCGAAGTAGCAGTGTCAAGTCTGCGGACTATGCTGTACTCATGTCACCTGGGAACTGTTCACTGACGACTGGTATAAAACCAACCAACAGTTCCCTGTGAGTCCTGTCCGGTGTACCCGTAACCTAACGAGCACCTGCATACTATCTCCAGCACGACGTACTGACGGCTGTGGGACAAACCATCTCCCTAACTGGGATGAGAAGCATATACACTAGTCTACTCCGGAGTATCGATGCCCTGTCTCGATAATCCTACGACTAGGGACCTGAATAAGGATGTGCTTGTAGACTACCCAGCCTCCACTATTGTGACTGCCATCACAACGCTGGTAGTCAAGCAAGATACTAAGAGCTCTATCAATACGTATACTCACATATTAAGATAGAAAAACCAAGTAGCATACTACCATGTTTAGGAAGACTGTTATATACATGTGAATATCCCAAGCTTCCATTAAGTAATATACAAACTAGTATGATACAGTAATGGCCTTCTATGGCATAAACACTAACAGATTCCACCCCAGACTCGGTATGCGACATATCAGACGAAGAGACCGGACTGTACGGTAAGTGTTACCTATAGGCTATTGGGTTCCCTATAGCGGTAGCAAGGTTTTGGGAGGCATCATCCATGCTAATTTCAAAAATTTGTCGTACTAAAGAACCCTAACCCTAGAATCATAACTAGAGATTTAGACAAAACTACAATGCAAGCAACTTTACATCTATGTGAATGAGGAATACGACCTTTGTAGACCGGTCCTTCACTTCTAAAGCTCCATGTAGTAGTCCCTTCGCTCCAAGTAGTGAACACCCGAACTCTAGTAAAGGGTCACATGATGAAATGAATAAGCTTGCTCAAAGCCTTCGAGACCGAAGATGATCTACGTCGAGGAGACTCAAGCTCATGCTACCTCTTCACTAATGGTAGATTAATGAAGAAAACACCCTAAACTAAATGGCTAATATAGTATAGGTTGATGAAGTAGGAATTTTTCTCACTTTATTTTTATTTTTCTCACAATATTTCTTCACCGTTTGAAAAGCTAGAAAGCTTTCTCATGAGGAAGAAGAAGATGAAGTGGAGATGAGAAATGAAACTCATGAGGTGAAAATAGCAACCATGGGTGAGTTAGTGTCATACACTAACTTATGTAGAGAATAAACCATGGCTAACAATAATGGTTAGGTTAATAAATATCTACAAGTAAAACAAAATTAGTGGATTTGGTCAATAGTTCCACAAGCTTCTACAAGCTTCAACCATGTTCTTTAATTCCAACTAATTTGATTTACTTTAAATAAATAAAACCTTATCATTATTATAAGCATGGTGTGAGTCACCCATGTAGAATGTGGCATCTAGCATGACACAAAAGATGTACATTAATATATATCACATATATACTAAGTGTATACTAGTGAGAAAAATAAAACTTAAGTGAGCTAATATTAGTTAATGTAAGATAATATATCAAATATATAATTATACATTAAATTATTAAATCAACACTTGATTTAATAATTCGGCTATATCACATACAACCGACTAATATCAAATGTATCAATTTGTCGAATCAACACTTGATTCGACAGCCCGGCTATATCACATATAACCGGCCGATATCACATATCGCGAGAATAGAATATGGTATCATATACGCGCATTAATCTCGGTCCCGCATATATGACATATATGCTCCTAGTTAGTTTCGCTTGAGCCAGGAAACCTCTGTGTAGGACTCTAAAGACTCGTCAATACGCCGGAAGTATGTGGTGATCGTATCAGTCACCCATAAGTCGCAAGAGGTCTGCTAAACGTAATGGCCACCCGGGTATTGAGTGATCAGAAGATCAACAAGCAATCCTGCTCATACTCCTGCGAATCCATCAAGTAACACTACCGTACAGTCTGGTCTCTTCGTCAGATATGTCGGATATCTCAGCCTTGGGGGTGGTAAATATCAGACCCCAATAGCCCTGATAAGTCATGCCGATGTAAGGTTCATAACGGTTCGAGAAACTACTGGTAAAACTTACAGGTAGATCTCAGCAACCTGGGCCAGGGATTTTCTGTTATGGCCAATCGAGAATTGCGCAACATCAACCCCCAATACCGGGAGAGACGAAATCCCCTCTTATCGCTCATTGCCTCCATGTGACTCGGGACTGTACCCAAAAAACACCGGTTTGCATGACTCAGTAGAGCCGTGGTAGGGTGTAAATCAAAGCACAGTGGGAGACACACAAGACTCTATGATGATCTCGGGTTAACAGACTAACCTGTACCAGTGTCACCAGAGAACTGCTATCTAACGATAGGTATAATACCATCTAGGAGTTCTCGGCGAGTCCGTTCAGTGTACCCAGTCTCCACTGAGCACTCGTATACCATCTCTGATGTCAAACACCAATTGATACAGGATCATCCATCGCCCATCATATGGGTCATGAAGCGTATATGCTAGTCTACTCTGAAGTATCGATGCCCTGTCTCGATACTCCCACGACTAAGAACAATTGAAGGATGTACTTGCCGACTACCTCTGCCCCACTAGTATGATCCGCATCATAATCCTGGTAGTCAAGTCCTCATCCTAAGGGCTTTATCAACATGTAATATAGAGACAATAAGTATACATATTAAGATAAAGTGCAACCAGATAGCATATTATCATGTCGTGGAAGAAAGTCCTCCCTATATATGTCCAATCATCCACTACAATATACATCACATGTACAGTAATGGCCTCTAGGGCATACATGTAACTAACAATCTCCTATTTGCACTAAGGCCATTTGTTGCAGTATCTCATACTCTACGTCCTATAGAAATCTCTCTAGGGAAAGACCATTGTGAGTGGATCCGCCATGTTATCCTTCGCGTCAACTCTCCTAACCTCGATCCCTTGGAGATCAACCATCTCCCTAATCAGGTGATACTATCCTCAGAATATGTCTGGAACGCTGATGGGACCTGTGTTCCTAGGCCAAAGCCACAACTCCATTATTGTCACAATAACAGTTATTGGACGCTCAATGGTAGGAACCTTGTTCATCTCATGAACAAGAAATGTCCAGACAACCACTTTGGTAGCATCATTAGTAGTGATGTATTTAGCCTTTATCATCTAATTTGGCACGGTATCTAGCTTGGAACTCTTCCAACATACCGTCCCTCCACTTTGGGTAAAGACAATACCTCTGACTGACTTCCAATCGACCTTATCACTCTGGAAACTTGAATCAAGAACATTCTTTTAGTGCTTCTCAAGTACTTAAGAATGTCGTACACAGCTATCCAGTAATTCTCCTAAGATCCGATTGATTCCCTATCACTACACCTAGTGAGATAGAGACATCTGGTCTGGTACACAACATCGCAAACATGATAGAGCCTACTATCGAAGCATAGGGTATCCCTTGCACGCGATCTCTCTCTAAATCAGTCTCGAAAGACATCTTTTTGTAGAGAGTGATTCCTGAGTAATTGGGCGAACCACCACACTTAGAATCCTCCATACTAAACCCTTTTAGTATGGTGTTAGTGTACCTAGATTTGGGACACTCCCAACATCCACTTAGTTCTATCACCATAGATCATAATCCACAAGATGTAGTAGGTATCATCCACATCTTTTATGGAGAATCCTCGTGATAAGAGGAGCTTGACCGAGTGTAGCATTGGAAACCTTTTCCTATCAAGAGTATGTCATCTACGTACAATACAAGAAAGACAATCTTACTCTCTACAACCTTCTTGTATATACAAGGTTCATCTATCTTTTTGATGAAGTCAAACTCTTTGACTGCCACATCAAAACAGATGTTCCAACTCCGCGATACCTGCTTTAATCCCGATGGACTTAACCATAGCCAATGAAGAAAAGGTTTCATCATAAACCACACCTGGTTATTGACGATAGCCTTTTACTATAAGTATAGCTTTGAAAGTCTCAACTTTTCCATTTACACCAAGAATCTTCTTAAGATCCATTTTCTCCCAATGGATTTTACCCCTTCAGGTGCAACATTCAAAGTCATACTTTGTTGGTATTCCATTTTTGATCGCATAGCATCCAGCCTTTACACAGAGAACCCACTCGTGATGGCCTACCTGAACCTAGTTGGGCCATCATCTACCATGATGCAATTCTCGCTCCCACTATCACTGAGAAGACCGTAGTATCTCTTAAGTGGATGAGGAACCCTATTAGATTCGCGGAGAGGCTGAGATTCGTTGGAGACTATTGAATCCTTTGGTTTCACCAAATCATCGGCTGTTAGTTTGTCTAGCTGGAACTCTTTCCCGTTCTACCCCATGACCATAAATTTCTTCATAAGAAATTCCTTTTCTAAAAAGGTGGCATGCTGAGAAACAAAACACCTTTTGCTCTTTAGAGTGGTAGAAGATATTCCCTCATAAATGTTTGTGATATCCAACAAACTTACAGAATTGACCTTGCCTCGAGCTTGTTCAGATTTTTCTTTTCAACATAGGACGGACAACCCCTTTTCTTAACTCGTTTAAGACATGGTCTCTTCCCATTCCATATCTCATATGGAGTGGTAGGAACTGATTTGGATGGAACCCCATTCAATAGGTATGCAGCTTCTCAAGTGCATAGCACCAAAAGGAAATTGGTAACTCAGCAGTACTCATCATAGAGCGCGTCATATCTCATAGGGTGCGATACCTCTGCCCCGATACACCGTTGTGTTGTGGTGTACTCAAAGGAGTAAGCTGAGAGAGAATCCTAATCTCCTTTTAGAAACTCCAGGAACTCCATGCGCAAGTATTCTCCTCCTCGATCAAATCGAAGGATTTAATACTTCTACCGTCTGGTTCTCAACTTCAAGCTTATATTCCTTGAATTTCTCAAAAGTTTCAGACTCGTGTTTCAACATGAACACATGTACGAATCTTGAGAGATGGTCAGTGAATATAATGAAGTACGAGGAACCAGCCCTTGCATTTGTAGACATAGGACCATATACATCACCATGTATCAATCCCAAGAGTACAGTAACTCTTTCTCTGTTTTTAGTAAACGGGGTTTTGGTCATTTTACCTTTGAGACAAGAAAGGCAAGTATCATAAGATGAAAAATTCGAACATATTCTCGTATTCATCCTTATGTAACTTAGCTGGTCGTGTCGCATTAATATGACCTAGTCTACAATGCCACAGGATGGATTCGTTCATTTCTGAACTATTCCTATTGTGTGTGTTCTACATACTTTGAACCGTGGTTTGATTTAGAACGTATATGCTATTTCATAATGTGCCTGATCCAATCAACTCTTGATTCAGGAAAATGTTCACAGCATTATCCTCCAATACAGAATTATATCCTCCTTTAACTTAATAAAGAATCTGATGTAATGTTGTATATCAGGTTCGGTATGTAATAACATTCGTTCAGAATCAATGTATTTACCATTTGGTAATACAAGATGATATTTTCCAACTGACTTGGCTGCAACAATTGCACCATTCTCTAACACTTAGAGACAAATCACCCAATCCCAGTTCTCTACCTTTCTGCAGCCTATGTAGCTCTTACATATGTGGGATCCTATTCCGGTATCGCATACCCAGGACGCAGAGGATACTGAGAAAACAATTCTCGGTAATGAACACACCCAAAGAAGATGCATCAACATGCACTTTCTTCGATTGGGTGGTATGGGAATCTGGATATTCCCCTATTTCCTGTTCAGACTTATAAAAATTATGAGAAAGAACGGTACCAACGTTCCCCAGCACAGTATAACAAGCAGGTTCAGTCAATACATCCATATTATTATCTTGATTACGGCATGACATGGTCGCTACCTGGAGAGAGAGAGAGAGAAGAAAACACTCTGCGTGCGCTCTTGCAAGATTAGATTGGTTATTATTTTATCTAATCAGGATGGCACCTACTGTTTTTATCAAATCTGCCTTCAAACTCTAAAAGGTAAGACTAGCCGGGATTAATTACACCCTACAAGTTCGCCAATCTTTCGGCCAGGCCAGTGTCGGTATTTTGAGGGAGATTCCCCGTGCTTTCGCTCGGACCTAATTATAATAAACCTCATTTTCCCAGGGGCGTAACCCCGTTAACACCTTTCTAGTCACCTACTTGATCGGCTAATTGCAATGTGCAAAACTCTCCCAGGAGTAACAATTACTCGTAGTGGGTATCGGGATCCAACTATCTCATAGAAGGTATGCAATTTATTGCAAATTTTAACTTTTGAAACTCCCGATAATGGGTTTTACCCCTAGTACTTATAACCTTGGCTATGGTCAACATATCATAAGTCCTACTCAAGTTCTACCCATCATTTCGTAATTAATTAGACCCATCCACATGACCCTTGGCTATGGTCAACATAATCATGTGATTGTCCTAATTAATCGCATCATATGCTGTGTAGGAAGACATCACTTAGCTACCGTACACTACTCCTTGGCTATAGTCAACATACGTAGTACGAATACTAAGTACTCTACTTTCTAAAAAGACGGAGGATCCGCGGATGATTTTTATAAAAACCTTTAACTCTTTGAACTTGATATCGTTGTAGAATCAAGTGATTTTGAAAAAGAAGTGTTTTGAGGCTTTTACTAGTTTTGCTAAAGAGGTCACTCCTATAACACCTTAGAATGCGACTAATGTTAATTAAGCGATAATGCGGGTTTCTAGTAAAAAGTAAACCAAAATAGTTTTCACTTATTTTATAAAAATTAATTAATATTTTATTATTATTTGTTTTGGCTTGCACACACTTGTGCATGTTAAGTTAGGGTTAATTAGTGTTAACCATGCTTAAGCAGCTATGGCACCTTAACCCTTATTCCATTAAATTGTATGTATTTAGTTAATTATTTAATTTTTAGTAAGGGTTTGAATTAGGGTTGACTTGAGAGAGAGGGGGGAGAGAGAGAGTTGACAATAGGAATGATGAGGCATGAGGCAAGCATGAGGAGCATTTAATGAGGAGAGAGAAGGGGACATGGCTCATTCTAACCTCACACCCCCATTTTTCTTCACCACTCTCACACTCTCATTCTCTTCATCACTCGCACTCTCTCATTTGTGTTCTCTTCTCATTTCCCATCCTCTCAACTGTAACCCTAACCATTTCATCACAAAACCCAAGCCAATCCTCACTAAACCTCACTAAAACCCTTCACAAAGTCAAGTTAAGCCACTAAGATGACTTGGAGCATGGAAAGCTAGGGTTTTTGAGCAAGTGTGGAAAGGTAGTAATCTCTAACTGTTAATTAGGTCCTTATAATGTTGTGTTGCCTAGTAGTTACTGTATAGAACACTAAATATGTATTTTTTGTGTAATATCGTGTTTTTAGTGTTATTTTGGAGTCCCTGTGATCTGCTATCCCCACGATTTGTTACTGTAAAATCTAGCAATGTAGTAGTGTTGTGTTAGAGGCCCTGAGTGTTCACCTGTAGCACGAACCCCACCCTTCACTGTTGACCCGGTGAGATCAGGATAAAGTCCGTCGTCGCCGGATATTTAGGGGACTGGGGGGTTATGGTTTGGAGGGTAGCTGTCTTTAGGTATTTTGGGGTGTTTGGTACTGCTTGATTTTTATGTTCTGACTGTAGTCAAAATCTGGGAACACTTTGCTAAATTCTAGTGTTTCGACTACGTGCGTTAAGTTATCCGACACGGTTCGCGTTCTTTGTATAGCTTGCTGCACTTAGGTTTGATTTAGAATGTCACTACACTCATTAGCCACTAAGCGAACACTTGAGAGTTTATTGGAGACGGTGCGTCGATCAAAACGTTGTTTGTATGTATTATTGAACGGTTTCTAAGATACACTTGTTATATTTTGTGTGATATTAGGAGCGAGTGCGGGGACTTCGGACGCTACAAATAAGGGAAAGTAGGTGGTTGGATTTACCTAGCTCGAGATCATCGGTGAGTAGATTTAACTTCTACGGGAAAATCGCCCGTATGGCGTTAAGCTTCAACGGCTAGATATGATGTTATAGCCACATGCTATATGCATATGAGTTGATTATGCATGAGCATCATTGCATACCATTATTTGTTGTGCCTTAACTTAGTACCTATTGGACACTGCACCATTACTGACGGTTCATGTTGCACGAGCACTAAATTGTATTCTACACACACCGTTGGCAATTGCCATGACACGCACAATATATACACATATGTGGTACTGCATTCGTTATTGACATTGAGACGTTGATTCTTGTTCTATTACGCATATGAAATGCATCATGCATACATACCTACATGCATGCACATATATCTTGCTATAGCTACATATACACCTTTATATGATGTTGCGTTTGACTTTGGAGAAATTGTGAACCGCGTGATATATTTAAAAACTTGATTCATTAAAAAGAGTGGTTTTCCCTTAATATGCTCATATTACGGTTCTATGTTGCATACATCATATTTCATGGATTTACGCATTGAGATACAGATTTCATATGATTTATGGATTTGAGAACTGTGGGGATATTTCAAGAAAGTATGCATTATTTTGAAAACCCGGTTTCTCTGAAGTGTTACGCTAGCGCCCCGGCCAACTTTCGTGGCCAAATGCGGAACAAAATTTTTACAACAAATAGAAAATTGGCGCTAGGATAACACATAGACGGATCTTTGCCATAAACCTAATTAACAAGTTAGGGTTCTATCTACTATAATAGAAAGTATACCTAAAGAAAACAAGTCCTTCGGGTCTTCGATCCTCTCCTTAAGCTCCGCGATGGATGTATGGATCGTGCATGAACTTCGGCCTCCTTGTGTCAATGATGATCCACCCGAGAGTTCCAACCCTGAGCTCCAACCTCTAAAATGAAGTAACTAGGGTACTTAGTGTGCTAAACTAAGTAGCCTAGAGTGAGTAGATAATGATTTTGGTAGCAAAGTCTCGCTAGCCCTTGGTTCTCAACTTTTGAGACACTAGGGTTATGAGAGGGAAGAAGGAGAGAAAATGAGTGTAAAGAATAATGAAGAGAATGAGCTTGAGGAACGAGAAAACTAAGTTTTTATTATGATAATTGAGATGGCTACTTTGATTTGACCATAAGCATGTCACAATTAATGCTAAGAAAAAATATCTATTGCCCAACAAAAATATATAAGTCAACCAAAGTCAACCAAGTCAAATAGTCAAACCAATTAGCCATGGCATAATTATCATTAATAAAAAATTAGTAAACAATTTCCTCCACCTCATAATGGTTTTAATCAAGTCAATGGTCAAAACCCTATTGAGGTGTCTCCTTCTATGCCCCTCTCATCCGTATATACATACCCGCATCTGTGTTCCGAGAAACATGAATACAATGAGACGAAGCTAATCCAATAATCAAATTCTAAGATCCGGCTTAAACCAAAGCCCACTCTTATTGTTCGCTCGAACACCACACGCGCACAAGTACACGTATGTTATCGAACCCTTTCGTAAAACCATACGACATCTACTTGTTACGCCCGAAGCAGGGAAAACCCTCTATGTGGGACTCTAACGACTCGACAGTACTCTTGCAGTGGGTTTAACCACAAGCACGTCAGCGGCACTAGCTGTGCGCAATGGCTACCCAGGTATCTGTCGTTAAGAAGGTAGACGAGCAAGCTCATCCAAACTCCTACTCAGCCTATCTGTGACAATCTCCGTACAGTCCAGTCTGCTCGTCTAAGAGTATCGTATATCGGGCCTAGGGGGTGGTAAATGTCAGACCCCTAATAGCGGTATAATTCGTGTCGGAGTGTATCCCAGAACACCCTGAGAAACTACTGGAACACCTACCAGTAAATCTCACTTGCCCTGGCCAGGGACTTTGTGTAATGGCTCTCCAAACACTGCGCGATATCAACCCCCAATACCGGGAGAGAAGAATCCTATCTAACCGTCATTGCATCCAAGTGCTTCGGGACTGCACCCAACTACTACCTGTTTGCACGACTAAACAGAGCCGTGGTAGGGTAGCAATCTAAGAACAGTGGGAATACACTTGAGGCGAAGTGACAGTGTCAAGTCAACGGACTAAGCTGTACTCATGTCACCTGGGAACTGTTACCTGACGATAGGTATAATACCAACCAGCAGTTCCCGACGAGTCCGTCCAGTGTAACTCATAATCCAATGAGCACCTGTATACTATCTCAAGTACGACGTACTGATGGCTGTGGGACAGACCATCTCCCCTTCTGGGATGAGAAACGTATACACTAGTCTACTCTGGAGTATCGATGCCCTGTCTCGATAATCCTACGACTAGGGACCTGTATAAGGATGTGCTTATAGACTACCCAGCCTCCACTAGTGTGATCGCCATCACAACGCTGTTAGTCAAGCAGAGATCCTAAGGGCTCCATCAATATGTATTAGCGATATGTTAAAAGAAACATATACACATATTAAGATAGATACAAACCAAGTAGCATACTACTATATCGAGCAAGACTGTCGTTAATCCGTGTATATATCCTAAACTTCCAAAATGTAATATACAAACTAGTACTATACAATATTGGCCTCTAGGGCATACATATCCAACAATCTCCCACTTGCACTAAAGGCCAGTAATTGGTATACAGCATACCCAACGTCTGCACTAAGGCCAGCTGCTGGCGTACCGCATTCCCAATAGCTCAAAAAGTCGCTCGAACAGTGCTTGAGGGAGGGCATTTGTTAATGGATCCGCCGTGTTATCTTTATTGTCCACTCTCCGTACCTCGATCTCCTGGCAATCAATGATCTCCCTGATCAGGTGATACCGCCTTAAGATGTATCTAGATTTCTGATGGGACCGTGGTTCCTTCGCTAAAGCTATAACCCCATTGTTATAGCAATACAAAGGTATTGGGTCAACAATGGACGGAACTACCTGAAGTTCACTAATGAACTTATTCATCCAGACCGCCTCTTTTGCGGCATCGCTTGCAGCAATGTATTCAGCCTCCATCGTCGAGTCTGCAACGGTGTTCTGTTTGGAACTCCTCCAACACATCGCCCCTCCGTTGAGGGTAAATACAAAGCTCGAGATGGACTTGTTGGCATCCTTGTCACTCGGGAAGCTTGAATTGGTAAAGGACTCGACCCTGAGGTCTCCATTACCATAAACCAAGAACATCTCCTTAGTTCTTCTCAGGTACTTGAGAATGTTCTTTACTGCTGAACTGTGGTTCTCACCTGGGTCTGACTGATACTGGCTCACCACGCTTAGCACGTAAGCTACATCTAGTCTTGTACATAGCATTGCATATATTATAGATCCTACCGCCGAAGCGTAGGGTATAGTGCTCATGCGAACCCTCTCCTCGTCAGTCTTGGGAGACATCTTCTTGGAGAGGGCGATTCCGTGCAATGCGGGTATATTACCGCGCTTGGAATCTTCCATACTAAATCTCTTTAGTACGGTCTCTATGCACCTGGACTGCGAAAGTCCCAGTATCTCTTGGATCTATCTCTGTAGATCTTGATCCCCAGAATGCACGAGGCATCACCCAGGTCCTTCATGGAGAACCGTTGTGACAAGAATAACTTGACCGATTGTAGCATAGGAATGTCATTTCCTATCAAAAGAATGTCGTCCACGTACAAGACTAGGAATACGACAGTTCGTCCTACAATCTTCTTATAAATACAAGGCTCATCTTCGTTCTTGATGAAGTCAAATTCCTTGACTGTTTCATCTAACTAGATGTTCCAGCTCCACGATGCCAGCTTTAATCCATAAATGGATTTAAGCAACTTGCACACCTTCCCGCTGCTCCCACTGTCTACAAAACCTTCCGGCTGATCTATATAAATGCACTCTTCCAAACTTCCATTTAGAAAAGCCGTTTTTACGTCCATCTGCAAGATCTCATAGTCATGGAAGGCAGCAATCGCAAGTAGGATCCGGATGGATTTGAGCATAGCCACTGGAGAAAAGATTTCGTCATAGTCCATACCAGGTCTTTGACAAAAACCTTTTGCAACGAGTCTAGCCTTATAGGTTTCCACCTGCCCATCTCCACCAACTTTCCTTTTGTTGATCCATTTGCATCCAACAGGTTTTACCCCAAGTGGAGCAATATCCAAGGTCCACACTTTATTGGTGTACATGGACTCCATTTCGGATCGCATAGCATCCAACCACTTATCAGAGTCCCTACTGATAATGGATTGCCTGAAACTGGTAGGGTCATCTTCTTCCAAGATGTAATCCTCTCGATCCCCGTCTATGAGAAATCCGTAATATCTCTCGGGCAGATGAGAAATCCTACTAGATCTGCGGAGCGGCTGAGGTTCGTCTGGGATTACTGAATCTAGCGGTTCCTCCAAATCTTCCGTTACATTTTGTGGTTCATGGATTTCTCCCAGTTCTACCGTACTCCTACTATTTTCTTTTGCAAGATACTCCCTTTCTAAAAAGGTAGCATGGCGAGATACAAACACCTTCTGTTCCTCAGTGTGGTAGAACAGATATCCTAGTGAATCCTTAGGATATCCCACAGATTTACATAAAACTGAATGTGCATGAAGCTTGTCCAGTTTCTTTGCTTTGACATAGGCTGGACAAACCCATATCTTAATAAATTTAAGACATGGTTTCTTACTACCCCATATTTCATACGGTGTTTTAGGCACAGATTTGGACGAAACTTGATTCAAAAGGTGTGCCGCTGTCTGAAGAGCATGTCCCCAAAATGAAAGAGGCAACTCAGCACTACTTATCATGGAGCGAACCATATCTAATAGGGTACGATTCCTCCGCTCCGATACACCGTTGTGCTGTGGTGTATAAGAAGGAGTAAGCTGAGAGATAATTCCATTCTCTTTTAAGTAATCTAAGAATTCCGTGCTCAAGTACTCCCATCCCCTATCAGATCGGAGGATCTTGATACTTTTGCCAATCTGGTTCTCTACTTCATTTCTGAATTCTTTGAATTTCTCAAAAGCTTCAGATTTGTGTTTCATGAGATACACATAACCGAACCTAGAGAGATCGTTAGTGAATGTAATGAAGTATGAGAACCCACCCCTTGCATGTATTGACATCGGACCACACACATCACTGTGTATGAGTCCCAAGAGCTCTGCTGCTCTTTCTCCATGTCCGGTGAACGGAGATTTGGTCATCTTTCCTTTGAGACAAGACCGACAAGTTTCATAAGATGAAAATTCGAACGTATTCAAGCGTCCATCTTTATGTAACTTACTTAGTCTTTTCTCTCCGATATGACCAAGTCTACAATGCCACAAGTAGGATTCATTCGTATCTGAACTCTTCCTCTTGCGTGTGTTTTGTATATTGAGAACTGTATTTTGATTTAGAAAAAAGATACCATTACACAGTGTACCTTCTGCAACCAGTACCTTATCAAGGTAAATGTTCATGATATTTCTATCAAGAACAAAATTATATCCATCTTTATCAAGTAAAGAAACTGATATGATATTGCAAACCATGGAAGGTACATAGTAGCAATAGTTCAAAATCATAGTATTGTCATTTGGCAATACTAGGTGATATTCACCGACGGCTGCAGCATTTACTTGTGCTCCGTTCCCTACCCTGAGGGACATATCACCAGGTCTAACTATCCTACTTTTTCTCAGTCCCTGCAATAAATTACAGATATGAGAACCTGATCCGGTATCTAGTACCCAGGCGGTAGTACAGACCGAGAAGCAGTTCTCAATTACAATAACACCTGAAGTATATGCAATAGTATGCTTCTTCTTCATTGGGGTCTCCTTGGAATCCATAAAATCCTCTTTCCCTTGCTCACACTTATGATTGTTGTCGTAAGTTAGAGCCGAACCGACGTTCCCCAGCCCCGAATAAGACTTCGGATCGTTCAAGCAATACATCTTATTATCTTGATTAGTGCGTGAAATGGTTGCTACCTGGAGAGAGAGAAAAGAAACACACAGCGTGCGCTCTTGCAAGATTATATTGGTTATTAATTTATCTAACCAGGATGGCTCCCACTGTTTCCTCAAATTCTTCTTCAAACCCTAAAAAAAGAACTAGTCAGGATTTAATCACATGTCACAATACTTGCTTAACCTTTCAGCTAGGCTAGTGTTGGTACTTTGAGGAAGGTTTTCCAATGCTTTCGCGAAGTTCCTTAATTATATAACCTTTTTTCTCTGGAGGCGTAGCCCCTCTAACACCGTTCTAGACACCTACTTGGTTTATAGCATTGATTTTTAAGTGAAATAATCTCCCGAGAGTAATCCAACTCATCAGTGGGATCGGGATCCAACTATCATTGTGTAATGACCTATATGGAATCCACTCTAGTCATTACACTCCAGAAGGTATGCTAAATCTGCAAGTTTCCTGTATATTTGAAACTCCCGATGTGGTTTTTTACCCCTAGGACCCAAGTGTCCTTGACGAATAATCAACAAATCAAAAGGTCCTAGTCAAGTTCAACCCATCGTTATCCTGGATTGCATTAGACCCACCTGCATGATCCTTGACCAATAATCAACGAAATCATGCGACCGTCCTAACCAATCACATCTATCAGTGCAATAAAGAATCATTACTCAGGTACCGTTCACTGTGCCTTGACGATTAATCAACAAACACAGCACGAATACTAAGTAGTGATTATCTGAAACGACGGAGGGCTACGGCTGGGTTTTTGGCGAAAAACCCGTTAACGTAATGAACTTGATATCATTGAAGGAATCTGTGTGGTTTTGTAAATATATAGTGGCGAAAACTTTTGCTAAAGAGGTCACTCCCTGTGAAAGGATCTCGGCTCTTTCCTCGTCGAATGAGGTGAAGGATATTCCAAACTGAATACCACGATGCAAAGAAAAAATAATCGACTATAGTGAGGTTATTACGTTGATGCAAACTTTTACTCAAGGGGTCACTCCCGACGAAGGGATCTCGGCCCTTGCCTCGTTGAATGAGGTGCTGGATATTCATAACCGAATACCACTGTCCAAAGCAAAAAAGAACGTCTGTAATGTTAGTTTTTAAAACTTGGTTCCAACAACATCTTCTAGGTTTATTTTCTTGCATTAATCAAAATTAATGCGGTCCCATCAATTTAATCCTATCACACCAGAAAAGAAAGAAAATACAATGTACGTATATGCCATCCGCATTCGCCACTGGGCCCCTTCATCACCCGTTAGGTTACTTAACTAACGATATAGCGGTGGCTGGACTAGCGCGGGTGCAAAACACATACAACAACTACTAGTATATATATACGTATATATAACATTCGTCCCATGAATGATAATAATCAACATCACAGAATCTTAGCCAACAATACAGAATGGTGGATAATCTTGGAGCCCCGGGTTTCATTTGAGCCGCAAATAAAACCCGACGTTTTCGGTCGTGTAGATAGCCTGTGCGATGAAAACCTGGACCCCTATGAGCGCGGCAAGTTACCCGCCAATTCCAGAAGTGAGGCAACCCCCTTCAACCAAGTGAATGGGTCACCCAGCACTTTACGGAATTTGGTAACTTGGGTGCCCTTCCGTGGGTCATCCTATACCCTCTACGAGTGCGGCGAATAGCCCGCCAAATCTAGAATGAAGCCACGTCTGTCTCAACGCCATGAGATGCGGGCTTGTTGCCTTCTAAAACCCGGCATGCACTCCACCGTGGGGTAATGCTAATATAGAAAAAGAAAATAATATGTACAAATGGTGACATCGACCTTAACCCGGTCGTGCCCCAAAATAATATACAACCCGGCAAAGACGGCTGTCTACATTTCGGACGCTCGCCCCGTAATGACAAATGTAAAAATGAATATAAACTGCACTGCTAACATTGCACCATATGCTATCAACCACGACAATCTAACCACAATCACAGCACTAGCACAAAACATCAACACGAATGTCACGTTCGCAAACACATCTAAAAGAACATATAGCAATCAGACGAGTTTACCGATCAAATGACATTCACGGTCACAAATAAAAGTGAATGTGCTGTTAACAAAATATGTATTTTAAAATTTCGATCGACTAAACTTTCCCAAATTGGCCCCAAAGGCAAATAGAGCACTCAAACAAACCTGGGCCAAAACCATATATAAAAAAAATCACATTTCCATGAACTAAAGCCCCAGAAAATATTTCGGGCAATGTAGCCCAAAAAGCGCGGTGGAACCGCCGTAAAATGTGCTATTTTGCTCCGGCTCCGCCGCCGAATTTTGGAGTTACGTGCCCAAATTTTTTTCACAGCTATAGTTTTGCCTGCACATATTTTAAAGATGCCTGGAAAAATTTTATGAACAAATTTAAAATTCGACAACAATAGAAATAAGATTCGGAAATTTGGATCGATCGAGATTTTAACCTTGTGCAAACTAGCTAGTAGGGTTTATGGGTTCGCTCTGATACCATGAAGGGTTACTCTAGCGCCCCGGCCAACTTCCGTGGCCAAATGCGGAACAAATTTTTTACAACAAATAGAAACTTGGCGCTAGGAATACATAAAGACAGATCTTTACCACAAACCTAGTTAGCAAGTTAGGGTTCTATCTACTATGATAGAAAGTATACCTAAAGAAAGCAAGTCCTTCGGGTCTTCGATCCTCTCCTTAAGCTCCTCGATGGATGTATGGATCGTGTTTGAACATCGGCCTCCTTGTATCAACGATGATCCACCCGAGAGTTCCAATCTTGAGCTCCAACATCTAAAATAAGTAACTAGGGTACTTGGTGTGGTAAACTAAGTAGCCTAGAGTGAGTAGAAAATGATTTTGGTGGCAAAGTCTCACTAGACCTTGGTTCTCAACTCATGAGACACTAGGGTTATGAGAGGGAAGAAGGAGAGAAAATGAGTGTAGAGAATAATGAAGAGAATGAGCTTGAGGAAAGAGAAAACTAAGTTTTTATTATGATAATTGAGATGGCTACTTTAATTTAACCATAAGCATGTCACAATTAATGCTAAGAAAAAATATCTAGTGCCCAACAAAAATATCTAAGTCAACCAAGTCAAATAGTCAAACCAATTAGCCATGGCACAATTATCATTAATAAAAAATTAGTAAACAATTTCCTCCACCTCATAATGGTTTTAATCAAGTCAATGATCAAAACCCTAATGAGGTGTCTCCTTCTATGCCCCTCTCATCCCTATATACATACCCGTATCCGTGTTCCGAGAAACATGAATACAATGAGACGGAGCTAATCCAATAATCAAATTCTAGGATCCAACTTAAACTAAAGCCCACTCGTATTGTCCGCTCGAACACCACACGCGCACAAGTACACGTATGTGATCGAACCCTGTCGTTAAACCATACGACCTCTACTAATTTCGCCCGATGATGGGAAAACCCTCTGTGTTGGACTCTAAACACTCGACAGTACTTTGGCAGTGGGTTTAACCACAAGCACCTCAGCGGCACTATCTGTGCGTAACGGCTACCGAGGTATCTTCCGATAAGAAGGTCGACGAGCAAGCTCGTCCAAACTCCTATTGAGCCTATCTATGACAATCTCCGTACAGTCCGGTCTATTCGTCTAAGAGTATCATATATCGGGCCTAGGGGATGCTAAACGTCAGACCCCTAATAGCGATATGAGTCGTGTCGGAGTGTACCCCAGAACACCCTGAGAAACTACTGGAACACCTACCAGTAAATCTTGTTGGAGATAGTGCCCTCAGAGTCAATTATTGGATCACAGGCACGTGATTGCAATGATTGAGGGAGGACTTATCCCGGTAGGACAGTCTTACTCAAGATGATAGTATGCTATCTGGTTTACCTTTATCATCGTGTACTGCTTTAGATGACCTTACAGGTCACTATTGCACGTTGGTAGAGCCCCTAGGATTCTTGCTTGACAGCCAGCAGTATGAGGGAGATCATATACGTGGGAGCTGGTAGTCTATAAGCACATCCTTAAAAGGTCCCTAGTCGTGGGAGTTTCGAGACAGGGCATCGATACTCCAGAGTAGACTGGGGTATACAGTCGAGACCCCGACGAGGGGCGGTGGCCGGTCTCACAAGCCACTGGTGTCAGTTGGTTCAACTAAGATGTATACAGTTTCTCATTGGGTTATGAGTACACCGGACAGGACTCGCCGGGAACATGCTAGTTGGTCTTATACCTGACGTCTGATAGCAGTTCCCTGGTGACATGTGTACAGGTTAGTTCATCGACCTGAGGATCGTCATTTGTCTCGTGTGAGTTCCCACCGTACTTTGATTACTACCCTACCATGCTCAAAGAAGACGTGCAAACAGGTTTTAGTTGGGTACAGTCCCGAGCCACATGGAGGCAGTGATCGGATCTGCAGGGGTTCGTCTCTCCCGGTATTGGGGGTGAGGTCGCGCTGTGTCTAGGAGAGCCATTACACGAAGTCCTTGGCCAAGGCAGGAGATTTAATGGTAGGTATTCCAGTAGTATCTCAGGGTGTTCTGGGCTACACTCCGACACGACTTGTACCGCTTTTGGGGGTCTCACTTTTACCAACCCCCTAGGCCCGCCATGCGATGCTCATAGACGAACGGACCGGACTGTACGGATATTGTCACTGACAGACTCAGTAGGGTGTCAGGATGAGTTCGATCATCGACGTCCCTTTTGGTCAATAGCTGGTAGCCCGTCACGTATGGCTAATACCTCTGACGTGCTAGTGGATAAATCCACAGCCATAGTATTGACGAGTCTTTAGAGTTCCCCACAGACAGTTGCTCAAGTTTTCGGGCGAAACGCTGTAGAGGCCGTATGGAGATATGGCAGGGTTCGATCAGATACGTGCGGCATTGCACGGATCAGGATCGGACGGTTATTACTAGCAGGCTTTGGTTTAAGCCGGATCCTAGTATTGTACAGTGTAGACATTGTCTCATTGCATTTTTATTTCGGTCGGAATACAAATGCGGGTATGTATATACAGTAGCGGGGTTTTCCTGTAATTTATTACGGGATCAGTTTTTTGGAGTTGCCAGTTTGTTTTCCGTTTCAGCCATATTTCTTTGTATCTTTTATTGGCTGAAGATTGGTGGAGGAGGCGTATTTGCATTTGTGCAAATTAGCATTTATGGAGGGTGGTCTTTGCATATTGTTGTATCATGATAATTCCTCCACCATTTGACTTCTTCTAGTCATCATTGCTTGACTTTCTTATTCATCATGGTTTACTTTTGTAACGTTTTAAAAATCGTTTCGGTAAAATTTCAAAAAAAACGGTAAAATAAGGGGTTTTCTGTAAAAAGTCAAAATGCAAATATCATTATTATAAAATTAAATATACATATTATAGCTATGTAATTGCTAGTATTTGGTGTTTATTGAGCCAGTGGTGAAATTTAAAATTTTCTGAAAAATTTTCCGAAATTAATTATTTTAATATTATTTTAAGCCGTCGCTAATATATTTAATTAGGGAAAATTACAAACTGGAATGAGTTGAAACAAATTTTGTGCATCATAAATCATTAAATAAAATTTTATCATGTGGTTTTTGAAACGAAATCGTTTGCCAAAACGGTTTAGAAAATATCGAAGAAAAAGGCTTTTTTTCGGTGAAATTAGTGTTAATGAGAATTGGGGTAATACATTTATCTTTTTGCCTAACCCATACACCCATAACTCACCCTCTCTCCCTCTCCCCATGTGGTCGACCCCAACATGACAGCCCTCCCCCTCTCTCTCTCCAATCACAAAGAAAAGAGAAGAAAAGAAAAGAAAATGATAAAAGAAAATGTGGACTTTAACTTTCCCACTTTCTCCACCTCACTCTCTCTCCTCCCTCACTCATTTCCCCTCCCCATTCTGGCCGAGAACAGCAAGTTCCTGCAGCCCCTCCCCTCTTAATTTCCTCACCTCATCTCTCTCCAAAAATCTACAAAAAAAATTCCATGAAAAATCAAGCAAACCTCACCGAAATCAAAATCCAACACTTACCCATTATTCTTTATCCCATCTAGCATGGATCTTGGGGCATGGAGGCTAATTTGGGAGGCTAAATTTCATGTAGATCTACAAGTCTTGGAGGTATAAATCTTGTCCAAATGGTTAAATTGATGGTATTTTGCTTAAGCTAAAGTAGTTAAAAGTTGTTTGGGTTTCTAATTTAAAGTGAGGGTTTGTGAAATTCAAGAGAAGGATTTGAATCATGTTAGGGTTGTGATAAATTGATGATGGTTGTGATATGTATTTTAGCATCTTATGATATGCAAATCTAGTCTAGTAGTTGTTTTGTATATTGTCACTTAAAATTGTTAAAATTGGAGTTTTAACAAACTAGGTTTTTGAAAATTGTTTAAATATTGGGTTTAAAAATGTGATTAGGTTTTTCATGACTTCATTAACATTATAAAATATAGTTCAATACTTTAGTTCATGAAAAATCCAAGCTAAATTGTTGTTTGTGCATTTTTGCTATAAAATTGTTAAATTTGGGTATATTGCAAACTAGAATTTTGGAATTTATGGAATTTGATGAGGATAAATTATAGGAATGGTTTATATGACTTTGGTATGATATTTAGTGAATATTGTGGCCGCTAGATTCGTTTAAAAATCAATATGTTGTATAAAAGCGGATAATTTTTGCTTATTAGGTTTTCGGAAAAATAGCTTTAAAGCGAATTTGAAGTTTTGGTGATTTTAACTTTTTATATATATATATTTAAGGTGTTGTGAAACCACGATTGATACGTTTGAGTTTTTCAAGATGGTTTGGCGTTTGTACGCCGACGTCGAGGGTTTTTGGGTTGATTTGTGAAAGCAACCATAGGTTTTGACCTATGTGGGATTCACGTGTCGTTTTGGGTCATGAGTCGGATTTTAATACGACACGGTGCATTATGATATGTAGGTACCCCATGTGGACTTCGAGACGACAAGCAAGCGCGTGGCGACGTCGGCACCGGCTAGCGAGGACCAGGTGAGTAGATTTATATCTACGGGGAGAAGTCGGGTGGATGGGGTATAGCACCCCCGCAGTCCGTGGTGGTGTATACGGATATGTATACACACCAACAATTATTATATGTTATTTGGGATTAATAACGATGTTTAGGATGGATATTGATGTGTTGGATTATTTTAGTGTTGCGAACCCTAGGGTAGTGTTGCACTACACATACCCACATACGCACACACAGACTTGCGTACATTACTTTCTTGTGCGCCGATTGGGATGTGTATATATGTATATATACGTGGGTATGGGACTATGCATATGTACATTCATATACACATGCATGGATAATGGGATAGTACTTGGGATTTAAGATGAGTCGATGAGATTTGATTTGAGGCCGTGAGATCGGTGATATAGCAGGGTTCGTATTTGAGATACGACATGACGTTGTAACGGGTCTTGACGTAGTCTTTCACACACGTGCATGCATACTTAGGCGGTATCAGTATTGTACTAGACGTAGATCAGTACCCCGATCATGATATGTGATAAAGAGGATACCAGGTGAATAGTATGATGAATGTGATATTGACCCGTACCCAGATTGGGATGCCGTACGACGGATTTACGTACGAGCTATATTGATGATTGATCCGCACTCTTGATTTGGGATGCCTGATTATAGATAAGGTATCGAATATGATATTATTGAGGTGGGATCACCGACTATACGTATACAGGTATGTATATGGATCGACTCAGATGTTAGGCGGTTTCCTTACCTGTAGTCCAGCTTGTTAGCTTAGCCCTTTAGTTTAGTTTAGTTGTTAGATTAGATTCGATTCTTACCTATTTCAAAAACTAACGAATCGTGGGTATTTTAAAAGACAGCCCAAGGGATCCTACGGATATTTCAAAAGACGTATCTTTTCATAAAAACACCGTAGCCCCTATTTTCAAAACCCCATGATTCGTGTTATTTCAAAAGGCACCATTTGTAGGACTTATATTAGATTAATGCAGGTTAGTTACAGTTACGTCTAGTATTCAGCTCCCGCTTATTATTGTGGTTCGCTTCGCATCGCATACTTATGTTATAATTTCTTATTGCAATGTTGATATCATATTGTTAGGACACCAGCACCATTATCGATGATGCGTATGTACCACGTACACTTACTTGCCGGCTCACACACATCTTCATCGGAAATTGCCATGTCACGTACACCTTAGAAAATATTATTGCTTGACTTAGCTTGTTAGTTAGTAATTTGGCATGATATTAGTGTATCTGCCTTATATGCCAGCTTAACATTGTAGTTATTACTTGTCACTTCATGCATACTGTTATTCATTGTTATGCATATACTCATGGTTTTACATGCTATTGATGATTTGGATTCGGATTTCCATGAAATTTTCTGGATTTGGGGGGAAAACCGCAAAACTTATATAAACTGATTTCTCTCTTTTTAAATAAAAAGTGCGGTTTTTCTCATGATGTATGAGTCGTCCACCATGAGTTTGCTGATGGATTTCGAGACCCGATTCGAGGAGACGGATGAACCGTTTCGGGTACATGGTGGACCCGGTAAGGTACCCCGGGGCAAGAAGCGCGTGATGATGACGATGTGAGCCTGGCAGGGGAGCACTACCTACCGGTGATTTTACCCGACGGGTCGGATATCCGGAGGATACCGTCGTGGTCTTGAAATGGATTGTTAGTGTATATGCCCTAGAGACCATTACTGTATCATAGTAGTATGTAAATTACTTGATGGAAGCTTGGGATATTCACAGTTGTACAGACAATCTTGCTCAATATAGTAGTATGCTACTTGGTTTGTCTCTGCTTTAATGTGTACTTGTGTGTTTATTTATTATATCACCTATACGCATTAGTAGAGCCCTTTGGATCTTTGCTTGATTACCGGCGTTGTGATGGCGATCACACTCGTGGGGGCTGGGTAATCAACAAGCACATCCTTATACACGTCCCTAGTCGTGGGAGTATCGAGATAGGGCATCGATACTCCGGAGTAGACTAGCGTATGCGCTTCTCATCCCAGCACGGGAGACGGTCAGTCTCACAGCCGTCGGTACGTCGTACTTGAGATAGTATACGGGTGCTCGTTGGGTTACGAGTACACTGGACAGGACTCGTCAGGAACTGATGGTCGGTATTATACCTATCGTCAGTTATCAGTTCCCAGGTGACATGAGTACAGCTTAGTCCGCTGACTTGACACTGTCACTCCGTCTCGAGTGTGTTCCCACTGTTCTTTGATTACTACCCAACCACGGCTCTACTGAGTCGTGCAAACAGGTAGTAGTTGGGAGCAGTCCCGAAGCACTTGGAGGCAGTGACGATTAGACAGGATTCGTCTCTCCCGGTATTGGGGGTTGACATCGCGCTGTGTCTAGGAGAGCCATTACACAAGTAGTCCCTGGCCAGGGCAAGCGAGATATACTGGTAGGTTCCAGTGTTATCTCAGGGTGTTCTGGGCTTCACTCCGACACGACTTGTACCGCTATTAGGGGTCTGACGCTTGCCGCCCCCTAGGCCCGACATGCGATGTATCAGACGAACAGACCGGACTGTACGGATAATGTCACATACAGACTCAGTAGGAGTTCGGATGGGTTTACCTCATCGGCCTTCTTATCGACATCTACCTGGGGACCGTTACGTACAGCTAGTGCCGCTTGCGGCCTGTGGTTAAACCCACTGCCAGCGTAGTGTCGAGTCTTTAGAGTCCCACACAGAGAGTTTCCCTGCACTGAGCGAAACGTGTAGAGGCCGTATGGTTTTACGGCAGGGCTGCGATCACTTACGTACACTTGTGTGCGTATGGTGTTCGGGCAGGCAGTACTAGTAGGCTTTGGTTTAAGCCGGATCCTAGTATTGCACGGATGGATTTGTTTTGTCTTCTGTGCATCCGCATTCTACGGAATACGGATGCAGGTGTGTATGCACAGTTTTTCGGAGCGATGAAGGAGGAAGTGCCTCATTAGGGTTTTGGCGGTTGGTTCGGCCAAAACCGTTATGTGGCAGGCTCATTAGGGTTTTTGACAGTTCGTTTGGTCAAAACCATTATGAGCCGCGAACATCATTTACTAATCCTATTAGTGATAATCTTATGATGACTAATTGCATTGACCATTTGACCCCGTTGACCTCTCTTGACTTTGTTGACCGGTTGACCGTGTTGACCATTGACTTTCAAGAGGGTTCCACACTCTTCTTTTCTTTTCCTTTTTCTTTTGGATTATGATAATGGTCATTTCAAAGTAGCCATCAACTTTATCTTGATGGGATTAGTAATGATGATGCTTTTGCATTATTTGCAACCATGGTTAATTTTCTTTTGGATCATAATTTCTTTCTCATTCTCTCTCTTGGTTTTTTCAAGTGAGAAGGAAAGAAACAAACCATGGTTGTTGCTCCTCCTTCTTCTTCCTCCTCTTGTTTTGATCTTTTGATCTCATGTGTTGAGAGATAAAGATTTCACAAAGACAAAGCCATCCCTTCATCACTTCTACACAACCTAGGGCTTTTAGATTATCAATCTCCTTGCCCTAGTTACCTCGGCTCGAGGTGGAGTTCGGTGTACATCTCTCGGGTGGATCGTCTTCGACTCAAGGAGGCCGCGGAGGTGACCAAAGTCCGGATCAACCATTGAGAAAGCAAAGAGAAGAACAACAAGAAGAGAAGAACAACAAGAAGTGAAGAACAACAAGAAGAGAAGGAGTTCAAGTTGAGGTATAACCCCTAACCGAGTAGATAACATCTCATGTTAGGATGCTAGTGTATTGTTTAGCAAAGATCCGGCTTTTACGGTCCATGTTACAAAGTTTAGAAAATTTTTTTTTTACCGTTTCCGCAACCCCGAAAGTACCGGGAGAGGTAACGTGGACCTAACAGTGGTATCAGAGCCTAACTAAACATAAACTAGCTTGGTAGTGAAGTGTATCGAAGTTCGAAACGGAAAAATCGAAAAACCGAGTAACGAAAAATCTGAGTTTCTGTTAAAATTTTTTCTGGTCAAAACAAAA
Source organism: Agapanthus africanus (assembly GCA_030015575.1). Lineage (NCBI taxonomy): Eukaryota > Viridiplantae > Streptophyta > Magnoliopsida > Asparagales > Amaryllidaceae > Agapanthus > Agapanthus africanus. Next base: position 378,350,371 of record JASDDO010000012.1, read on the forward strand.
TTTGTCATACTCCAAAAATCATCTCAGGGTTTTTAAAAGAAAGCCACCAAAAACGAGCCAGCAACTCGACCAAAGAGCCGCGTTTCCGCGGCAATAGCTTGCTATTGCCGCGGAACCGCGACCATCTTGGTGAGTCACTGGGTCGATTCTGGTGCAGTGTATTTCTGACTTGGTTTTAGGATTTTTAAGATGGTTTATATGTGCCCAGATTTTTCAGAATAGAAATTTGTTTTTGGGGGCCTATAAATCCGTATTTTTCCGAACTTCAATATACTTTGACTACAAAGGTTATATCTGTGATGTTTATGTGTATTGAACGTCTACTAATCGCTATACGTCGATTAGTGGGGGTTATACATATCTGTGATTGTTGTTGATGGTTTGTGTATATGAACTCGTTGGATTGTCGCGGATGAATAGCCGGGGTGGATGTGAGATGAGAGTTTCTTTTTCTTTCATTCATGTAATAAATTTGTAAATTGATGTAATATTATTTGTTTGGCCGCACAACCGGGTCGGGGTTGTAGCCGTCATTGTATAATTCTTTTTACTGTTTTTGCTCCTAGGATAGACCCATGGAGGGGGTGCACAAACTACCGAATATCTCGAAGTGCCGAGTGGCCTACTCACGGCGTTGAGGGAGGTTGCTTCGCTTCGGGTACTTGGCGGGTAGTTTGCCGCACCCGTAGGGGTCTTGGGTGGGGTATTGGCTATTCATCGCGACCGTGCAATCCGCTTTTCGTTGCAGGCTTGAACGAATCGCGGGTTCCTAGTATATCCAAAGTGTTCATCTGTGATCTGGATTGGCTATCATTGCAGTATATCTATATATAATAACTATTTAGGCGTTGCTTATGTTTTACAGCCGCGCTAGCCCAGCCCCCGCTCTGTCGTTAGTTAAGTAACCTAACAGTGATGACGGGGCCCAGTGGCGAATGCGAATGGCATAAGCGTACGTCATATTTTGGTTGTTTTCTGCAATGGTAGGATTTAAATGATAGGACGCATTAAAAGAACTAATGCAAGAAAATAAACCTAAAAGTCGTTGTTGGAACAATTTTTTCAAAAAGCTGTTATTGCAAAGACGTTCATTTTTGTTTTGCATCGCGGTATTCGGTTGTGAATGCCCAGCACCTCAGTCGACGAGGCAAGGGCCGAGATCCCTTCATCGGGAGTTACCCCTTGGACAAAAGTTTGCGTCAGAGTAATAACTTCACTATAGTCGATTATTCTTGCTTTGCGTCGAGGTATTCAGTTTAGGATATCCTGCACCTCATTCGACGAGGAAAGAGCCGAGATCCCTTCACAGGGAGTGACCTCTTTAGCAAAAGTTTTCGCCACTATATTTTCAAAAAAGTGCAATCATGTTCCTTCAACGATATCAAGTTCATTACGTTAACGGGTTTTTCGCCAAAAACCCAGCCGTAGCCCTCCGTCGTTTCGGATTAATATTATTCAGTATTCGTGCTGCGTTTGTTGACCTAGTCAAGGCGTAGTGAACGGTAGCTAAATAATATTTTTCTGTGGATTGCAAAAGTGATTGGTTAGGACAGTCGTGCGGCCTTGTTGACCTACTCAAGGGCACGTACGGGTGGGTCTAATGCAATCAGGATTATGACGGGTAGAACTTGTCTAACAGTTTGTGGCTTGTTGACCTAGTCAAGGTCATGAACCGTTAGGGGCAAAAATCACATCGGGAGTTTCAAAAGAACTGAAACTTGCAGATTTAGCATACCTTCTGGAGTGTGGTGACTAGAGTGGATTCCATCTAGGTTATCACACAATGACTGTTGGATCCCGATCCCACTGATGAGTTGGATTACTCTCGGAAGATTATTTCACTTAAACGATCAATGCTATAAACCTAGTAGGTGTCTAGAAAGGTGTTAGCGGGGCTACGCCCCCAGGGAAAAGAGGTTCTTGAATTAAGGAACTTCGCGAAAGCGTTGGAAAACCTCCCTCGAAGTACCGACACTAGCCTGGCTGAAAGGTTAAGCAAGTATTGTGACATGAATTAAAACCTGGCTAGTTCTTCTTTTAAAAGGGTTTTAAGAAGAATTTGAGTAAACAGTGGGAGACATCCTGGTTAGATAAATTAATAAACCAATCTAATCTTGCAAGAGCATACGCTGAGTGTTTCTTTTTCTCTCTCTCCAGGCAGCAACCATTTCACGCCCTAATCAAGATAATAAAATGTATCGCTTGACCGATCCGAATTCTTATTCGGGACTGGGGAAAGTTGGTTCAGCTCTAACTTGTGACAACGGTCATGAGTATGAGAATGGGAAAGGGGATTGTATGGATTTCCAGGATACCCAGTTGAAGAAAAAGCATGGTTTTGCATCTACTTCAGGTGTTCTTGTAATTGAGAACTGTTTTACGGTCAGCCCTACCTCCTGGGTACTTGATACCGGATCAGGATCTCATATCTGTAATTTATTGCAGGGACTGAGAAAAAGTAGGAAAGTTGCACCGGGTGATATGTCGCTCAGAGTAGCGAACGGAGCACAAGTTAATGCGGCAGCCGTCGGTGAATATCACCTAGTATTCCCAAATGGCAAGACTATGATTTTGAACGATTGCTACTATATACCCTCCATGGTTTGCAACATCATATCAGTTTCTTTACTCGATAAAGATGGATATAACTTTGTTCTTGAAAAGAATATCATGAACATTTACCTTCATAAGGTACTAGTTGCAGAGGGTACACTGTGTAATGGTATCTACATTCTAAATCAGAATACAGTTCTCAATATACAAAACACACGCAAGAGGAAGAATTCAGATACGAATGAATCCTACTTGTGGCATTGTAGACTTGGTCATATCGGAGAGAAAAGGCTGAGTAAGTTGCATAAAGATGGACTCTTGAATGCGTTCGAGTTTTCATCTTATGAAACTTGTCATTCTTGTCTCAAAGGGAAGATGACCAAATCTCCGTTCACCGGACATGGAGAAAGAGCAACCGAGCTCTTGGGACTCGTACATAGTGATGTATGCGGTCCGATGTCTATACATGCAAGGGGTGGTTCTCGTACTTCATCACATTCACTGACGATCTCTCTTGGTTCGGATATGTGTATCTAAAGAAACATAAATCTGAATCTTTTGAGAAATTCAAGGAATTTAGAAACGAAGTAGAGAACCAGACAGGCAAAAGTATCAAGATCCTCCGGTCTGACAGGGGAGGGGAGTACTTAAGCACGGAATTCCTAGATTACTTAAAAGAGAATGGTATTCTCTCTCAGCTTACTCCTCCTTACACACAACAGCACAACGGTGTTTCGGAGCGGAGGAATCGTACCCTATTGGATATGGTTCGCTCCATGATGAGTAATGGCGAGTTGCCTCTTTCATTTTTGGGACATGCGCTATTGACAACTACATACCTATTGAATGATGTTCCGTCTAAATCAGTGCCTAAGACTCCGTTCGAGATATGGAATGGAAAGAGGCCATATCTTAAAAGATTTAAGATATGGGGTTGTCCGGCTTATGTTAAAACGCATAAACCGGATAAACTAGAGGCACGGTCAGTTTTATGTAAGTTTGTGGGATATCCAAAGAATGGTTATGGATATCTATTCTACCACACCGAGGAACAGAAAGTGTTTGTTGCTCAGCATGCCGTTTTCTTAGAAACGGAATTTCTTGCAAAAGAAATTAGTGGGAGCACGGTAGAATTGGAAGAAATTTAGCGACCACAAACTGAAACTGTAAATCTGACAGAACCTCAGAATTCAATAACCCCAGAAGAACCTCAGCCACTCCGCAGATCTGATAGGATTTCTCATCCGCCCGAGAGATACTACGGTTTTCTCATTGACGGGGATCGAGAGGATTGCATCTTGGAAGAAGATGACCCTACCAGTTTCAGGCAGGCCATTATCAGTAGGGACTCTGATAAGTGGCAGGAAGCAATGCAATCCGAAATGGAGTCCATGTACGCCAATAAAGTGTGGACCTTGGATATTGCTCCACCTGGGGTAAAACCCGTTGGATGCAAATGGATCTACAAAAGGAAACTTGGTGTAGATGGGCAGGTGGAAACCTATAAAGCTAGACTCGTTGCAAAAGGTTTTCATCAAAGACCTGGTTTGGACTATGATGAAACTTTTTCTCCGGTGGCTACGCTCAAATCCATTCGGATCCTACTTGCCATTGCTGCCTTCCATGACTATGAAATCTGGCAGATGGATGTTAAAACGGCTTTCCTAAACGGTTGTTTGGAAGAGTGCGTTTACATGGATCAACCAGAAGGTTTCGTAGACAGTGGGAGCAGCGGAAAGGTGTGCAAGTTGCTTAAATCCATTTATGGATTAAAGCAGGCATCGCGGAGCTGGAACATCTGTTTTGATGAGGAAATCAAGGAATTTGATTTCATCAAGAACGAAGATGAACCCTGTGTATATAAGAAGATTGTAGGACGAACTGTCGTTTTCCTAGTCTTGTACGTGGACGACATTCTTTTGATAGGAAATGACATTCCTATGCTACAATCGGTCAAGCTATTTTTGTCACAAAGGTTCTCCATGAAGGACCTGGGTGATGCCTCGTACATTCTGGGGATCAAGATCTATAGAGATAGATCCAAGAAACTATTGGGACTTTCACAGTCCAGGTACATAGAGACCGTACTAAAGAGATTTAGTATGGAGGGTTCCAAGCGCGGTAACATACCCGCATTGCACGGAATTACCCTCTCCAAGAAGATGTCTCCTAAGACTGACGAGGAGAGGGTTCGCATGAGCACTATACCCTATGCTTCGGCGGTAGGATCTATAATGTATGCGATGCTATGTACAAGACCAGATGTAGCTTACGCGTTGAGCACGGTAAGCCGGTATCAGTCAGACCCAGGGAAGGACCACTGGACAGCAGTGAAGAACATTCTCAAGTACCTAAGAAGGACTAAGGAGATGTTCCTGGTTTACGGTAATGGAGACCTCAGGGTCGAGTCCTTTACCGATTCAAGCTTCCAGAGTGACAAAGATGACAGCAAGTCTGTCTCGGGTTTTGTGTTTACCCTCAACGGAGGGGCGGTATGTTGGAGGAGTTCCAAGCAGGATACCTTCGCAGACTCGACGATGGAGGCTGAATACATTGCTGCAAGCGATGCCGCAAAAGAGGCGGTCTGGATGAAGAAGTTCATTAGTGAATTTCAGGTGGTTCCGTCCATTGTTGACCCAATACCGTTGTATTGCGATAACAATGGGGCTATAGATTTAGCGAAGGAACCAAGGTCCCATTAGAAATCCAGGCACATCTTAAGGCGGTATCACCTGATCAGGGAGATCATTGATCGCCAGGAGATCGAGGTGCGGAGAGTGGACACAAATGACAACACTGCGGACCCATTCACGAAGGCTTTACTCCAGACTCAGTTTGAGCGGCTGATCGAGATGATAGGTCTTCGATACGCCAGTACATGGCCTTAGTGCAAGTGGGAGATTGTTAGTGTATATGCCCTAGAGGCCATTACTGTATCATACTAGTATGTATATTACTTGATGGAAGCTTGGGATATTCACAGTTGTACAGACAATCTTGCTCAATATAGTAGTATGCTACTTGGTTTGTCTCTGCTTTAATGTGTACTTGTGTGTTTATTTATTATATCACCTATACGCATTAGTAGAGCCATTTGGATCTTTGCTTGATTACCGGCGTTGTGATGGCGATCACACTCGTGGGGGCTGGGTAATCTATAAGCACATCCTTATACACGTCCCTAGTCGTGGGAGTATCGAGATAGGGCATCGATACTCCGGACTAGACTAGCGTATGCGCTTCTCATCCCAGCATGGGAGACGGTCTGTCCCACAGCCGTCTGTACCTCGTACTTGAGATAGTATACGGGTGCTCGTTGGGTTACGAGTACACTGGACAGGACTCGTCGGGAACTGATGGTCGGTATTATACCTATCGTCAGTTATCAGTTCCCAGGTGACATGAGTACAGCTTAGTCCACTGACTTGACACTGTCACTCCGCCTCGAGTGTATTCCCACTGTTCTTTGATTACTACCCAACCACGGCTCTACTGAGTCGTGCAAACAGGTAGTAGTTGGGAGCAGTCCCGAAGCACTTAGAGGCAGTGACGATTAGACAGGATTCGTCTCTCCCGGTATTGGGGGTTGACATCGCGCTGTGTCTAGGAGAGCCATTACACAAGTAGTCCCTGGCCAGGGCAAGCGAGATATACTGGTAGGTTCCAGTGTTATCTCAGGGTGTTCTGGGCTTCACTCCGACACGACTTGTACCGCTATTAGGGGTCTGACGCTTGCCGCCCCCCTAGGCCCGACATGCGATGTATCAGACGAATAGACCGGACTGTACGGAGATTGTCACATACAGACTCAGTAGGAGTTCGGATGGGTTTACCTCATCGGCCTTCTTATCGACATCTACCTGGGGACCGTTACGAACAGCTAGTGCCGCTTGCGGTCTGTGGTTAAACCCACTGCCAGCGTAGTGTCGAGTCTTTAGAGTCCCACACAGAGAGTTTCCCTGCACTGAGCGAAACGTGTAGAGGCCATATGGTTTTACGGCAGGGCCGCGATCAATTACGTACACTTGTGTGCGTATGGTGTTCGGGCAGGCAGTACTAGTAGGCTTTGGTTTAAGCCGGATCCTAGTATTGCACGGATGGATTTGTTTTGTCTTCTGTGCATCCGCATTCTACGGAATACGGATGCAGGTGTGTATGCACAGTTTTTCGGAGCGATGAAGGAGGAAGTGCCTCATTAGGGTTTTGGCGGTTGGTTCGGCCAAAACCGTTATGTGGCAGGCTCATTAGGGTTTTTGACAGTTCGTTTGGTCAAAACCATTATGAGCCGCGAACATCATTTACTAATCCTATTAGTGATAATCTTATGATGGCTAATTGCATTGACCATTTGACCCCGTTGACCTCTCTTGACTTTGTTGACCGGTTGACCGTGTTGACCGGTTGACCGTGTTGACCATTGACTTTCAAGAGGGTTCCACACTCTTCTTTTCTTTTCCTTTTTCTTTTGGATTATGATAATGGTCATTTCAAAGTAGCCATCAACTTTATCTTGATGGGATTAGTAATGATGATGCTTTTGCATTATTTGCAACCATGGTTGATTTTGTTTTGGATCATAATTTCTTTCTCATTCTCTCTCTTGGTTTTTTCAAGTGAGAAGGAAAGAAACAAACCATGGTTGTTGCTCCTCCTTCTTCTTCCTCCTCTTGTTTTGATCTTTTGATCTCATGTGTTGAGAGATAAAGATTTCACAAAGACAAAACCATCCCTTCATCACTTCTACACAACCTAGGGCTTTTAGATTAGCAATCTCCTTGCCCTAGTTACCTCGGCTCGAGGTGGAGTTCGGTGTACATCTCTTGGGTGGATCGTCTTCGACTCAAGGAGGCCGCGGAGGTGACCAAAGTCCGGATCAACCATTGAGAAAGCAAAGAGAAGAACAACAAGAAGAGAAGAACAACAAGAAGTGAAGAACAACAAGAAGAAAAGGAGTTCTAGTTGAGGTATAACCCCTAACCGAGTAGATAACATCTCATGTTAGGATGCTAGTGTATTGTTTAGCAAAGATCCGGCTTTTACGGTCCATGTTAGAAAGTTTAGAAAAATTTTTGTTTTACCGTTTCCGCAACCCCGAAAGTACCGAGAGAGGTAACGTGGACCAAACATGGATGGTAGGGGCCGGTCTGGACTGACGGCGCCCTAGATATTGTGATTGAGACATTGAGATTTCGAGATATTGGGGTACAGAGACTGTGATACAGAGATATCGAGATATTGGGATTACGTTTTGTGCCGATGCTAGGCACTGTTTTATGCTGATTTCATTATGATATCTCATTTTAAAAATACAAAGGAAATCTCACTAAATTATGAAAATAGTTATTCATTTACATGTATTCTGTTTTCATGCATTCATATCTCATTCATATGATATATTGCTACCTGAGGCACTGACACGGGCACATGAGATTACACTCGGGTTTGATATTTACCCTAGCCTTGTTATGGGTTGCTGGTTATATATTTGAGGATATATTATGATCATTGACCTAGGATTGCGTTATTTATGCGATTTCTTTTCGTAGATGTTTTTCTATTCACGAGTTGGAAACTCACCCCCGTTGTGCCCCAGTTCTTGCAGGTTTCGCCGTACAGGTTTCATTACGGCTTGCTGGCACTCTTTCCATTTCCGGGTGACTTGCTAGTAGGTGGGTTTTTTTGTATCGCACCCATCATTATATCTTGTATATCATTATTCTGTTGTATCTAGAAGTTCCATCAACCAAACATGTATTTATTTCAGAGATAGAGACCAGTGATGTTATTCTTTCGACCTTAGAGTCGCTCGTTTTATTTCTGTGGTTTTCTTGTGGTTTTGAGTTTTGATCCTCGCCGTTGGCGTTGTATATTATATTGCTTGTGTGGTTGTGACCGTCGATTGACGAAGAGCTAGCTCCCTCTAGGGGATGCCTTTTATTGATTTCGTATACTATTCATGTTGTATCCCATTTGGGAGCCAGTATTTACAAAGGAGACTCTGCCGAAATTTTTAGGAAATACTTTATGTTTTTTTTTAAAAACCGCATAATTCGGCTTATGCTATTGAAACTACTTGTTTTAAATTGGTTTTCCTTCACTCTACTACTTTTCTTGGTTTGGATTTCTGGGTTCTCGGTTCACTTAGATTACGTACGCCTCGAGACGTTCGTAATTTAAGTGCCGGTCATGTTCCGTACTTTCGGGACGTGACAAGTTGGTATCAGAGCGTTAGGTTTTACCTTCGGAGCGTAGGATGACCCTTGGTTGATGGAATAGGTGACTAAAGTAGAGTGACGTACCGTTGGTATGCTCCGCGGCATATTTACGACACGCCACTCCACTTAAGGAGCCTTAGGATGTACATTTCTTTGCTCAGTATTATATTCATTCCGATCTAGCCTCATCAGTACCAGTTATGGTTTTGCTGCCACGATTACGGGCAGGGAGAGCTACAGCTATAGTTGCGGTCAGCACGAGCTCGTCACGAACGAGGACTGACCAGGGCGAAATTCCGGCGACACACGATTGCGGAGATGTGTCTTTTTACTGTGTTTCCGCGCCACGAGCGTTTGGTGGATCTCCTTTATGAGGTTACTCGGATGTGCTGATCGACACTAGAGGATTGAGCCAATGATGGAAGCCAGCCAGATTTTGATGACCGTTGGTGTGTTGCTTATTCATGATGATCGAGGCACTGTTCAGCGTGCAGACGAGCGAGCCAGTTATTGCTGCGAACGACGAGATATTTCCCCAGATGCTGGAATTAGGGCTGAACGAGTTGTACTAAGAAATGATAGAAGGTCGCTAGTCATCGAGGATGAATGACTAGGACATGTGGATCGTTCGCCTACCCCGATGCGAGGTCATCAGATAGATTGATTCCAGATAGAGACGACTTCACGCGGAGACGTTGAGAGTCGACAGAGACGATCGAATATCAGAAACCTATTATTCCAAGTTTAAAGTAGTCGGAAAGACATGCAGGCAATTCTATGGTCCCTCTAGAAGAATGAAACCCTAACTCGACTTAATGACCGTGTGAAAGCCTTGGAACCTTCGGGTTTGCGGCAGTTCTGCGGCGCCATTAGTGAGGCTTGGGTTTGCCCTTCTACGGCTGGACCACCGATGCTGTGGTATGTACTCGATACTATTAAACGGTGCCCAAGATGTTGAGCTCTTGGGGGATTATGAGGTTTTGACGACTCGATTGGATGGCTCGACTTAATTCGGATGCAATATGGTGAGATGCATTTCTTGGGAGACTCCCGATACGAGGATAGCCGTTGGGGCTCAGTCCATGTAGCCACGATGAGACGAGTCCGAAGCAGTCGACATTAGAGAAAGTGGAGTAAAGAGGTCCGTACAAGATTTGGATAAGACGACGTTCCACTCCGCCGACATCAGGGGTGCGATATGCATGCCGAGGCAGAGTACTGGATATACCTTCCAGAAGGAGTCGCGATGGGTATGCAGCCGTTTCGGAGCAAGATGCAGATATAGGAAAGGACGATGACTTCCGGACAGTTGGCAGAGACGAGACATGGAAGAGACCGTGGGCAGGAATCCTTCCAGGCCACTGATGCATTGATATTTGCACCCAGGATCAGATGTGTCACGTGCATTCAGAGAGCCAGAGGCCGACGCCAGTGATATGCTTCCTTGACAGGGCCGATGATCCGATGGATCGTGAGATTGGTAATCCACGGAGAAGACTTGGACCCAGGAGTGGTCATGTTACGCACACCAGCAGGCCAGAGTTCATGATCATCGACGAGACGTCCCACTAGTGACCGCGACAGTTGGCCCGAGATTCTTAGAGGATGCACTTGAGCGGTACTATGCCGCCATTATTGATTTCGATGTTTTGGGTGATTTATTCGAGTGATTTGATTTTGATGATTGAGGATTTACGATCTTTGCACAGTGTTGCACTTGATATTGTTTTCGTGCTTGGGTTTCACATGTTTGTGATTTTACGGTTTTAGACATTTGAGTTGATTTTGTGCGTATGCACGCACACGATTTGGTTCCTGCACTCTGTATAGTTTATATATGCTTGCAGTGCAGTGATACGCCTTTTGTGCACTTAGATGCACTGGACTTCGATTTCGATTGTGATACTCGATATTTGTTTTGTGCACCTTGTGCACCTGATTTGATTTTGCGCATGTTCGGCGCTTGATATTGGATTTCATGATTTCGTGCATGATGGATGCACCTGCCTTGGATTTTCGCACATGTTGGGCGCATGTTTTGAGATGTGATTTTGGTGCACACCAGATGCACTAAATCGAGAATTTTCGTGCATGTCAGATGCACCTGATTTTGCTGTCAGGCACACATGTTGCCTACGACAGATGTTTCATGCACACCCGATGCACTTGGATGTTGTTTCTGTGCATATTTATGGCACATATTTGGATTTTTATTTCCGTGCGCACCAGACGCACGTAGTACTCATACGCGTATTTTGGGATTGATTTTTCCTATAGAGCAGTACGTTTTTATGATATTTACTATGTGTTTTCGTACTGGGCAGGACTAGTCAGAGGACAGTACCTGAATATATTTGGCATTTATTTCCTTCAGATATTTACATATATAGATTTGATATTTACGTGTGTAGTTTCGATTTATAGCATATTTGTTTTGTATTGGATTTGACATTTGTGTCTTTACCATGACTCCAATGATGGTGGGACGCTTGATGGGGTTTTGATTTTGAGTTATATGCTCATTTTTCATACGCATGCGTTGCGCTACGATTTGTTTTATGTATTTATGATTTCGGAGCCCCGGCGATTTGATGGTTTTGGCTGAAATATTTTAGTATTTGGGGGAAGTTTTAATTTAAATTCGGGGACAGAATTTCTTTAAGGGGGGAAGATTGTAACGTTTTAAAAATCGTTTCGGTGAAATTTCTGTAAGGTTTGTCTAGCACCCTATGAAGAGTTTTGAAGCATCACATGTCCAAAAGTTTAAATTTTTATGGTGCTAAACGAACATGCAAAGGAATCGATCCTAGAAAATTAGGGTTTCGAAATTTAAAGCGAACTAATCTAGGGTTTCGAAACTACAACCTTTGTAGCTCCCTTTCGCTAGACTCCTTGGTCTCTAGGGTGTTGAATGGAAGTCCTCTTGAAGTCCTCTTGTGTCCACGACGATCCACCACGGAGTTCTCCGTCCAAGCTCGCAACTTCGTAAAACCGAAAAGAACACTCTAAACAAGTTGGCTAAACTTGTGTAGAATGAAGTTGTGGATAAGATTCTCACTTCAAAAACCTTTCTTTAAGTGTGATTTACTCACTAGAAGAAACTAGAGAGAAAATGACAAAGAGGAAGAAGATGGTGGCAATATTTTTCACAAGAGGTAATGAGATAAAGATAACTCTCAAGAAGAAAAAGGAAATATATCAATATATATTTTATTTCTTATTACTATGAACCATGGTTAAATTGATGGAGACATTATTTAACTTGAGTTTTAATTGATAAAGAGAAGGATAACCCTAGGTTAGTGGTAGTTGAGCATGGTTAGGTCAAAGGAAGAATGTAGAAGCTAGAATGATATAATTCCATATAGGAGTTCTCGGTGAGTCCGTCCAGTGTACCCAGTCAGCACTGAGCACCCGTATATGATCTTGATGTCAAACATCGATGAATGTGGGAACATTCATCGCCCATCGTATGGGTCTAGTATCATATACGCTAGTCTACACTGGTATATCAATGCCCCGTCTCGATATACCTACGACTAGGGACTTTCCAGGATATGCTTATAGACTACAGATGTCCCACTAGTATGATCTCCATCATAATCAGAGTAGTCAAGCCGATATCCTCAGGGCTTTATCAGCATGCATGAATGAATAAAAGCATGATCAAATCAACATGTCAGATAAAGTAGAACCAGATAGCATACTATCATGTCGAGCAAGAATGCATACTGAATATATATACATGTATAAATACATCCACTATCACATAATGGCCTCTAGGGCATACATATATCCAACAATCTCCCACTTGCACTAAGGCCAGTTATTGGCATATCTCATACCCAACATCTCAAAAAGTCGCTCATGCTGCGGCTGAGGGAGGGCCTTGGTGAATGGATCCGCGGCGTTATTCTTTGTGTCTACCCTCCTAATCTCGATCTCGCGGCGATCTACAATCTCCCGGATCAAATGAAAGCGCCTCAGGATGTGTCTGGACCGCTGATGGGATCTGGGCTCCTTGGCTAATGCCATAGCCCCATTATTGTCACAATACAAAGGTATTGGATCAATAATGGTTGGAACTACTCCTAGCTCCGCGACGAACTTCTTCATCAAGACGGCTTCCTTGGTGGCATCATTTGCAGCAATGTACTCAGCTTCCATCGTCGAGTCTGCAACGGTATCTTGTTTGGAACTCTTCCAACTTACCGCCCCTCCATTGAGGGTAAATACAAACCCTGAGATAGATTTGTTGTCATCCTTATCGCTCTGGAAGCTCGAATCGGTAAAGGCCTCCATTTGGAGATCTGTATTACCATACACCAAGAACAATTCTTTAGTCCTTCGCAAGTACTTAAGAATGTTCTTCACAGCTGTCCAGTGGTTCTCCCCTGGGTTGGATTGATACCTGCTCACAACACTAAGTGAATAAGCTACATCTGGGAGTGTGCATAACATCGCATACATTATAGACCCTACAGCTGAAGCATAAGGTATAACGCTCATGCGAGCTCTCTCTTCATCGGTCTTTGGACAAGAATCCTTGGAGAGAGTGACTCCATGGAAAGCGGGTAAGGCACCCCGCTTGGAGTCTTCCATACTAAACCTTTTTAGGATGGTGTTGATGTACCTGGTTTGGGACAATCCCAATAACTTTTTGGATCTATCCCTTTAGATCCTTATGCCCAGGATGTATGTGGCATCACCCAGGTCTTTCATGGAGAACCTCAGTGATAAGAATGATTTGACCGACTGTAGCATAGGAATATCATTTCCTATCAGAAGAATGTCATCCACGTACAATACGAGGAATGTGACAGCTCTTCCTACAGCCTTCTTATAAACACAAGGTTCATCTGGATTTTTGATGAAATCAAACTCTTTGATGACATCATCGAAACAGATGTTCCAACTCCGTGATGCCTGCTTTAACCCATATATGGATTTAAGCAATTTACATGCTTTCCCGCTGCTCCCACTGTCAATGAAGCCCTCTGGCTGATCCATATAAACGCATTCTTCTAAATTTCCATTTAGAAACACGATTTTAACGTCCATCTGCCAGATTTCATAGTCGTAGTGAGCAGCAATAGCAAGTAGGATCCGAATGGATTTAAGCATGGCTACGGGCGAAAAAGTTTCGTCATAGTCCAAACCTGGTCTTTGACGAAAGCCTTCGCCATAAGTGTTGCCTTATAGGTCTCTACCTACCCATCCACACCAATCTTTCTTTTAAAGATCCATTTGCACCCTACAGGTTTTACCCCAGGGGGTACAACGTCCAAAGTCCATACTTTGTTGGTGTACATAGACTCCATTTCGGATCTCATGGCATCCAGCCACTTCACAGAGTCACCACTCGTGATAGCTTGCTGAAAACTAGTAGGATCATCATCATCCATGATGCAATCTTCTCCGTCACCATCAATGAGGAAACCGGAGTACCTCTCCGGTGGGCGAGAAGTCCTACCAGACCTACGGAGGGGCCGAGGTTCTTCAGTTTCTGTTGCAACAGCCGGTTCAACCAAATCGTCATTTGTAGTTTGTGTCTCCAGAACCTCTTCTAGATCTACCACCTTGCCATCATCTCTATCTGTGAAAAACTCTTTTTCCAAGAATGTGGCATACTGAGAAACAAACACTCTTTGTTATTCTTTGTGGTAGAACAGATATCCATAAGAATTCTTTGGATATCCCACAAAGTTACACATGACTGACCGTGTCTCGAGTTTGTCCGGATTCTGCTTTTTAACATAGGCCGGGCAACCCCAAATCTTAATTCTTTTAAGAGATGGTCTCTTCCCATTCCATATCTCATATGGCGTGGTAGACACGGCTTTGGTTGGAACCCTGTTTAGCATAAACGCTGCAGTCTCCAATGCATGCCCCCAAAACGAGACTGGTAACTCAGCGTCACTCATCATGGACCGGACCATATCTAATAGGGTCCTATTCCGTCGTTCTGACACCGTTGTGCTGTGGTGTGTAAGGAGGAGTGAGCTGAGAGAGAATCCCATTCTCTTTTAGGAAGTTTGCAAATTCTGTACTGAGATACTCACCACCTCGATCTGATCGAAGAATCTTAATACTCAAGCCGGTTTGTTTTTCTACTTCTTGTTTATATTCAATGAATTTCTCGAAAGCTTCGGACTTGTGCTTTAATAAAAATACATGACCGAATCTTGAGAAATCGTCGGTGAATGTAATGAAGTATGAAAAACCGACTCTAGCCTGTGTAGACATTGGCCCACATACATCACTATGTATGAGGCCAAGGAGCTGAGTAGCTCTTTCTCCGTATCCGGTAAACGGAGTTTTGGTCATTTTACCCTTGATACAAGACTGGAAAGTCGCATAAGATTTATATTCAAAAGAGTTTAAATATCCATCTTTGTGTAACCTGTTTAGTCTTGTCTCGTTAATATGACCAAGTCTACAATGCCAAAGAAAAGCTTCATTTAATTCTGAAAGTTTTCTTTTATTATTGTGTTGTATACTGAAAACTGTGTGTTGATTTAGGACATATATTCCGTTATTAAGCGTACCATACCCAACCAACATTTGATTTAGGTGAATGTTCATAACATTGTTCTGCAACACAAAATTATATCCTTCATTGTCCAACAAAGAAACGGATATTATATTACATAGCATACTTGGTACAAAATAACATGGATTCAAAATCAAAATACATCCAGATGGCAACCCCAAGTGATACTCTCCCACTGCGACTGTATGTACATTGGAACCATTTCCAACGCGGAGAGTATGGTCACCTGTCCTCAAAACCTTGCTATTTCTCAGCCCTGCATAGAATTGCAAATGTGAGAACCTGAACCGGTATCCAATACCCAGGAAGGAGAGTTTATAGAAAAACAGTTTTCAGTCACAAACGCACCTGAAGCAGAAGCATCACCATGCTTCTTCTTGAGACTTAGGTACTCCGTGCAATTGCGCTTCCAATGTCCTGTCTTGTGGCAATGAAAACACTCGCCTTTCCCCGGGTCTCCAGCTTTGGACTTTCCCTTTCCCTTCACCTTTTTAACTCCGCCCTTAGGATTAGTGGGTTTCTTCTTTTTCTTTCCCTTGGCCTTAGCTTTCGGGCGAGAAGAAGAAGACTGTCCAATAGTCATAACGGGAGTTTTTGCTGACTTCATAGTGCTCTCTGCACTCCTTAACATATTAAGGAGTTCAGGGAGTTCCTTTTCCATGCCATGCATGTTAAAGTTCACTATGAACTGAGCAAAGGTGGAGGGAAGGGACTGCAGAATAATATCTATATATTGTTCATTGTCCATCGTCCATCCAAGGTCCTCAAGCTCTTCTGTAAGAGCTATCATCTTCAAAACATGGTCTCCTACTGGTATGCCAGGGGCCATTCGCATCTGAAACAGTTTCTTTGATGCTTCGTATCGTAATACGCGGGATTGTTCTCCATACAACTCCTTTGTATGGAGAAATATACTGTGAATGTCCATGTCCTCGTGCTGCTTTTGATGTGTGTTGTCCATCGATGCAAGCGCGAGGCATTTTGCCGTGGCACAGTCAGCGTCCCATGTCTTGCGGACTTCAATATCCGCAACTGAGGATTTTGGACCTGGGACGGGCGGGGCTGAAGCCGTGAGGACATATGATACTTTATCATAAGTCAAGGCGATTTTCAGATTCCTCAGCCAGTCTTTATAGTTTGTCCCATTCAGTTTGTTTTTATCTAGTAGAAGCTTAAGTCCAGTCATTGGTATCTGCCATTAAGAGAGAGAGAAAAGAATACACTCAGCGAAAGCTCTTGCATAGATTAGATTGGTTTATTATCTTGTCTAATCGATGTTTCCTACTGCTTTTATAGAGTTTTTCTTTCAAACCTTAAAAAGAAAAACTAGCCAGGATTAATTACAGTCTACAACTTCGCTAACCGTTCAGCCAGACCAGTGTCGGTACTTTGAGGGAGGTTCCCCGTGCTTTCGCACGGACCTAATTAGAGTAAACCTCGTTTTCCCAGAGGCGGAGCCCCGTTAACACCTTTCTAGACACCTAATGAGTTAGCTAATTGTAAACTGTAAAACTCTCCTAGGAGCAACTATTGCCCACAGTGGGATCGGGATCCAACCATCACATGGAAGGTATGCAATCTCATTGCAAATTTCAATACTTGAAATTCCCGATGTAATTTTTACCCCTAGTACTTATGACCTTAACTATGGTCAACAAATCATAAGTACCAGTCAAGTTCTACCCGTCATTTCTTGATCAATTAGACCCACCCATATGACCCTTAACTATAGTCAACAAAGTCGCATGAATGTCCTAATTAATCTGCATCATATGCAGTGTAGGAAGACATCACTTAGCTACCGTACACTACGCCTTAACTAAAGTCAACAAACGTAGCACGAATACTAAGTACTCTACTTCCTAAAATGACGGAGGGTTGCGAATGATTTTTAAGAAAATCTTTAACGCTTTGAACTTGATATCGTTGTAGAATCAAACAGTTTTCAAAAGGAGTGGCTTAAGCTCCGCAGTTTTGAAATGTAGCTTTTTCATAAATAGCCGAGTGGTTTTCAAATCCGATTCTACAACATCTTTTTAGGTTTATTTTCTTTACATTAATCACATTAATGTAATCCCATCATTTAAGTCCTTAGGCCAATCACAGAAAAGAAACGAAAATAACACGTACGCTTATGCCATCCGCATTCGCCGCAATGTTCCGTTATGCACCGTTAGGTTAATTAACTAACGGCATATGATCAGTCGAAAATACTGCATATTTTAACCGGCAATTTCCTTGTCATCTGCATACATATAGGAGAGTACGGTATTCATAATTCACATATTAGCTAATTGGTCGCAAAATATCAAATTACATGTATTCGACCTTAAAACCGGAAATTCTAGGGAAAGTAACCGCATTGCATTACATAGCATATTTTCTATATCTTGCAACCCCTATTTTGAAGTCTATGCAGGAAAAGAGATACTTGCTCGATCAATTCATCGCTCGACCATTACAATTGCTCGTAAACTCATTGAAAGCAAATCTGGTATCAACATAGAAGGGCAACTACAATTCTGAACATCAAAGAATAATCTATACAGCAGTACAAAGCAACTGCAGAAAGCACAGTTCCCAAGACCATCAAGTCGCGGCGGAAGGGCGGCAAAACCCTACCTCACGCGGCGGATCCGCGGCTGAACCAGGGAATCAACTTCTCAAACTTCATCACAACTCCAGTGCTAGTACCTGCAGCTCAAAAATGCATACAAAAGTCCAGAAGAGTCCAGACACTTCCACCAGATCATCAAGCTCCTAAACTAGCCTAGAACTTCTAGAACTTTCCTAAACCCTTGCTTAAACCCTAAGCTAAACCCCAACAAACTTGTCAACAAACTTTGGGAGGGAAAGTCTAATTCAAACCTAAACCTAGGTCTATAAATAAGACCCTAGGCTCTCTCATTTCTCATCTTTGATCATCTTGGAAAAATCAAGAAATCTTAGAGAGTGATAGATTCAACCCATTTTTAGTTTAGCCTTTCTCTTCTCCATCTTCTTCTTCCTCAAGATTAGTGAGAAATCTTGTAGGAAACCCTAACCCTAAATCCATCCACAATTCAAGATCTTGAGTGCAAGCCAAGCAAGATTCCTTCAACCCTTTTATGAGCCGAGCCGATCTTCCATCGGGCAAGAGATCAAAAGTAGATCCACGATCCACGGAGTCGAGCGAAGCCGAGTCAACGATCGATTTTTCTTTCTTCTTGTAGATCTTGAAAGAATGTATTGACAATTGTTGATTAAATAAAAGGTGATATTTTCTCCATTCTTGTTTTCTTTAAAATTCCGCATCATGTTATCTTTACTGTTCTTGAATATTGTCTATGTGGTGATGCGCGAGTAAAACTCCGCTCGTTAAGGAGTCGAGAAGATCTTTAGTATGATGATGTAGCAAATTTGTAATCAATTCTTGAATCCCACGAGATTGTAAACCCTAGCAAGTTCAAGAATCGACAACCCAATCCGATGCGATGCTTTCTTGATCAACATCGCTCGAGATTGGGGTGATCCGATCGATTCTTGAAATTGCTAGAGGCTAGAATATAAATGGTATCCTCGAAAGGGCAAGGGTTAAGAGATGAAACTTTAATTTCATCAAGAAAACCCTAACTCTCGTCGATAACCATTGATCTAGTGTCAATTCCTCGAAGGACAAGAATATGAAATATTGTAGACTACAACACATCTAAAGATCCTATCGATTCCTACGAGCCTCTATATCATTCTTGATTGTCGTTTGGAAAATACCATTGAAACCGATTCTTGTTGTTTATAGTTCTTGATTCTTTAGAAAAGATTAGTGACACACGAATACAAATCAATCAATTGAATCGTGTTTTCTCTTATTGTTGCTTAACATTTCATTTCAAACAAATAAAAGTACAAACGAATCTCGAGATCCCTGAGGACGATCCGCACTCATTCATTAACTTCAACTGACACCGTTGTTTGATTGCGGTCAAATATTTTTGGTTGTGATTTCTTTACTATTTGATTCGATAAACACATCCACGAAAATAATCAAATCAAAATGGCGCCGTTGCCGGGGACTATTTGATTCGATTTATTACAATCACAGAAATTATAACAATCAAAATGGCGCCGTTGCCGGGGATCGCGCGTTAATTCGTTTACATTTTATAGTTTGAAGTGAAAGAATTATTACGTTTCATTTCTTGAATTCAAAATTCGTACAAACTCTTATACGTGTGTTGTGAATTGATTGCAAGGTGATCTGGAGCATTCTGAGCCGTGGAAAAATTATTTGGGATATACCAGAGAGCTGGAGATAGGAACAGGAAGCAGCTGAAGGAAATTGGTACAGTAAACCCACTGTTGAACCGCTAAAGCGCGGCCTGAGCCCTGTATTCGCGGCGGAAGCGCCGCAGTGTAGGGGGTTCTCTGGAAAATTTTCCAGCAGGTGATTTCTTGCTCTCTCCTCTCTCCCTTTTTAGCTCCAACTAATCCTTTCTGCAGGATTCTTTGCAAACAATAGCTGCGCCGCAAAAGCAAATTAAAATTGTGCGTGATTTTGCTTTTCTTGGTTGTTTTGCATTATTAAATACGGAATTTAAGGGGCACGGCCAAATCCAAATTAGGTGGGGATTTCATTACCCTTCCTAGGCCCCGAAAACCACCAAACCTGCATCCACATTTACCCCCATTAACTAAAAGAAATCTAGAGATGACTCTAAGGACTGTCGCGCTCATTTAGGACAAGAGAGGGCCGTGGGTAATTCATTGCTTATCCGCGTTTTTCTGTGGTGCCTAAGGCGAGTGTGTCTAAGGCTAGTGGTTATTAATTAGGTCCACTGTAGTGGTGGTTCCTTCCCACTTACCTGGCACTTATCCGGCCACAGGGGACAAAGAGGCAGTGAAGGATTGATCCCGCGACTTGTCTTTTGGCAGTTAGGAGCGGTCTAGAGCCGGACCTAGGTGACCATTAGATTCTAGGGTTTGTGTTGCTGCATTTGGTTGTCGCATCATTTTTTCAAAATCCGTCCCTTTTCAAAAGCAAACACCGCATTCATTTTACCCCTAATTATAAGCCAACGCTGCCACTTGTGCTAACCCTTTTTAGTACAAGATAGGCTGGACACGGGATTCTAGTGCCCGTTTAGTCCGCGTACCTTTTATCGACTCTGAAGTCGATAATTCTCCATTTACCTTTTCTTTACCTACTACCACACCCACACCGATGGATCCGAATCCATCAAACTTCTTTAACCCCAATCTGCCACCGTCCGTTGGTGCGCAGAATCCTCCACACATTTCTCTTCAGGAAAGATGTTATCCACTTAGAGGTCCTCTTTCGACCTGCTTATCCACACCACCAGCAAACGGGGATAACTTTGAAATAAAGCCCCAGTATATCAACCTTCTACCTAAGTATCACGGACTCGAGACCGAGGACGCTTACGTTTTCATTACCAAATTTGAAAACGTATGCGCTATGATGGGTACGTCTCAACTTTCTGTGGATGCGATGCGTCTACGACTTCTTCCTTTTACCTTGTGCGATATAGCCGAGAAGTGGCTATATAACACCACCGCACACTCCATCACAAATTGGGAAGAATTCGTCGCAGCATTCCTAAAGAAATTTTACCCAGTCCAACGAACGGCTCGAATTCGTAGTGAATTGAACCAATTTGCCCAGCTCCCTACCGAACCATTTTCAAAGTACTTTGAACGTTTCAAGGATTTAATGGTTCAATGTCCTCATCACGGCATCCCTAGATGGGAGCTTTGCCGAATCATCTATGAGGGCAGTAACTCTAGCACGAAACAAAGCCTTGAAAATATGTGTCAGGGTACATTTATGACTAAAGACGATGGGGAAGCCTGGCGATACTTAGAAGAATTCGCTGAAAAATCACTGATTTGGGAGAGTGGAACCCAACCTTTGAATAGGGGTGGCGTACACCAAGTAGATGTGTCCATAGGTGTTCGAGCTGAAATGGCAGCAATGCAAAAGAAGCTCGACGCTATGGAACACAAATTTGCAGCAGCCTCCCTAAACCCGGTATCACTCCCCAAAACTATTTGTGGGTGCTGTTCTGATCCGTCACACTTAACGGAAGAATGTCCTTTAAACTCGGCGTTTCAAGGTCACGAGCATTCTAATGCCGCATTTCAACGACCTCGAAACGATCCATATTCTTCCACGTACAATCAGGGTTGGAGGAACCACCCTAATTTTGCTTGGAACCAAAATCAATCTCAAAACACGGTTCCAAACACAAATAACTTTCAAAGGGCTCTTCCTCCACCACAACAGCAACCCCTCCAACTCACTCAGCACCCCTACCAGTCACAAAATTTCCAAAACCAGGGCAACACTCATGCACAGTCTAATCCTATGCAGTCCTGTTCTGACGATTTCTCTCAATTTACTCAAACCATGAAATCACTTTTATCCAATTTCATGGAGGTTTCAACTGAGGTTAGATCTTCCGTCAGCGAAATAAAGAAAAACTCAGCGTCACAAGCTGAGAGTATTAGAACGATGGAAGCTGAAATCGCACGCCTCAAAGCTGAAATGAGTGCGAGAGAAAAAGGGAAACTTCCCTCTCAACCCCTACAGAATCCTGGGCATTACAATGTAAATGCCATTACCACGTTGAGATCGGGAAGAGTGCTGAATAATAATGTCGGGGAAGATATTGATAATACTGAAAATCATGTCAAAACCCCGGCTGAGACCTTTCCACATACACACACTTCTCCTTCTGATCCTTCTTCTTCTACCAAACCACCTTCGCACGAGCCTATTCTCCAGTTCCCTTTAGGCTCAACACCTTCACCCAACCCTTATAGTTCTCCACAGACGGTCCCCACACCTCTTTTGGGATCTCGTCTACCCCCCTTTCTTTCTCCTATGACGGACCCTGCACTTATTGCGAAAGCACCTTACCCGAACCGGCTAAGGGCTAACAGAACGAGTCCTCATATGGAGAAAATTTTAGAAATGTTCAAACAAGTTAACATCAATATCCCTCTCCTAAATGCAATTCAACAAGTCCCCGCTTATGCGAAAATTCTAAAGGACTTGTGCACTAGGAAGAGGAAGACTCAAGTGCCGAAGAAGGTCTTTATGGCTAATAATATCAGCACTGCTTTTATTCCCCAGCTGCCAAAGAAACGAAAGGACCCAGGATGTCCTACAATATCGATTTCGATTGGGGGTAAAAACATAAATCGTGCTCTTTTAGACCTTGGCGCGAGTGTTAACCTGTTACCTTATTCTGTCTATGAGCAATTAGGAATTGGAGAGCTGAAACCTGCTCATTGTACTCTCCAGATGGCGGACCGATCTATCACCAAACCAAGGGGTGAATTAGAGGATGTGTTAATAAAGGTCGGGGAATTTGTTTTCCCTGTAGACTTCATTGTGCTCGACACACATCCTGTAGCAAACCCCCGGGGCCAAATTCCGGTGATTTTAGGTCGTCCTTTCCTTGCCACTTCCAACGCTGTTATAAACTGTAGAAATGGTTCAATGAATTTATCATTTGGAAATATGACCATTGAACTAAATATCTATAGAGTTGGGAGTCAGCCATCAGAACCTAGTGCTCATATTTTAGATGTGTGTTCTGTCCATGAGATCGCTCCCGATAGTTGTGGAGCCGAGGAACTTTGCTTTAATGATCTCGATGACATTAGCACATCTCTGCTTGATCTTACACTTGATCTTAGTGAGGACACTACACTTACACTTGAGTCCTGCACTTCTGACTTTTCTCCACCCGAGTCTGTATCTTTCACAGGCTCTGAGCTTCTTTGTAAATCCAAAAATCATTCTATGATCCTTCCTTCAATCATTTCTCCGCCTGAATTAGATCTCAAAGTCTTACCTTCTCACCTGAAATATGCATATCTTGGTGAGAACGAGACTTTACCGGTTATAATTTCCACTTCTCTTGCATCAGAGCAAGAGAATGCACTTTTATCGGTATTAAGATCTAATAAAGAGGCGTTTGGTTGGAGTATGGCGGACATCAAAGGGATCAGTCCCTTGATTGTTGAACATCATATACATGTGATGGATGATGCCAGACCGATCCGAGAACCACAGAGACGGTTAAATCCCGTCATGAAGGAAGCTGTCATGAAAGAGATCGTCAAATGCTTAGATAGTGGTATTATATACCCGATCTCCGATAGCCAGTGGGTAAGTCCTATACACGTCGTTCCTAAGAAATCCGGCATCACAGTTATCACAAATGAAGCAAATGAGTTGATTCAAACACGCGCCCAAACTGGGTGGCGTGTATGCATCGATTATAGAAAACTCAACGCTGCCACGAGGAAAGATCATTTTCCTCTGCCATTTATTGATCAAATGCTGGAACGCTTAGCGGGACGACAATACTATTGTTTCATGGACGGTTACTCAGGCTATAATCAGGTCCCCATCGCCAAAAAGGATCAAGATAAAACCACTTTTACTTGTCCTTTTGGTACCTTTGCTTACAGTCGCATGCCCTTCGGGCTATGCAATGCTCCCGCTACCTTTCAGCGGTGTATGATGGGGATATTCTCTGATATGGTAGAGAATTTCCTGGAGATCTTTATGGACGACTTTTCGATTTTTGGAGACTCTTTTTCTGAATGCCTAGCGAATCTGGACGCTGTTCTTACTCGATGCAAAGAGAAGAACTTGACTTTGAACTGGGAAAAATGCCACTTTATGGTCCAAGAAGGAATTGTCCTTGGACATGTCATTTCACAGAAGGGCATTGAGGTTGACAGAGCTAAAGTAGATGTCATTCAAAACCTCCCTCATCCCAAAAGCGTCAAAGATATTCGCTCTTTCCTTGGCCATGCTGGCTTTTATAGGAGATTCATAAAGGACTTTAGCAAAATTGCTAGACCTTTAACACTACTCCTGGCCAAGGATACAACCTTCCACTTTGACTCGGATTGCGAGACAGCTTTCGACTCACTTAAACACTCACTCACTTCAGCCCCCGTTTTATCATCACCAAACTGGAACTACCCTTTTGAGCTGATGTGTGACGCATCTGATTTTGCAGTAGGTGCTGTCCTTGGACAGCACATCGAAAAGATGCCACATGTGATTTACTATGCTAGTAAGACCCTGAATGATGCGCAAATCAATTATACAACCACAGAGAAAGAACTATTAGCGGTTGTATTCGCATTAGAGAAATTCAGGCCTTACTTAATCGGCTCACCTATTGTTGTATATACTGATCATTCCGCTTTAAAACATCTGTTGGCGAAGAAAGATGCCAAAGGTCGACTAATACGTTGGATCCTTCTTTTACAAGAATTCGATCTTGTTATCAAAGATAAGAAAGGATGTGAAAACGTAGTAGCTGACCACCTTTCACGCATCGTTTCTTCCCCTGTGACCCTGCCGATCAATGACTCATTCCCTGACGAACAACTCTTGAGCGTATCCTCTGAACCATGGTTCAGGGATATTGTGAACTATCATGCCACGGGATTGATACCGAGCGATTGGTCTAAACAGGACAAATACCGCTTTCTTTCCCAAGTAAAACACTATTACTGGGACGAGCCTTATTTGTTTAAATACTGTCCTGATCAGATCATTCGCCGGTGTGTCCCGAATGAAGAGTTCAAGAGTATTCTTTCATTTTGTCATGATCAGGCCTGTGGGGGTCACTTTGGTCCAAGAAAAACAGCGGAAAAGGTTTTGCAATCTGGATTTTATTGGCCGACCTTATTCAAGGACGCATTTGAACATTGCAAAACCTGTACACAATGTCAGTATACGGGTAGAATATCCCAAAGGAATGAAATGCCTCAGCAACCCATTCTGGTTGTTGAAATGTTTGATGTTTGGGGCATAGATTTTATGGGTCCTTTTCCCAACTCCTTTGGGAATCTGTACATATTGCTGGCGGTTGATTATGTCTCCAAGTGGGTAGAAGCCATTCCAAGTCGCACTAATGACAGGAAAGTTGTCATTAAGTTCTTGAAAGAGAATATCTTCTCGCGATTTGGACACCCACGCGCTATTATTAGCGATAATGGGACACACTTCTGCAACAGATCTTTCGAGACTCTGATGCGGAAATATTCAATCAACCACCGACTTTCTACACCCTATCACCCCCAAACAAGCGGGCAGGCTGAGATCTCAAACAGACAAATCAAACTTATCCTGGAGAAAACTGTTGCTAAAAATAGAAAAGACTGGTCGACCAAATTGACGGATGCTCTTTGGGCATTCAGGACTGCATATAAGACCGACCTAGGAATGTCTCCATATAGGATAGTGTTTGGAAAAGCATGTCATCTACCTGTTGAGATAGAACATAAAGCATTGTGGGCTATAAAGGAAATTAATTTTGATCTAAACCTTGCTTGCAACTTTCGGAAGCTGCAACTAAACGAGCTAAGCGAACTCCGCGATGAAGCTTATGATAATGCTGTAATCACAAAGAATAGGACTAAGGTTTTTCACGATAAAAACATTGTAAGGAAAACATTTTTGCCTGGTCAACAAGTCCTTCTTTATGATTCACGATTACACCTTCATGCGGGTAAGCTCCGATCTCGTTGGAAGGGACCTTTTGTTGTGCGATCTGTATACCCGCACGGGGCAGTAGACATTGAAAATGTTAAAAACGACACTGTTTTCAAAGTAAATGGACATAGATTAAAACCGTATTTTTCCACTGACCCCACGGAGGAGCTCTTGTTCTTACAAGAGCCAGTTTATCTTGATTAACATTCCTCCGTCTCACTTTCATGTCCAGTATATCATTGTATCATATTTTGAATGAAGGTGAGTAAATAAAACAAGTTTGGGGGAAGTTCTTCACTTATATATTTGCCCCCACTAATAATTCCTCCCAGATTTACAGATTTTTATAGGTATAACTGTCGGCAACAGTGAGGACACTGTTGAAAACAAGTTTGGGGGAGGTTTGTGCTTACTTTCGCATCACTTGCATATCATCTGCATAAGCACAAAACATTTCTTTTAAAAATCTATAAAAATTGAAAAATTTCAAAACCCATAAAAATTTAAAAAATTTTCAAATATAAAAATAATTTTAATATTTACACTTTTTTGTATATAAATAAGATAATGAAAGTTTAGACAGTGAACAATTACATCCATGAGATTAGAAAAATTTTAGAAAACTAAGAAAATTAGAAGTTTTCTTATACGAACTAGTAATAAGTAGTTATGAGCCGTTGTCCCAAGGGTTAGTAAGATGAAAGACGTCACTAATCTGAGGATAAAAATAAGTCTGAAAAATAGTTTCTATTCTGGAAGCCAAACATTTTGAACGTTGCTACCCTGCTATTCGCACTTACACACGTCTTGAAGCCTGGGATAGTAGAGGATACCTTGAAATGCTCTTGTCTTAAAGCCAAAAGTATGAAAAAAAAAGAAAAGAGTGTTTTAAAGTGGTGAGAAAAATGGACACTGGTTTTGTTATCACCAAGGGCAAGAAAAATATATAGCAAAAGGGTGCTTCTTCACCTAGTGCCCCAAGGTCAACTGGTCTGGGAGTCACTGCTATGCCTGAGGTGGTGCAAGATTAGGAAAATACACCAAGTTAGCAAGCACATCAGTAATCGGTCGGTTAGTACCTCAAGAAGTATTAACGGTCGCATGAAAGTGTGTAAGCAATCTCGTTTGCCAAGAAGTACTGAGGTCGATGGGCAAGAGTATGATAGCTTGAATTGAATTCTCCGGGTGTAGGGATGTCTTTACACACACGCAGGGTTATATGATCGATGTTTGGAATAAAGATAGGAATGAAGAATAAGACGATGTTTTATTGAGGGAGGACGTGATTTCTGACATCTTTTCATGACCATTAAGATAGGGCTCATGACAACCGAAAAGCTAGCTTAGTTGGAAACCCTAATTTTCAAGGCTTTTCTTTTACAATTCTTATCTTTAAATGTAATATTCATGATCTTGCTTTTATTTTTGGATTTTGTGGGTGCAATCGCTGAAAACCCTCAGGAGACAACACTCCTCCTACTAGGGACACCTAGAGGTTTAAAGGCTTGTTGCACGTGCTCAGTGCAATCGTGTTGCCTACGAAAGTGTGCTAGTTAGTTTTTTCTCTTTCTTTGTTTTCTCCTTCTCTTTTTAATAAAACATTCTCTCGAGACGATCGAAATTAAGTTTGGGGGTATTTGATCAGTCGAAAATACTGCATATTTTAACCGGCAATTTCCTTGTCATCTGCATACATATAGGAGAGTACGGTATTCATAATTCACATATTAGCTAATTGGTCGCAAAATATCAAATTACATGTATTCGACCTTAAAACCGGAAATTCTAGGGAAAGTAACCGCATTGCATTACATAGCATATTTTCTATATCTTGCAACCCCTATTTTGAAGTCTATGCAGGAAAAGAGATACTTGCTCGATCAATTCATCGCTCGACCATTACAATTGCTCGTAAACT
The DNA here is from genome assembly GCA_030015575.1 of Agapanthus africanus. Taxonomy (NCBI): domain Eukaryota; kingdom Viridiplantae; phylum Streptophyta; class Magnoliopsida; order Asparagales; family Amaryllidaceae; genus Agapanthus; species Agapanthus africanus. Next base: position 378,378,141 of record JASDDO010000012.1, read on the forward strand.
CATTGAAAGCAAATCTGGTATCAACATAGAAGGGCAACTACAATTCTGAACATCAAAGAATAATCTATACAGCAGTACAAAGCAACTGCAGAAAGCACAGTTCCCAAGACCATCAAGTCGCGGCGGAAGGGCGGCAAAACCCTACCTCACGCGGCGGATCCGCGGCTGAACCAGGGAATCAACTTCTCAAACTTCATCACAACTCCAGTGCTAGTACCTGCAGCTCAAAAATGCATACAAAAGTCCAGAAGAGTCCAGACACTTCCACCAGATCATCAAGCTCCTAAACTAGCCTAGAACTTCTAGAACTTTCCTAAACCCTTGCTTAAACCCTAAGCTAAACCCCAACAAACTTGTCAACAAACTTTGGGAGGGAAAGTCTAATTCAAACCTAAACCTAGGTCTATAAATAAGACCCTAGGCTCTCTCATTTCTCATCTTTGATCATCTTGGAAAAATCAAGAAATCTTAGAGAGTGATAGATTCAACCCATTTTTAGTTTAGCCTTTCTCTTCTCCATCTTCTTCTTCCTCAAGATTAGTGAGAAATCTTGTAGGAAACCCTAACCCTAAATCCATCCACAATTCAAGATCTTGAGTGCAAGCCAAGCAAGATTCCTTCAACCCTTTTATGAGCCGAGCCGATCTTCCATCGGGCAAGAGATCAAAAGTAGATCCACGATCCACGGAGTCGAGCGAAGCCGAGTCAACGATCGATTTTTCTTTCTTCTTGTAGATCTTGAAAGAATGTATTGACAATTGTTGATTAAATAAAAGGTGATATTTTCTCCATTCTTGTTTTCTTTAAAATTCCGCATCATGTTATCTTTACTGTTCTTGAATATTGTCTATGTGGTGATGCGCGAGTAAAACTCCGCTCGTTAAGGAGTCGAGAAGATCTTTAGTATGATGATGTAGCAAATTTGTAATCAATTCTTGAATCCCACGAGATTGTAAACCCTAGCAAGTTCAAGAATCGACAACCCAATCCGATGCGATGCTTTCTTGATCAACATCGCTCGAGATTGGGGTGATCCGATCGATTCTTGAAATTGCTAGAGGCTAGAATATAAATGGTATCCTCGAAAGGGCAAGGGTTAAGAGATGAAACTTTAATTTCATCAAGAAAACCCTAACTCTCGTCGATAACCATTGATCTAGTGTCAATTCCTCGAAGGACAAGAATATGAAATATTGTAGACTACAACACATCTAAAGATCCTATCGATTCCTACGAGCCTCTATATCATTCTTGATTGTCGTTTGGAAAATACCATTGAAACCGATTCTTGTTGTTTATAGTTCTTGATTCTTTAGAAAAGATTAGTGACACACGAATACAAATCAATCAATTGAATCGTGTTTTCTCTTATTGTTGCTTAACATTTCATTTCAAACAAATAAAAGTACAAACGAATCTCGAGATCCCTGAGGACGATCCGCACTCATTCATTAACTTCAACTGACACCGTTGTTTGATTGCGGTCAAATATTTTTGGTTGTGATTTCTTTACTATTTGATTCGATAAACACATCCACGAAAATAATCAAATCAGCATACCGGGACGGGACTAGCGCGGGTGTAAAACATACGCAACGTCTACTATATATAATATATATAATATGTCATTCGTCTCAGATATCACAGAACACAGGCAGCAGAAACATAGATATAACATGGGATATCCTAGGACGTCCGTATTTAGTATTTAGCCAGAATAGAAAATATGGATTCCACAGTCGCGATGAATAGACAAGCCCACACCCTGGACCCCTACGAGAGCGGCAAGTGACCCTCCCAATTCTGGAGTTTAGGAGACCCGGTCTCGACTCCTCGAGGTGGCCTCCCACTGAACCGCAGAACCCGGTCACTTGTGCTCCCCTCCTTGGGTCCATCCTAATGCGGAAAAGTAAATAATATACAACACTGGTAACACAACCTCAACCCGGAAGTGCCCCAAATAAAAGAATATTACATTACATTTGAATTTACATGAATGAAAATATAAAACTCTCATCTCACATAAAACCCCCGGCTATTCAATCGCGACAATCCTGCACATCATATCTCAGCAACACATAATATCTTATATCCTCAACGTAAGTAAGTATGCATACCCCAATTGTCGTTGACGTATAGCAACGAAACTGGCGATATCGAACATACTACACTTACGGTCACAGAAAAGAAAGTGTAAAACTACAATATTTGGAATCCAGATTCTCTTTAGACATCATAAATGCGAAATATCACATATTTCGTATTTCATGCCTAAACTATATGAATTCCACATATTGTATCACATTCCAGATAAACAGACAGTATTAGAGTTTTCGAACGAACGATCAAGTACCCAAGATTCACTAAACCTCAACACTTGAGCAGGGTTCAAAAAATCCGGAGTGTGACACAGTAGTAGCGGTCCAGCCATAGAAGGGTCAAGCCAACGCCTCACATGTGGCCCGCCGTACTGCCCCAAACCCTAAGGTTCAAATGGGCAGTTCGAGAAGGTCACATAATCGAGTTAAGGTTTGTTGACTTCTAGAGGGACCACCGCAAAAAGACTTGCACGTATCTCCAAAGTATTTAAACCCCGCGAATAGTGAGCAAATGATACTCGTTCAAACACTTCAATACTTTCTAATTTACCCGGAAAAGCTACGAAATGAAAATCCCGATCGAAATGACGAGTCCAAAACCATCTCCAGAATTTTTCAAAACTAAATACAGATTAAAAATACCCCAAAAATTATACAAGCAGATTCCAGAATTACTGTAAAAACATTATTCAACAATTAATACATACGGCCGCGGAACCGCGGTCTAAGCAAGCTTAGACCGTGTTTCCGCGGCAACAATCACTGTTCATTGAATAATTTTTGTACTGTAATCCTTATTTTTTCCTGCTGTATTTTTTACATATTTTTAATTCTTAAAAATGTCAAATTTTAGAAAATTTCCAGAGAGCACCCTAAAAAGCCGTATTTCGGTTCGATCGGAGTTTTAACTTCGTAAAAAGGTCGCCTAATGTTCTAGGTCGGCTCTGATACTAATGTAAGGTTTGTCTAGCACCCTATGAAGAGTTTTGAAGGATCACATGTCCAAAAGTTTAAATTTTTATGGTGCTAAACGAACATGCAAAGGAATCGATCCTAGAAAATTAGGGTTTCGAAATTTAAAGCGAACTAATCTAGGGTTTCGAAACTACAACCTTTGTAGCTCCCTTTCGCTGGACTCCTTGGTCTCTAGGGTGTTGAATGGAAGTCCTCTTGAAGTCCTCTTGTGTCCACGACGATCCACCATGGAGTTCTCCGTCCAAGCTCGCAACTTCGTAAAACCGAAGAGAACACTCTAAACAAGTTGGCTAAACTTGTGTAGAATGAAGTTGTGGTTAAGATTCTCACTTCAAAAACCTTTCTTTAAGTGTGATTTACTCACTAGAAAAAACTAGAGAGCAAATGAGAAAGAGGAAGAAGATGGTGGCAATATTTTTCACAAGAGGTAATGAGATAAAGATAACTCTCAAGAAGAAAAAGGAAATATATCAATATATATTTTATTTCTTCTTACTATGAACCATGGTTAAATTGATGGAGACATTATTTAACTTGAGTTTTAAATGATAAAGAGAAGAATAACCCTAGGTTAGTGGTAGTTGAGCATGGTTAGGTCAAAGGAAGAATGTAGAAGCTAGAATGATTATCCTTTCCTTTTCATTTTCTTTTAAATCCAAAATCAAATAATAATCCATTATTTACTCCATGGTGTGAGTCTTATATTGCCACCATTTCCATATGTTAACAACCATGATAGATGGATGTATGTATGTGTGTATGTATGCACATCCATATGTGCATGAAACTAGCATGAAAGAAAGAAAGAAAAGCACACATGCATGCACACATCCATCATCTACTAGAAAGGTTTCAAGTGAGAAAACTAATGGTTAAATGATAAATCAACACTTGATTTATCAATCCGGTCATATCTCATATGACCCCACCAAAAGCAGTTCACCCGATCAATGTTCGGTATCATATACGCACATTTTAATCGGGTGCATGCGCATATCGCATACGCGCACCACAACATTTCGCCTGGACTGGGTAACTCCTTTGTGGGACTCTAAGACTCGTCAATACGCCGGCAGAGGGTGATGATCATAACAGGTACCCCCAAGCCGCAAGCGGTCAGCAAAACGTAACGGCCACCCGGGTATTGAGCGATCAGAAGACAACAAGCGAACCTGCTACAACTCCCGTCGAGCCAACCGGCAACACTACCGTACAGTCCGGTCTCTTCGTCAGATATGCTGCATATTGAGCCTAGGGATGGTCACGTCGACCCTAATAACTCAATAAGTCATGCCGGTGAATGGTCTATAACAGATCGAGAAACTACTGATAACACTTATCAGTAAATCTCAGCAGCCCTGGCCAGGGACTTACTGTTATAACCAGTCGGGCACAGCACAACATCAACTCCCAATATCGGGAGAGACGAAACCCCTCCTATCGCTCATCGTCTTCGTGTGTCTCGGGACTGTACCCAACGGCCACCTGTTTGCACGACTCGGTAGAGCCGTGGTAGGGTGGCAATCAAAGTACAGTGGGAGAACACACAAGACTCCATGACGATCTCGGGTCTACAGACTAACCTGTACCAGTGTCACCTGAGAACTGCTATCCGACGATAGATATAATTCCATATAGGAGTTCTCGATGAGTCCGTCCAGTGTACCCAGTCAGCACTGAGCACCCGTATATGATCTTGATGTCAAACATCGATGAATGTGGGAACATTCATCGCCCATCGTATGGGTCTAGTATCATATACGCTAGTCTACACTGGTATATCAATGCCCCGTCTCGATATACCTACGACTAGGGACTTTCCAGGATATGCTTATAGACTACAGATGTACCACTAGTATGATCTCCATCATAATCAGAGTAGTCAAGCCGATATCCTCAGGGCTTTATCAGCATGCATGAATTAATAAAAGCATGATCAAATCAACATGTCAGATAAAGTAGAACCAGATAGCATACTATCATGTCGAGCAAGAATGCATACTGAATATATATACATGTATAAATACATCCACTATCACATAATTGTAGGGTTCCTAGGCACCCCAAGGAGGACTCACAAGGCATCAACCATGCCAATTTCAAAAAATCTAGGTGCCGAGAAACCCGACTACGGATCGTTGGCTAGATGTTTAGGCGAAAAAGCAAACTAGTTAACACTTAACTACAAGAATACGGAAATACAACCTTTGTAGATCCGTTGCTCCACCTCCATAGCTCCGCAACGAAGTCCCCTCGCTGTCCAAATGAATTCCCGGGCTCTAGCGTCGGCTTCGTCGGAGAAATGGCGAGCTAGGTCGTCGATGTCCATGCCGAAGATGATCTACGTCGAGGCATTGCTAGATCAAGCTCCAACTTCACCAAGTCATGAAAACTTGTGAAGGAAACACACTCTACTACTTGGCAAGAGGTAGAGGATGAAGAAATAGGAAGTGGGTTCTCTTTAGATTTGGATTTCTCACTCTAATTCATCACTTGCCATTGATGGAGGCAAGCTTTCTTCACTTGAAGAAATGAAGAAGAAGAAGAATAATCTTATGATAAGTTTATTCCAAAAAGAAAAATAAAAGAATACTTATCATAACGAAACCATGGTCAAGTGTAGAGAATAAATCATGGTTAGTGGGATGGTTAGGGTTAAGCATGAGACAAAATGGTCACTTGGTCAAAGTCTTCATGAAGCTTCATGAACAAAACAAAACATGCCACCATTTTCTCATTTGCTTTTCTTTTTCCAAAAGAATAAATAAATGAATAAAATGAATAAGGAAAAAGTAAACCCTAACCATTTCATTAACCAAGGTTTAATTCTTTACACTTAACCAAAAGGCATGTATCATCAAACATGATACAAGCAAGTGCACAAAATCATATCGCATATGCAATGCGCACATCCGAGTGAGAAAATCCATTTAAAGTGAACCGATACTGGTTAATGCAAAGTAATATATCAAATATATAATTATGCATTAAATCATTAAATCAACACTTGATTTAACGATCCGGTCATATCGCATATAACCGACTAATATCAACAGTAACAACTTATCAAATCAACACTTGATCCGATAACCCGGCTATATCACATATAACCGATCAATGTCACATATCGCGAGAATCGAATACAGTATCACATACTGGTATCATTCTCTGTCCCGCACATATCTCATATGCGCTCCTATTTCGTTTCGCTTGAGCCAGGAAACCTCTGTGTAGGACTCTAAAGACTCGTCAATACGCCGGCAGCAGGTGATGATCATATCAAACACCCACAAGCCGCAAGCGGTCTGCTAAACGTAACGGCCACCCGGGTATTGAGCGATCAGAAGATCGACGAGCAAGCCCGCTCACACTCCAGTGAATCCAACCAGTAACACTACCGTACAGTCCGGTCTCGTCGTCTGATATGTCGCATATCTCGCCTATGGGTGGTAAACGTCAGACCCCAATAGCTCGATAAGTCGTGTCGATATGAGGTCTATAACATTTCGAGAAACTACTGGTAACACTTACCAGTAAATCTCAGCAACCCTGGCCAGGGATTTCCGGTTATAGCCAATCGAACACAGCGCAACATCAACTCCCTATACCGGGAGAGACGAATCCCCTCCTATCGCTCATTGCCTCCATGTGATTCGGGACTGTACCCAAAAGACACCGTTTTGCACGCCCTCTTGGACGTGGTAAGGTAGAAATCAAAGCACAGTGGGAATCACACAAGACTCTATGATGATATCGGGTCTACAGACTACTCTGTACCAGTGTCACCAGAGAACTGCCATCTGACGTGAGGTATAATAACATCTGGGAGTTCTCGGCGAGTCCGTCCAGTGTACCCAGTCTCCACTGAGCACCCGTATATCATCTCCGATGTCAAACACCAATGGATATGGGATCATCCATCGCCCATCTGTATGGGTCGAGAAGGTATACGCTAGTCTACTCTGGTATATCGATGCCCCGTCTCGATATACCCACGACTAGGGACTTTCAAGGATGTACTTATAGACTACCATGTCCCCACTAGTATGATCCGCATCACAGTCCAGGTAGTCAAGTACACATCCTAAGGGCTTACCAACATGTAACAGAGAGACAATTAGTGTACACGTTAAGGTAAAGTGCAACCAGATAGCATACTATCATGTCGAGCAAGAAAGTCCTCCCTATATATGTCCCAGCATCCACTACAATATGCATCCAATGTACAGTATTGGCCTCTAGGGCATACATATAACTAACAATCATGGCCTCTAGGGCATACATATATCCAACAATTTCGAAAAAAACGGTAAAATAAGGGGGTTTTCTGTAAAAAGTCAAAATGCAAGTATCTTTATTATAAAATTAAATATACATATTCTAGCTATGTAATTGCTAGTATTTGGTGTTTATTTAACCACTGGTGAAATTTCAGATTTTCTGAAAAATTTTCCGAAATTAATTATTTTAATATTATTTTAAGCCGTCACTAATATATTTAATTTGGGAAAATTACAAATTGGAATGAGTTGAAACAAATTTTGTGCATCATAAATCATTAAATAAAATTTTATCATGTGGTTTTTGAAACGAAATCGTTTGCCAAAACGGTTTAGAAAGTATCGAAGAAAAAGGCTTTTTTTTCGGTGAAATTAGTGTTAATGGGAATTGGGGTAATACATTTATCTTTTTGCCTAACCCATACACCCATAACTCACCCTCTCTCCCTCTCTCCATGTGTCCGAACCCACCATGACAGCCCTCCCCCTCTCTCTCTCCAATCACAAAGAAAAGAGAAGAAATGAAAAGAAAATGATAAAAGAAAATGTGGACTTTGACTTTCCCACTTTCTCCACCTCACTCTCTCTCCTCCCTCACTCATTTCCCCTCCCCATTCTGGCCGAGAACAGCAAGTTCCTGCAGCCCCTCCCCTCTTAATTTCCTCACCTCATCTCTCTCCAAAAATCTACAAAAAAAATTCCATGAAAAATCAAGCAAACCTCACCGAAATCAAAATCCAACACTTACCCATTATTCTTTATCCCATCTAGCATGGATCTTGGGGCATGGAAGCTAATTTGGGAGGCTAAATTGCATGTAGATCTACAAGTCTTGGAGGTATAAATCTTGTCCAAATGGTTAAATTGATGGTATTTTGCTTAAGCTAAAGTAGTTAAAAGTTGTTTGGGTTTCTAATTTAAAGTGAGGGTTTGTGAAATTCAAGAGAAGGATTTGAATCATGTTAGGGTTGTGATAAATTGATGATGGTTGTGATATGTATTTTAGCATCTTATGATATGCAAATCTAGTCTAGTAGTGGTTTTGTATATTGTCACTTAAAATTGTTAAAATTGGAGTTTTAACAAACCAGGTTTTTGAAAATTGTTTAAATATTGGGTTTAAAAATATGATTAGGTTTTTCATGACTTCATTAACATTATAAAATATAGTTTAATACTTTAGTTCATGAAAAATCCAAGCTAAATTGTTGTTTGTGCATTTTTGCTATAAAATTGTTAAATTTGGGTATATTGTAAACTAGAATTTTGGAATTTATGGAATTTGATGAGGATAAATTATAGGAATGGTTTATATGACTTTGTTATGATATTTAGTGAATATTGTGGCCGCTAGATTCGTTTAAACATCAATATGTTGTATAAAAGCGGATAATTTTTGCTTATTAGGTTTTCGGAAAAATAGCTTTAAAGAGAATTTGAAGTTTTGGTGATTTTAACTTTTTATATATATATATTTAAGGTGTTGTGAAACCACGATTGATACGTTTGAGTTTTTCAAGATGGTTTGGCGTTTGTACGCCGACGTCGAGGGTTTTTGGGTTGATTCGTGAAAGCAACCATAGGTTTTGACCTACGTGGGGTTCACGTGTCATTTTGGGTCATGAGTCGGATTTTAATATGACACGGTGCATTATGATATGTAGGTACCCCATGTGGACTTCGAGACGACAAGCAAGCGCGTGGCGACGTCGGCACCGGCTAGCGAGGACCAGGTGAGCAGATTTATATCTACGGGGAGAAGTCGGGTGGATGGCGTATAGCACCCCCGCAGTCCGTGGTGGTGTATACGGATGCGTATACACACCAACAATTATTATATTTTATTTGGGATTAATAACGATGTTTAGGATGGATATTGATGTGTTGGATTATTTTAGTGTTGCGAACCCTAGGGTAGTGTTGCACTACACATACCCACATACGCACACACAGACTTGCGTACATTACTTTCTTGTGCGCCGATTGGGATGTGTATATATGTATATATACGTGGGTATGGGACTATGCATATGTACATTCATATACACATGCATGGATAATGGGGATAGTACTTGGGATTTAAGATGAGTCGATGAGATTTGATTTGAGGCCGTAAGATCGGTGATATAGCAGGGTTCGTATTTGAGATACGACATAACGTTGTAACGGGTCTTGACGTAGTCTTTCACACACGTGCATGCATACTTAGGCGGTATCAGTATTGTACTAGACGTAGATCAGTACCCCGATCATGATATGTGATAAAGATGATACCAGGTGAATAGTATGATGAATGTGATATTGACCCGTACCCAGATTGGGATGCCGTACGACGGATTTACGTACGAGCTATATTGATGATTGATCCACACTCTTGATTTGGGATGCCTGATTATAGATAAGGTATCGAATATGATATTATTGAGGCGGGATCACCGACTATACGTATACAGGTATGTATATGGATCGACTCAGATGTTAGGCGGTTTTCTTACCTGTAGTCCAGCTTGTTAGCTTAGCCCTTTAGTTTAGTTTAGTTGTTAGATTAGATTCGATTCTTACCTATTTCAAAAACTAACGAATCATGGGTATTTTAAAAGACAGCCCAAGGGATCCTACGGATATTTCAAAAGACGTATCTTTTCATAAAAACACCGTAGCCCCTATTTTCAAAACCCCATGATTCGTGTTATTTCAAAAGGCACCATTTGTAGGACTTATATTAGATTAATGCAGGTTAGTTACAGTTGCGTCTAGTATTCGGCTCCCGCTTATTATTGTGGTTCGCTTCGCATCGCATATTTATGTTATAATTTCTTACTGCAATGTTGATATCATATTGTTAGGACACCAGCACCATTACCGATGATGCGTATGTACCATGTACACTTACTTGCCGGCTCACACACATCTTCATCGGTAATTGCCATTTCACGTACACCTTAGAAAATATTATTGCTTGACTTAGCTTGTTAGTTAGTAATTTGGCATGATATTAGTGTATCTGCCTTATATGCCAGCTTAACATTGTGGTTATTACTTGTCACTTCATGCATACTGTTATTCATTGTTATGCCTATATTCATGGTTTTACATGCTATTGATGATTTGGATTCGGATTTCCATGAAATTTTCTGGATTTGGGGGGAAAACCGCAAAACTTATATAAACTGATTTCTCTCTTTTTAAATAAAAAGTGCGGTTTTTCCCATGATGTATGAGTCGTCCACCATGAGTTTGCTGATGGATTTCGAGACCCGATTCGAGGAGACGGATGAACCGTTTCGGGTACATGGTGGACCCGGTAAGGTACCCCGGGGCAAGAAGCGCGTGATGATGACTATGTGAGCCTGGCAGGGGAGCACCACCTACCGGTGATTTTACCCGACGCGTCGGATATCCGGAGGATACCGTCGTGGTCTTGAGATGGATGGTAGGGGCCAGTCTGGACTGACGGCGCCCTAGATATTGTGATTGAGACATTGAGATTTCAAGATATTGAGATACAGAGACTGTGATACAGAGATATCGAGATATTGGGATTACGTTTTGTGCCGATGCTAGGCACTGTTTTATGCTGATTTCATTATGATACCTCATTTTAAAAATACAAAGGAAATCTCACTAAATTATGAAAACAGTTCTTCATTTACATGTATTCTGTTTTCATGCATTCATACCTCATTCATATGATATATTGCTACCTGAGGCACTGACACGGGCACATGAGATTACACTCGGGTTAGATATTTACCCTAGCCTTGTTATGGGTTGCTGGTTATATATTTGAGGATATATTATGATCATTGACATAGGATTCCGTTATTTATGCGATTTCTTTTCGTAGATGTTTTTCTATTCACGAGTTGGCAACTCTCCGCCGTTGTGCCCCAGTTCTTGCAGGTTTCGCCGTACAGGTTTCATTACGGCTTGCTGGCACTCTTTCCATTTCCGGGTGACTTGCTAGTAGGTGGGTTTATTTGTATTGCACCCATCATTATATCTTGTATATCATTATTCTGTTGTATCTAGAAGTTCCATCAACCAAACATGTATTTATTTCAGAGATAGAGACCAGTGATGTTATTCTTTCGACCTTAGAGTCGCGCGTTTTATTTCTGTGGTTTTCTTGTGGTTTTGAATTTTGATCCTCGCCGTTGGCGTTGTATATTATATTGCTTGTATGGTTGTGACCGTCGATTGATGAAGAGCTAGCTCCCGCTTGGGGATGCCTTTTATTGATTTCGTATACTATTCATGTTGTATCCCGTTTGGGAGCCAGTATTTACAAAGGAGACTCTTCCGAAATTTTCAGGAAATACTTGATGTTTTTTTTAAAAACCGCATAATTCGGCTTATGCTATTGAAACTACTTGTTTTAAATTGGTTTTCCTTCACTCTACTATTTTTCTTGGTTTGGATTTCTGGGTTCTCGGTTCACTTAGATTACGTACGCCTCGAGACGTTCGTAGTTTAAGTGCCGGTCATGTTCCGTACTTTCGGGACGTGACAACTTTTGGAGTCATCATGGTTGTTGATGATTAGGTTGTTGGAGTGTTGGTTTTGGTGCAATCATGGTTGTTGATGATTGGTTGATGGAGTGTGAGTTTTAGTGGGTGATCATTTCCTTTTTCATGATAACCCTTTTCCCTCTCTTGTTTTTGGCTCACTCCTTTGTGTTACACACACTCCCTCTCTCATTCTCCTCTCCCCATTCACTTTGGCCGGCCAAGCATTAGAGGAGGGCTGCCCAATTTTGTGTGGGGGATTTTTGGTTCTCTCATGCTTGCAAAAATCCCCAAGTTCATCACAAAGTTCCATAGTTCATTTCCTCCACCAAAGGAAACTTCCTCAAACCCCAAATGAGAGATAGAGCACTACACGTATTCTACAGCAAATCTTAGGCACGTCGACTCGCCAGCTTCGTGTCTGAGTTGCCACGGTCCAGAGGTGGGAGCCCGTAAAAGAAGCCGGCGACGTGGTGCCCTTCCGACGAGGAGTTGAAGACCGGAGATTCCGCGAGGAGATCGGGACGACGACGAGAAGACCGAAGGACACGGATCCCTTTGGTATATCTCTCTCTACCCCCTTCTCTAGTTAGCTAGGACTAGATTAATGGCCCGATCCGGGTTTTTAATGCGCGGTGGTGCCGGTTTAAAAAGTTAAAGTAAATCATCGCTTCCGCATTCCGGCGTCGGAATGACGGCCGGGGCGCCGCCGTACACTTACAGTGGTATCAGAGCCTCGCCATTAACCTAGTCTAGCTTTGTCTAACGTGTTTACATTTCCGATCGAAGAAAATTCCAAAAACCGCGTTTTCATGTGCATCAGTTTCTGTCGAATTTTTTTTGGCTCCAAAAATTTTTCAGGTTGTTGCAGAATGATGTGCAGGGAATTTTAAGACTTCTGTAGAAATTTGATCGCGTGAACACACTATACGACCGCGGAACCGCGGCCAAACCCATACTTGGGCCACGGTTCCGCCGCAGTCCTTACTGTTCAGTGTGTCAAATTTCTACAGAGTGTCTCTGTGTTGAAAATAGGGGTTTTGGAACATTCTTTTGGGGCCCAGATTTTCTGTGAGTGATACAGTAGTGCTTGGGGCCCACTTGGGTAAATTTGATCGATCGAATATTCTAAACACATTAGTTCACAGTATTTACATTATATCTGCGACCGTGAATGTCACTTGATCGGTAAATCCTGTCTAACTGCTATAGCCCGGTTAGACGGATTTGCGAACGCGACATTCACGTTGATGTTCTGTGCTGTGCTGTGCTGTGATGTTGCGGATTGGTCGTGGGGGATAGCCTGGATGCAATGGTAGTACAGATTTGGTTGTATTATGTACATTTGATATTGCGGGGCGAGCGTCCGACATGTGGACCGCCGTCACTGCCTGTTTGTATTATTCTTTTGGGGCACGACCGGGTCGAGGTCGATGTACCCGTTGTATGTATATTTTACTTTCTGTACTAGGATTACCCCAAGGTGGGGTGCACGGATAGACGGATTCTAGAAGGCAACAAGCCCGCATCTCATGGCATTGGGACGGAGGGGGCTTTACTCTAGAATTGGCGGGCTATTCGCCGCACTCGTAGGGGGTACAGGTTGACCCAGGAAGGGTGCCCAAGTTACCGGATTCTGTGAAGTGTTGGGTGGTCCATTCACGTTGCTGAAGGGGGCTGCCTCGCTTCAGGTTTTGGCGGGTAACTTGCCGCGCCCGTAGGGGTCTAGGATTTCATTGCACAAGCTATCCACACGACCAGGGGAACGTCGGGTTTCAGTAGCGGCTCTGTGAAACCCGGGGATCCCAGATATCTTTATTGTTCTGTGATTCTTATTACATTTTTGTGATGTTGCATTTTATCACGCCTTGAGCGAAATATTATATATTGATATATATACTAGTAGATGTTGTATATGTTTTGCATCCGCGCTAGTCCAGTCCCCGCTCTGTCGTTAGTTAAGTAACCTAACGGGTAATGACGGGACCCAGAGGCGAATGCGGATGGCATATACGTACATCATTATTTTCGTTCTTTATTGGTGTGATCAATTGATGGGACTGCGTTGATTCGGATCAATGCAAGTTAAAAACAAACTTATTCTGATGTTGTTGGAACACTTTTCAAAAAGCTGTTATTGCAAAGACGTTCTCTTTTGTTTTGCATCGTGGTATTCAGTTGGGATATCCTGCTCCTCAGTCGACGAGGCAAGGGCCGAGATCCCTTCACCGGGAGTAACCCCGTGGACAAAAAGTTTGCGTCAGGGCAATAACTTCACTATAGCCGATTACTTTTGCTTTGCATTGTGGTATTCAATTGGAATATCCTGCATATCATTCTACGGGGAAAGAGTGGAGATCCCTTCACCGGGAGTGACCTCTTTAGCAAAGGTTTTCGTCACTATATTTTCAAAAATCTATCCGGTTCCTTCAACGATATCAAGTTCATTACGTTAAAGGTTTTCGCCAGAAACCATTCGTAGCCCTCCGTCGTTTCAGACGGGTAGCACGTAGTATTCATGCTATGTTTGTTGGCCTTCGTCAAGGCATAGTGTATGGTAGCTGCTTGTTGCCTTTCTGCTGCATAGATAGATGCGTTGGTTTGGGGAAGTCGTATAGCCTTGTTGGCCAAAGTCAAGGGCTTGTGCGGGTGGGCTCAAATTAACCTGGACAATGACGGGTAGAACTTGACATGTGACTTATGATTTGTTGGCCTTCGTCAAGGTCATAAGAGCATGGGGCAGAAATCATATCGGGAGTTTCTAAAGAAACTGAAACTTGCCAGATATGCGCATACCTTCTGGAGTGTGATAACTTGAGCGGATTCCGTCACGTTACCATGCGATGATAGTTGGATCCCGATTCCCACTGATGAGTTGGTTTACTCCTCGGGTGATACCGACTAATTCTTCTCTCTGGTTTGGAGGAGAATTTGACGGTACAGTGGGAGGTTTCCAGATTAGATAAATTGGTAACCATTCTGATCAAGGTTTGAGTGCACGCTGAGTGTTTCTTTTCTCTTTCTCTTTGGCAGCGACCATTGACCCGACCCTAAGACTATGACTCAGTGACCAAAATTAACCGATCCTTCTTAAACACTGGCTTTTGGATTGTCAGAGTTGCAAACCTCATTGCCACTCCTACTTTTACCCTTTTCTCCAGGACACCCCGTATTACTACGAACGTCCACTTCCATTGGAAAAAACCATCGTATGGTTATATACGAACTCGAAGGAATTTATTCGAGGATGGTTTCCGGTTCTGGAGAAAACGAATAGGACTATTCAGTTGTCTTTTCCTTTTACCTTCTCTCAGGTTGCGAGTACTCCTTGGTTTAGGAAATAGTATACCTATTACGCAAATTTGATAGTCTTCTTCCAAACCATAGGCAGGTGCCGACCGTTAGGGAATGAAGAAAACCAATTAGCCTAACGATGGTGTACAGAAGGTATTAAGTAAAGACATATCAAGGGATTAGTAAGAGGGCAAAGTAAATTGCGAATGCTATTGACGACCAGACCAAGTATTTCTTCGCCAATCCTAAATCACCTTTGTATTTCTCCAGGACACTCCGTATCACTACGAAGATCCAAAGTTTATTGGATACTCCATCGTATGGTTATATACGAACTCGAAAGGAACTTGTTCCAGTTCGGGGATGGATTCTGGTTCAGGAGAAATAGGAATAAGGTTTATTCGGTTGTCTTTTATCTTCACCTTCTCTCGCATTGCGAGTGCTCCTAGGATTAGGACAGTACACCCATTATGCTTATTGGACAGTCTTCTTCCAAACCATAGGCTGGTGTCGAACGGTAGGGAAGGAAGAAAACCATTTGGCCTAAAGGGGTGTACAGAAGGTAATGACTAAAGACATATAAAGGGATTTGGAAAGATGGCAAAGAATTATACGGTTACAGTTGTGAATCTGGATAATGGAAGAGGCGTTACTAGGAATACCCGGATACCCCATCGAAACATTTCAATGTTTCAGTTTCACTGTGTACTGTTAAAGGAAAACTGATTTCCTGATTAGATACTTACTCCAGGGTATGTATTTACCAGGTATGATTCTCACATCTGTATGGTTTTACAGATGATGAGTGGGAGTAATTTATTGGGAATTGGGTGATCATCCTCATTATATCGGGATTCGTTATAATCGGTGATATTTGAGGAAGTCACCTGGGTTATTTGCCGGACGGCAAATATTTGGTTTTGAATATCCGCTGTTATGCACCAATTTCAAATTGACATATCTGTACGTTTATTTTGATAGAGTGAGATATAACTTTTTGAAATTATGTCTATGACATTTACCTATATCAGTGGATGGTTAGGTAAGGAGCATTAAATAGCGGTGTAATTCTTCTTAACCATAAGTACAGTTTTCAACCTGCGACACACAGGGAGTGAGTTATTAGACTCAAGGGACTTATACAGAGTATTGTATGTTGTCCAGTGTCCATTAAGACAGAGGGGTTGGTCTTCGTACTATATTCGGTTTACTTATAACTCCTCTAGTTTTTAGACAGGTGTTTGGTAGAAACACAAGGTCCGAATTTTAAGAAGTTATAGGTATATGAATAAAGTAGAGAACCAAGTATTACAAGTATCGGGATTCTTCAAGGTGATCGAAGATGTAGATACTTGTGTAGGGTATTCAGTTGATAGTAATGATTAAGAGAACTTGCTTCTCTTTCAGGTTACTTATAATTGGAAGCATTCCTAAGTTGAGTAACGCTGATCGGTCTCTCTCTATTTAGTTGACATGCACTGGAAACAGCTGCATGATTTGAATCTGGTTCAATTAAATCAGTGCCTCTGGTTCTATATTGGATATAGAACAGTTCATATCTTAACGATGTTAAGGTACGGGGAGTTGTCTGGCTTATGCTTAAAACCAGACTCTGGATAACTCAAGGCACGTTTTCTGTAATGGCTGTTTGTGGGTTGACCCAGGCTATGAAGAGGGTTGACTTTGTACCATCTGGAAGATCAATAGTGATATTGTTCTAGACTCGCCACAGTTTTATTAAAAATGGATTTTTTCAGAAAACAGTAGTGGGAGTATGGTAGAACTGGAAGTGATTCCAGAACCGCAAACGATTACTGAAGATTTGATAAGGAACCTAAAGATTCAATCTGGTTTGACATTCCATTGGCCACTCTGCAGATAAGGTGGGTAACTTCAGGCACCCGAGAGGTACTCCGGTAGCCTCAAGGACGGTGACAGGAAAGTTCTTGTTTACCCAGACTTGCCATTGCTGTTGTTCCAGACTGTAAGACTCGGTAGGAGGATGAGTATAGCGTCGTTCTAAACTGGCTTTAGAAGTGTACGTCTATATGACTCTGCCAGAGGGTTGTCGTGGTCAGTGGGAGCAGCATAAGCATGGTGGACAAGTGGCTTATGTCTATTTATAGACTAAAACAGATATAGCGGAGATAGATCATCAATTTCTGATATGACAGTCATAGGTTTGACTTCATCAGAATAGGGGATGGATCTGTTGAGAAGGTAGTAGGGTGTGATGTCCTGGTATTTGGATGACATACACAGAGTAGGAAGTGATATTCCTATACTACAATCGGTTATACTTTGGTCGTCACACAGTGGTTTCTTCACATGGGACTTGGACATTATATCAGACATACTGGTTACTAGATCTATGGTTTTAGATCTAGATTTGGGTGGTTTCCCAATCAGGGTACTTTGACAGCATTCTACAGGTATTTTAGAATGGACGACTCCTGGCACGGTAGTGTACCTGCAGGTGATGGAGTCACCCTCTCTAAAGGTGTCTTACAGACTAAAGGGGAGAGGGATGTGCATGATTGACAGATCACTTGCCTAGGCATTTGAGTCAATCATGAGATGTCAAGTACCACACCAGATGTTGTTTTTGCGGTAGATGCTGTAGGGTTCCTAGGCACGCTAATTAAGTCTCACAAGTGATCAAACATGCCCAATTGAAATTTTACAAGTGCCGAGAAACCCTAATACGGATCGTTAACTAGATATATAGGCGATACGATGCAAATAAACAACTTTATCTAAACGGAAAGAGGCTACAACCTTTGTAGATCCGGTCCTACACCTCCTGGGCTCCGTGATGACGTCCCTCCGTTGTCCAAATTGAATCCATGACTCTAGCATTGGTTTCATCGGAGAAAAGGGCGGACTTGGTCGTCGGCTTCGATGCCGAAGATGATCTACGTCGAGGCATCACAAGATCAAGCTCCAACTTCACCAAGCCTTGAAAACTTATGAAGAAAACACCCTATACTACTTGGCAAGAGGTAGAGGATGAAGAAATAGGAAGTGGGTTCACTTTAGAATTGGATTTCTCACACATTTTGGCTAGTTGCCATTGATGAAGCAAGCTTTCTTCATCTTTTAAGAAGAAGATGATGAAGATGATAATATGATAAGTCTTAAAGAATAATTGAAAAATAATTGATTCTTATCATATTCTAACCTTAGTTAAGTGTAGAGAATAGACTAGGGTTAGTTTAATTGGTTAGGGTTAAGGATGAGAACAAAAAGGTCATTTAGTCAAAGCTTCATGAAGCTTCAACTAAAAACAAATCAAGCCACCATTCATTTAACTTTCAATTTATTCAAAATGAATAAACAAATAAGATAAATGAATAAGTAAAACCCTAATCAACAACTTAACCATGGTTTAATTCTTTACACTTAACCAAATAAGCATGTATCATCAAACATGATACAATCAAGTGCACAAAAGTATATCACATATACAACTTGCACAAATCAAGTGAGAAAATCCACTTAAAGTGAACCAATACTAGTTGATGCAAAGTAATATATCAAATATATAATTATACATTAAATCATTAAATCAACATTTGATTTAACGATCCGGTCATATCGCATATAACCGACCAGTATCCTATGTATCAGCTTATCGAATCAATCCTTGATTCGATAACTAGGTTATATCGCATATAACCAATCGATACATTCATCGCGAGAATAGAATACGGTATTACATACACGCATTATTCTCGGTCCCGCACATATTTCATTTGCGCTCCTATTTCGTTTCGCTTGAGCCAGGAAACCTCTGTGTAGGACTCTAAAGACTCGTTAGTACGCCGGCAGCAGATGATGATCATATCAAACACCCACAAGCCGCAAGCGGTCTGCTAAACGTAACGGCCACCCGGGTATTGAGCGATCAGAAGAACGACGAGCAAGCCCGCTCACACTCCTGTGAATCCAACCAGTAACACTTACCATATAGTCCGGTATGTTCGTCTTATATGTCGCAAATCTTGCCTAGGGGTGGTAAACGTCAGACCCCAATAGCTCGATAAGTCATGCCGACGTAAGGTCCATAACATTCGTGAAACTACTGATAACTCTTACCAGTATATCACTGCAACCCTGGCCAGGGATTTCCTGTTATGGCCAGTCGAGCATAGCACAACATCAACCCCCAATACCGGGAGAGACGAATCCCCTCCTATCGCTCATTGCCTCCATGTGAATCGGGACTGTACCCAAAAACCACATGTTTGCACGACTCAGTAGAGCTGTGGTAGGGTGGAAATCAAAGCACAGTGGGAGACACACAAGACTCTATGACGATCTCGGGTCAACAGACTAAGCTGTACCAGTGTCACCAGAGAACTGCCATCTGACATGAGGTATAATACCATCTGGGAGTTCTCGGCGAGTCCGTTCAGTGTACCCAGTCTCCACTAAGCACCCGCATACCATCTCTGATTTCAAACACCAATGGATATGGGATCATCCATCGCCCATCACATGGGTCGAGAAGATATATGCTAGTCTACTCTGGAATATCGATGCCCCGTCTCGATATTCCTACGACTAGGAACAATGACGGATGTACTCATTGACTACCCAGGCCCCACTAGTATGATCTACATCATAGTCCTGGAAGTCGAGTACACATCCTAAGGGCTTTATCAACATGTAATCAGAGAGACAGAAGGTATACATGTTAAGATAAAGAGCAACCAGATAGCGTACTATCATGTCGAGCAAGAAAGTCCTACCTATATATGTCCCAGCATCCACTACAATATACATCCTATGTACAGTAATGGCCTCTAGGGCATACATATAACTAACAATCTCCCACTTGCACTAGGGCCATCTGTAGCAGTGGTTGCAGTATCACATACTCAACTATCCCATAAAAGTCTCTCTTTGGGAAAAGGCCTTCGTGAGTGGATCCGCCGTGTTGTCCTCGAAGTCTACTCTCCTTACCTCGATCACCCTGGAGATCAACTATCTCCATGATCAGGTGATGCTACCTCAGAATATGTCTGGGTCACTGATGGGATCGGGGTTCCTGGGCCAAAGCCACACTTCCATTGTCATACAATGGTAGGAACCTAGTTCATCTTATGAACCATTATACACCCAAACTGCCTCTTTGGTAGTATTTTTAATAGCGATGTTACCAGCCTTTATCGTCTAGTTTGCCACGGTATCTAGCTTGGAACTCTTCTAACATACCGTCCCTCCACTGAGGGTAAAGACAATGCCTGCGACTGACATTCAGTCGTCGTTATCACCCCGGAACCTTTCCAGTGATTCTCCCCAGGATCAACTGATACTATCTTACTATAGTTAGTGAGAATCCTAACATCCATTTAGATCTATCTCATAGATCCAAAACCTAGGATTTCGGAGGTATCACTTTGATCCTATATGGAGAATCTATGTGATAAAAGGAGATCGACCGATCGTAGCATAGGAAACTATTTTCCTATCAAGAGTATGTTGTCCACGTACTCTACGAGGATCATTACCATACTCCATACTACCCTTTTGTACATACAAGGTTCATCTACCATTTTGATGAAGTCAAACTCTTTGACTACCACATCAAAACAGATGTTCCAACTCCGCAATGGCTGCTTTATCCTGTAAAGCAACTTGCACACGTTTCTGCTGCTCCCACTGTTTGCGAAGCCCTCTGGCTGTGTTCTTATTGACTTTCTATTCTAAATCAGTATTTAGAAAAGCAGTCATGACACCCAACCACCAGATATCGCAGTCATGGTATGTAGCAATGGTAAGTAGGATCTGGATGGACTTAAGTATAGTCCCTGGAAAAGGTTTCATCATTTTCCACTCTTGGTCGATGACGAAAACCTTTAACAAGTCTAGCTGTGAAAGTTTCAACTTTTCCATATACACCAAGTAATCTTCTCAAGATATACTTGCTCCTGATGGGGATTTAACCCTTCAGATATAGCAACCAAAGTCCATACTTTGTTGGTGTATATGGATTCCATCTCAGATCGCTAAGCATCCAACCATTCTTACAGAGTCCCTACTCTCGATGGCCTGCTCGAAACTAGTTGGGTCATCATCTCATGATGCATTCCTAGCTCCCACTGTCATCGAGAAACCGAGGTATCTCTCAGGCGGATGAGGAACCCTACTAGATCGGCGGAGAGGCTGAGGTTCGTCGGGGACTATAGAATCCTTTGGTTCTGTCAAATCATCTACTGCAGTTTTGTATAGCTAGAACCTTTCCAGTTCTACAGAACTAATCCTGCCTCGATCTTGTCCGGATTTTGCTTAAGACACAGGCCGAACAATCCTAAATCTTAACTTACTTAAGAGATAGGTTCTTCCCATACCATATCTCATATGGAGTGGTAGGCACTGATTTGATTCGAACCTAATTCAATAGGTATGCAGCTTCTCAAGCGCATAACTCCCAAAAGGAAATAGGAAACTCAGTAGTACTCATCATAGAGCACACCATATCTAATATTGTGCGATTGCTCCACCCCGATACACCGTTGTGCTGTGGTGTATTCAGAGGAGTAACACTGAGAGAGAATCTCATTCTCCTTTAGAATAGTCCAGGAATTCTATGCACAAGTATTCTCCTCCCTGATCTCATCATAGGACATAATACTTATACCCGGTTATTGGTTCTCTACTTCTAACTTATATTCTGTGAATACCTCAAAAGCTTCGGACTTATGTTTCAACAGGAACATATGACTGAATCTTGAGAGATTATCAGAGAATATAATGAAGTATAAAGAACCAGTCCTGGCATGTGTAGACAGGAGACCTTACATACATCATCATGTATCAGTCCCAAGAGTTTACTAACTCTTTCTCTGTTTACAGTAAACGGAGCTATGGTCATCTAATCTTTGTGACATGACTGGCAAGTTTCACAAGATGTAAATTCAAACTGATTTAAATATGCATCTTAAATGTAACTTGAGCCAGTCGGGTCGCATTGATATGACCTAGTCTACAATGCCTCAAGAAGGATTCGTTCATTTCTGAACTCTTCCTCTTGTGTGTGTTCTGTATACTAGGAACTGTAGTTTGAGTTAGAACGTCAATGCTTTTAGATAACGCGCCTGTACCGATCAACTTTTGATATAGGAAATTTTCAAAACATTATCCATCAATATAAAATTTTATCATTTCTTTACTAATAAAGAGACTGATATGATTTTGTATATCAGGTTCGGTATCTAATAGCATTTGTTTAGAATCAATGTATTGGTAATACAGGGTGACAGTGACCAACAGACTTGGCTGCAACACTTGCCCCGGTTTCTGTCTCATGAAACTTATCACCCGTTCTCAGTTTCACTACCTTTTTGTTGCCCTATGTAACAGATTACATATCTGGGATCCTGATCCGGTATCAAATACTCAGGATGCAGAGGATACTGAGAAACAGTTCTTTGTAACGAACACACCCGAAGAAGATGCATCATATGCACTTTCTTCGTTTGGGCGGCATAGGAATTCTGGTATTCCCCTATTTCCTGCTCTGTCTTATAAAAATTATAAGTTGGAGCGGGACCAACGTTCCCAGGTCAGTATAACAAGTGGGTTCGGTCAATACATCCATATTATTATCTTGATTAAGGAGTGATATGGTCGCTACCTGGAGAGAGAGAGAAGAAAACACTCTGCGTGCGCTCTTGCAAGATCAGATTGGTTATTTATTTTATCTAATCAGGATGGCTCCCACTGTTTTTATCAAATCTTCCTTCAAACCTTAAAAGGAAAGACTGGCCGGGATTAATTACACTCTACAAGTTCGCCAATCTTTCAGCCAGGCCAGTGTCGGTACTTTGAGGGAGGTTCCCCGTGCTTTCGCACGGACCTAATTACTGTAAACCTCGTTTTCCCAGAGGCGTAACCCCGTTGACACCTTTCTAGACACCTACTTGATCGGCTAATTGCAAAGTGCAAAACTCTCCCAGGAGTAACAATTACTTGCAGTGGGTATCGGGATCCAACTAACATATAGAAGGTATGCAATCTCATTGCAAGTTTCAACACTTGAAACTCCTGATAAAGGTTTTTACCCCTAGCACCTATGACCTTAACTATGGTCAACAAATCATAAGCACTAGTCAAGTTCTACCCGTCATTTCGTGATTAATTAGACCCACCCACATGACCCTTAACTAAGGTCAACAAAGTCACGCAACTTTCCTAACTAATCGCATCATATGCGGTGTAGGAAGACATCACTTAGCTACCGTACACTGTGCCTTGACTATGGTCAACAAACACAGCACGAATACTAAGTACTCTACTTCCTAAAATGACGGAGGGTTGCGTATGGTTTTTGTGAAAACCTTTAACGCTTTGAACATGATATCGTTGCGGAATCAAATGGTTTTTAAATGGAATGTTTTTGAGGCTTTTTCTAGTTTTTCTAAAGGGGTCACTCCCGGTGAAGGGATCGTCGGCCCTTTCCTCGTCGAATGAGGTGCGGGATATATCATATATATCACTGTACAAAGCAGAAACTATAGAAGCAATCAAAAGACAAACCAAGTGATGTAGCATCTGCCAGTTATTGCTAAAGGAGTCACTCCCGGTGAAGGGATCTCGGTCCTTTCCCTATCGAATAAGGTGCAGGATGTTCTACAAGGAACACCGCGATGCAAAGCAAGAACTGTAGCTACCTGTTTTTATTTTGAAATTCGATTCCACAACATCAATTAGGTTTATTTTCTTTCATTAATCTCATTAATGAATATCCCATTATTTAAGTCCACCTAATCATCACAGATAAATATAACGTACGCTTATGCCATCCGCATTCGCCTCGATGTCCCGTCTGCACCGTTAGGTTAGGTAACTAACGGCAGAGCGGGGCAGGGCTAGCGCGGGTGTAAAACATAAGTAACGTCTATATAATATATCATATATACTATATACTGTATCTATCACAGAACATCACATGATCACATCACAGATATCGCAGCAGAAGAAACATATGAAATATTGGATATACTAGGACGTCCGTGTTTTCAATACGAGCCAGTATAAAACACGGATTCAACGGTCGTGATGAATATCCAATCCCACACCCCTAGACCCCTACGAGAGCGGCAAGCAACCCTACCAATTCTAGGGTTAGGAGACCCGGACTCGACTCCTCAAGTTGGTCTCCCACTGGACCCCAGAACCCGGTTACTTGTGCTCCCCTCCTTGGGTCTATTCTAATGCGGAAAAGTAAATAATATACAAATGGTGACAACATCCGCAACCTGGAAGTTTCCCAATAAAAGAATATTACATACAAGTTTTTACATGAATGAAAATGAAAAAACACTCATCTCACATAAAACCCTCCCGGCTGTTCGAACACGACGATCCAATATAACATATCCAGCAACACATAACATCACATGTCATCAACGTAAGTAAATATGCGCATCCCAATTGTCGTTGACATATAGCAACGAAACCGGTGATATCACATATTACACTTACAGTCACAGAAAAGAAAGTGTAAAACTACAACAGTTGGAATCCGCAATCTCTTTAGACATCGCATGCCTAATCAAATGAATTCCTTAGACATCGCATGCCTAACAATTATAAACCCCGCATTTTAGTCTCATTATCGAAAACACTTTTCAATATCAAGTCGGGCAATTCAACAAGATTCCCGAAAAACTGATCGAATGCTCGTCGGAAACTTTAGTAGGCGGCCGCACCCCTGATACCGTCGACGAAGTGCACCAAGGCGGAACACCGCTGCCGCGAGCACCCGGACGGATGCTTTCGACGACGGGGTTCTCCTACAGTCACTTGGTCGGGGCTATGGAGTGAGGCTGTCTATTAAGTTTATCCGGCGAGTATCCGCGTACACTACGTGATTGCGACGGACTTTTGATCACATCAAAATTCCGTGGCAACAGATCAAGTGAGACTAAACTGCTATGTTTATAACATTCATCCAGTCATCTCATAACTATTTGCGAATTCCAAGTATTGTATCACATTCCGGATAAATAGAAAATGTTAAACTTTCCGATCGAACAATCGAACACCCAAGTTTTCCTGATATAGCTCAACACATGAAATAAGTCTAAAACCATTCAGTTCATGCCTCCGTACCAACGGTCCAGCCGTAGAAGGGTCAAGCCAACGCCTCACATGTGGCACGCCGTACTGCCCCAAACCCTAAGGTTCAAAGGGCAGTTCAAGACGGTCACATAATCGAGTTAAGGTTTGTTGTCTTCTAGAGGGTCCATCGTGTTACTTGCACTACTTAGAACATCGTTAAACTACGGAAAAATCCAACAATTGGAAATTTCCCTGCATGGGAAAAAGTGGGTATTTATATCAGGTCGAACTTTTTAACATATTCCAAAATTATCGGGAAAAACACAGACGAAGTTAAACTTCCCGATCGAAACACCGAGTCCCCAATACAACCCAGAAAATTCAACTCTTGAATAAATATTAAAAATTCCCAGAAAAACCAGAAACAAAATATAAGAATTACTGTGCAGAAAAAAATGTCTGAAGAGACGAAGTCGCCGCGGAACCGCCGCATTAGGCATGCTAATGCCGCGGCTCCGCCGCACTATAATCGATTCATGGGTCCCGTTTTATACAGTAATTCTTAGAATCTTCTACTGAGTTTTCTGCATACTTTTAATTCTCAAAAAACCATGATTTCAGAAAATGTCCAGAGAGCATTTTTGGGTTTGGGTTTTGGTTCGATCGGACTTCTAATTCCGTCTACGCATCGCCTAAGGCTCTAGCTAGGCTCTGATACCACTGTAGGGTTCCTAGGCACGCTAATTAAGTCTCACAAGTGATCAAACATGCCCAATTGAAATTTTACAAGTGCCGAGAAACCCTAATACATATCGTTAACTAGATATATAGGCGATACGATGCAAATAAACAACTTTATCTAAACGGAAAGAGGCTACAACCTTTGTAGATCCGGTCCTCCACCTCCTGGGCTCCATGATGACGTCCCTCCGTTGTCCAAATTGAATCCATGACTCTAGCATCGGCTTCATCGGAGAAAAGGGCGGACTTGGTCGTCGGCTTCGATGCCGAAGATGATCTACGTCGAGGCATCACAAGATCAAGCTCCAACTTCACCAAGCCTTGAAAACTTGTGAAGAAAACACCCTATACTACTTGGCAAGAGGTAGAGGATGAAGAAATAGGAAGTGGGTTCACTTTAGAATTGGATTTCTCACTCATTTTGGCTAGTTGCCATTGATGAAGCAAGCTTTCTTCATCTTTTAAGAAGAAGAAGATGAAGATGATAATATGATAAGTCTTAAAGAATAATTGAAAAAGAATTGATTCTTATCATATTCTAACCTTAGTTAAGTGTAGAGAATAGACTAGGGTTAGTTTAAAAGGTTAGGGTTAAGGATGAGAATAAAAAGGTCATTTAGTCAAAGCTTCATGAAGCTTCAACTAAAAACAAATCAAGCCACCATTCATTTATCTTTCAATTTATTCAAAATGAATAAACAAATAAGATAAATGAATAAGTAAAACCCTAATCAACAACTTAACCATGGTTTAATTCTTTACACTTAACCAAATAAGCATGTATCATCAAACATGATACAATCAAGTGCACAAAAGTATATCACATATACAACTTGCACAAATCAAGTGAGAAAATCCACTTAAAGTGAACCAATACTAGTTGATGCAAAGTAATATATCAAATATATAATTATACATTAAATCATTAAATCAACATTTGATTCAACGATCCGGTCATATCGCATATAACCGACCAGTATCCTATGTATCGGCTTATCGAATCAATCCTTGATTCGATAACTAGGTTATATCGCATATAACCAATCGATACATTCATCGCGAGAATAGAATACGGTATCACATACATGCATTATTCTCGGTCCCGCACATATCTCATAAGCGCTCCTATTTCATTTCGCTTGAGCCAGGAAACCTCTGTGTAGGACTCTAAAGACTCGTTAATACGCCGGCAGCAGATGATGATCATATCAAACACCCACAAGCCGCAAGCGGTCTGCTAAACGTAACGTCCACCTGGGTATTGAGCGATCAGAAGAATGACGAGCAAGCCCGCTCACACTCCTATGAATCCAACCAGTAACACTTACCGTATAGTCCGGTCTGTTCGTCTGATATGTCGCATATCTTGCCTAGGGGTGGTAAACGTCAGACCCCAATAGCTCGATAATTCATGCCGACGTAAGGTCTATAACATTCGTGAAACTGCTGATAACTCTTACCAGTATATCACTGCAACCCTGGCCAGGGATTTCCTGTTATGGCCAGTCGAGCATAGCACAACATCAACCCCCAATACCGGGAGAGACGAATCCCCTCCTATCGCTCATTGCCTCCATGTGAATCAGGACTGTACCCAAAAACCACCTGTTTGCACGACTCAGTAGAGCTGTGGTAGGGTGGAAATCAAAGCACAGTGGGAGACACACAAGACTCTATGACGATCTCGGGTCAACAGACTAAGCTGTACCAGTGTCACCAGAGAACTGCCATCTGACGTGAGGTATAATACCATCTAGGAGTTCTCGGCGAGTCCGTTCAGTGTACCCAGTCTCCACTGAGCACCCGCATACCATCTCTGATGTCAAACACCAATGGATATGGGATCATCCATCACCCATCACATGGGTCGAGAAGATATACGCTAGTCTACTCTGGAATATCGATGTCCAGTCTCGATATTCCCACGACTAGGAACAATGAAGGATGTACTCATTGACTACCCAGGCCCCACTAGTATGATCTACATCATAGTCCTGGAAGTCGAGTACACATCCTAAGGGCTTTATCAACATGTAATCAGAGAGACAGAAAGTATACATGTTAAGATAAAGAGCAACCAGATAGCGTACTATCATGTCGAGCAAGAAAGTCCTACCTATATATGTCCCAGCATCCACTACAATATACATCCTATGTACAGTAATGGCCTCTAGGGCATACATATAACTAACAGATGCAATAAATTGATATTAATCCAATCCTGGAGAAACGATCGGAAGCAGTTTTAGAACATAAGTGGATGTTCTAGGGATATGATAACGACAGCCTCGTTCGGGGGACAGTTATCATTCCAGGCTTCCAAGGTGACCTGGATGACGGAGAGGTTGTCAGAGTTATATTTTTTCCTCTGACGAGGGGCGGTATTATGGATAGGTGGTCCAGGAGGATACTGAGGGAGGCATGGCGCAGGATACTGATTAAGTTCAGTTGACGATACAGTCTACGAAGTTTGGATTTGGAGTTCACTTATGAGCTAGGTCCCATCAGACATCCAGACACATTCTAAGACAGGTATTGCTCATTTTGGGAGATGGCTTTCTCCGCGAACTTGAGATATAGAGAGACATAGAAAGAAACATCAAAGCGGATCCACTCGCTGAGGCTATTCCTCGAACGCAATAGTTTCGCAAACGAGCTTTGTGAGACTGACTAGTAGAGGAGTTAGGTGTTCGGTATCACACGGGCTGTGAGTATGCGACATCGCAATAATTAGCCTTGAGTGCTAGTGGGAGATTGTTGGAGATAGTGTCCTCAGAGTCAATTATTAGATCACAGGCACGTGATTGCAATGATTGAGGGAGGACTTATCCCGGTAGGACAGTCTTACTGAAGATGTTAGTATGCTATCTGGTTTACCTTTATCATCATGTACTGCGATAGGTGATCTTACAGGTCACTATTGCACATTGGTAGAGCCCCTAGGATTCTTGCTTGACTGCCAGCAGTATGAGGGCGATCATATACGTGGGAGCTGGTAGTCTATAAGCACATCCTTAAAAGGTCCCTAGTCGTGGGAGTTTCGAGACAGGGCATCGATACTCCAGAGTAGACTAGTGTATACAGTCGAGACCCCGACGAGGGGCGGTGGCTGGTCTCACAAGCCACTGGTGTCAGTTGGTTCACCTAAGATGTATACAGGTGCTCATTGGGTTATAAGTACACCGGACAGGACTCACCGGGAACATGCTAGTTGGTCTTATACCTGACGTCAGATAGCAGTTCCCTGGTGACATGTGTACAGGTTAGTTCATCGACCCGAGGATCGTCATTTTTCTCGTGTGAGTTCCCACTGTACTTTGATTACTACCCTACCACGCTCAAAGGAGACGTGCAAACAGATATTAGTTGGGTACAGTCCCGTGCCACATGGAGGCAGTGAGAGGATCTGCTGTTGGATATATGTATGCCCTAGAGGCCATTATGTGATAGTGGATGTATCTATACATGTATATATATATTCAGTATGCATTCTTGCTCGACATGATAGTATGCTATCTGGTTCTTCTTTATCTGACATGTTGATTTGATCATGCTTTTATTCATTCATACATGCTGATAAAGCCCTGAGGATATCGGCTTGACTACAGTGATTATGATAGAGATCATACTAGTGGGACATCTGTAGTTTATAAGCATATCCTGAAATGTCCCTAGTCGGAGGTGTATCGAGACGGGGCATCGATATACCAGAGTAGACTAGCGTATATGATACTAGACCCATGTGATGGGCGATGGATGTTCCCACATTCATCGATGTTTGACATCAAGATCATATACGGGTGCTCAGTGGTGACTGGGTACACTGGACGGACTCACCGAGAACTCCTATATGGAATTATATCTATCGTCGGATAGCAGTTCTCAGGTGACACTGGTACAGGTTAGTCTGTAGACCCGAGATCGTCATAGAGTCTTGTGTATTCTCCCACTGTACTTTGATTGCCACCCTACCACGGCTCTACCGAGTCGTGCAAACAGGTGGCCGTTGGGTACAGTCCCGAGACACACGAAGGCGATGAGCGATAGGAGGGGTTTCGTCTCTCCCGATATTGGGAGTTGATGCTGTGCAGTGCCCGACTGGTTATATCAGCAAGTCCCTGGCCAGGGCTGCTGAGAATTGCTGATAAGTGTTATCAGTAGTTTCTCGATCTGTTATAGACCATTCACCGGCACGACTTATTGAGTTATTGGGGTCGACGTGACCATCCCTAGGCTCTATATGCAGCATATCTGACGAAGAGACCGGACTGTACGGTAGTGTTGCCGGTTGGCTCGACGGGAGTTGTAGCAGATTCGCTTGTTTTCTTCTGATCGCTCAATACCCGGGTGGCCGTTACGTTTAGCTGACCGCTTGCGGCTTGGGGGTACTTGATATGATCATTACCCTCTGCCGACGTATTGACGAGTCTTAGAGTCCCACAAAGGAGTTACCCAGTCCAGGCGAAACGTTGTGGTGCGCATATGCGATATGCGCATGCACCCGATTAAAATACGCGTATAGGATACCGTACATTGATCGGGCGGCTTGCTTTTGGTGGGGTCATATGTGATATGGCCGGATTGATAAATCAAGTATTGATTTATCATTTAACCATTAGTTTTCTCACTTAAAACCTTTTCTTGGATGATGGATGTGTGCATGCATGTATGTTTTCTTTCTTTCTTACTAGTTTCATGCACATATGGATGTGCATACATACATAGATACATACACCCATCTATCATGGTTGTTTACACATGGAAATGGTGGCAATATGAGACTCACACCATGGATAAATCTTTTGTTTTTATTTGATTTAAGGTTTAAAACATAATAGAAAAAGGAAAGGATAATCTTCACTTGCTTCTACACTCTTCTTTAACCTAACCATTCTCACCTACCCTTGACCTTGGATTAACCTTTCCTTACATGATTTAAACCCTAATTAAATACCAACCAAAAGATTTAACCATGGTTTGAAGTGAGAAGGAATAAAATATAAAAGGATATATTTACTATGGTTATTTTTCTTCTCTTGTTAAAATATTGCCACCATCTTCTTCCTCCTTCATATTTGCTCTCTAGTTTCTTCTAGTGAGTTATATACACATAAAGAAAGGTTTTTGAAGTGAGAATCTTAACCACAACTTCATTCTACACAAGTTTAGCCAACTTGTTTAGAGTGTTCTCTTCGATTCTTGAAGTTGCGAGCTTGGACGGGGAACTCCGGGTGGATCGTCGTGGACGTGAGAGGACTTCAAGAGGACCTTCTTCCAACACCCAAGACACCAAGGAGTCCAACAAAAGGGAGCTACAAAGGTTGTAGTCTGTCACGTCCCGAAAGTACGGAACATGATCGGCACTTAAACTACGAGACGTCTTGAGACATATGTAATCTAAGTAAGCCGAAAACCCAGAAACCCAAACCAAGAAAAGTAGTAGAGTGAAGGAAAACCAATTTAAAACAAGTAGTTTTAATAGCATAAGCCGAGTTATGCGATTTTAAAAAAAAACATCAAGTAATTCCTAAAAATTTCGGCAGAGTCTCCTTTGTAAATACCGGCTCCCAAACGGGATACAACATGAATAGTATACGAAATCAATAAAAGGCATCCCCAAGCGGGAGCTAGCTCTTCGTCAATCGACGGTCACAACCACACAAGCAAAATAATATACAACGCCAACTGCGAGGATCAAAATTCAAATGGAAACTCAAAACCACAAGAAAACCACAGAAATATAACGCGCGACTCTAAGGTCGAAGGAATAACATCACTGGTCTCTATCTCAAATGAATACATGTTTGGTTGATGGAACTTCTAGATACAACAGAGTAATAATATATAAGTTATATAATGGGGGTGTACGATACAAGTAAACCCACCTACTAGCAAATCACCCGAAGGAAACTAAGCCCGCAAGCCGTAAAGAAACCTGTACGGCAAACCTGCAAGAAACTGGGTCACAACGGGGGTGAGTTGCCAACTCGTGAATAGAAAAACATCTACGAACAGAAATCACATAAATAACGCAACCTAGGTCAATGATCATAATATATCCTCAAATATATGTATAACATGCAGCCTATAACAATGGCTAGGGGAATATCTAACCCAAGTGTAATCTCATGTGCCCGTGTCAGTGCTTCAGGTAGCGATATATCATATGAATGAGGTATGAATGCATGAAAACAGAATACATGTAAATGAAGAACTGTTTTCATAATTTAGTGAGATTTCCTTTGTATTTTTAAAATGAGGTATCATAATGAAATCAGCATAAAACAGTGCCTAGCATCGGCACAAAACATAATCCCAATATCTCGATATCTCTGTATCACAGTCTCTGTACCTCAATATCTCGAAATCTCAATGTCTCAATCACAATATCTAGGGCGCCGTCAGTCCAGACCGGCCCCTACCATCCATCTCAAGACCACGACGGTATCCTCCGGATATCCGACGCGTCGGGTAAAATCACCGGTAGGTAGTGCTCCCCTGCCAGGCTCACATCGTCATCATCATGCGCTTCTTTCCCCGGGGTACCTTACCGGGTCCACCATGTACCCGAAACGGTTCATCCGTCTCCTCGAATCGGGTCTCGAAATCCATCAGCAAACTCATGGTGGACGAGTCATACATCATGGGAAAAACCGCACTTTTATTTAAAAAGAGAGAAATTAGTTTATATGTGTTTTGCGGTTTTCCTCCAAATCCAGAAAATATCATGGAAATCCGAATCATCAATAGCATGTAAAACCATGAATATAAGCATGAGAATGAATAACGGTATGCATGAAGCGACAAGTAATAACTACAATATCTAAGCTGGCATATAAGGTATGTACACCAATATTATGTCAAACTACTGGCTATCAAGCTAAGTTATGCAACAATATTTTCTAAGGTGTACGTGACATGGCAATTACGGATGAAGATGTGTGTGAGCCGGCAAGTAAGTGTATGTGGTACATACGCATCATCGGTAATGGTGCTGGTGTCCTAACAGCATAATGTCAACAATGCAATATGAAATAACAATGTAAATATGCGATGCGGAGCGAGCAACGAAAATGAGCGGGAGCTAAAAATTAAACAATGGTGCCATTTGAAATCACACGAATCGCGGGGTTTTGAAAATAGGGCTACGGTGGTTTTTAAGAAAGGATACGTCTTTTGAAATATCCGTAGATCCCTTGACCTGTCTTTTAAAATACCCACGATCCGCTAGTTTTGAAATAGGTAGGAGTCTAATCTAATCTAACAACTACACTAAACTATACGGCTGAACTAACAAGATGAACTACAGGTAAGGAAACCGCCTATCATCTGAGTCGATACATATACATACCTGTATATATACAGTCGGTGATCCCGCCTCAATAATATCATCTCCGATACCATATCTATAAGCAGGCATCCCAAGTCAAGCGTGCGGATCAATCATCAATATAGCTCGTACGTAAATCCGTCGTACGGCATCCCAAATCTGGGTACGGGTCAATATCACATTCATCATACTATTCACCTGGTATCCTCTTTATCAAACATCATGATCGGGGTACTGATCTACGTCTAGTACAATACTGATACCGTCTAAGTATGCATGCACGTGTGTGAAACACTACGTCAAGACCCGTTACAACGTCATGTCGTATCTCAAATACGAACCCTGCTATATCACCGATCTCACGGCCTCAAATCAAATCTCATCGACTCATCTTAAATCCCAAGTACTATCCTCATTATCCATGCATGTGTATATGAATGTACATATGCATAGTCCCATACCCATGCATATATACATATATACACATCCCAATCGGTGCACAAGAAAGTA
Source organism: Agapanthus africanus (assembly GCA_030015575.1). Lineage (NCBI taxonomy): Eukaryota > Viridiplantae > Streptophyta > Magnoliopsida > Asparagales > Amaryllidaceae > Agapanthus > Agapanthus africanus. Next base: position 378,411,949 of record JASDDO010000012.1, read on the forward strand.
ATGTATGCAAGTCTGTGTGTGCGTATGTGGTAAAACAACTACTCTAGGGTTTCTCAACTAACCCAAAGCTGTAAGTCTACGCTAGCGCCCCGGCCGTCTACAGACGCCAAATGCGGAACAAAAACTTTTTAACTGGCGCTATCGTATACTTTAACCCGGATCTGCCATTATTGCTAAACTAACAAACTGTAAAGAGTGTAGAAAGGTTATACCGAACGATCCGAGTCCTTCGTTCTTTAACCATCATCCCACGCTCCGTTGCGGCTGCTCCGATCTCGTCGATCTCCGATTCCTTCGTCGAGGTGGCACCACGTCGACGATTCTTTCAACGGGCTCCCGCCTCTGACTCGAGGCAACTCGGTCGTCAAGTTTGCTAAAATAGACGACCAAGAATGATGTAGAGAATGAGTAGATGACTTTGTCTCACTTCGTCCAAGTCCGTGGACGATCGGTAAATGAAGTTGCCGAGGGAATCGGGTGAATGGAAATTGAACTAGGAAATTTCCATACACTAAACTATATGAAATCTTTGGACAAAAATGAATGAATCAAATCTCTCTCTCCCACAATGAAGTGGCCGGCCATATATATCAAAGGAGGGAGGTGAGTGTAGGAGAGTTCAAGTGGTGACCATAACAAATGATAGTTATCATAACAATAATGAAAGAATGAATCATCAACTATCATTAAATGGAACCAATCACATTAAACCTAGTCACCTTGCATCATTAATGAACCATTAATGACACATATGAGTCATATGCTTAATCACCACTTCTAGAACCTTCTAGAAGCATGACTCACCACATCAAGAAAAGATAAATCCGTATTTAACCGAATGTCAAAATACGGCTGATAGAAAACAGGAAACTGGCAACTTCCAAAAGTGATCCTGAAACGACTTTCAGGATAACCCCGAAACTGTATAAATATACCCGCATTTGTATTACGACCGAATACAAATGCAACTGAGACAAAGATATTATACCTACTCAATATAATACTCGGATCCGGCTTAAACCAAAGCCGACCAGTATCATCTGTCCGAAAATCGACACGTGCGTAAACGCACGTGCATTTTCCGAACCCTGCCATAAAAACATACGGCCTCTACAACGTTTCGCCCGAACTTTGGAAACTGTCTGTGGGGGACTCTAATGACTCGTCAGCACCCTGGCAGTGGGTTTAACCACAAACCGTCAGCGGCACTAGCTATGCGTAACGGCTGCCCATGGACTGACCTCAAGGGTGGCCGAGGAGCGAACTCAAGGGAGACCGATGAGCGAACTCCTCCGAAAACCCTACTGAGCCTAACAGTGACAATGTATATACAGTCCGGTCCGTTCGTCAATGAGTATCGCATATCCGCCTAGGGGGCTAGTAACGTCAGACCCCCAATAGCAGTATAAGTCGTGTCGGAGTGAAGCCCAATTACACCCTGAGATACTACTGGAGTACCTACCAGTAAATCTCCTGCCATGGCCATGGACTTTGTGTAATGGCTCTCCTAGACACTGCACGACCTCGCCCCCAATACCGGGAGAGACGAATCCCCTGCCGATCCGCTCACGTGCCTCCATATGGCTCGGGACTGTACCCAAAAACTACCTGTTTGCACGACTCCTTTGAGCCGTGGTAGGGTAGAAATCAAAGCACAGTGGGAACTCACACGAGACAAATGACGACCTCAGGTCGATGAACTAACCTGTACACATGTCACCAGGGAACTGCTATCTGACGATAGGTATAGTACTAACTAGAAGATTCCCGGCGAGTCCTGTCCGGTGTACTCATAACCCAATGAGCACCTGTATACATCTTAGGTGATCCAACTGACACCAGTGGCTTGTGAGACCGGCCACCGCCCCTCGTCGGGGTCTCGACTGTACACACTAGTCTACTCCGGAGTATCGATGCCCTGTCTTGAAACTCCCACGACTAGGGACCACAATTAAGGATATGCATATAAACTACCCAACTCTCACGTATATGATCGCCATCATACTGTTGGTAGTAAAGCAAGATCCTAAGGGCTCTATCAAAGTGTAACATGCAATCAGTCACCTGAACATGTACACGACTGATAAAGGCAAACCAGATAGCATACTATCATTTCGAGTAAGACTGTGCTACCGGGATAGGTCCTCCGCAATCATTGCAATCACGTACCTGCGATCCAATAATTGACTATGAGGGCACTATCTCCAACAATCTCCCACTTGCACTCAAGGCTAATATTGCGATGTCGACTACTCACAGCCCGTGTGAAACCGAACATCCAACTCCTCTACTAATCAGTTTCACAAAGCCCGTTTGTAAAACTATTGTGTTCGAGAAATAGCCTCGGTGAGTGGATCCGCCTAGAAGTTTCTTTCTGTATCTCTCTTAATCTCAAGTTCGCGGAGAAAGCCATCTCTCGAATTGAGTAGTACCTGTCTTAGAATATGTCTGGATATCTGATGGGACCTCAGTTCATAAATGAACTCTATATCCAAACTTCTTAGACTGAATCGATCACTGAACCTAATCAGTATCGGGCACCATGCCACCCACAGTATCCTCTGGAACCACCTGTCCATAATACTGTCCCTCGTCAGAGGGAAAACTCAAACTCTGACAATCACTCTGTCATCCATGTCACCTTTGAAGCCTGGAATGATAACTGTCTCCCGAAGGAGGCTGCCGTCATCAAATCCGTAGAACATGTACTAATGTTCTAAAACCGCTTCCTTATGTTTCTCCAGGATTGGATTAATACAAACTTATTGCATCTAGTGCAAAACCAACATTTGGTGTGGTACTTGACATCTCATGATTGACTCAATTGCCTAAGCAAGTGATCTGCCAATCATGCACATCCCTCTCCCCTTTAGTCTATACGACAGCTTTAGAGAGGCTGACTCCATCACCTGCAGGTACACCACCATGCTAGGAGTCAACTATTCCAAAAACCATTAGAATATCTGTCAAAGTACCCACATTGGGAAACTACCCAAATCCAGATCTAAAACCATAGATCTAGAAACCAGAATGTCAAATATTATATCCATATCCTGTCTGGAGAAACAACTGTGTGACGACCACAATACAACCGATCGTAGTATAGGAATTTTACTTCCTACTCTGTGTATGTCATCCAGATACCATGACATCACATCCTACTACCTCCTTAACTGATCCATCCCCCATTCTGATTGAAGTCAAACCCATGACTGTCACATCAAAATTAGATGATCTATCTCCGCTATAACTGCTCAAGTCTATAAATAGATATAAGCATCTTGCCCACTATGCTTCCGCTGCTCCCACTGACTACGACAACCCTCCTACCGGGTCTCATATCCTGGAACAACAGTAGTGTCAAGTCTTGGTAGATAAGAACCTCCCTGTCACCGTCCTTGAGGCTACAGAAGTACCTCTCGGGTGTCTGAGGTTACCTACCATATCTGCGGAGTGGCTATTGGAATGTCAAACCTGATTGAATGTATATGTCCTATTAAATTTTCCGTAATCGTTCGCGGTTCTGGAATCACTTCCAGTTCTACCATACTCCCACTACTGTTTTCTGAAAAAGATCCATTTTTTACTAAAACTGTGACGAGTCAAGAACAATATCACTATTGATCTTCCAAATGGTAGAATATCAACCCTCGTCATAGCCAGGGTCAACCCACAAACAGCCATTACAGAATCGTGCCCTGAGTTATCCAGAGTCTGGTTTTAATCATAAGCTGGACAACTCCCCGTACCTTAACATCTTTTAAGGTACAATCCATTCTATATCCAATACAGAAACTTTGGCACTAATTTAATTGGAACCATATTCAAACCATGCAGCTGTCTCCAATACATATCAACTTAATGGAAGGAGGCTAATCAGCATTACTCAACTTAGGAATCCATCCAATTATGAGTAACCTGAAAGAGAAACACGTTTCTCAAAACCATCACTATCATCTGAATACCAATCACAAGAATCTACATCTTCGATCTCTTTGAAGAATCCCGATACTTGTGACACCTGGTTCTTTACTTTATTCTTATACCCATAACTTCTCAAAACTTAGACCTTGTATTTCTACGAAACACTTGTCTAAATACTAGAGAAGTTATAAGTAAACAGAACATAGTACGAGGACCTACCCCTTTGTCTTGATGGACACTTGGACAACATACAATACTCTGTATAAGTCCGCTGAGTTAAACAACTCAAAACCTGTGCGTTGTAGGTGGAAAACCGTACCCTGGCGATTTCCTCAAATATCACCAATTACAACGAATTCCGATATAATGAGGATGATCACCTAATTCCCAATATCTTACTCCCACTCATCATCTGTAAAACCATACAGATATGAGAATGAAACCTGGTAAATACATACCCTTGGAGTAAGTGTCTAATCGGGAAAACAGTTTTTCTTTTAACAATGCACTGAAACATGAAAATGTTTCGTAGGGGTATCCTGGTATTCATAGCAATGCCTCTTCCATAATCCAATTCATGACTTCAACCGTATATTTTACTGCCATCTCTCCAAATCACTTTATTTGTCTTTAGTCGTTACCTTCTGTACACCATCGTTAGGCTAAATGGCTTTCTTCCTTCCCTACCGTTCGGCACCAGCCTATGGTTTGGAAGAAGACTATCCAGTAAGCATAATAGGTGTACCCTCCTAAACCAAGGAGTACTCGCATCTCGAGAGAAGGTGATGATAAAAGACAGCTGAATAATACCTTATTCTTTTAAAGGTGAAATAGGAGTGGCGATGAAGTACGCGGTTTTGGTCGTGAATGATATCAGTCGCAATTTACTTTGCCCTCTTTCTAATCCCTTTATTTTGTCTTTACATATTACCTTCTGCACACCCTACTTAGGCTAATTGGTTTTCTTCATTCCCTACCTTTCGGCACCAGCCTATGGTTTGGAATAAGACTATCCAATAAGCGTAATAGGTGTACTCTCCTAAACCAAGGAGCTCTCGCAACCTGAGAGAAGGTGATAATAAAAGACAACTGAATAAACCAATTATATTTCTCCTGAACCTGGATCCATCCCCGAAGAAGTCCCTTCGAGTTCGTATATAACCATACGATGGATCTATCCAATGGAAGTGGATATCCGTAGTAATACGGGTGTTCTGAGAAATTCAAAGGGTAAAAGAAGGAGTGGCAATGACTTATGCAACTCAGACAATCCAAAAGCCAGTATTTTAAGAAGGTTCGGTCAACCTGGTCACTGGGTCATAGTCTAGGGTCGGTCAAAGGTCGCTGCCAAAGAGAGAGAGAGAAAAGAAACACTCTGCGTGCACTCTAACCTAGATCAGAATGGTCATCATTTTATCTAATCCGGAAACCTCCCACTGTCCTGTCAAATTCTCCTCCAAACCTAAAGAAGAATCAATCGGGATCACCCGAAGAGTAAACCAACTCATCAGTGGGAATCGGGATCCAACTCTCATCGCATGATAACGTGATGGAATGCATCCACGTTATTCATACTCCAGAAGGTATGCGCATACTTGGCAAGTTTCAGTTTCTTTAGAAACTCCCGATATAGTTTTTTTCCCATGCTCTTATGATCGTGACTAAGGGCCAGCCCATCATAAGTCACATGTCAAGTTCTTCCCATCATTATCTTGTTAATTTGAACCCACCCGTACTCGCCCTTGACTAAGGGCCAACAAGGCTATACGACTGTCCCAAACCAACTCATCTATCTATGCAACATGTGAACACCCCAGCAGCTACCAATCACTATGTCCTAGCTAAGGGCTAGACCAACATAGCTTGAATACTACTGACCATTCATATGAAATGACGGAGGGCTACGGCTGGTTTTTGGCGAAAAACCTTTAACGTAGTGAACTTGATATCGCTGAAGGTACCTGATAGCTTTTTAAAATATAGTGGCGAAAACCTTTTGCTAAAGAGGTCACTCCCGGTAAAGGGATCTCGGCTCTTTCCTCGTGGAATGAGGTGCAGGATATTCCACTGAATACCGCTATGCAAAGCAACTTGTAATCGACTATAGTGAAGTTATTACCCTGACGCAAACTTCTGTCCAAGGGGTCAGTCCCGGTGAAGGGATATCTGCCCTTGCCCCGTCGAATGAGGTGCAGGATATTCCACTGAATACCGCTATGCATAACAAAAGAAAACGTCTTTGCAATAACACTTTTTAAATTTGTTCCAACAACTGCAAATAGGTTTGTTTTACTTTGCGTTGATCAGAATCAACGCAGTCCCATCATTTAATCACACCAGAAAAGAACGAAAATAAAATGTACGTATATGCCATCCGCATTCGTCACTGGGTCCCGTCATCACCCGTTAGGTTACTTAACTAACGACAGAGCGGGGACTGGACTAGCGCGGGTGTAAAACATATACAACATCTAATAGTATATAAACCAATATACAATAATCGCTCCAGGCGTGATAATATGCAACATTACAGAAAAGTAATAAGCATCACAGAACAATACAAATAATCTGGGATCCCCGAGTTTCACAGAGCCGCTGGTGAAACTCGACGTTCCCCTGTCGTGTGGATAGCCTGTGCAATGAAACCTATACCCCTACGGATGCGGCAAGTTACCCGCCAAAACCTGAAGCGAGGCAGCCCCCTACAGCATAGTGAATGGACCACCCAGCACTTCACGGAATCCGGTAATCTTGGGCACCCCTCCTTGGGTCAACCTGTACCCCCTACGAGTGCGGCGAACAGTCTGCCAATTCTAGAGTGGGGCCCCTCTGCCTCTCAAAGCCATGAGATGCGGACCCGTTGCTTCTCAGAACCCGGCTATCCGTGTACTCCGTCTCGGGGCAAAACCTAGTACAGTAATGAAAATAGTACAATAGGTACATCGACCGCAACCTGGTCGTGCCCCAAAAGAATATTATACAACAGGCAGTGACGGCAGTCCACAAGTTGGACGCTCGCCCCGCAATATCAAATGTACAAATAAACTCAAACTGTACTACCATTGCACACTGCTATCCACCACGACAAATCCGCAACATCACAGCACAACACAGAACATCAACGCGAATGTCACGTTCGCAAACCCGTCTAAAAGAACTATAGCAATTAAACACGGTTTACCGATCAAATGACATTCCCGGTCGGAGATATAATGTAAGCACTGTAAACTAACGTGTTTAAATTACGATCGAGCAAAGACCAATTATCAAAAAGTGGGCCCCACTGCTTACTGGTGAACAGTAACAAAACCTGGGCCAAAATTATATATACCAAAAACCCCAAAATCCCAACAGGAACCCACAGAAAAAATTTGGTTCACTGATCTTCTAGAACGGCCGCGGATGGGCGGCCAAACCATGGGTTTGGCCGCTAATCCGCGGCTCTCTGGTAAGATTGCGAGCCCAAATTTTGTCCGTACGCTCAAAAAACCCTCCACGGATTTTTAAGATATTCAGAATTAATTTTTGACACCGTTTAAAAACAACAGAAACTGTCGGCTAGGAATTTGCAGTTTTTAGTTTTCCGGTCGGATCGAAATTTGAAACGCGTTAGTACAAGTTAGTATAGCAAAATGGTGAGGCTCTGATACCACTGTAAGTCTACGCTAGCGCCCCGGCCGTCTACAGACGCCAAATGCGGAACAAAAACTTTTTAACTGGCGCTATCGTATACTTTAACCCGGATCTGCCATTATTGCTAAACTAACAAACTGTAAAGAGTGTAGAAAGGTTATACCGAATGATCCGAGTCCTTCGTTCTTTAACCATCATCCCACGCTCCGTTGCGGCTGCTCCGATCTCGTCGATCTCCGATTCCTTCGTCGAGGTGGCACCACGTCGACGATTCTTTAAACGGGCTCCCGCCTCTGACTCGAGGCAACTCGGTCTTCAAGTTTGCTAAAAGAGACGACCAAGAATGATGTAGAGAATGAGTAGATGACTTTGTCTCACTTCGTCCAATTCCGTGGACGATCGGTAAATGAAGTTGCCGAGGGAATCGGGTGAATGGAAATTGAACTAGGAAATTTCCATACACTAAACTATATGAAATCTTTGGCCAAAAATGAATGAATCAAATCTCTCTCTCCCACAATGAAGTGGCCGGCCATATATATCAAAGGAGGAAGGTGAGTGTAGGAGAGTTCAAGTGGTGACCATAACAAATGATAGTTATCATAACAATAATGAAAGAATGAATCATCAACTATCATTAAATGGAACCAATCACATTAAACCTAGTCACCTTGCATCATTAATGAACCATTAATGACACATATGAGTCATATGCTTAATCACCACTTCTAGAACCTTCTAGAAGCATGACTCACCACATCAAGAAAAGATAAATCCGTATTTAACCGAATGTCAAAATACGGCTGATAGAAAACAGGAAACTGGCAACTTCCAAAAGTGATCCTGAAACGACTTTCAGGATAACCGCGAAACTGTATAAATATACCCGCATTTGTATTACGACCGAATACAAATGCAACTGAGACAAAGATATTATACCTACTCAATATAATACTCGGATCCGGCTTAAACCAAAGCCGACCAGTATCATCTGTCCGAAAATCGACACGTGCGTAAACGCACGTGCATTTTCCGAACCCTGCCATAAAAACATACGGCCTCTACAACGTTTCGCCCGAACTTGGGAAACTGTCTGTGGGGGACTCTAATGACTCGTCAGCACCCTGGCAGTGGGTTTAACCACAAACCGTCAGCGGCACTAGCTATGCGTAACGGCTGCCCATGGACTGACCTCAAGGGTGGCCGAGGAGCGAACTCAAGGGAGACCGATGAGCGAACTCCTCCGAAAACCCTACTGAGCCTAACAGTGACAATGTATATACAGTCCGGTCCGTTCGTCAATGAGTATCGCATATCCGCCTAGGGGGCTAGTAACGTCAGACCCCCAATAGCAGTATAAGTCGTGTCGGAGTGAAGCCCAATTACACCCTGAGATACTACTGGAGTACCTACCAGTAAATCTCCTGCCATGGCCATGGACTTTGTGTAATGGGTCTCCTAGACACTGCACGACCTCGCCCCCAATACCGGGAGAGACGAATCCCCTGCCGATCCGCTCACGTGCCTCCATATGGCTCGGGACTGTACCCAAAAACTACCTTTTTGCACGACTCCTTTGAGCCGTGGTAGGGTAGAAATCAAAGCACAGTGGGAACTCACACGAGACAAATGACGACCTCTGGTCGATGAACTAACCTGTACACATGTCACCAGGGAACTGCTATCTGACGATAGGTATAGTACTAACTAGCAGATTCCCGGCGAGTCCTGTCCGGTGTACTCATAACCCAATGAGCACCTGTATACATCTTAGGTGATCCAACTGACACCAGTGGCTTGTGAGACCGGCCACCGCCCCTCGTCGGGGTCTCGACTGTACACACTAGTCTACTCCGGAGTATCGATGCCCTGTCTCGAAACTCCCACGACTAGGGACAACAATTAAGGATATGCATATAAACTACCCAACTCTCACGTATATGATCGCCATCATACTGTTGGTAGTAAAGCAAGATCCTAAGGGCTCTATCAAAGTGTAACATGCAATCAGTCACCTGAACATGTACACGACTGATAAAGGCAAACCAGATAGCATACTATCATTTCGAGTAAGACTGTGCTACCGGGATAGGTCCTCCGCAATCATTGCAATCACGTACCTGCGATCCAATAATTGACTATGAGGGCACTATCTCCAACAAAAGCTAATCCAGGAACACATAAACATAACATGGATATACATTCTCGTATCATAAAACACCTTTATAAACATATATATATAAGCTACACTACGGACTGCGGGGGTGCTATACGCCATCCACCCGACTTCTCCCCGTAGATATAAATCTACTCACCTGGTCCTCGCTCGCCGGTGCCGACGTCGCCACGCGCTTTCTTGTCGTCTCGAAGTCCACATGGGGGTACCTACATATCACAACGCATCGTATCGCATTAAAATCCGACTCATGACCAAAACGACACACGAATCCCACATAAGTCAAAACCTATGGTTGCTTTCACAAATCAACTCAAACTCCCTCGACATCGGCGTACAAACGCCGATTGATCGAGAAAATATCAAACGTACCAATCATGGTTTCAAAAATCACTAATTATATATGAAATAGGATTTAAATTATCAAAACATTAAAATTAATCAATTCGTTTTATTTCTCAAAAACCTAGTTAGCAAAAGTTTTCGTTTTAATTCGAAACTCGATGTTTTAACTAAACTAATGACCAATATATTCACTGAATATCTTAATTAGGTCATATAAACCACTTCTATATTTTTATGACACTAATTTGTAAAAATTCAAAAATTCTAGTTTGCAATTATCCAATTTTAACAATTTTATAGCAAAAATGCCCAAACAACAATCTAGCTTGGATTTGCATATACTAAAATATTAAACCAAAATTTATAATGTTAATGATGTGATAAAAACCCTAACCATATTTTTAATCTCACATTCTAATTCAATTTTTAAAAAAACTAGTAAGCAAGAATACTAGAAAATTAACGCAACCATCGAAAATTTGCTGGAAAAACAAGTGTGTGGGTTGGTGTAGGTGTGTGTGGATGTTTCCCAAGTCAATATAACCCCCTTTTAAGTCAACAATGCCCATGCTTCCTTTTTCTTTTTAATTTCTTTTTCTTTTGTTGTGAGGAAAGAGTGGGGACTAGGGGCTGCTGTGGGGGGAGGCTTGGACAGTGAGGGAGTGGGTGAGTGGTGGGTTTGGGTGAGTGAGTGAACACATAAAAGATAAACACCAAACCCCAACATCAATTTACACTAATATCACTATTTAAGCTTTTTTCTTCAATAATTTCTAAACCGTTTTGGCAAACGATTTCGTTTTAAAAACCACATGATAAAATTTTATTTAAAGTTTTATGATGAATTTTTTTTTTCTACTCATTCCAATTTGTAATTTTCCCTAATTAAATATATTAGTGACGGCTTAAAATAATATTAAAATAATTAATTTCGGAAAATTTTTCAGAAAATTTAAAATTTCACCAGTGGGTCAATAGACACTAAATACTAGCAATTACATAGCTAGAATATGTATATTTAATTTTATAATAAAGATATTTGTATTTTGAATTTTTACAGAAAACCCTCTTATTTTACCGTTCTTTCGAAATTTCACCGAAACGATTTTCAAAACGTTACAATCTTTCCCCCTTAAAGGAATTCGGTCCCCGAATTTAAATTAAAACTCCCCCCAAATACTAAAATATTTCAGCCAAAACCATCAAATCGCCGGGGCTCCAAAATCATAAATACATAAACGCATCATAGCGCAATGCATGCGCATGAGTAATGAGTAGATAAATCGAAATCAAAATTCCGTTAAGCATCCCGTAATCATCGGAGTCAAGGTGAAGACACGAATGCCAAATCTCAAGCAAGACCGATATGCTATAAATCGGAACTATACATGTAAATATCAGGAGGAAATGCATGCCAAATCCTTTAAGTTGCTGTGCAATGCAGATAACACTGCACAGTGGCGGACGTCTATGATAAGAAAATAACTATATACATATATACCTTTGTTTGAAATGTACGTTCCGCCGTTTTGGGAAACAATTTAGAAGGGTTTTTTTTGTTTTAATTGTTTCGCGTCATATCTGACACGTAGGTAAATACTGAGACTATAGCTCGCTTTTTGGAATTCCCTTCAATAGCTATCAATGCATGCAAAATACATTCAGGTACTGTCCTCTGACTAGTCCTGCTTAGTACGAAAACACATCGCAATTATCATAAAAAACGTACTGCTCTATAAGAAATCAATCCCAAAATACGCGTATGAATACTACGTGCGTCTGGTGCGCACGACAATCAAAATCTATATACGTGCCATACAAGTGCACAGAAACAAGATCTAAGTGCATCGGGTGTGCACAAAGCATCTGTCGTAGGCAACGTGTGTGCCTGACAGCAAAATCAGGTGCATCTGACATGCACGAAAAAAATCTCGATTTAGTGCATTTGGTGTGCACCAAAATCGCATCTCAAGACATGCGCTCAACATGCGCGAAAACCCAAAAGCAGGGGCATCCATCATGCACGAAATCATGAAATCCAATATCAAGCGCCGAACATACGCAAAATCAAATCAGGTGCACGAGGTGCACAAAACAAATATCGAGTATCACAATCGAAATCGAAGTCCAGTGCATCTAAGTGCACAAAAGGCGTATCACTGCACTGCAAGCATATATAAACTATACAGAGTGCAGGAACCAAATCGTGTGCGTGCATACGCACAAAATCAACTCAAATGTCTAAAATCGTAAAATCACAAACATGTGAAACTAAAGCACGAAAACGATATCAAGTGCAACACTGTGCAAAGATCGTAAATCCTCAATCATCAAAATCAAATCATGCGAATAAATCACCCAAAACATCGAAATCAATAATGGCGGAATAGTACCGCTCAAGCGCATCCTCTAAGAATCTCGGGCCAACTGTCGCGGTCACTAGTGGGACGTCTCGTCGATGATCATGAACTCTGGCCTGCTGGTGTGCGTAACAATGACCACTCCTGGGTCAAGGTCTTCACTGTGAATTACCAATCTCTCGGTCCATCGGCTCATCGGCCCTGTCAGGTGTGCTAACGGGGATGACCCCGTTCTGGCACGTCTCTTGTCATCTCCCGGTCAATCATCGTGACCACTCGTAAGACAGCATATCACTGGCGTCGGCCTCTGGCTCTCTCAATGTACGTGACACATCTGATCCTGGGTGCAAGTATCATTGCAGCAGTGTCTTGGAAGGAATCCTGCTCACGGTCTCTTCCATGTCTCGTCTCTGCCAACTGTCCGAAAGTCATCGTCCTTTCCTATATCTGCATCTTGCTCTGGAACGGCTGCATACACATCGCGACTCCTTCTGGAAGGTATATCAAGTACTCTGTCTCGGCATGCGCATCGCATCTCTGATGTCGGCGGAGGGGAACGTCATCATATCCAGATCTTGTACGAAACTCTTACTCCATTTTTCTCTAATGTCGACCGCTTCGGACTCGTCTCGTCGTGGCTGCATGGACTGAGCTCCAACGGCTATCCTCGTATTGGGTGTCTCCCAAGAAATGCATCCACCACCTAGCATCCGAATTAAGTCGAACCATCCAATCGATTGTCAAAACCTCATAATTCCCTAAGGGCTCAACATCTTGGGCACAGTTTAATAGTATCGAGTACATACCACAGCATCGGTGGTCCAGCCATAGAAGGGCAAACCCAAGCCTCACTAATGGCGCCGTGGAACTGCCGCAAACCCGAAGGTTCAAAGGCTTTCACACGGTCATTAAGTCGAGTTAGGGTTTCATTCTTCTAGAGGGTCCATAGAATTTCCTGCATGTCTTTCCGAATACTTTAAACTTGGAATAATAGGTTGCTGACATTCGATCGTCTCTGTCGACTCTCAACGTCTCCGCGTGAAGTCGTCTCTAGCTGGAATCAATCTATCTGATGACCTTGCATCGGGGTAACGAACGAACTTCCTGTACTAGTCATTCATCCTCGGTGACTAGCGACCTTCTATCATCTCTTTGTACAACCCGCACTGCAATAGCTCCAACATCTGGGGCGATATCTCATCGTTCGCAGCAACAACTGGCTCACTCGTCTGCACGCTGAACAGTACCTCGATCATCATGAATAAGCAATACATCAACGGTCATCAAAATCTGGCTGGCCTCTATCAGTGGCTCAATCCTCTGGTACTGATCGGCACATCCGAGTAATCTCATACAACGATCCATCAACTCGTGGCGTGAAAACATAATAAAAAGACACATCTTTGCAATAGTGTGTCGCCGGAATTATGCTCTGGTCAGTCCTCGTTCGTAACGAGCTCGTGCTGACCGCAACTCTAGCCGTAGCTCTCCCTGCCCGTAATCGTGGCAGCAAACCGTAACTGGTACCGATGAGGCAAGATCGCAATGAATATAATACTGAGCAAAGAAATGTACATCCTAAGGCTCCTTAAGTGGAGTGGCGTGTCGTAAGTATGCCGCGGAACATACCTACGGTACGTCACTCTACTTTAGTCACCTATTCCATCAACCAAGGGTCATCCTACACTCCGAAGGTAAAACCTAACGCTCTGATAACAACTTTGTCACGTCCCGAAAGTACGGAACATGATCGGCACTTAAACTACGAGACGTCTTGAGACGTACGTAATCTAAGTAAGCCGAAAACCCATAAACCCAAACCAAGAAAAGTAGTAGAGTGAAGGAAAACCAATTTAAAACAAGTAGTTTTAATAGCATAAGCCGAGTTATGCGGTTTTAAAAAAAACATCAAGTAATTCCTAAAAATTTCGGCAGAGTCTCCTTTGTAAATACCGGCTCCCAAACGGGATACAACATGAATAGTATATGAAATCAATAAAAGGCATCCCCAAGCGGGAGCTAGCTCTTCGTCAATCGACGGTCACAACCACACAAGCAAAATAATATACAATGCCAACTGCGAGGATCAAAATTCAAATGGAAACTCAAAACCATAAGAAAACCACAGAAATATAACGCGCGACTCTAAGGTCGAAGGAATAACATCACTGGTCTCTATCTCAAATGAATACATGTTTGGTTGATGGAACTTCTAGATACAACAGAGTAATAATATACAAGTTATATAATGGGGGGGTACGATACAAGTAAACCCACCTACTAGCAAATCACCCGAGGGAAACTAAGCCCGCAAGCCGTAAAGAAACCTGTACGGCAAACCTGCAAGAAACTGGGTCACAACGGGGGTGAGTTGCCAACTCGTGAATAGAAAAACATCTACGAACAGAAATCGAATAAATAACGCAACCTAGGTGAATGATCATAATATATCCTCAAATATATGTATAACATGCAGCCTATAACAATGGCTAGGGGAATATCTAACCCGAGTGTAATCTCATGTGCCCGTGTCAGTGCTTCAGGTAGCGATATATCATATGAATGAGGTATGAATGCATGAAAACAGAATACATGTAAATGAAGAACTGTTTTCATAATTTAGTGAGATTTCCTTTGTATTTTTAAAATGAGGTATCATAATGAAATCAGCATAAAACAGTGCCTAGCATCGGCACAAAACATAATCCCAATATCTCGATATCACTGTATCACAGTCTCTGTACCTCAATATCTCGAAATCTCAATGTCTCAATCACAATATCTAGGGCGCCGTCAGTCCAGACCGGCCCCTACCATCCATCTCAACACCACGACGGTATCCTCCGGATATCCGACGCGTCGGGTAAAATCACCGGTAGGTAGTGCTCCCCTGCCAGGCTCACATCGTCATCATCACGCGCTTCTTGCCCCGGGGTACCATACCGGGTCCACCATGTACCCGAAACGGTTCATCCGTCTCCTCGAATCGGGTCTCGAAATCCATCAGCAAACTCATGGTGGACGACTCATACATCATGGGAAAAACCGCACTTTTATTTAAAAAGAGAGAAATCAGTTTATATGTGTTTTGCGGTTTTCCTCCAAATCCAGAAAATATCATGGAAATCCGAATCATCAATAGCATGTAAAACCATGAATATAAGCATGAGAATGAATAACGGTATGCATGAAGCGACAAGTAATAACTACAATATCTAAGCTGGCATATAAGGTATGTACACCAATATTATGTCAAACTACTGGCTATCAAGCTAAGTTAAGCAACAATATTTTCTAAGGTGTACGTGACATGGCAATTACGGATGAAGATGTGTGTGAGCCGGCAAGTAAGTGTATGTGGTACATACGCATCATCGGTAATGGTGCTGGTGTCCTAACAGCATAATGTCAACAATGCAATATGAAATAACAATGTAAATATGCGATGCGGAGCGAGCAACGAAAATGAGCGGGAGCTAAAAATTAAACAATGGTGCCATTTGAAATCACACGAATCGCGGGGTTTTGAAAATAGGGCTACGGTGGTTTTTAAGAAAGGATACGTCTTTTGAAATATCCGTAGATCCCTTGACCTGTCTTTTAAAATACCCACGATCCGCTAGTTTTGAAATAGGTAGGAGTCTAATCTAATCTAACAACTACACTAAACTATATGGCTGAACTAACAAAATGAACTACAGGTAAGAAAACCGCCTATCATCTGAGTCGATAAATATACATACCTGTATATATACAGTCGGTGATCCCGCCTCAATAATATCATCTCCGATACCATATCTATAAGCAGGCATCCCAAGTCAAGAGTGCGGATCAATCATCAATATAGTTCGTACGTAAATCCGTCGTACGGCATCCCAAATCTGGGTACGGGTCAATATCACATTCATCATACTATTCACCTGGTATCCTCTTTATCAAACATCATGATCGGGGTACTGATCTACGTCTAGTACAATACTGATACCGCCTAAGTATACATGCACGTGTGTGAAACACTACGTCAAGACCCGTTACAACGTCATGTCGTATCTCAAATACGAACCCTGCTATATCACCGATCTCACGGCCTCAAATCAAATCTCATCGACTCATCTTAAATCCCAAGTACTATCCTCATTATCCATGCATGTGTATATGAATGTACATATGCATAGTCCCATACCCATGCATATATACATATATACACATCCCAATCGGTGCACAAGAAAGTAATATATGCAAGTCTGTGTGTGCGTATGTGGTATAACAACTACTCTAGGGTTTCGCAACTAACCCAAAGCTAATCCAGGAACACATAAACATAACATGGATATACATTCTCATATCATAAAACACCTTTATAAATATATATATATATAAGCTACACTACGGACTGTGGGGGTGCTATACGCCATCCACCCGACTTCTCCCCGTAGATATAAATCTACTCACCTGGTCCTCGCTCGCCGGTGCCGACGTCGCCACGCGCTTTCTTGTCGTCTCGAAGTCCACATGGGGGTACCTACATATCACAACGCATCGTATCGCATTAAAATCCGACTCATGACCAAAACGACACACGAATCCCACATAAGTCAAAACCTATGGTTGCTTTCACAAATCAACTCAAACTCCCTCGACATCGGCGTACAAACGCCGATTGATCGAGAAAATATCAAACGTACCAATCATGGTTTCAAAAATCACTAATTATATATGAAATAGGATTTAAATTATCAAAACATTAAAATTAATCAATTCGTTTTATTTCTCAAAAACCTAGTTAGCAAAAGTTTTCGTTTTAATTCGAAACTCGATGTTTTAACTAAACTAATGCCCAATATATTCATTGAATATCTTAATTAGGTCATATAAACCACTTCTATATTTTTATGACACTAATTTGTAAAAATTCAAAAATTCTAGTTTGCAATTATCCAATTTTAACAATTTTATAGCAAAAATGCCCAAACAACAATCTAGCTTGGATTTGCATATACTAAAATATTAAACCAAAATTTATAATGTTAATAATGTGATAAAAACCCTAACCATATTTTTAATCTCACATTCTAATTCAATTTTTAAAAAAACTAGTAAGCAAGAATACTAGAAAATTGACGCAACCATCGCGGATTTGCGATAAAAAGATTACAATCTAGCATGAACAACCAATCCACACTACAAGCAATCTACCACACTCAAATAATCCTCATGCAATGCTTCAATTCCCATTCCTAAAATCAACCCCCTTCTCTTGATTTTTTTATAAACTAGCAACAACAACAATTTCACACTTTAAATAACTAATTTAGCATATACAAGCTACAATTTAACCATTAGATAGAAATTATACCATCAAGTTTGAAACCCTAGGTTGCTCTAGCCACCAAAGAAACCTCCTTTCTCCATTCTTTAAACCAATTTGGGTGTGAGGAGGGATGGAATTAGGATTTGCTTTGAATTTGTGAAGAAATTGTGCATTTTTCTATGGATTTTGTGATGAAATTGGAGTGAAAAAGAGATGAAAAATTGGGGAAAATAAGAGGGGCAGCAGTAACAGCAGGAGGAGCTCGAAAATTTGCTGGAAAAACAAGTGTGTGGGTTGGTGTAGGTGTGTGTGGATGTTTCCCAAGTCAATATAACCCCCTTTTAAGTCAACAATGCCCATGCTTCCTTTTTCTTTTTAATTTCTTTTTCTTTTGTTGTGAGGAAAGAGTGGGGACTTGGGGCTGCTGTGGGGGAGGCTTGGACAGTGAGGGAGTGGGTGAGTGGTGGGTTTGGGTGAGTGAGTGAACACATAAAAGATAAACACCACACCCCAACATCAATTTACACTAATATCACTATTTAAGCTTTTTTCTTCAATAATTTCTAAACCGTTTTGGCAAACGATTTCGTTTTAAAAACCACATGATAAAATTTTATTTAAAGTTTTATGATGCAAATTTTTTTTTTCTACTCATTCCAATTTGTAATTTTCACTAATTAAATATATTAGTGACGGCTTAAAATAATATTAAAATAATTAATTTCGGAAAATTTTTCAGAAAATTTGAAATTTCACCAGTGGGTCAATAAACACAAAATACTAGCAATTACATAGCTAGAATATGTATATTTAATTTTATAATAAAGATATTTGTATTTTGACTATTTACAGAAAACCCCCTTATTTTACCGTTCTTTCGAAATTTCACCGAAACGATTTTCAAAACGTTACATAGTCTCGAAACCCTAACTTTATAAGTTTTAAGTTTCGAAACCCTAATTTTCTAGGATCGATTCCTATGCATGCTTGTTTAGCACCATCAAAATCCGAACTTTGACACATGTGATGCTTCAAAACTCATTATAGGGTGCTAGACAAACCTTACATTGGTATCAGAGCTACTAGGCATTGGATGTCGACCTATGGGGGGTTCTCACTGTGTGACAGTGTGGCGAAGCATAGGCTCTTACCCCAAGGGTGTCCCGAGACCGGAAGGTGTTCCGGCGGGTTGTAGTCCTCGCGAGGGGGCATGCGTAAAAAGTAGCGGCTGAGGGACCCGTTGGTGCCACGACGACCCCATTGGATGGGGTGGCTGCCTGACCTACATTGGTATCAGAGCCGACCTAGAACATTAGGCGACGCTTTTACGAAGTAAAAATCCCGATCGAACAAAAATACGACGTTTTTGGACCCTCTCTGGACAAATTCTAAAATCTGACCTTTTTCAGAATTAAAAATACTTAAAAATTACTGCAGGGAAATCTAAGAATTATGGTGAAATACGATTCAATGAACAGTTCATATGACCGCGGAACCGCGGCAATTCCTTGCTTAGGCCGCGGCTCCGCGGCCGTACAGTGGTATCATTCCATGAAAATTTTACTATAATTCTTATGTCTGCTTGTACAATGTTTTAGGTATGTTTAATCTGAATATAGTTCTGTATTTTCTGGAGATGGTTTTGGACGCATAGATTCGATCGGTATTTTCATTTCGTTATTTATCCGGGTAAATTAGAAAGTATTGAAGTGTTTGAACGAGTATCATTTGCTCACTATTCACTGGGTTTAAATACTTTGGAGATACGTGCAAGTCTTTTTGCGGTGGTCCCTCTAGAAGAAAACAAACCTTAACTCGATTATGTGACCGTCTTAAACTGCCCTTTGAACCTTAGGGTTTGGGGCAGTACGGCGTGCCACATGTGAGGCGTTGGCTTGACCCTTCTACGGCTGGACCGCTACTACTGTGTCACACTTCGGATTTTTTAACCCTGCTCAAGTGTTGAGCTTTAGTGAATCTTGGAAACTTGATCGTTCGTTCGAAAATTTTAATACTGTCTGTTTATCTGGAATGTGATACAATATGTGGAATTCATATAGTTTAGGCATGAAATACGAAATATGTGATATTTCGCATTTATGATGTCTAAAGAGAATGTGGATTCCAAATATTGTAGTTTTACACTTTCTTTTCTGTGACCGTAAGTGTATTATGTTCGATATCGCCGGTTTTGTTGCTATACATCAACGACAATCGGGGTACGCATACTTACTTACGTTGATGATATGTGATATTATGTGTTGCTGAGATATGATGTGCAGGATTGTCGCGATTGAATAGCCGGGGGGGTTTTATGTGAGATGAGAGTTTTATATTTTCATTCATGTAAATTCAAATTTAATGTAATATTCTTTTATTTGGGGCACTTCCGGGTTGAGGTTGTGTCACCATTGTTGTATATTATTTACTTTTCCGCATTAGGATAGACCCAAGGTGGGGAGCACAAGTGACCGGATTCTGGGGTTCAGTGGGAGGCCATCTCGAGGAGTCTAGACCGGGTCTCCAAAACTCCAGGATTGGTAGGGTCACTTGCCGCTCTCGTAGGGGTCTAGGGGTGTGGGCTTGGCTATTCATCGCGACTGTGGAATCCGTATTTTCTATTATTGGCTAAATACTAAATACGGACGTCCTAGTATATCCCACATTATATATATGTTTCTGCTGCCTGTGTTCTGTGATATCTGAGACGAATGACATATTATATATATGATATATAGTAGACGTTGCTTATGTTTTACACCCGCGCTAGTCCCGTCCCGGTATGCCGTTAGTTAAGTAACCTAACGGTGCATAACGGAACATTGCGGCGAATGCGGATGGCATAAGCGTACGTGTTATTTTCGTTTTTTTTCTGTGATTGGCTTAAGGACTTAAATGATGGGATTACATTAAAATGATTAATGTAAAGAAAATAAACCTAAAAAGATGTTGAAGAATCAAATTTGAAAACCACTCGGCTCTTTATGAAAAGCTATATTTCAAAACTGCGGAGCACAAGCCACTCCTTTTGAAAACCGTTTGATTCTGCAACGATATCAAGTTCAAAGCGTTAAAGATTTTCTTCAAAATCATTCGCAACCCTCCGTCGTTTTAGGAAGTAGAGTACTTAGTATTCGTGCTACGTTTGTTGACTTTAGTTAAGGCGTAGTGTACGGTAGCTAAGTGATGTCTTCCTACACTGCATATGATGCAGATTAATTAGGACATTCATGCGACTTTGTTGATCATAGTTAAGGGTCATATGGGTGGGTCTAATTGATCAAGAAATGACGGGTAGAACTTGACTGGTACTTATGATTTGTTGACCATAGTTAAGGTCATAAGTACTAGGGGTAAAAATTACATCGGGAATTTCAAGTGTTGAAATTTGCAATGAGATTGCATACCTTCCATGTGATGGTTGGATCCCGATCCCACTGTGGGCAATAGTTGCTCCTAGGAGAGTTTTGCAGTTTACAATTAGCTAACTCATTAGGTGTCTAGAAAGGTGTTAACGGGGCTACGCCTCTGGGAAAACGAGGTTTACTTTAATTAGGTCCGTGCGAAAGCACAGGGAACCTCCCTCAAGTACCGACACTAGCCTGGCTGAACGGTTAGCGAAGTTGTAGACTGTAATTAATCCTGGCTAGTTTTCTTTTTAAGGTTTGAAAGAAAAACTTGATTAAAGCAGTGGGAGACATCGATTAGACAAGATAATAACCAATCTGATCTGTGCAAGAGCTTTCGCTGAGTGTATTCTTTTCTCTCTCTTAATGGCAGATACCCATGACTGGACTCAAGCTTCTACTAGATAAAAACAAACTGAATGGGACCAATTATAAAGACTGGCTGAGAAATCTGAAAATCGCATTGACTTATGATAAAGTATCATATGTCCTCACGGCTTCAGCCCCGCCCGTCCCAGGTCCAAAATCCTCAGTTGCGGACGTTGAAGTCCGCAAGACTTGGGACGCTGACTGTGCCACGGCCAAATGCCTCGTGCTTGCATCGATGGACAATACACATCAAAAGCAGCACGAGAATATGGACATTCAAACCATATTTCTCCATACAAAGGAGTTGTATGGAGAGCAATCCCGCGTATTACGATACGAAGCATCAAAGAAACTGTTTCAGATGCGAATGGACCGTGGCACACCAGTAGGAGACCATGTTCTGAAGATGATAGCTCTTATAGAAGAGCTTGAGGACCTAGGATGGACAATGGACAATGAACAATATATAGATATTATTCTGCAGTCCCTCACCTCCACCTTTGCTCAATTCATAGTGAACTTCAACATGCATGGCATGGAGAAGGAACTCCCTGAACTCCTTAATATGTTAAGGAGTGCAGAGAGCACTATGAAGTTAGCAAAAACTCCCGTTATGACTATTGGACAGTCTTCCTCTTCTCGCCCGAAAGCTAAGGCCAAGGGAAAGAAAAAGAAGAAACCCACTAATCCTAAGGGCGGAGTTAAAAAGGTGAAGGGAAAGGAAAAGTCTAAGGCTGGAGACTCGGGGAAAGGCGAATGTTTTCATTGCCACAAGACAGGACATTGGAAGCGTAACTGCACAGAGTACTTAAGTCTCAAGAAGAAGCATGGTGATGCTTCTGCTTCAGGTGCGTTTGTGACAGAAAACTGTTTTTCAATAAACTCTGCTTCCTGGGTATTGGATACCGGTTCAGGTTCTCACATTTGCAATTCTATGCAGGGGCTGAGAAATAGCAAGGTTTTGAAGACAGGTGACCATACTCTCCGCGTTGGAAATGGTTCCAATGTACATAAAGTCGCAGTGGGAGAGTATCACTTGGGGTTGCTATCTGGATGTATTTTGATTTTGAATCCATGTTATTTTGTACCAAGTATGCTATGTAATATAATATCCGTTTCTTTGTTGGACAATGAAGGATATAATTTTGTATTGCAGAACAATGTTATGAACATTCACCTAAATCAAATGTTGGTTGGGTATGGTACGCTTAATAACGGAATATATGTCCTAAATCAACACACAGTTTTCAGTATACAACACACTAATAAAAGAAAACTTTCCGAATTAAATGAAGCTTTTCTTTGGCATTGTAGACTTGGTCATATTAACGAAACAAGACTAAACAAGTTACACAAAGATGGATATTTAAACTCTTTTGAATATAAATCTTATGCGACTTGCCAGTCTTGTATCAAGGGTAAAATGACCAAAACTCCGTTTACCGGACACGGAGAAAGAGCTACTCAGCTCCTTGGCCTCATACATAGTGATGTATGTAGGCCAATGTCTACACAGGCTAGAGGCGGTTTTTCATACTTCATTACATTCACCGATGATTTCTCAAGATTCGGTCATGTATTTTTATTAAAGCACAAGTCCGAAGCTTTCGAGAAATTCATTGAATATAAACAAGAAGTAGAAAAACAAACCGGCTAGAGTATTAAGATGCTTCGATCAGATCGAGGTGGTGAGTATCTCACTACAGAATTTGCAAACTTCCTAAAAGAAAATGGGATTCTCTCTCAGCTCACTCCTCCTTACACACCACAGCACAACGGTGTGTCAGAACGACGGAATAGGACCCTATTAGATATGGTCCGGTCCATGATGAGTGACGCTGAGTTACCAGTCTCGTTTTGGGGGCATGCATTGGAAACTGCAGCGTTTCTGCTAAACAGGGTTCCAACCAAAGCCGTGTCTACCACGCCATATGAGATATGGAATGGGAAGAGACCATCTATTAAGAGAATTAAGATTTGGGGTTGCCCGGCCTATGTTAAAAAGCAGAATCCGGACAAACTCGAGACACGGTCAGCCATGTGTAACTTTGTGGGATATCCAAAGAATTCTTATGGATATTTGTTCTACCACAAAGAGGAACAAAAGGTGTTTGTTTCTCAGTATGCCACATTCTTGGAAAAAGAGTTTTTCACAGATAATGATGATGGCAAGGTAGTGGATCTAGAAGAGGTTCTGGAGACACAAACTACAAATGACGATTTGGTTGAACCGGCTGTTGCAACAGAAACTGAAGAACCTCGGCCACTCCGTAGGTCTGGTAGGACTTCTCGCCCATCGGAGAGGTACTATGGTTTCCTCATTGATGGTGACGGAGAAGATTGCATCATGGATGATGATGATCCTACTAGTTTTCAGCAAGCTATCACGAGTGGTGACTCTGTGAAGTGGCTGGATGCCATGAGATCCGAAATGTAGTCTATGTACACCAACAAAGTATGGACTTTGGACGTTGTACCCCCTGGGGTAAAACTTGTAGGGTGAAAATGGATCTTTAAAAGAAAGATTGGTGTAGATGGGCAGGTAGAGATCTATAAGGCAAGACTTGTGGCGAAAGGTTTTCGTCAAAGACCAGGTTTGGACTATGACGAAACTTTTTCGCCCGTAGCCATGCTTAAATCCATTCAGATCCAACTTGCTATTGCTGCTCACTACGACTATGAAATCTGGCAGATGGACGTTAAAACAGCATTTCTAAATGGAGATTTAGAAGAATGCGTTTATATGGATCAGCCAGAGGGCTTCATTGACAGTGGGAGCAGCGAGAAAGCATGTAGACTGCTTAAATCAATATATGGGTTAAAGCAGGCATCTCGGAGTTAGAACATCTGTTTCGATGATGTTTTCAAAGAGTTTGATTTCATCAAAAATCCAAATGAACCTTGTGTTTATAAGAAGGCTGTAGGAAGAGCTGTCACATTCCTCGTATTGTACGTGGATGACATTCTTCTGATAGGAAATGATATTCCTATGCTACAGTCGGTCAAATCATTCTTATCACTAAGGTTCTCCATGAAGGACCTGGGTGATGCCACATACATCCTGGGCATAAGGATCTATAGGGATAGATCCAAAAAGTTATTGGGATTGTCCCAAACCAGGTACATCAACACCATCCTAAAAAGTTTTAGTATGGAAGACTCCAAGCGGGGTGCCTTACCCGCTTTCCATGGAGTCACTCTCTCCAAGGATTCTTGTCCAAAGACCGATGAAGAGAGAGCTCGCATGAGCATTATACCTTATGCTTCGGCAGTAGGATCTATAATGTATGCGATGTTATGTACACGCCCAGATGTAGCTTATGCACTTAGTGTTGTAAGCAGGTATTAATCCAACCCAGGGGAGAACCACTGGACAGCTGTGAAGAACATTCTTATGTACTTACGAAGGGATAAAGAATTGTTCTTGGTGTATGGTAATACAGATCTCCAAATGGAGGCCTTTACCGATTAGAGCTTCCAGAGCGATAAGGATGACAGCAAATCTATCTCAGGGTTCGTATTTACCCTCAATGGAGGGGCGGTAAGTTGGACGAGTTCCAAACAGGATACCGTTGCAGACTCTACGATGGAGGCTGAGTACATTGCTGCAAATGATGCCGCCAAGGAAGCCGTCTGGATGAAGAAGTTCATCTCGGAGCTAGGAGTAGTTCCAACCATTATTGATCCAATACCCTTGTATTGTGATAATAATAGGGCTATGGCGTTAGCCAAGGAGCCCAGGTCCCATCAGCGGTCCAGACACATCCTGAGGCGCTTTCATTTGATCCGGGAGATTGTAGATCGCCGCGAGATCGAGATTAAGAGAGTAGACACAAAGAATAACGCCGCGGATCCACTCACCAAGGCCCTCCCTCAGCCACAGCCTGAGCGACTTTTTGAGATGTTGGGTATGAGATACGCCAATAACTGGCCTTAGTGCAAGTGGGAGATTGTTGGATATATGTATGCCCTAGAGGCCATTATGTGATAGTGGATGTATATATACATGTATATATATATATTCAGTATGCATTCTTGCTCGACATAATAGTATGCTATCTGGTTCTTCTTTATCTGACATGTTGATTTGATCATGCTTTTATTCATTCATACATGCTGATAAAGCCCTGAGGATATCGGCTTGACTACAGTGATTATGATAGAGATCATACTAGTGGGACATCTGTAGTTTATAAGCATATCCTGAAATGTCCCTAGTCAGAGGTGTATCGAGACGGGGCATCGATATACCAGAGTAGACTAGCATATATGATACTAGACCCATGTGATGGGCGATGGATGTTCCCACATTCATCGATGTTTGACATCAAGATCATATACGGGTGCTCAGTGGTGACTGGGTACACTGGACGGACTAACCGAGAACTCCTATATGGAATTATATATATCGTCGGATAGCAGTTCTCAGGTGACACTGGTACAGGTTAGTCTGTAGACCCGAGATCGTCATAGAGTCTTGTGTATTCTCCCACTGTACTTTGATTGCCACCCTACCACGGCTCTACCGAGTCGTGCAAACAGGTGGCCGTTGGGTACAGTCCCGAGACACACGAAGGCGATGAGCGATAGGAGGGGTTTCGTCTCTCCCGATATTGGGAGTTGATGTTGTGCAGTGCCCGACTGGTTATATCAGCAAGTCCCTAGCCAGGGCTGCTGAGAATCGCTGATAAGTGTTATCAGTAGTTTCTCGATCTGTTATAGACCATTCACCGGCACGACTTATTGAGTTATTGGGGTCGACGTGACCATCCCTAGGCTCGATATGCAGCATATCTGACGAAGAGACCGGACTGTACGGTAGTGTTGCCGGTTGGCTCGACGGGAGTTGTAGCAGGTTCGCTTGTTTTCTTCTGATCGCTAAATACCCGGGTGGCCATTACGTTTAGCTGACCGCTTGCGGCTTGGGGGTACTTGATATGATCATTACCCTCTGCCGGCGTATTGACGAGTCTTAGAGTCCCACAAAGGAGTTACCCAGTCCAGGCGAAACGTTGTGGTGCGCATATGCAATATGCGCATGCACCCGATTAAAATACGCGTATAGGATACCGTACATTGATCGGGCGGCTTGCTTTTGGTGGGGTCATATGTGATATGGCCAGATTGATAAATCAAGTGTTGATTTATCATTTAACCATTAGTTTTCTCACTTAAAACCTTTTCTTGGATGATGGATGTGTGCATGCATGTATGTTTTCTTTCTTTCTTACTAGTTTCATGCACATATGGATGTGCATACTTACATACATACACCCATCTATCATGGTTGTTTACACATGGAAATGGTGGCAATATGAGACTCACACCATGGATAAAACTTTTGTTTTTATTTGATTTAAGGTTTAAAACATAATAGAAAAAGGAAAGGAAAATCTTCACTTGCTTCTACACTCTTCTTTAACCTAACCATTCTCACCTACCCTTGACCTTGGATTAACCTTTCCTTACATGGTTTAAACCCTAATTAAATACCAACCAAAAGATTTAACCATGGTTTGAAGTGAGAAGGAATAAAATATAAAAGGATATATTTCATTTTTCTTTACTATGGTTATTTTTGTTGTCTTGTTAAAATATTGCCAACATCTTCTTCCTCCTTCATATTTGCTCTCTAGTTTCTTCTAGTGAGTTATATACACATAAAGAAAGTTTTTTGAAGTGAGAATCTTAACCACAACTTCATTCTACACAATTTTAGCCAACTTGTTTAGAGTGTTCTCTTCGATTCTTGAAGTTGCGAGCTTGGACGGGGAACTCCGGGTGGATCGTCGTGGACGTGAGAGGACTTCAAGAGGACCTTCTTCCAACACCTAAGACACCAAGGAGTCCAACAAAAGGGAGCTACAAAGGTTGTAGTCTCGAAACCCTAACTTTATAAGTTTTAAGTTTCGAAACCCTAATTTTCTAGGATCGATTCCTATGCATGCTTGTTTAGCACCATCAAAATCCGAACTTTGACACATGTGATGCTTCAAAACTCATTATAGGGTGCTAGACAAACCTTACATCTGCAGGGGTTCGTCTCTCCCGGTATTGGGGGTGAGGTCGCGCTGTGTCTAGGAGAGCCATTACACGAAGTCCTTGGCCAAGGCTGGAGATTTACTGGTAGGTATTCCTGTAGTATCTCAGGGTGTTCTGGGCTACACTCCGACACGACTTGTACCGCTTTTGGGGTTTGACTTTTACCAACCCCCTAGGCCCACCATGCGATGCTTATAGACGAACGGACCGGACTGTACGGATATTGTCACTGACAGGCTCAGTAGGGTGTCAGGATGAGTTCGCTCATCGACGTCCCTTTTGGTCAATAGCTGGTAGCCCGTCACGTATGGCTAATACCACTGACGTGCTAGTGGTTAAATCCACAGCCATAGTATTGACGAGTCTTTAGAGTCCCCCACAGACAGTTGCTCAAGTTTTCGGGCGAAACGCTGTAGAGACCGTATTGAGATATGGCAGGGTTCGATCAGATACGTGCGGCATTGCACGGATCAGGATCGGACGGTTATTACTAGCAGGCTTTGGTTTAAGCCGGATCCTAGTATTGTACAGTGTAGACATTGTCTCATTGCATTTGTATTTCGGTCGGAATACAAATGCGGGTATGTATATATAGTAGCGGGGTTTTCCTGTAATTTATTACGGGATCAGTTTTTTGGAGTTGCCAGTTTGTTTTCCGTTTCAGCCATATTTCTTTGTATCTTTCATTGGCTGAAGATTGGTGGAGAAGGGCTTATTTGCATTTGTGCAAATTAGCATTTGTGGAGGGTGGAGTTTGCATATTGTTGTATCATGATAATTCCTCCACCATTTGACTTCTTCTAGTCATCATTGCTTGACTTTCTTATTCATCATGGTTTACTTTTGGAGTCATCATGGTTGTTGATGATTAGGTTGTTGGAGTGTTGGTTTTGGTGCAATCATGGTTGTTGATGATTGGTTGACGGAGTGTGAGTTTTAGTGGGTGATCATTTCCTTTTTCATGATAACCCTTTTCCCTCTCTTGTTTTTGGCTCACTCCTTTGTGATACACACACTCCCTCTCTCATTCTCCTCTCCCCATTCACTTTGGCCGGCCAAGCATTAGAGGATGGCTGCCCAATTTTATGTGGGGGATTTTTGGTTCTCTCATGCTTGCAAAAATCCCCAAGTTCATCACAAAGTTCCATAGTTCATTTCCTCCTCCAAAGGCAACTTCCTTAAACCCCAAATGAGACATAGAACATTACACGTATTCTACAGCAAATCTTGGGCACGTCGACTCGCCAGCTTCGTGCCCGAGTTGCCTCGGTCCAGAGGTGGGAGCCCGTAAAAGAAGCCGGCGACGTGGTGCCCTTCCGACGAGGAGTTAAAGACCGGAGATTCCGCGAGGAGATCGGGACGACGACGAGAAGACCGAAGGACACGGATCGCTCGGTATATCTCTCTCTACCCCCTTATCTAGTTAGCAAGGACTAGATTAATGGCCCGATCCTGGTTTTTAGTGTGCGGTGGTGCCGGTTTAAAAAGTTAAAGTAAATCATCGCTTCCGCATTCCGGCGTCGGATTGACGGCCGGGGCGCGCCGTGCACTTACAAATCTTACTTGTCCAGGCCAGGGACTTTGTGTAATGGCTCTCCAAACACAGCACGATATCAACACCCAATACCGAGAGAGATGAATCCTATCTAACCACCACTGCCTCCAAGTGCTTCGGGACTGCACCCAACTACTACATGTTTACACGACCCAATAGAGCCGTGGTAGGGTAGCAATCTAAGAACAGTGGGAACACACTTGAGGTGAAGTGGCAGTGTCAAGTCAACGGACTAAGCTGTACTCATGTCACCTGGGAACTGCTACTTGACGATAGGTATAATACCAACCAGCAGTTCCCGACGAGTCCGTCCAGTGTAACTCATAACCCAATGAGCACTTGTATACTATCTCTAGTACGACGTACTGATGGCTGTGGGACAGACCATCCCCCTGCTCTGATGAGAAACGTATACACTATTCTACTCTGGAGTATCGATGCCTTGTCTCGATAATCCTACGACTAGGGACCTATATAAAGATGTGCTTATAGACTATACGGCCCCCACTAGTGTGATCGCCATCACAACGCTGGTAGTCAAGCAATGATCCTAAGGGCTCCATCAATATGTTTTAGAGATATGTTAAAAGAAACATATACATATATTAAGATAGATACAAACAAAGTAGCATACTACTATATCGAGCAAGACTGTCGTCAATCCGTGTATATATCCCAAGCTTTCAAAATGTAATATACAAACTAGTACTATACAGTAATGGCCTCTAGGGCATACATATCCAACATTCTCTTGATATGATATTTCGATGCGTCCACCATGAGTTTTTCTCGGTTTTGAGATTGTGTTAGAAACCCGATTCGAGGAGATGGATGTTCCGTTTGCGGGTTCATGGTGGACCCGGTATGGTACCCTGGGGCAAAAAAGGTATGTTGTGCAGTAGACAATAATCCTGGCAGAGGGACTACTACCTACCGGTGATAGTTTGGATCCGGCGGTTATCCGGAGTATACCGACCGGAGCGTGAGATGGATATGGGCTGATCCGGACTGACGGAGCCCGTGGGCCGATTCGGACTGACGGAGCCCGAGTTATGTGGATTTATGTGTCGATGTTGGACACGGGTTTTCACGATGTTTCGAGTGTCGAAGTTGGGCACTCAGGTTCCATGAGATTTACAGATATGAGGGCCGATCAGAGTGACGGCGCCTGAGGTATTAGGATTTGGGGTGTCGTTGATGGGCACCGAGATTTTCCACAATGATGATTCATTGAGGATGTTGTGTTTTATCCTACACTCAGGATTTTTTAGATATGCATTGTTTCATGTAGTTGTAGTACCCTGATAGTGTATCTTGATCATGATTGTTGCATACCCTTATTGCCATACTTATGCTATCAGATTGCATGTGATAGATTATCGATGTTAGTGCATACCTGTAACACCTTAGAATGTGATTAGTGGCTAATTATGCTTTAATGTGTGGTTTTTAGTAAAAAGTTTACCCAAACGATTTTCTAATATTTTATCAAAATTTATGAATATTTTATTAGAATTTAATTAAGCTTGCACACACATGTGCATGTAAACTAGGGTTAAGTTAGGGTTAAACTATGTTTAGACAACCATGGTGGACTAACCCATTTTATTAAGTTAATTTGGATTTAGTAAGTGTATTAGTTTTTTTTTAAAATTGTGGTGTTTTGGGAGTTGACTTGGAAAGAGAGAGAAAGAGAGAGAGAAAGAGAGAGAGCATGGTGACATGAGCCATGCTTGACAATTAATGAGGAGAGAGAGAGAGGGGTTGACTCTCATCTCTTTTGTTTTCAAACAATTATTATTTTCTCTCATTTTTTTTCTCCCTTCTCTCTCTCCCTCTCACTTACACACACACACCCAGCTGCAACAACTGCAGAAGCAACAGCAGCAGCAGTAGAAACAACAGCAGCAACAGCCAACAACAACAACAACAACAAGGCAGCAGCAACAACAAAAACAGCAGCAGCAACAGCAGCTCAGTAGCAGCAGCAACAACAGAACCTCCTCCTCCTCTTCTTCTCCTCCTTCTTCCTGCATCCTAGGATCAAGTGGGGTATAATTTCTTAAACTCAACTCCTTTCTTTGCTTGCATGCGGTTATTTTAGCTTCGGTTAGTGAGTAATGTGGTTTTAGTGCTAGTTTTGTGATTTAGGTGGGGTTTAAGCTAAGTTAAGGTTATTATAGCTTAATGAACCTAATTAAGTATTATAGGTGCTGCGTAAACCTAGTAGTATCACTAGATTTAGCTAAGTCACCTTAAAGTCGCAAAATTTGAAATTTTAAAAAATGCGGTTTTGAGGCAAGTTGTAGGATATATGAGATCTGCTGCAACCTTGTTTATTTTCTAGCTTAGCAAACATGTTCAGAATGGTGTGCAGGCCTTATCGAGTGTTGTGTTGAATTTCGAGCCCATCCCCTTACCAAAATTCCGGCGACTACCCCCATGATTCCGGCGTCGTCTGCCCCTCTTGAAGAGATGGGTGTTGGTGTTTTATCTAGTGGTGTCTATGGGGATTTTTCTGTGTTTGGTATTGTTAGGGTACTGGGGTTTTTCTATTGGAGAAATCTGGGGGAGTTTGGTTAGTTTTTAATGTGTTGTGGTCCTTGACGATGTTATTGATGATTTAGTTGGAGAATAGGGTAAGTCAAGGTGGTTAAGGTTAGATCATCTTTGATTTGTGCTGTTGGTATCACTTGATTCCTGTAATTTCACCTAATATCACTTGTGCACCCTATTGTTGCAAACTAAGTGTTTTACAATGGTTTTAAACTAAACTTTATGATACATAGAATCTTCTGTATCTAGGGTAGTAATTTTGGTAAGCAAACATATACATTAGGCTATACATTGTGTTTGGAATATTTTGTAGAAACCTGGACCCTTTTCACTTTTTTTTTGGCCGATATGACCCCTATGGTGGCCGGCCCAATTTTGTGGGTTTGTATTGGATTTTTGCAGGTAGCTTTCGGTAGGTATTATAAGATATTTGGTCTTGTTTGATTTTCTTGTTTTTGCTCCAGATTAAATCTGGGACCATTTACCTATATTTAGCGTAGCGGGACTTGCGCGACACGTACGATACGAGTTGAGTTGGTGCACTATGTGTCACAGCGTGTCGCATTGGTTTTTAGCGTATGCACACACATTACGTATACACACGCGTTTAGTTTGCGACGCGAGTTTCTCGTTTGCTTTTAATATCTCCTTTTTGCGGGATTTTAGCTTATGTGTATTCTTTGTGTAATTTCTATTTTCGCAGGCGGGTACGTCGGACGCCGGAAAGAAGGGGAAGCAAGTAGTCGGCTACACTTAGCACGAGACCACTGTGAGTAGATTTAACATCTACGGGGAAATCGCCCGTATGGAGTTAAACGTCAGGGCGTGATAGGATATTGTAGTCACGCATATATTTATATGCATATTGCTCGTGCATATGTACTATTGTAGCGTACCCATCTTTTGTTGCATATAGAAATAGTAGTTATGTAACACCGCACTGTCACTAACCGTTCAAGCTGCATGAGCACTATTTGTATGTTACACTCACACCGTTAGTGATTGCCATGACACTCGTGTTAGTTATATATATGCCCTAGAGGCCATTATTGTACATATGATGTATATTATAATGGATGCTTGGATATATAGAGAGAGGACTTTCTTGCTCGTCATGATAGTATGCTATTTGGTTTCACTTTATCTTAACATGTTGACATGTATTAGTTTACTGTCTTGTTCTCATATGCTGATAAAGCCCTTAGGACATGTACTCGACTACTGGGACTATGATGAGATCATACTAGTGGGGCCACGGTAGTCGACGAGTACATCCTATAACTGTTACTAGTCGAGGGTGTATCGAGATAGGGCATCGATACACTAGAGTAGACTAGCGTATACGCATCTTGACCCATATGATGGGCGATGGATGATCCCATATCCATCGGTGTTTGACAACAAAGATGGTGTACGGGTGCTCAGTGGAGACTGGGTACACTGGACGGACTCGCCGAGAACTCCCAGATGGTATTATACCTCAAGTCAGTTGGCAGTTCTCTGGTGACACTGGTACAGGTTAGTCTGTAGACCCGAGATCGTCATAGAGTCTTGTGTGATTCCCACTGTGCTTTGATTTCCATCATACCACGTCCAAGAGGGCATGCAAAACGGTGGCTTTTGGGTACAGTCCCGAATCACATGGAGGCAATGAGCGATATGAGGGGTTTCGTCTCTCCCGGTATAGGGAGTTGATGTTGTGCTCTGTTCGATTGGCTATAACTGGAAGTCCCTGGCCAGGGCGGATATTGAGTACTAATGGTAAGTGTTATCAGTAGGTTCTCGACCTGTTATGAGCCTCACATCGACACGACTTATCGGTTACTGGGGTCTGACGTATACCACCCCTAGACTAGATATGCAACATATCAGACGAAGAGACCGGACTGTACGGTAGTGTTACTGATTGGATTCACAGGAGAATGTATAGGCTTGCTTGTTGATCTTCTGATCGCTCAATACCTGGGTGGCTGTTACGTTTAGCTGACCGCTTGCAGCTTATGGGTGTTTGATATGATCATCACCTGCTGCCGGCGTATTGACGATTCTTTAGAGTCCTACACAGAGGTTTCTTGACTCAGGAAAAACAGAGTAGGAGCATATATGTGATATATGCGGGATCGGGAATAATACGATATAAGATACCGTATTCTATTCTCGCGATATATGATATCGTCCGGCGATATTTGATATCAGCCGGGTCATCGGATCAAGTGTTGATTCGATGAATCGGTACATGATATATTAGTCGGATATATTCGATGTAGCCGGATTTTCGGATCAAGTGTTGATTCGATAATTTAATGTATAATTATATATTTGATATATTACATTACATTATCTAATATTGGCTCGCTTTATTATTTCATTTTCTCACAGGATAATACATTGATATATATGCGATACATGTTAATTGTATTATTTTCTTTTGTTACAAAAATATATTATATATGTGATATATGTTGGATATATATGCCCTACAGGCCTTCATTGTATAGGATGCTAGGGATATGTATGTACATGACAGTCTTGCTTAATATGATAGTACGCTATTTGGTTTGTCTTTATCTTAACATATGATATATTTTGCGTAGTATTCATATATATATACATGTTGATAAAGCCCATATGGTGTTTTCCTGACTACTGGCGTTGTGATGGCAGTCATACTAGTGGGAGATGGATAGTCAATAGGCACATCCTTAGATGTCCCTGGTCGCAGGAGTATCGAGACTGGGCATCGATACTCCGGAGTAGACTGGTGTATACATATCTAGACCCTGAGGAGGGGCGATGGATTGGTCCCGCAGCCATTGGTGGAGTGCGCCTAAGATTGTATACATATGCTCACTGGGTGTGAGTACACCGGACATGACTCGCCGAGAACTGACTGGATGGTATTTATACCTAACGTCAAATAGCAGTTCTCAGGTGACATGTGTGCAGATAGTCCATTGACTTAAAGTTGTCATTTTTCTCGTGTGAGTTCCCACTGTGCTTTGATTACTACCCTACCACGGTTCAAAGGAGTCGTGCAAACAGGTTTTAGTTGGGCACAGTACCGAGCCACGTGGAGGCAGTGAGTGACTATTAGGGATTCGTCTCCCCCGGTATAGGGAGTTGATATCGCACGGTGATCGGTTGGTCATTACCATAAGTCCCTGGCCAGGGCTGATTGAGAATTACTGATAGACTGATCAGTAGATTCTCGGATGGTGATTGAGCCATACCGACACGACTTGTACGGTTATTAGGGGTCTGACGTTTACCACCACCCTAGACCATACATGCGATACTCTTAGACGAACAGACCGGACTGAACGGAGATTGTCACGGACAGGCTCAGTAGGAGTTCGGATGGGTTTCCTCATCGGCCTTCTTATCGACATCTACCTGGGGACCGTTACGTACAGCTAGTGCCGCTTGCGGTCTGTGGTTAAACCCACTGCCAGCGTAGTAGTCGAGTCTTTAGAATCCCACACAGAGTTTTCCCAACTCCAGGAAAAACGATATAGAGATCGTACGGTTTTACGACAAGGGTTCGGACGAATACGTGTTTAAACGCACGTACGACATTCAGACAGTTTTTACTAGACAGCTTTGGTTTAAGCCAGATTCTAGTATCAGGTTATTGGATTTATACAGTCTAAAGTTTTTCCGTGTTTTCACGGATAGGAGGGGCGTTCTCGTAATTTCCGGGAAGCTTCCAGAAGCATGGTGACTTGAGGGGTTTAGGTGGCATTGTCATTAATGATATTGTGACTCATAATGTGTGATTCATTATGTCATTAATGCATTATTAAATGCTTAATGACTCACATAGTGAATCACTCATAATACATTTATGTAGCATGATGAATAATCTCTTTTTATTCATTTATTGATTTATTCATTATGCTTCATATATCAAGTGAGAAACAATTTCATATTCATTTTATTCTAGTTCACCTTCTCTCTCCTCAAGCTCACTCTTTCTTCAAGCTCTAATCCTACCACTCATGAGTTGAGAACAAGGATTAGAAAAGACTAAGCATTCCATAACCTAACTCTATATGATCTAAGTTCCTTTGATTAGCAACTAGAGAAACTTAGTTACCTCAAGTTTTGAGGTGAAGCTTGGATTAGGGTTCTCGGGTGGATCATCTATCACTTGGAGGAGGGCGAGGAGGACGTAGAGATCGTAAAGTCGAAGGACACGTATCACTAGGTATAATCTCTTTACATAGTAGCTAAGAACTTCTATGGTAGTTGTTAATTATCGTTTAGCAAAGATCTTCGGTTAGTCGATGTATGTTTCAAGAACAAGATCGTTTTTCATATTTCCGCCTCCCCGCAACTCGTGGGGTGTTGGACATCGACTTACAGTGGTATCAGAGCCTCACTAAACAATAATTAACTAACTTGCAAAGTCGTATGAATTTCGAACGCAAAGCGAACCGGAAAAGATATCGTATTCACATAGTTTCTGTCGATTTTAAATTGAGGTCCAAAAATTTTTCAGGGACCTCCAGAATAACCTACATGGAAACCTAAGAACACTGGAGAAATTTGGGTGCATGAATCGGCCAACACACCGCGGAACCGCGGCCGAACACACCGATCCTCCGCGGATCCGCGGCCGAGTTGAGCCCGATTCACCCCAAATTTCCCCAGTAACTCTTTTGTGAATGTTTTGTCTTTTCTGGAATGTTTAATTTTTGCTCAGGTCTCAGGTTACAGAGAAGTTTTGGAGCAGAATCTAATTTGTTTGATCGATCGAAATTATACGATGTTTGCTTGTTTGATTATATCTGTGAACTGTATTATGTGTTCGTAAACCTCTCCTAACTGCTAGTATGTCGGTTGGCAAGGGGTTGCACATATCTGTAATGTTTTAACAGTTTGTGATTATGAACTGTATTGGATTGTTGTGATGATTAGCCGAGGTTTTGTGATGGGTTATTGTATTAATTCATTCGATGTAATTGTAATAAGTTGTAATATTATTTTGCGGGGCACATCCAGGTTGCAGTTGTAGCCACCGTTGTATTATTTCTTTTTACTGTTTTTGCTTCTAGGATAGACACAAGGTGGGGTGCACAAACTACCGGGTATTTCGAAGTGCTTAGTGGCCTACTCACGTTGTTGAGAGAGACCGCTTCACTTCGGATACTTGGTGGGTAGTTTGCCGTACCCGTAAGGGTCTGGGGTGGGGTAATGGCTATTCATCACAACTGTGTAATCCGTTTTTTCTTACAGGCTCAAAAGAAACGCGGATTGCTTGCATATCCAATAAAGTTTATCTGTGATCTGGAATGCCTATTATTGCGTCTGACGAATGTACAATATCTATATATGATAGCTATTTAGACGTCACTTATGTTTTACACCCGCGCTAGCCCAGCCCCCGCTCTGCCGTTAGTTAAGTAAACTAACGGGTGATGATAGGACCCCGTGGCGAATGCGGATGGCATAAAAGGACGTTGTATTTTCGTTGTTATCTGTAATGATAGGTAAAAGATGGGACGCATTATTTTTAATGCAAAGAAAAATAAAACCTAAACTGAATCGTTGGAACAATTTCAAAACAACTCGGTTTTCTTCAAAAAGCAAATTTTAAATGTGGAGCTTAAACCCCTCCTTTTAATAAAGGCTAGCATGGTTCCTTCGATCATATCAAGTTCATTACGTTAACGGTTTTTTGCCAAAAACTCTTGGAGATTGTGCCCTCAGAGTCAATTATTAGGTCACAGGTACGTGATTGCAATAATTGATGGCGGACCTATCCCGGTAGGACAGTCTTACTCGAGATGATAGTATGCTATCTGGTTTACCTTTATCATCGTATACTGTTTCAGGTGACCTGACAAGTTGCTATTACACGTTGATAGAGCCCCTAGGATTCTTGCTTGACCACCAGCAGTATGAGGGCGATCATATAAGTTGGAGCTGGGGTCTATAAGCATATCCTTAAATGGTCCCTAGTCGTGTGAGTTTCGAGACAGGGCATCGATACTCTAGAGTAGACAAGTGTATACAGTCGAGACCCCGACGAGGGGCGGTGGCCGGTCTCACAAGCCGCTGGTGTCAGTTGGTTCACCTAAGATGTATACAGGTGCTCATTGGGTTATGAGTACACCGGACAGGACTCGCCGGGAACATGCTAGTTGGTCATATACCAGACGTCAGATGGCAGTTCCCTGGTGACATGTGTGCAGGTTAGTTCATCGACCTGGGGATCGTCATTTGTCTTGTGTGAGTTCCCACTGTACTTTGATTACTACCCTACCACGGCTCAAAGGAGTCGTGCAAACAGGTTTTAGTTGGGTACAGTCCCGAGCCACATGGAGGCAGTGAGCGTATCTTCAGGGGTTCGTCTCTCCCGGTATTGGGGGTGAGGTCGTGCTGTGTCTAGGAGAGCCATTACACGAAGCCCTCGGCCGAGGCAAGGAGATTTACTGGTAGGTATTCCAGTAGTATCTCAGGGTGTTCTGGGCTACACTCCGACACGACTTGTACCGCTTTTGGGGGTCTGATTTTTACCAACCCCCTAGGCCCGCCATGCGATGCTCATAGACGAACGGACCGGACTGTACGGATATTGTCACTGACAGGCTCAGTAGGGTTGTCAGGCTGAGTTCACTCACAGACATCCCTTTTAGTCAATACCTGGTAGCCCGTTACGTATTGGCTTATACCTCTGACGTGCTAGTGGTTAAATCCATAACCAAGTTGTTGACGAGTCTTTAGAGTCCCCCACATTCAGTTACTCAGCTTTCGGGCGAAAGGTTGTAGAGGCCGTATGGAGATATAGCAGGGTCCGATCAGATACGTACGGTATTGCACGGATCAGGATCGAACAGTTTGTACTAGTGGCCGTATGGTTATATGGCAGGGTCCGATCAGATACGTGCGGTATTGCACGGATCAGGATCGAACAGATATTACTAGCCGGCTTTGGTTTAAGCCGGATCCTAGTATAGTACAGTGGAGATTTTGTCTCATTGCATTTGTATTTCGGTCGAAATACAGATGCGGGTGTGTATGCACAGTATCGGGGTTTTCCTGTAATTTATTACGGGACCAGTTTTCTGGAGTTGCCAGTTTGCTTTTAATTTCGGCCGATTTCCTTTGTATCGTTCATTGTCCGAAGATTGGTGGAGGAGGGTTTATTTGCATTGTTGCAAATAGGCATTAGTGGAGGGGGTTCTTTGCATCTTGTTGCATCATGATGGTTTCATGATGGAGCCCATCCTTTGACTTCTAGCTTTATGATGATGGCTTGACCATTGTAGGTTATGATTGGCTTTTGGAGTGTTGGGTTTTGTTCTCTCATCATCTCTTTTCATCATTGCTTCCACCCACCCCCTTGACCTTACTCTTTCTCTCTCCAATCACACATGGGTGGGGGGGGGCCGGCCATTCCTATGGAATGGAATGGGATTCATTTTTGAGGGGTGGTATTTTTTGCTTCTCATGTTTGTTAGAAAAGTCCTCTAGCTCATTTTTCCAAAAGTTCTTCTTCCTCCATAAAATGGCAAAGCTCCAAAAACCCCAAATGAGACTTCTTCTCTAGATATTCTACAGCATATCTTGGGCACGTCGAGTAGCCGGCTTCGTGCCCGAGTTGCCTCGGCATTGAGGTGGGAGCCCGTAAAAGAAGTAGGCGATGTGGTGCACTTCCGGCGATGAGGAGGAGACGGCACATTCCGCAGGAGATCGGGACGACGACGAGAAGACCGGAGGACTCGGATCTGTCGGTATACTTCTCTTCCCTATCTTGTTAGTAGCTTAGACTTGTTAATGGTTACGATCCGGATGTTTAGTGCGCGGTGGTGCCGGTTTGCTAAGTCCGCAAAATTAAAGTTTATCACCGCTTCCGCATTCCGGCGTCGGATTGACGGCCGGGGCGCCGCCGTGCACTTACAAAAACCAGTCGTAACCATCCGTCGTTTCAAATAGACAACACATCGTATTCATGCTATGCTTGTTGGCCTACATCAAGGCATAGTGGATGGTAGCAGTGTGTTTGCTTATTTGTTGCAAAGATAGATGCATTAGTATAGGACAGACGTACAGCCTTGTTAGCCTACGTCAAGGTCATGTACGATGTACCTAAATTAATCAGGACAACGACGGGTAGAACTTGACTTGCGTCTTATGATTTGTTGGCCTACGTCAAGGTCATAAGAGCTTGGGGTAAAAACTCACATCGGGAGTTTCAAACATAAAAGAAACTTGCAGATTTAGCATACCTTCTGGAGTGTGGTGACTAGAGTGGCTTCCATCTAGTACATCATGCAATGATAGTTGGATCTCGATCCCACTGATGAGTAGGATTACACTCGGGAAACATTCTCACTTAACAATCAATGCTATAAACCAAGTAGGTGTCCAGAAAGGTGTTGGAGGGGCTACGCCTCCAGGGAAAAGAGGTTATTTAATTAAGGAACTTCGCAAAAGCATTGGAAAACTTCCCTCGAAGTACCAACACCGGCCTGGCTGTAATGTTAAGCAAGTATTATGACGTGTGATTAAATCCTGACTAGTTCTTCTTTTAGATTTTGAAGAAGGATTTGAGGAAACAGTGGGAGCCATCTTGTTTAGATAAAATGATAACCAATATAAACTTGCAAGAAGCATATGCTGAGTGTTTTCTTTTCTCTCTCTCTAGCAGCTACCATGATTGGACTAAAACTATTACTTGAAAAAAATATACTGACCGGGCAGAACTATAAAGATTGGCTAAGGAACGTTTACATTGCACTGACTTATGACAAAGTAGCATATGTTACCACCGTTGTTCCTCCTCTTATCCCAGGACCAGATTCCTCAGTTGTGGACAAGGAAGTTCGCAAAACCTGGGATCTAGATTGTGAGCGAGCTAAGTGTATCGTGCTGGCGTCCAGGAACAATGAACTCCAGAAACAGCACGAGAGTATAGATATTATATCCATCTTTCTCCATGTCAAGGAATTATATGGAGAGCACTCCCGTATCGCGAGGTACGAGACCTCAAGGAAACTCTTCCAGATGAGGTTAGCTCCAGGATCGCATATAGGAGAGCACGTCCTCAAAATGATCAGCCTCATTGAGGAACTCGCAAACCTGGGATGCGTGCTAGAGAATGATTTATATATCGACTTGATTTTGCAGTCCCTTCCCCACACCTTCTCTCAGTTCGTGCTTAGCTTTAACATGCACGAAATGGAAGCTGATCTTCCAAAGCTCCTCAACATGTTGAGGGTAGTAGAGACCTCCTTGAAAAAGGAGAAGACCCCTGTTCTGTATGTTGGCCAATCATCCTCTTCTAAATCTAAAGCGAAAGGTAAAGGGAAGAAGAAGATGAAAGCCACCAACCCGAAGGGTGGGGTCAAAAGGTGCAAAGAACGAACAAGGCAGGAAGGGTGAAAGCGGATATAAACGAATGCTTTTATTGTCACAAGCAAGGGCACTGAAAGAAGGACTGTATAGCCTTCAAAGCCAAGGACAAGAAGCAAGTTGTTGCTTCTGCTTCAGGTGTGTTCGTAATCGAAAATTGTCTTTCAGTAAACTCTACATCATGGGTACTTAATACCGGTTCTGGTTCTCACATCTGTAATTCATTGCAGGATCTGAGAAATAGTAGAGTACTGGGGATAGGTGATATGACTCTCCGGATGGTCAATGGAATGCATGTAGATGCTATTGTAATAGGGGAATATCACCTAGGGTTGACTAGTAGGCACATTTTGGTGTTGTACAGCTGTTTTTGTATTCCCAGTATGTTGTGTAATATTATATCAGTATATTTGTTATCTAATGAAGGATATAATTTTGCGCTTGAAAGAAATGTCATGAACATGTAAGTCCACGTTGCCCACCCCGGTGCTTACGGGGAGGCGGAAAACATAATAAAAAACGGATTTTTATCGACTTAGGCAACATGGACCATGCTTGTGAGGATCTTTGCTAAACAAAAACTAGCTAAAGCAAACTAACAACTAGCTAAGTTGTAGAAAGGTTATACCTTGAGCTCAAAGTCCTTCTCTCCTTGCTTCTTGGAATGGTAGAAAGATGTCACCTTGCTTGTCTTCTCCCGTCAAAGAAGGATCCACCCGAAAGCCTCGACCTTTAGCTTCAACTCCAAGCTAGGAGTAACTAGAGTGCAAGAAATGCTAAGACTTGAACCCTAGAAGAGAGTAGAGAAGATCAAGTGAAGGTTTTTCTCAAGCTTTTTGTTTCTCAACACATGAGAGGGAGAGAGCTTGAGGGAGAGGATGAGCAAGAGAGAGAAATGAAAATGAGAGAATGAATTATTAGTGAGCCATTCTCACTAATATGTGTGTAATATTTTAATTCAATAATTAGCTAGAAAATTGTCATGGTTTAATCAAGGTGTGACCATTATCATTTCAATATTAATGCAAATTGCAAGGATCAAAGAGCATCTTCCAAATGAAATGATTATGGTCAAGTTGTCAACTTGGTCAACAAGTCAATGAAGTCAAAAGGTCAACAACAACAACCATGCACAATAATTAAGCTAATTATCAATTAACAATAATACACACAAAAGCAATGGGGTTAATAAAATGACAAAAGTCAATAACCCTAAAAAAGGTCCTCTCCCTCAATCTCAAGCAACTGTGCATACGCACCCGCATTCGTGATCCGAGGAACACGAACATAATGAGAAAAAACCAATCTCAAACCATACACTAGGATCCGGCTTAAACCAAAGCCCGCTAGTATAAACTGTCCGGACAGCAAACGTGCACAAGTGC
This sequence comes from Agapanthus africanus, assembly GCA_030015575.1. NCBI lineage: Eukaryota > Viridiplantae > Streptophyta > Magnoliopsida > Asparagales > Amaryllidaceae > Agapanthus > Agapanthus africanus. The sequence goes on from JASDDO010000012.1 coordinate 378,454,372, forward strand.
GCGAATGTGAACGAACCCTGTCGCAAAACCATGCGAGCTCTACTCATTTTGCCTAAAGGCGAATAGCTCTCTATGTGGGACTCTAAAGACTCGACACTACGCTGGCAGTGGGTTTAACCACAGACCGCAAGCGGCACTAGCTGTACGTAAAGGTCCCCAGGTAGATGTCGATAAGAAGACTGACGAGGTGAACCCCATCTGCACTCCTACTGAGCCTGTATGTGACAGTCTCCGTACAGTCCGGTCTGTTCGTCTGATACATCGCATGGCGGGCCTAGGGGGGCGGTGAACGTCAGCCCCCTAATAGCGGTACAAGTCGTGTCGGAGTGTAGCCCAGAACACCCTGAGATAACACTGGAAGCCTACCAGTATATCTCGCTTGCCCTGGCCAGGGACTACTCGTGTAATGGCTCTCCTGGACACAGCGCGATGTCAACCCCCAATACCGGGAGAGACGAATCATGTCTAACCGTCACTGCCTCCAAGTGCTTCGGGACTGCACCCAAAAACTACCTGTTTGCACGACTCCTTTGAGCCGTGGTAGGGTAGTAATCAAAGTGCAGTAGGAACACACTCGAGGCGAAGTGACAGTGTCAAGTCAGCGGACTAAGCTGTACTCATGTCACCTGGGAACTGATAACTGACAATAGGTATATTACCAACCAACAGTTCCCGACGAGTCCTGTCCAGTGTACTCGTAACCTAACGAGCACCCGCATACTATCCCAAGTACGACGTACTAACGGCTGTGGGACAGACCGTCTCCCACATTGGGATGAGAAGCGCATACGCTAGTCTACTCCGGAGTATCGATGCCCTGTCTCGATAGTCCAACGACCAGGGACCTGTATAAGGATGTGCTTATACATTACCCAGCTCCCATGAGTGCGAGCGCCATCACAACGCTGGTAATCAAGCAAAGATCCTAAGGGCTCTACTAATATGTATACCAGCAATATGCTAAAAGAAACACATGCACATATTAAAGCAGAGAAAAACCAAGTAGCATACTACCATTTCGAGCAAGATTGTATATACAACTGTGAATATCCCAAGCTTCCATTAAGTAATATACAAACTAGTATGATACAGTAATGGCCTCTAGGGCATATACACTAACAATCTCCCACTTGCACTAAGGCCATGTACTGGCGTATCGAAGACCTATCATCTCGATCAGCCGCTCGAACTGAGTCTGGGGCAAGGCCTTGGTGAATGGATCTGCTGTGTTATCCTCTGATGCAACTCTCCGGACCTCGATCTCCTGGCGATCCACAATCTCCCTGATCAGGTGATACCGCCTTAAGATGTGTCTGGATTTCTGATGGGACCTGGGTTCCTTCGCTAAAGCTATAGCCCCGTTATTGTCGCAATACAGAGGTATTGGGTCAACAATGGAAGGAACCACCTGAAGTTCTTTCAAGAACTTCCTCATCCAGACAGCTTCTTTTGCGGCATCAGATGCAGCGATGTATTCCGCTTCCATAGTCGAGTCAGCAACGGTTTCCTGTTTGGAGCTCTTCCAACACACCGCCCCTCCATTGAGGGTAAAGACAAAACCCGACATGGACTTGGAATCATCCTTGTCACTCTGGAAGCTGGAGTCAGCAAAGGCCTCAATCTGCAGGTCTTTTCCGCCATACACCAAGAACATCTCCTTAGTCCTTCTCAGGTACTTGAGAATGTTCTTTACTGCTATCCAATGTTTCTCCCCAGGGTTTGACTGATACATGCTTACCACACTCAGTGCATAAGCCACATCCGGTCTGGTACACAACATCGCATACATTATAGAGCCTACCGCAGAAGCGTAGGGTATAATAGACATGCGATCCCTCTCCAAATCAGTCTTGGGAGACATCTCTTTGGAGAGGGTGATCCCGTGATAAGCCGGTAGATTACCGCGCTTGGAATCTTCCATACTGAATCTCTTCAGTATGGTGTCGATGTACCTGGACTGTGAGAGTCCTAATATCCTCTTGGATCTGTCACGGTAGATCCGGATACCCAGAATGTATGAGGCATCACCCAGGTCTTTCATGGAGAATCTGTGTGACAAGAACCCCTTGACAGATTGTAGCATAGGAATGTCATTTCCTATTAAGAGAATGCCATCCACGTATAAAACGAGGAATACCACAGTTCTCGCTACAAATCTACAATAGATGCATGGTTCATCTGGATTTTTGATAAAGCCAAATTCTTTGACCGTCTCATCAAAACAGATGTTCCAACTCCGCGATGCCTGCTTTAGTCCATAAATGGACTTGAGCAACTTGCACACCTTTCCGCTGCTCCCACCCTGAATGAAACCCTCTGGCTGGTCCATATAGACACACTCCTCTAAATGACCATTTAGAAAAGCTGTCTTTACGTCCATCTGCCAAATCTCATAATCGTGGAAAGCAGCGATGGCAAGAAGGATCCAAATGGATTTCAGCATAGCTACTGGTGAAAAGGTTTCGTCATAGTCCAAACCAGGTCGCTGACGAAAACCCTTTGCTACCAGTCTAGCTTTATAGGTCTCAACCTGTCCATCTACACCAATCTTCCTTTTGAAGATCCACTTGCATCCTACGGGTTTTACCCCGTCTGGAGCAACGTCCAACGTCCATACTTTGTTGGTGTACATGGACTCCATCTCGGTCCGCATTGCATCCAGCCATTTTACCGAGTCGACGCTCTGAATGGCTTGCTGGAAGCTAGTAGGCTCATCACAATCTATGATGCAGTCCTCTCTATCCCCGTCAATGAGAAAACCGTAGTACCTCTCGGGCGGATGAGACTGCCTACTACTCCTGTGGAGTGGCGTAGGAATGTCCTGTTCTTTTGAACCTTCTGGTTCCACTAAGCTTTCAGTAATAGTTTGTGGTTCTGTAATTTCTTCCAGTTCTATTGCGCTCCCACTTATTTCTTTTTCTAAAAACTGATGTTCCAGAAAATGGGCATTACGAGAAACAAGGACTTTTTGTTCCTCTGCGTAATAGAAAAGATACCCCCTGGAGTTCTTTGGGTATCCCACAAACTTGCACAGTACTGAGCGTGCCTCGAGCTTGTCCGTATGCTGCTTTTTGACATAAGCTGGACATCCCCAAATCTTTAAGTATTGAAGATAGGGTTTCTTCCCACTCCATAACTCATATGGTGTGGTAGGCACAGTCTTAGTGGGAACACGGTTCAAAATATATGCAGCTGTTTCTAGTGCATATCCCCAGAACGATCACGGTAACTCAGCGTTACTCATCATGGACCGTACCATATCCAATAGGGTCCGGTTCCGTCTCTCCGATACACCGTTATGTTGCGGAGTGTATGGAGGAGTAAGCTGAGAGAGAATTCCATTCTCTTTTAAGTAATTCAGGAATTCGGCACTTAAGTATTCTCCTCCTCGATCCGATCTTAGGATCTTGATACTTTTGCCGGTTTGTTTTTCTACTTCATTCTTATATTCCTGGAACTTATCAAAAGCTTCGGATTTATGCTTCATTAAGAAGATATGTCCGAATCTTGAGAAATCATCCGTAAAAGTAATGAAGTAAGAAAAACCGCTTCGCGCATGTGTAGACATTGGACCGCACACGTCGCTGTGTACGAGTCCAAAGAGCTCGCTCGCTCTTTCTCCGTGTCCAGAAAACGGAGCCTTTGTCATCTTTCGTTTGAGACAGGATTGACAAGTTGCATACGATTGATATTCGAACGGATCTAAATATCCTTCAGTATGTAACTTAGTCAATCTTCTCTCAATGATGTGACCCAGTCTACAATGCCATAAGAAAGTTTTATTAATTTCTTTAGACTTTCTTTTGTGTGTATTCTGGATATTGAAAACCTGTGGTTGGTTTAAAACGTATATACCGTTGTTCAATGTACCTGACCCAATCAAAACTTGATTAAGGTGAATGTTCACTACATTACTTACAAATGCAAATTCATAACCTTCTTTAGATAATAAAGATACAGAAATGATATTACAGGTTGCATTTGGTACATAATAACAACTACGCAAAACCAAAAAGTGTCCATCTGATAATCCCAGGTGATAGTCCCCCACGGCCTCAGCATCCATGCTAGCACCGTTCGCAACTCTGAGGGTCATGTCACCTGCCTTCAAAACTCTACGCTTTCTCAATGCCTGCAAAGAATTACAGATACGAAATCCTGATCCGGTATCCAATACCCAGGATGTAGAGTTTATTGATAGACAGTTTTCAATAACATACACACCTGAAGCTGAAGCTGCAACTCGCTTCAAATCCTGTGTTCTGGCTTTCCAAGCCTTGCAATCCTGTTTCCAGTGACCACTTTTGTGACAATAGAAGCATTCTTCCTTCCCCACCAGCTTCCCCGCTACTTTTGTTGCTTTACCCTTTCCCTTCGTATCCACTTTACCGACACCGCCTCTTGTTTTGGCGGGGGCTTTCTTCTTCTTGCCCTTGGCTTTCGCCCTGGACCTAGAAGAGGAAGATCCTCCTACAAACAAAGTGGATGTCTCCCTACCCTTCTGTAGGGTGCCCTCAGCAGTCCTCAACATGTTCAGATGTTCGGCAAGTTCAACCTCCTTTCTTTGCATGTTGAAGTTAAGAATGAACTGGGCGTAAGTGGAAGGAAGGGACTGGGGAATCAAATCGGTATAGTGTTCATTCTCCAACGTGGTCCCAAGGTCCGCGAGCTCCTCTATGTAGCCGATCATCTTAAGCACGTGGTCCGCTACCGATGATCCGACGGCCAACCTTGCCGAAAAAAGCTTCTTCGACAGTTCGTATCTAGCGATACGAGACTGCTCTCCATACAGTTCTTTTGTATGGAGAAATATGGACTCTAGGTCCATATTCTCGTGCCTCCTCTGATGTTCGTTGTCCATCGAGGCTAGTACGAGGCATCTGGCCCTCGCGCAATCTATCTCCCATGTCTTACGGATTTCTACATCCGCGACGCTGGAGGTGGGACCTGGGACAGTGGGTGCTTTGGTGGTAAGGACATACCCCAACTTGTCGTAAGTGATAGCCATCTTGACATTCCTGAGCCAATCTTTGTAGTTTGGCCCTGTCAATATATTTTTATCTAACAGTAACTTAAGTTCGGTCATGTTGAATGGTCGCTGCAATTAGGAGAGAGAAAAGAAACACTTTAGCATGATGCTCTTGCAAGTTTAGAGTGGTTTTTAGTTTGTCTAAACTGGATGGCTCTCACTGTTTCTCGAATCCCTTCTCAAACCATAAAGAAAAGGATTAGCCGGGATCATTCTCACCGTACAATTCTTGCTTAACCGTTCAGCCAGGCCAGTGTCGGTACTTCGAGGGAGGTTTTCCAACGCTTTCGCGAAGTTCCTTAATTAAGTAACCTCTTTTCCCTGTGGGCGTAGCCCCGCTAACACCTTTCTAGGCACCTACTAAGTTTATAGCATTGATCGTTAAGTGAGAGTTTTCCCGAGGAGTAGCATATACTCACAGTAGGATCGGGATCCAAATGTCATCGCGTGATAAAACCGAAGGAATCCTACCAGAACTATCACACTCCAAATGGTATGCAACGCTAGCAAGTTTCAGTACTTATGAAACTCCCGATGTGGATTTTTGCCCCATGCTCTTATGACCTTGGCGTGAGGTCAAAATGTCATAAGTCACATGTCAAGTTCTTCCCATCATTATCCTGGTTAATTTGAACCCACCCGTACCTACCCTTGACGTAGGCCAAAACGGCAGTACGACTGTCTCAAATCAACGCATTCTATCTATGCAACGGATAAATATCCGGCAGCTACCAATCACTATGCCTTGGCGTGAGGTCAAAATACATAGCTTGAAAACTACCGAATATTTAACCGAAATGATGGAGGGCTACGGATGGTTTTGGCGAAATCGTGAACGTATTGAACTTGATATAATCGATGGAACGAGATATCTTTTAAAAGGAGTGGTTCAAGCTCCGCGTTTAAAAGTTTAGTTTTGAAAAGAACCGAGTGGTTTTCAAAGTGTTCCATTCGACTTTTACTTGGTTTATTTCTTGCATTAGTTCTTTTAATGCATCCCATCATTTAATCCTACCATTGCAGAAAACAACCAAAATATGACGTACGCTTATGCCATTCGCATTCGCCACGGGGCCCCGTCATCACCCGTTAGGTTACTTAACTAACGACAGAGCGGGGGCTGGGCTAGCGCGGCTGTAAAACATAAGCAACGCCTAAATAGTTATTATATACAAATATATAGCAATGATAGACATTACAGATCACAGATGAATACATTGGATATACTAGGAATCCGTAATGCGTTCGAGCCTGCAACGTAAAGCGGATTACACGGTCGCGGCGAATAGCCAATACCCCACCCAAGACCCCTGCGGGTGCGGCAAACTACCCGCCAAGCACCCGAAGCGAAGCAACCTCCCTCACCACCGTGAGTAAGCCACTCGGCGCTTCGAGATACCCGGTAGTTTGTGCACCCCCTCCATGGGTCTATCCTAGGAGAAAAAACAGTAAAAAGAATTATACAATGACGTCTACAACCCCGACCCGGTTGTGCGGCCATACAAATAATAATATTACATCAATTTACATGTTACAAATAAATGAAAGAAAAATAACGCTCATCTCACATCCACCCCGGCTATTCCCCCGCGACAATCCAATCCATTCATATCCACAAACCAATAACAATCACAGATCACAGAGATGTATAACCCCGACTAATCGACTTATAGCGATTAGCCGACGTTCAATACATACAAGCATCACAGATATAACCGATATAGTTAAAGTGTAGTGAAGTTCCGGAAAAATACGGATTTATAGGCCCCCAAAAGTAAATTTTAGTTCTGGAAAAACTGGGCACATATAACATATCCTAAAAATCCCAAAACCAACACAGAAACACTCTGCACCAAAATCGAAGCAGAGAGGGGACTAGACGGCCGCGCTTCCGCGGCAAGAGCTTCCTCTTGCCGCGGATCCGCGCTCCTCTGATCGCCTCTCTGGTTCGTATTTGGTGGTTTTCTATACAAAAGCCTGAGATAATTTTTGGTGTATAACAAATGTCATTTTGACCAGAAAAAAAATTAACAGAAACTAGGGTTTTGCAAAGTTTGGTTTTTGGATTTTCCGGTTTCGAAACTTCGTTACACTTCACTACCTAGCTAGTTTAAGTTTAGTTAGTCTCTGATACCACTGTAAGTCCACGTTGCCCACCCCGGTGCTTACGGGGAGGCGGAAAACATAATAAAAAACGGATTTTTATCGACTTAGGCAACATGGACCATGCTTGTGAGGATCTTTGCTAAACAAAAACTAGCTAAAGCAAACTAACAACTAGCTAAGTTGTAGAAAGGTTATACCTTGAGCTCAAAGTCCTTCTCTCCTTGCTCCTTGGAATGGTAGAAAGATGTCACCTTGCTTGTCTTCTCCCGTCAAAGAAGGATCCACCCGAAAGCCTCGACCTTTAGCTTCAACTCCAAGCTAGGAGTAACTAGAGTGCAAGAAATGCTAAGACTTGAACCCTAGAAGAGAGTAAAGAAGATCAAGTGAAAGTTTTTCTCAAGCTTTTTGTTTCTCAACACATGAGAGGGAGAGAGCTTGAGGGAGAGGATGAGCAAGAGAGAGAAATGAAAATGAGAGAATGAATTATTAGTGAGCCATTCTCACTAATATGTGTGTAATATTTTAATTCAATAATTAGCTAGAAAATTGTCATGGTTTAATCAAGGTGTGACCATTATCATTTCAATATTAATGCAAATTGCAAGGATCAAAGAGCATCTTCCAAATGAAATGATTATGGTCAAGTTGTCAACTTGGTCAACAAGTCAATGAAGTCAAAAGGTCAACAACAACAACCATGCACAATAATTAAGCTAATTATCAATTAACAATAATACACACAAAAGCAATGGGGTAAATAAAATGACAAAAGTCAATAACCCTAAACAAGGTCCTCTCCCTCAATCTCAAGCAACTGTGCATACGCACCCGCATTCGTGATCCGAGGAACACGAACACAATGAGAAAAAACCAATCTCAAACCATACACTAGGATCCGGCTTAAACCAAAGCCCGCTAGTATAAACTGTCCGGACAGCAAACGTGCATAAGTGCGCGAATGTGAACTAACCCTGTGCAAAACCATGCGACCTCTACTCATTTTGCCTAAAGGCGAATAGCTCTCTATGTGGGACTCTAAAGACTCGACACTACGCTGGCAGTGGGTTTAACCACAGACCGCAAGCGGCACTAGCTGTACGTAACGGTCCCCAGGTAGATGTCGATAAGAAGACTGACGAGGTGAACCCCATCTGCACTCCTACTGAGCCTGTATGTGACAGTCTCCGTACAGTCCGGTCTGTTCGTCTGATACATCGCATGGCGGGCCTAGGGGGGCGGTGAACGTCAGTCCCCTAATAGCGGTACAAGTCGTGTCGGAGTGTAGCCCAGAACACCTTGAGATAACACTGGAAGCCTACCAGTATATCTCGCTTGCCCTGGCCAGGGACTACTCGTGTAATGGCTCTCCTGGACACAGCGCGATGTCAACCCCCAATACCGGGAGAGACGAATCCTGTCTAACCGTCACTGCCTCCAAGTGCTTCGGGACTGCACCCAAAAACTACATGTTTGCACGACTCCTTTGAGCCGTGGTAGGGTAGTAATCAAAGTGCAGTGGGAACACACTCGAGGCGAAGTGACAGTGTCAAGTCAGCGGACTAAGCTGTACTCATGTCACCTGGGAACTGATAACTGACGATAGGTATATTACCAACCAACAGTTCCCGATGAGTCCTGTCCAGTGTACTCGTAACCTAACGAGCACCCGCATACTATCCCAAGTATGACGTACTAACGGCTGTGGGACAGACCGTCTCCCACACTGGGATGAGAAGCGCATACGCTAGTCTACTCCGGAGTATCGATGCCCGGTCTCGATAGTCCAACGACCAGGGACCTGTATAAGGATGTGCTTATAGATTACCCAGCTCCCACGAGTGCGAGCGCCATCACAACGCTGGTAATCAAGCAAAGATCCTAAGGGCTCTACTAATATGTATACCAGCAATATGCTAAAAGAAACACATGCACATATTAAAGCAGAGACAAACCAAGTAGCATACTACCATTTCGAGCAAGATTGTATATACAACTGTGAATATCCCAAGCTTCCATTAAGTAATATACAAACTAGTATGATACAGTAATGGCCTCTAGGACATATACACTAACAGAACATTCTTCTAAATCAAGAACTGATTGGGTATGGCACACTGGAAAACGGCATATACATACTTAATCAACCTCGAATTTTCAATATTCAAAACACACTTAAAAGAAAGGCTCCAGATTCAAATCAAGCCTTCCTATGGCATTGTAGACTTGGTCATATAAACGAAACAAGGTTGACTAAGTTACATAAAGATGGATATCTAGATCCGTTTGAATATTCATCATATGCAACTTTTCAATCATGTATCAAAGGAAAAATGACCAAATCTCCGTTCACCGGACACGGAGCAAGAGCCACAGAACTCTTGGGACTTGTACACAGTGATGTATGTGGTCCAATGTCTACACATGCGCGAAGCGGTCACTCCTACTTCATCACTTTTACTGATGACTTCTCTAGGTATGGACATGTGTTCTTAATAAATCATATATCCGAGGCCTTTGAGAAGTTTAAGGAGTATGAAAATGAAGTAGAGAAACCAACTGGTAAAAGCATCAAGACACTTCGATCTGATCGAGGTGGAGAATACTTAAGTACCAGTTTCCTTGAATGCTTAAAAGAGAATGGAATTCTCTCTCAGCTTATTCCGCCTTATACACCTCAGCATAATGGTGTATCAGAAAGGAGGAATCGCACGCTATTAGATATGGTGCGTTCAATGATGAGTAGTGCTGAGTTGCCACTTTCCTTCTGGGGATTTGCTCTAGAATCAGCAGCATACTTATTGAATAGAGTTCCAACTAAGTCTGTGCCTACCACTCTATATGAAATGTGGAGCGGGAAGAGACCATATCTCAAGTATATCAAGATATGGGGATGTCCGGCATATGTTAAAAAGCATAGACCGGACAAGCTCGAGGCACGATCGGTTTTGTGCAAGTTTGTAGGATACCCCAAACATTCAAGGGGGTACATGGTCTACCACACTGAAGAACAAAAGGTGTTTGTCGCTCGCCACATTGTCTTCTTAGAAAGCGAATTTCTTGCAAAAAAAATTAGTGGGAGCGCGGTAGAGCTGGAAGAAATTCCAGAACCTCAAACTGCTACCAAGGACTTAGTAGAAACTCAGATTTCAATAGGACATGACGAACCAATGCCACTCCGCAGATCTAGTAGGCTTTCTCATCCTCCTGAGAGATACTATAGTTTTCATCTAGATGGGGATCGAGAGGATTGCATCATCGATGATGATGAGCCTACTAGTTTTCAGCAGGCTAAAACGAGTATTGACTCGGTGAAGTGGCTGGATGCTATGAGATCCGAAATGAAATCCATGTACACCAATAAAGTATGGACTTTAGAAGTTTCTCCTCCTGGGGTAAACCAGTTGGATGCAAATGGATCTTCAAAAAGAAGATTAGTGCACTTGGACAAGTGGAAACCTACAAAGCTAGACTCGTTGCAAAAGGTTTTCGTCAAAGACCAGAATTGGACTATGATGAAACCTTTTCACCTGTAACTATGCTTAAATCCATTCAGATCCTGCTTGCCATTACCGCCTTCCATGACTATGAAATCTGGCAGATGGACGTAAAAACAGCTTTTCTAAATGGACATTTAGAAGAGAGTGTTTACATGGATCAACCAGAAGGTTTCTTAGACAGTGGAAGCAGCGGAAAAGTGTGCAGGTTGCTTAAATCCATCTATGGATTAAAGCAAGCATCGCGAAGTTGGAACATCTGCTTTGATGAGACAGTCAAAGAATTTGACTTTATCAAAAATGTAGATGAACCATGTATTTATAGGAAGATTGTAGAAGGAGCAGTAGTCTTCCTCGTTTTGTACGTCGACGACATACTACTAATAGGGAATGATGTCCCTATGCTGCAATCAGTAAAGCTCTTCTTGTCACAGAAATTCTCCATGAAAGACTTGGGTGATGCAACCTATATTTTGGGCATTAAGATCTATCGTGATAGATCTAATAGAATGTTGGGACTTTCACAGTCCAGATATATTGACACTATAATAAAGAGATTTAGTATGGAAGATTCCAAGCGCGGTAATATGCCCGCTTGTCACGGGATCACCCTCTCAAAAGAAATGTCTCCAAAGACTGATGAAGAGAGGGCTCGCATGGACATTATACCCTATGCTTCGGCAGTAGATCTATAATGTATGCGATGTTATGTACAAGACCAGATGTAGCTTACGCACTTGGTGTGGTAAGCTGGTATCAGTCTGACCCAGGTGAGAAGCATTGGATAGCGGTAAAGAACATTCTCAAGTACCTGAGAAGGACTAAGGAGATGTTCTTGATTTACGGTAATGGGGACCTCCAGGTAGAGGCTTTTACCGACTCCGGCTTCCAAAGTGACAAAGATGATTCTAAATCCATTTCGGGTTTTGTGTTTACCCTCAATGGAGGGGCGGTATGTTGGAAGAGTTCCAAACAGGATACCGTCGCAGACTCAACTACGGAGGCTGAGTATATAGCTAGTAGTGAAGCCGCAAAAGAGGGTGTCTGGATGAGGAAGTTCATCTCTGAACTTCAGGTGGTTCCATCCATTGCCAATCCAAAACTTTTGTATTGTGATAACAATGGGGCTGTAGCATTAGCGAAGGAACCGAGGTCCCATCAGAAATCCAGGCATATCTTAAGGCGGTTTCACCTGATCAGGGAGATCGTTGATCGTCGGGAGATCGAGGTACGGAGAGTGGACACAAAAGACAACACGGCAGATCCATTCACCAAGGCCATCCCTCAAGTCCAGTTCAAGAGGATGTTTGAGATGTTGGGCATGCGATACGGCAACAACTGGATCCAGTGAAGACAGTGGGTACTCATTGCGCCAATTATAGGCCGTAGTGCAAGTGGGAGATTGTTGGATATATATGCCCTAGAGGCCTTCATTGTATAGGATGCTAGGGATATGTATGTACATGACAGTCTTGCTTAAAATGATAGTACGCTATTTGGTTTGTCTTTATCTTAACATATGATATATTTTGCGTAGTATTCATATATATATATACATGTTGATAAAGCCCATAGGGTGTTTGCCTGACTATCGGCATTGTGATGACATACATACTAGAGGGAGCTGGATAGTCAATAGGCACATCCTTAGATGTCCCTAGTCGCAGGAGTATCGAGACTGGGGTTCGATACTCCGGAGTAGACTGGTGTATACATATCTAGACCCTGAGGAGGGGCGATGGATTGGTCCCGCAGCCATCGGTGGAGTGCACCTAAGATTGTATACAGATGCTCACTGGGTGTGAGTACACCGGACAGGACTCGCCGAGAACTGACTGGATGGTATTTATACCTAACGTCAGATAGCAGTTCTCAGGTGACATGTGTGCAGATAGTCCGTTGACTTAAAGTCATCATTTGTCTCGTGTGAGTTCCTACTGTGCTTTGATTACTACCCTACCACGGTTCAAAGGAGTCGTGCAAACAGGTTTTAGTTGGGCACAGTCTCGAGACACGTGGAGGCAGTGAGTGACTGTTAGGAATTCGTCTCTCCCGGTATAGGGAGTTGATATCGCACGGTGATCGGTTGGTCATTACCATAAGTCCCTGGCCAGGGCTGATTGAGAATTACTGATACACTGATCAGTAGATTCTCGGATGGTGATTGAGTCATACCGACACGACTTGTACGGTTATTAGGGGTCTGACGTTTACCACCTCCCTAGACCATACATGCGATACTCTTAGACGAACAGACCGGACTGCACAGATATTTTCATGGACAGGCTCAGTAGGAGTTCGGATGGGTTTCCTTATCGGCCTTCTTATCGACATCTACCCGGGGACCGTTACGTACAGCTAGTGCCGCTTGCGGTCTATGGTTAAACCCACTGCCAGCGTAGTAGTCGAGTCTTTATAGTCCCACACAGAGTTTTCCCAACTCCAGGCAAAACGATATAGAGGTCGTACGGTTTTACGACAAGGGTTCGGACGAATACGTGTTTAAACGCACGTACGACATTCGGACAATTTTTACTAGACGACTTTGGTTTAAGCCAGATTCTAGTATCAGGTTATTGGATTTATACAGTCTAAAGTTTTTCCGTGTTTTCACGGATGGGAGGGGCGTTCTCGTAATTTCCGAAAAGCTTCCAGAAGCATGGTGACTTGAGGGGTTTAGGTGGCATTGTCATTAATGATATTGTGACTCATAATGTGTGATTCATTATATCATTAATGCATTATTAAATGATTAATGACTCACATAGTGAATCACTCATAATACATTTATGTAGCATGATGAATAATCTCTTTTTATTCATTTATTGATTTATTCATTATGCTTCATATATCAAGGGAGAAACAATTTCGTATTCATTTTATTCTAGTTCACCTTCTCTCTCCTCAAGCTCACTCTTTCTTCAAGCTCTAATCCTACCACTCCTGAGTTGAGAACAAGGATTAGAAAAGACTAAACATTCCATAACCTAACTCTATATGATCTAAGTTCCTTTGATTAGCAACTAGAGAAACTTAGTTACCTCAAGTTTTGAGGTGAAGCTTGGATTAGGGTTCTCGGGTGGATCATCTATCACTTGGAGGAGGCCGAGAAGGACGTAGAGATCGTAAAGACGAAGGACACGTATCACTAGGTATAATCTCTTTACATAGTAGCTAAGAACTTCTATGGTAGCTGTTAATTAACGTTTAGCAAAGATCTTCGGTTAGTCGATGTATGTTTCAAGAACAAGATCGTTCTTCATATTTCCGCCTCCCCGCTACTCGTGGAGTGTTGCACATCGACATACAATATATAATATTGTAACAAGTTATGATTACAAATGCAACATATTAGTGGAGATTAAACTTGGTTAGGGGTTGATTTGGGTTAATCTTTTCTAGAAGCTTCTAGAAGCTTTTGTTTTGTTTCTTGTAAAGATATTATGTGTTGATATTTTTGGAGATATTTTCTTAACCCTGTTCCCCTCCGAATGGAGGCCGAGACATTAGGACGTCTTGCCTGAGATTCGGGGCAAATGTTATTTGGTTTTATCCGTCCACCTCTCCGAAGATGCCAAGTTGATTTATGGCACCGTTTATCGTAGATTTAGACGGATGCGGCCGATGTAGCAGACTTCGTCAGATTCCCCCTCGCTTGAGGGGTTTTTTTGATTATGGGGACGCTCTTCCCAGCAGGCGCAAGCCCCTACAGTTAATTACGCTACCGCATCGCGGTAACCACTTTCTCCTTCTTCAGAATTTCACTTCGTGTCGTGTGTATTTGTTTTGTTTTTGGTTGCCCGTGGATTGTATACGGAGACTAAGTGATGTCGTCGCCCGTAGGACGTGGATTAGTCCAAATTCGTATTTACTTAGATTTGGGTTTGGTGTTTTATTTTAAGGATACGTTAGCCATATTTAGGCTAAGATCGACTTAAACGTTCGTTAAGTATACATCAGTCTGATTTGAGACTAAGATCAACTTAACGGGATCGTTTGGATCCGACAAAAGAGCCTTTGGAGGCTCTGTTGTTCCAGTTTAGGGACGTAGTGGTCCATAGGTAGTTTAAGGACATTTCGGTCCATATTCCAGTTTAGGGACATAGTAGTCCATATTCCAGTTTAGGGACATGGTGGTCCATAGGTAGTTTATGTTGGAGATAGTGCCCTCAGAGTCAATTATTGGATCACAGGTACGTGATTGCGGTGATTGAGGGAGGACCTATCCCGGTAGGACACTCTTACTCGAGATGATAGTATGCTATCTGGTTTACCTTTATCATCGTGTACTGCTTTAGGTGACCTGACAAGTCGCTATTACACGTTGATAGAGCCCCTAGGATTCTTGCTTGACCACCAGCAGTATGAGGGCGATCATATAAGTGGGAGCTGGGAGTCTATAAGCATATCCTTAAATGGTCCCTAGTCGTGGGAGTTTCGAGATAGGGCATCGATACTCCATAGTAGACTAGTGTATACAGTCGAGACCCCGACGAGGGGCGGTGGCCGGTCTCACAAGCCACTGGTGTCAGTTGGATCACCTAAGATGTATACAGGTGCTCATTGGGTTATGAGTACACCGGACAGGACTCGCCGGGAACATGCTAGTTGGTCGTATACCAGACGTCAGATGGCAGTTCCCTGGTGACATGTGTGCAGGTTAGTTCATCGACCTGGAGATCGTCATTTGTCTCGTGTGAGTTCCCACTGTACTTTGATTACTACCCTACCACGGCTCAAAGGAGTCGTGCAAACAGGTTTTAGTTGGGTACAGTCCCGAGCCACATGGAGGCAGTGAGCGTATCTTCAGGGGTTCGTCTCTCCCGGTATTGGGGGTGAGGTCGTGCTGTGTCTAGGAGAGCCATTACACGAAGCCCTCGGCCGAGGCAAGGAGATTTACTGGTAGGTATTCCAGTAGTATCTCAGGGTGTTCTGGGCTACACTCCGATACGACTTGTACCGCTTTTGGGGGTCTGACTTTTACCAACCCCCTAGGCCCGCCATGCGATGCTCATAGACGAACGGACCGGACTGCACGGATATTGTCACTGACAGGCTCAGTTGGGTGTCGGGGTGAGCTTCCTCATCGACGTCCCTTTTGGTCAATAGCTGGTGGCCCGTCACGTATTGGCATATACCTCTGACGTGCTAGTGGTTAAATCCACAGCCATAGTATTGACGAGTCTTTAGAGTCCACCACACTTACAGTTACTCAGCTTTCGGGCGAAAGGTTGTAGAGGCCGTATGGAGATATGGCAAGGTCCGATCAGATACGTGCGGTATTGCACGGATCAGGATCGGACAGTTTGTACTATAGGCCGTATTGGTATATGGCAGGGTTCGATCAGATACGTGCGGTATTGCACGGATCAGGATCGAACAGATATTACTAGCCGGCTTTGGTATAAGTCGGATCCTAGTATAGTACCGTGTAGACTTTGTCTCATTGCATTTGTATTTCGGTCGAAATACAGATGCGGGTGTGTATGCACAGTATTGGGGTTTTCCTGTAATTTATTACGGGACCAGTTTTCTGGAGTTGCCAGTTTGCTTTTAGTTTCGGCCAATTTCCATTGTTCCGTTCATTGGCCGAAGATTGGTGGAGGAGGGTTTATTTGCATTGTTGCAAATAAGCTTTTGTGGAGGGGGTCTTTGCATATTATCATGTCATGATACTTGTCCCATCCTTTGACTTGATTTCTTCATGATGGCATGACTTTTAAGTCATCATGGTTCATGATGGTTGGACTTTGTGAGGTGATGATGGTGGTGTTGAGTGTTGAGTTTACCTTGGTGATCATTCCCTTTTGCATGATAGACTTTCCTCTCTCTCTCTCTTGTTTTTGATATATGAGAATGACTCTCTCATTTTTGCATCCATCTCATTTTTGTCCCCTCCTCTCTCTAGCATGGCCGGCCTCCCCTTTGATGGGGCTGTCCAAATATTTTGGTGTGGGTTTTTGCTTCATTTCATGTTGCAAAAATCCCACAAGTTCCATCTAAAAAGCTCCAAGTTCAATCCCTCCTCCAATGGCAATTCCACAAACCTCAAAATGAGACTTGCTCACTACATATTCTACGACGAACCTTGGGCACGTCGAGTAGCCGGCTTCGTGCCCGAGTTGCCTCGGCATTGAGGTGGGAGCCCGTAAACGATATAGGCGACGTGGTGCACTTCCGGCGACGAGGAGGAGACGGACGGAGATCCCGCGAGGAGATCGGAGTGGAGATGAAGACCGGAGGACTTGGATCGTCGGTATATCTCTTTCCCATCTTCTAGTTAGCTTAGACTTAGTTTAATGGTAACGATCCGGGTGTTTAGTGCGCGGTGGTACCGATTTGCTAAGTCCGCAAAATCAAAGTTATTCACCGTTTCCGCATTCCGGCGTCGGTTTGACGACCGGGGTGCCGCCGTGCACTTACAGTGGTATCAGAGCCTCGCCATTAACATAGTCTAGCTTGGTGTAATGTGTTTTTCTGTTTCGATCGATCGAATGTTCCAAAACTGCATTTTAGTTCGAATCAGTTTCTGTTGAAAATTTTTGGTCTCGAAAAATTTTTCAGGTTATAAAATATTGATGTACTGGGAAATCTAAGGGTTCTGTAAAAATTTGACGATGTAACTCCACAGTTGGAGCGCGGATCCGCCGCGAAACCCCACCTCGCGCGGCCCTTCCGCCGCGCACTATTCACATCACATCACCAAATTTTTTCAGAGGCCTTCTGGGCTTAAAATATGGGTTTTGGAATATTAATATTGGGCCCAGGGTTTCTGTGAGTGCTACAGTTTTGTTTGAGGGCCCACTTGTTATTTTTGATCGATCGAAAAATTTTAAACACATTTTTCACAGTATTTACATTATATCTGCGACCGTGAATGTCACTCGATCGGTAAATCCTGTCTAACTGCTATAGCCCGGTTAGACGGATTTGCGAACGTGACTTTCACGTTGATGTTTTATGTTTATGCTGTGATGTTGCGGATCGGTCGTGGGGGATAGCCTGGATGCAATGCTAGTACTGTGATGTTGTATTATGTACATTTGTTATTGCGGGGCGAGCGTCCGACATGTGGACTGCCGTCACTGCCTGATTGTATTATTCTTTTGGGGCACGACCTGGTTGCGGTCGATGTACCCGTTGTATGTATATTTTACTTTCTGTACTAGGATTACCCCACGGTGGGGTGTACGGATAGCCGGGTTCTAGAGGGCAACAAGCCCGCATCTCATGGCATTGAGACGGAGGGGGCTTCACTCTGGGATTGGCGGGCTATTCGCCGCACTCGTAGGGGGTACAGGTTGACCCAGGAGGGGTGCCCAAGTTACCGGATTCCGTGAAGTGCTGGGTGGTCCATTCACGGCGATGAAGGGGGCTGCCTCGCTTCAGGTTTTGGCGGGTAACTTGCCGCGCCCGTAGGGGTCTAGGATTTCATTGCACAGGCTATCCACACGACCAGGGGAACGTCGGGTTTCAGCAGTGGCTCTGTGAAACCCGGGGATCCCAGATATCTGTATTGTTCTGTGATGCTGTACATTTTCTGTGATGTTGCATTTCTTTCACGCCTTGAGCTAATATAATATATTGGTATATATATTAGTAGATGTTGTATATGTTTTACATCCGCGCTAGTCCAGTCCCCGCTCTGTCGTTAGTTAGCTAACCTAACGGGTAATGACGGGACCCAGTGGCGAATGCGGATGGCATATACGTACATCAGTATATTTTCGTTCTTTTTGGTGTGATCAATTGATGGGACTGCATTGATTCGGATCAATGCAAGTTAAAAACAAACCTAATCTGATGTTGTTGGAACACTTTTCAAAAAGCTGTTATTGCAAGGACGTTCACTTTTGCTTTGCACCGTGGTATTCATTTGGAATATCCTGCTCCTCAGTCGACGAGGCAAGGGCCGAGATCCCTTCACCGGGAGTGACCCCTTGGACAGAAGTTTGCGTCATGGCATTAACTTCACTATAGCCGATTACTTTTGCTTTGCATCGCGGCATTCATTTGGAATATCCTGCACCCCATTCTACGGGGAAAGAGCCGAGATCCCTTCACCGGGAGTGACCTCTTTAGCAACGGTTTTCGTCACTATATTTTTTAAAGCTATCCGTTCCTTCGACGATATCAAGTTCTTTACGTTAAAGGTTTTCGCCAGAAACCATTCGTAGCCCTCCGTCGTTTCATATGGGTGGTCAATAGTATTCAAGCTGTGTATGTTGGCCAAAGTCAAGGCACAGTGATTGGTAGCTATTGGGGTATTCATATGCAGCATAGATAGATGCGTTGGTTTGGGACAGTCGTACTGCCATTTTGGCCAAAGTCAAGGGTATGTACGGGTGGATTCAAATTAACCTGGAGAATGACGGGTAGAACTTGACATGTGACTTATGATATGTTGGCCAAAGTCAAGGTCATAAGAGCATGGGGCAGAAATCACATCGGGAGTTTCAAAAGTACTGAAACTTGCCAGATATGCGCATACCTTCTGGAGTGTGATACCGTGAGCGGATTCCGTCACGTTGTCATGCGATGAGAGTTGGATCCCGATTCCCACTGATGAGTTAGTATAATCCTCGGGTGACCCCGACTAATTCTTCTTTCAGGTTTGGAGGAGAATTTGAGGTACAGTGGGAGGATTCCAGATTAGATAAATTGGTAACCATTCTGATCTAGGTTAGAGTGCACGCTGAGTGTTTCTTTTCTCTCTCTCTTTGGCAGCGACCATTGACCCGACCCTAAGATTATGACTCAGTGACCAAGTTGACCGAACCTACTTAACACTGGCTTTTGGATTGTCAGAGTTGCAAACCTCATTGCCGCTCCTACTTTTACCCTTTTCTCCAGGACACCCCGTACTACTACGAACGTCCACTTCCATTGGACAAAACCATCGTATGGTTAGATACGAACTCGAAGGGATTTATTCGAGGATGGTTTCCGGTTCTGGAGAAAACGGATAGGACTATTCAGTTGTCTTTTCCTTTTACCCTCTCTCAGGTTACGAGTACTCCTTGGTTTAGGGGTAGTACACCTATTACGCAAATTGGATTGTCTTCTTCCAAACCTTAGGCTGGTGCCGACCGGTAGGGAATGAAGAAAACCAATTAGCATAACAATGGTGTGCAGAAGGTATTAAGTTAAGACAAAGCAAGGGATTAGTAAGAGGGCAAAGTAAATTGCAACAGATATTCACGACCAAACCAAGTTTTTCTTCGCCAATCCTAAAATCACCTTTGTATTTCTCCAGGACACTCCGTATCACTACGAAGATCCACAGTTTATTGGATACTCCATCGTATGGTTATATACGAACTCGAAAGGAACTTGTTCCAGTTCGGGGATGGATTCTGGTCCAGGAGAAATAGGAATAAAGTACATTCAGGTGTCTTTTATCTTCACCTTCTCTCGTGTTGCGAGTGTTCCTAGGATTGGGACAGTACACCCATTATGCTTATTGGATAGTCTTCTTCCAAACCATAGGCTGGTGCCGAACGGTAGGGAAGGAAGAAAACCATTTGGCCTAAAGGGGTGTGCAGAAGGTAAAGACTAAAGACATATGAAGGGATTTGGAAAGGTGGCAAAGAATTATACGGTTACAGTTGTGAATCTGGATAATGGTAGAGGCATTACTAGGAATACCAGGATACCCCATCGAAATATTTCAATGTTTCAGCTTCACTGTATACTGTTAAAGGAAAACTGATTTCCCGATTAGATACTTATTCCAGGGTATGTATTTACCAAGTATGATTCTCACATCTGTATGGTTTTACAGATGATGAGTGGGAGTAAGTTATTGGGAATTGGGTGATCATCCTCATTATATCGGGATTCGTTGTAATCGGTGATATTTGAGGAAATCACCTGGGTTGTTTGCCGGTCGGCAAATATTTGGTTTTGAATATCCGCTTTCATGCACCAATTTCAAATTGATATATCTGTACGTCTATTTTCATAGAGTGAGATATACCTTTCTGAAATTATGTCTACGACATTTACCTATATCAGTGGATGATTAGGTAAGGAGCATTAAACATCGGTGTAATTCTTCTTAACCATAAATACAGTTTTCAACCTACAACACACAGTGAAAGAGTTGTTAGACTCAGCGGACTTATACAGAGTATTGTATGTTGTCCAGTGTCCATTAGGACAGAGGGGTTGGTCCTCATACTATATTCTGTTTACTTTTGACTTCTCTAGTTCTTAGACATGTGTTTCGTAGAAACACAGGGTCTAAGTTTTGAGAAGTTATAGGTATTTGAATAGAGTAGAGAACCAGGTGTAGCAAGTATCGGGATTCTTCAAAGTGATCAAAGATGTAGATACTTGTGTATGGTATTCAGTTGATAGTAATGATAAAGAGAAATTGCTTCTCTTTCAGGTTACTCATAATTGGAAGCATTCCTAAATTGAGTAACGCTGATCGGCCTCCTTCTATTTAGTTGACATGCACTGGAGATAGCTGCATGATTTGAATCTGGTTCAATTAAATCAGTGCCTCTGGTTCTATATTGGATGTAGAACAGTTCATATCTTAACGTTGTTAAGGTACGGGAAGTTGTCCGGCTTATGATTAAAACCAGACTCTGGATAACTCAAGGCACGTTTCTGTAATGGCTGTTTGTGGGTTGACCCAGGCTATGACGCGGGTTGACTTTCTACCATCCGGATGATCAATAGAAATATTGTTCAAGACTCGCCACAGTTTTATTAAAAATGGATTTTTTCAAAAACAGCAGTGGGAGTATGGTAGAACTGGAAGTGATTCCAGAACCGCAAACGATTACTGAAGATTTGATAAGGAACCTAAAGATTCAATCTGATTTGACATTCCATTGGCCACTCCGCAGATAAGGTGGGTAACTTCAGACACCCGAGAGGTACTTCGGTAGCCTCAAGGACGGTGACAGGGAAGTTCTTGTTTACCCACACTTGCCATTGTTGTTGTTCCAGGCTGCGAGACCCGGCAGGAGGATGAGTATAGCGTCGTTCTGAACTAGCTTCAGAAGTATACGTGTATATGACTCTTCCAGAGGGTTGTCGTAGTCAGTGGGAGCAGCGGAAGCATTGGTGGACATCAGGCTTATGTCTATTTATAGACTAAAGCAGATGTAGCGGAGATAGATCATCTGTTTCTGATGTGACAGTCATAGGTTTGACGTCATCAGAATAGGGGATGGATCTGTTGAGAAGGTAGTAGGAAGTGATATTCCTTTACTACGATCGGTTATACTTTGGTCGTCACACAGTGTTTTCTCCACAAAGGAAATGGATTTTATATCAGACATACTGGTTACTAGATCTATGGTTTTAGATCTAGATTTGGGTGGTTTCCCAATCAGGGTACTTGACAGCATTCTAAGAGTATTTAGAATGGAAGACTCCTGGCACGGTAGTGTACCTGCAGGTGATGGAGTCACCCTCTCCAAAGGTGTCTTACAGACTAAAGGGGAGAGGGACGTGCATGATTGGCAGATCACTTGCTCAGGCAATTGAGTCAATCATGAGATGTCAAGTACCACACCAGATGTTGTTCTTGCACTAGATGCAATAAGTTGACATTAATCCAATTCTGGAGAAACAGTCGGAGGCAGTTTTAGAACATAAGTGGCTGTTCTAGGGATATGATAACGAAAGCCCCATTCGGGAAACAGTTATCATTCCAGGCTTCCAAGGTGACCTGGACGACAAGGAGGTTGTCAGAGTTATAGTTTTTCCCTCTGACGAGGGGCAGTATTTTGGACAGGTGGTCCAAGGCAATACTGAGGGTGGCATGGCGCAGGATACTGATTAAGTTCAGTTGACGATACAGTCTAAGAAGTTTAGATTTGGAGCTCATGAGCTAGGTCCCATCAGACATCCAGACATTCTAAGACAGGTATTGCTCTTTTCGGGAGATGGGTTTCTCCGCGAACTTGAGATATAGAGAGACATAGAAAGAAACATCAAGGCGGATCCACTCACTGAGGCTATTCCTCGAACGCAATAGTTTCGCAAACGAGCTTTGTAAGACTGACTAGTAGAGGAGTTGGGTGTTCGATATCACACGGGATGTGAGTATGCGACATCGCAATAATTAGCCTTGAGTGCAAGTGGGAGATTGTTGGAGATAGTGCCCTCAGAGTCAATTATTGGATCACAGGTACGTGATTGCGGTGATTGAGGGAGGACCTATCCCGGTAGGACAGTCTTACTCGAGATGATAGTATGCTATCTGGTTTACCTTTATCATCGTGTACTGCTTTAGGTGACCTGACAAGTCGCTATTACACGTTGATAGAGCCCCTAGGATTCTTGCTTGACCACCAGCAGTATGAGGGCGATCATATAAGTGGGAGCTGGGAGTCTATAAGCATATCCTTAAATGGTCCCTAGTCGTGGGAGTTTCGAGATAGGGCATCGATACTCCATAGTAGACTAGTGTATACAGTCGAGACCCCGACGAGGGGCGGTGGCCGGTCTCACAAGCCACTGGTGTCAGTTGGATCACCTAAGATGTATACAGGTGCTCATTGGGTTATGAGTACACCGGACAGGACTCGCCGGGAACATGCTAGTTGGTCGTATACCAGACGTCAGATGGCGGTTCCCTGGTGACATGTGTGCAGGTTAGTTCATCGACCTGGAGATCGTCATTTGTCTCGTGTGAGTTCCCACTGTACTTTGATTACTACCCTACCACGGCTCAAAGGAGTCGTGCAAACAGGTTTTAGTTGGGTACAGTCCCGAGCCACATGGAGGCAGTGAGCGTATCTTCAGGGGTTCGTCTCTCCCGGTATTGGGGGTGAGGTCGTGCTGTGTCTAGGAGAGCCATTACACGAAGCCCTCGGCCGAGGCAAGGAGATTTACTGGTAGGTATTCCAGTAGTATCTCAGGGTGTTCTGGGCTACACTCCGATACGACTTGTACCGCTTTTGGGGGTCTGACTTTTACCAACCCCCTAGGCCCGCCATGCGATGCTCATAGACGAACGGACCGGACTGCACGGATATTGTCACTGACAGGCTCAGTTGGGTGTCGGGGTGAGCTTCCTCATCGACGTCCCTTTTGGTCAATAGCTGGTGGCCCGTCACGTATTGGCATATACCTCTGACGTGCTAGTGGTTAAATCCACAGCCATAGTATTGACGAGTCTTTAGAGTCCACCACACTTACAGTTACTCAGCTTTCGGGCGAAAGGTTGTAGAGGCCGTATGGAGATATGGCAAGGTCCGATCAGATACGTGCGGTATTGCACGGATCAGGATCGGACAGTTTGTACTATAGGCCGTATTGGTATATGGCAGGGTTCGATCAGATACGTGCGGTATTGCACGGATCAGGATCGAACAGATATTACTAGCCGGCTTTGGTATAAGCCGGATCCTAGTATAGTACAGTGTAGACTTTGTCTCATTGCATTTGTATTTCGGTCGAAATACAGATGCGGGTGTGTATGCACAGTATTGGGGTTTTCCTGTAATTTATTACGGGACCAGTTTTCTGGAGTTGCCAGTTTGCTTTTAGTTTCGGCCAATTTCCATTGTTCCGTTCATTGGCCGAAGATTGGTGGAGGAGGGTTTATTTGCATTGTTGCAAATAAGCTTTTGTGGAGGGGGTCTTTGCATATTATCATGTCATGATACTTGTCCCATCCTTTGACTTGATTTCTTCATGATGGCATGACTTTTAAGTCATCATGGTTCATGATGGTTGGACTTTGTGAGGTGATGGTGGTGGTGTTGAGTGTTGAGTTTACCTTGGTGATCATTCCCTTTTGCATGATAGACTTTCCTCTCTCTCTCTCTTGTTTTTGATATATGAGAATGACTCTCTCATTTTTGCATCCATCTCATTTTTGTCCCCTCCTCTCTCTAGCATGGCCGGCCTCCCCTTTGATGGGGTTGTCCAAATATTTTTGTGTGGGTTTTTGCTTCATTTCATGTTGCAAAAATCCCACAAGTTCCATCTAAAAAGCTCCAAGTTCAATCCCTCCTCCAATGGCAATTCCACAAACCTCAAAATGAGACTTGCTCACTACATATTCTACGACGAACCTTGGGCACGTCGAGTAGCCGGCTTCGTGCCCGAGTTGCCTCGGCATTGAGGTGGGAGCCCGTAAACGATATAGGCGACGTGGTGCACTTCCGGCGACGAGGAGGAGACGGACGGAGATCCCGCGAGGAGATCGGAGTGGAGATGAAGACCGGAGGACTTGGATCGTCGGTATATCTCTTTCCCATCTTCTAGTTAGCTTAGACTTAGTTTAATGGTAACGATCCGGGTGTTTAGTGCGCGGTGGTACCGATTTGCTAAGTCCGCAAAATCAAAGTTATTCACCGTTTCCGCCTTCCGGCGTCGGTTTGACGACCGGGGTGCCGCCGTGCACTTACAGTTTAAGGACGTTGCGGTCCATTGGTTTAAGCACGCATTAGTCCATGGGCTTAAGGACCCCACAGTCCATATGAATTTGTTTAAGGACGCATTAGTCCATTAGATTAAGGACGCGTAAGTCCATGAGTTTAAGGACCCCACAGTCCATATGGGTGTGTTTAAGGACGCATTAGTCCATGAGTTTAAGAACCCCACAGTCTGTATTAATGTGTGGTTGTCAGGACCCGTCGCCTCTCTGACGTCGTTGAAGGATTACAACGATAGGTGTCAGAGGAGTTCGGAGATGTACCATTGAACCGGATTTAAATTGATTTAAGAGAGCAGTCTTTCTCAGTCAATTTAATTTGAGGACTTACGGCCATGATTGGGCCAAGTCCAGATGAGAATATTCAACGTTTTTATCTTTGGCCTATTAGGCCTGTGCTAGGGCTTTGCCCCTATTTAATAATGCACTGCATTTTATTTTGGCCTGCTAGGCCTTTCTGATTTGGGCTCTGTCCCTTTATAAATGATGCAGAGCATCTGTTTGGACTCCGCCCTTCTTTAAAATAATGCATTGCATTTAATTTGGCCTGTTAGGCCTTTTTTAGTTGGGCTTAGCCCTTCTGTAAATAATGCAGCGCATTAATTGTCTGACAGTGGTCATGTGGCCTGTCAGGCGCTTTGCGCTAATTAATGAGCGCAAGCGCATGTGGAGGTGACACGTGTCACGCTCTGGTGAGCGCAAGCACAGTTAGCGCAGTGCGCTGCGCTGCTGCGTTGCGGACACGTGGCGCGCTCTGGTGAGTTGCACCAATTTCAGAGAGCAATTCTCTATTTTAAAAGCGCATAGCGCAAGTTGTTCTGGAGCTGACACGTGGCGCTCTCTGGTGGCTTGCGCCAACCCAAGAGCGCAACATTACAGATTTACAGGTGCAAGGCACTGTTTTAATATGTTGATCCAATTTTGGATTTAAGAAAAGAATCTTTTTAAGATTCCAGAACCAGTGGTTCATCAAAAGGTAATGCCTTTGTTTAGATCAAATGATCTAATAAAGAAGTATATTACTTCTTATTTTATTCTTATTATTTGATCTTTTCTTTTTATTTTAAGATCTTGATCTTGTTCTTAGATCATTGATCTTTTCAGAAGAAATTCTTCTTTTCAAAGGTTTACCGTCTTTTCTTTCTGATTTCTTCTCAAACATTCTTTTTAGGAGTTCTCTGAATTCTTCCTCTGTTTCTCTGTCAATGTTCTCTCTTCTTCTTTTTTATTTTATTTTAGAAAGAAGGATCATTGGTCGTTGGGACCCACCACCTCTCCGACGACACTAAGAGATTACAGTGCCATATATCGAAAGTGTGGAGGGATGTACCCTTTGAACCATGTCTCACTCATTAGGGGGGAAGAACAGGCTGGAGCTTAAGCTTCTCGCTGCTGAAAAAGGCTTCTTTGCGTTCGCGCACGTGTTGGGCGTACGTGCGTCGCACGTGTTGGGCGCTCATATTTGCACGTAGCGCACATGGATCTTGCGCATATGCGCATTATGGGGGGGAGCAAGCTCCTATGGAGAACGAGTCTCCTTTTAATTGAATATTCTCATGTGGTGCGCACGTGCGTTGCACGTGGTGCGCGCGCGGCGGGCACACGTGCGTTGCACGTGGCGCACATGCACATTATGAGGAGAAGCAGGGCATCTATATATGGAGAACATGCTCCTTTTAATATTATTAAATGTTCTCATGTGGCGCGCACGTGCGTTGCACGTGGTGCGCGCGTGGCGGGCACACGTGCGTTGCACGTGGCGCACATGGCGCTTGCGCATATGCGCATTATGGGGAGGAGCATGCTCCTATCTTGGAGAAATAAGCTCATTTGAGTATTGAATCCTTTGAGGATTTTACTCTACCCTTTCTAAGAGGTATCCCCTCTTATTTATATGGGAGTGGTAGAGAAGCCATCTCTCATTTTCCCGATGTGGGACTAAAAAATGCATTCCCCATGTAGTAGAGCATTACTTTAGATTACACGTGCGTAACACATTTGCTCATAACTTTTGATCTCGGATGAATTATGAGACCCATAATATATCAAATCGAAGATCTTTTCGAGATGCTTTCAATATCATCAGAATTTAGCCATTTCTCATTCCGGAGTTTGTCAAAATGTAGCTCGGAAAATACTGGTTCGCATCTTCTTCCTTAGATCACATGTGCATAGACATTTGCTCATAACTTTTGATCCCGGATGAATTATGAGGCCCATAATATATAAAATCGAAGGAATTTTTAAGATGCTTTCAATACCATCAGAATTTAGCTGTTTCTCATTCCGGAGTTTGTCAAAATACAGCTCGGAAAATACTGGTTCGCATCTTCTTTCTTTGATCACTTGTGCATAACACATTTGCTCATAACTTTTGATCCCGGATGAATTATGAGGCCCATAATATATCAAATCGAAGGTTTTTTCGAGATGCTTTCAATACCATCATAATTTAACAGTTTATCATTGTGGAGTTTATCAAAATACAGGCCGGAAGATACTGGTTCGCATTTTCTTAAGCGTATCACTGTCATTTGATACCTTGGACTCTTTTCCGCAGAAATTTTTGGCGGGAACAAATGCCCGCCACTACTTTTCCCACGTAAGTATATATGTAGGTGAAGTAGTGCAGAGTAATGCATAGCGTATGACCAGTTTCGGATTGATATATAACTTTCAGAATCTTGATCTGAGAAGATAACGAGCGGACACGAGCGTCGTCATTTATCATTTACTCAAATCTCGTCTCTTAAAAGATATAGTTCCAAACTCTCAATTCCATGAGCCGTACCCATCTATTTCTTTATGTTTTACTCTGGTGTGAAGTAGTTTATATGCTCATGAGTAATTTCTCCATTTCGGTGGCATGTAGCTTTAGCAAGTGTGGCTCATAGATGGTCTATCTTAACCTCTTTGTAGGGCAGTAATGGCTTAGAAGACAGGGGTAGGATCTGCCACCTAAGACTTTTTAACTTTATGAGCCGTGAGGGTCTCATAAAGACTTTTCTCCCTACGGATCGAGAGGATCTCGTAGGTGTATTTTCTCCTTAGGAATCGTGAGGATTCCTAAGTGCGTTTTCTCTTATAAGTCGTAAGGATCTTATAAGAGAATTTTCTTCCTTACAAGTCGAGAGGACTTGTAATTGGTTGGTGAGTTGACTTGTTTCCGAGTCGAAGTATTGCTCCGACGGGGAGGTCGTTGGCTGACTTGTTTCCGGGTCGAAGCGTTGTTCCAACGAGGAGGTCATTGGCTGATTTGTTTCCGCGACGGAGTTCATTGGCTGACTTGTTTCCGAGACGGAGGTTGTTGGCTGACTTCTTTCCGAGACGGAGGTCCTTGGCTGACTTGTTTCCGAGACGGAGGTCGTTGGGAGACTTGTTTCCGAGACGGAGGTCGTTGGGTGACTTGTTTCCGAGACGGAGGTCGTTGGGTGACTTTTTTCCGTGACGGAGGTCATTGGCTGACTTGTTTCCGCGACGGAGGTCATTGGATGACTTGTTTTCGAGACGGAGGTCATTGGCTGACTTGTTTCCAAGACGGAGGTCATTGGCTGACTTGTTTCCGAGACGGAGGTCGTTGGCTGACTTGTTTCCGAGACGGAGGTCGTTGTGTAACACCTTAGATTGTGTTTTGTGGTTAATTATATTTTAATGTATGGTTTTTAATAAAAAGTTTACCAAATTAGTTTTCAAATATTTTATCCTATTTAATGAGTATTTTATTAGATATTTCCTAGGCTTGCACACACTTGTGCATATTAACTAGGGTTGTTTTAGGGGTTTAACCATGATTAGCAACATGGTGAACTAACCATTTTTTTCCCTAATCTAGTTTAATATTGTATTAGGTGCTTTTGGGTTTTAAGTATGATGGTTCTTTTCAAAAATAAAATGAATTTGAAAAGGGTTTTTTAAATGGTTTGAATGTTGACTTGGTGAGAGAGAGAGAGAGAGAGCATTATGGGGCATGATGGCTTGCCCATGCCTTCATTTAATGAAGAGAGAGAGAGAGAGGAGGGGGTTGACTTGTTGGTGTTCTTTCATTCTCACTCATTTCTCTCATCCTTTCACTCTCAAACTCACAACACACACACCCCTGCTTCAGCTCCAGCAGCAGCAAGCAACAGCAGTAGCAGTAAAGAAGCAAGTAGCAGCACCAGAAACAACATCAGCACCATTAGCAATAGCAACACCATTAGCAGCAGTAGAGAGCATCACCAGAAGCTAGCAACAGCAGCAGCTTCATCAGCAACTCACACACACAACAGCAGAGCAAGGCAGCAGCAGCAGCCATCATCATCGGCAGCAGCAGTAGCAGCAACTGCATCAGCAACAGCTCTGGCAGCAGCAGCAGAAGCCAGCAGTTGTAGCAAGCTCTCTTCTTCCCCCATTCACTTCTTCACCTGCCTTCTAGGGTTCGTTAGGGTATATTTTCTGAACCCTTTTCCTAGTTTGCTTAGCTTGTGTGTTAATTAGCATCGGTTTGTGTTAATTAGCTAGTTTAATGCTAATTATGGTGATTTGTGAGATGTTGTGGCAAATTGATGATTGTGTTGGTAAACCCTACTTATTTGAGTGTTGTTAGGGTCACCTTGACTGAGCTTAACCCCGGATTTCACTAAACTATCATAGGGTTTGCTTTTTGTGCAAATTAGCGTTTTTAAAGCGATTTATTGGCAATCTGAGTTCTGCTTTTGACCCGGGACCTTCAGGACAAAATTGAGGAAACTGGGGCATGCACACTAGGTCTAGAACACACCACCAGAGCACGAGCCCCTAACTCTTACCTTGGGCCGCAAATTTATTGTGTTTGGCCGCAATTTGCGGCCAAGTAGGGGGCAGGGGTGTAGGGGTCTTGGCTAGGGTTGTCTGCAGTGTTGTCTAGTGCTTTGGCATGTCTAGTTTTGTAATATTTGACCTGTAGGAAAATCTGGGACTATATATCGTTTTGCATGTCCGTTTGTTTGCGCGATATGCGCGATACGTGAGAGGGTTCTGTGATCTAGCGTATCACGACGTGTCGCGATGGTTTTAGACGCGTATACACACGATTCAGCGTATCGTGCACACGCGCGCTTAGTTCGCGACGCGAGTTTCTCGTTTTGGTTCGATATCGCGTTTTGCGGAATATTTGGCTTATATATGATTTCCATGTCTTATTTGCAGGTTTGCAGGCAGGGACTACGGACACGGCTACAGGGGGGAGCAGATGGTAGGATTCACCTAGCGTGAAGCGTAGGTGAGTAGAATTAACATCTACACGGGAATCGCCCGCATAGCGTTATGCGTCTGGGCTAGGATTCAAATACCGCATATTCTACGTCACTGTTAGAATTGCGTCTTTACCTTATTTCCTTGATATAGTTGTACTGTGACTAGCAGCCGTAGGACACTGCACATATTATTGACGGTTCATATTGCACGAGCACAGATTGTATGCTACACACCGTCAATAATTGCCATGTCACACACAACCCCTTATAGATACTATATTGCTTATCATACTTGACATCTAGCTTATCGGTATACCTATAGTGTATCTTACCATTAGTGATAGGTACATCTACACTTTGCGATACAGCTACAGGTATACCTTGTACATATTTTACTTATACCTAGGGGGTACCCTTCATATTCTACTTATACCCAGGGGGGTATACGACATCTTTTACTTATAGATAGACACCTATACTTAGCTGTACCTTATTGATTTTGCATACATCTGGTTTCAGCTATATGTTCTCATTTATATGCTCACATTATGATATATCGCATATATTTATTCCTGGATTTGCGCCTTGTTATTTGGATTTTACATGATGTTTTCTGGATTTGGGAACCGCGGGAGTTCATGAAATTATGCATACATTGAAAAACCTGGTTTCCTTGATGTGATATTTGCGCAGCCACCATGAGATTTATCGGTTCTGATTATATACTCCATACGAGGTGTGGTTGCCGTATGAGGGTACATGGTGGGGCCCGGTATGGTTCCCCTCGGCAAGAAGATCGATGGACTTTGCCGATTGAGCCTGGAGGCGGGCGAGTACCTACCGGTGACAGTACCCATGACTCGGCGGGGGATCACGGAGACACCGTTGGGAGTCATGTACGTATGCATACGTCGAAAGGCGAGGGTCAAAGCTAGGCACTCGTGCTTTCAGGATAGCGTATGATACGTGATCAGGATTTCTGTGTCGATGCTTGGCACATGGTTTTCATGATATTTCTTTAACACCTTTGTATATATAACAGGGGATTCAGCCGTTGTTATATATACCCTTACACCAATATTAGTGGAATGGGACGCTAATATATGTGTATTGCCCCCATCATATTTATTTCTGAACATATTTACCTTTAGGATGTTAGATTCTTACTTGAGATTTGACTTAGGATATTAGGTGATTCATTGAGATTGGATATTGGACATACCTATGTGATTACTGATTTGTACATTCGGGATATAGTAGATTACACGATATTGTAAATTGAGGAGATGTGAGATTTATATGATGTGAGAGCCCAATGTGGGGGCTGATTTGAGGAATTGGGATTTGAGTGTCTTGATGGATTGTGATCCTACCACGATGACAGGATTCCGTGGATGACATATTTCTCTCCATACCTCGTACCTTTTCACCTATGCACTGTTCCATGTTTTAGGAGTACCTGTTAGTGTACCCTTCATGATAGCTGCATATTTGCCTTCTCATATTCCTATTGCATAGTTATTGCACACTCTTGTCATGTTATTATTGCTTTACATATTGATTGTACCTGCTAGTGTACTTTACTTTATTCAGCATTTGCATGACATGTTATTACTGTAATCGCATATCTTAGATTCATGCTGTACGTACATTCCTGCGATTACCTGCATATGTTATCTACTATTCATGAGTTGGCAACTCACCCCCGTTGTGCCACAGGTGTTTTAGGTTGTTCCCCAGAGTAGTCGAGGCAGGCTATTCAGCTATTCAGCTACCCTCTTTTGCTACAGATACCGCATCAGCTCACAGTACTATTTTGCTTAGGTGGGTTTTGTTGGTTATTTGTATTTTGTATTGTACCTTCGTTGTATTTGTACTCTCCATCTACTATCATGTTGTTGACCTAGAGACTTGGTGAGGACGATATTGTATATTATTTGTGGATTTGTTGCCTTTTTATATACAGCTTTCTCTCTATTGTCCTTATTCTTCGCTACGGCATCGTATATTTGTATTGTATTCATCTTGGCTAGTTTTTAAAAAAAGGGGGTGTTGCCAAAATTTTAAAGAAAGAAAGTGGGACTTTTAAAGAATTTGGGTTGCGATTTCAAATGTTTCAAAACTTATATTATCTTTTCCGTATTTTTATGGTTTAGATTTTTGGGTTTTGGCTTTCTTTTACTGCGTTACGTCTTTAGGCGTTGCGTAGTATTAGGGCCGTCACGGGCCAATTTTGGGTCGTGACACGTTGGCTGGCTTGTTTCCGAGACGGAGGTCGTTGGCTGACTTGTTTCCGAGACGGAGGTCGTTGGCTGACTTGTTTCCGAGACGGAGGTCCTTGGCTGACTTGTCTCCGCGACGGAGGTCATTGGATGACTTGTTTCCAAGACGGAGGTCGTTGGCTGACTTGTTTCGGAGACGGAGGTCGTTGGCTGACTTATTTCCGAGACGGAGGTCGTTGGCTGACTTGTTTCCGAGATGGAGATCGTTGGCTGACTTATTTCCGTGACGGAGGTTATTGACTTGTTTTCGGGACGGAGGTCGTTGGTTGACTTGTTTCCGAGACGGAGGTCTTTGGTTGACTTGTTTCCGCGACGGAGGTCGTTGGTTGACTTGTTTCCGAGACGGAGGTCGTTGACTGACTTGTTTCCGCGACGGAGGTCGTTGGTTGACTTGTTTCCGCGACGGAGGTCATTGGTTGACTTGTTTCCGAGACGGAGGTCGTTAACTGACTAGTTTCCGGGACGGAGGTCCTTAGCTGACTTGTTTCCGTGACGGAGGTCATTGGGTGACTTGTTTCCGCGACGGAGGTCATTGGCTGACTTGTTTCCGCGACGGAGGTCATTGGTTGACTTGTTTCCGAGACGGAGGTCGTTAACTGACTTGTTTCCGGGACGGAGGTCCTTGGCTGACTTGTTTCCGAGACGGAGGTCATTGGTTGACTTGTTTCCGCGACGGAGGTCATTGGCTGACTTGTTTCCGAGACGGAGGTCATTGGCTGACTTGTTTCCGAGACGGAGGTCGTTGCCTGACTCTAGGTTGTCTATGAACCGTAGAGTCTTGGAACTGAGGACTTTGCCGTGGCTCCGATTGGTGATGTCACATCCGTGTCCTGCTGGAATGAGGAGGAACGCCGCTGTTGGTCTCCAGGCTGTAGATGTGGTCGTCGAGATCTGACTTCCCTTTGACGCAGCCTGGTGGGGAAATGTAGTCCCCTTTTTGTTTGTGCCCTTAGATTGTATACAGGGATCGATGTGATCTCAACTGTAG
Source organism: Agapanthus africanus (assembly GCA_030015575.1). NCBI lineage: Eukaryota > Viridiplantae > Streptophyta > Magnoliopsida > Asparagales > Amaryllidaceae > Agapanthus > Agapanthus africanus. The sequence continues at coordinate 378,487,894 of JASDDO010000012.1, forward strand.
GGCTGGAGTTTCATTTATTTGTATTGTTTTATTTCCGCGATGCTCTATCATTTCAGCTTTTATATCACGATGGTCGCGATTGCCCTATCATTTCGGTTATTTTTCGCGGTGCCCAATAATTTCAGCTATTTATTTTATTTTTACTCATTGTTTTTTATTGCGAGTTGCCCAATCATTTCGGCTGTTTTATATGCATATGTTTTTACTTGCTGTTTTTTTTATTGCTAGTTGCCCCATCATTTCGGCTATTTCGTATGCACGTGCGGCCTACTGGCCTTTCATCGTAAACTTGAAATTAGACACCGATTTCGGCATCAGCACCGCTACAACTGGGATGTTTCCAGGAGCGAATCATCATTTGCCTCTGTCGATGTCGAACAAAGGTGGCTTAGCGAATAGGGTTAAGGTTCTGTCGACTAAGGCTTTTAACTTCATGAGCCGTAAGGATCTTACAAAGGTATTTCTCCCTACAAGTCATGAGGATCTTGTAGGTGTATATTCTCCTTAAGAATCGTGAGGATTCCTAAGTGCATGTTCCTCTGTAAGTCGCAAGGATCCCACAGTAGGGTTTTCTCCTTGTAAATCGAGAGGACTTATAAGGGTTGTTCACCATGCGCACATATCCCCAATCACGGATGAAACTTGGTTAGGGAAATGTTTATTCGCGCCCGTGGATTGTATACAAGGGTCAGTATTAAGCCACTTGTAGGGCAATATCGAAGGTTGTGTGGGTTGCTTAAGCACAGGTTTAGATCTCTGTAACTTAAGACTTTCAAATCTTATGAGCCGTGAGGGTCCTATAAGTGAGTTCTCCTTACGAGTCGTGAGGATCTCGCAAGTGTATTTTCTCCTTAGGAATCATGGGGATCCCTAAGTGTGTTGCTCCCTTGTGAGTCGTAAGGATCTCACGCGGGTGGTTTCTCCTTACAAGGTCAAGAGGACCCTGTAGGTGTCCTTTAACCAGGTTGCGCCCTTTCAGGTTTTCACAAACACTCGCCGGTAGTCCTGCTGTTTTTACTCACGGAGCCCTTTCGGGTATTCATCCGTGCCCATTTTGCTTATGGACATACCGTTTTTTTTTATTCTTTTTTTTTATATATATTTTTTACAAGGTCGCGCCCTTTCGGGTTTTCACGAACACTCGCCGGTAGCCCTGCTGTTTTTACTCACGGAGCCCTTTCGGGTTTTCATCCGTGCCCATTTTGCTTATGGACATACCGTTTATTATATTTTTTTATATACTTTTTTTTATTCATCTCGTTAGCCTAAGGATGCTGCGGTTGTAGTTTTAAAGACGTTTCGGTCCTTCATTAGTTTAAGGACGTTTCGGTCCGCCATTAGTTTAAGGACGTTTCGGTCCTCCATTAGTTTAAGTGTAAGTCCATGCTACCTCTCCCGGTACTTTCGGGCATGCGGAATTTGGTGAAAAACAATTTTCTAGAGGCGGTAACATGGACTCAAAACCGGATCTTTGTTAAACATCTAACTAACAACCTAACTATGAGTTGTTAACTACTCGGTTAGGGGGTTATACCTTTCTTTCTTGAACTCCTTCGTCTTCAAACCTCGATGATGTACGGATCGGCTTCACCCCGTCGTCTCCTTGCGCCGAAGATCGATCCACCCGAAAGCTTCTACCTTTGGCTTCTTCTTCGAAGTTTGAAGAAACTAGTTCACTCGGTTTGCCAAACCTTGTGAACTAGAGTGAGTAGAGGAGAGTGTGCTGGGATTTTTCTCTATGGTTCTTGCTTCTCAACACATGAGACAAGTGAACCATAGACTAGAGAGAGGGAGAGCAAGAGGAAGAAGATGAGAGCTCAAGAACAAGAGAGAGAATGAAAATGATAGAATGAGAAATACTTTTCTCTCTTGGCTCTCATAATCCAAAGCCATCATAACAAAACATAGCAATCAAGTATTATGTGATGGTTTAAGCTACAATAGCCATATCATTTCATGCACTCATTTTGCACAAGAGAAACAAGCAAGCAAAAGTCTTTGCCATGAAATGATAGCCATTGTCATCATGATGGTCAACTAGTCCAACCTAGTCAACCGGTCAACAAAGTCAACAATTCAACAAAGTCAACCCCTCAACAACCATGTCACCATAATACTTAATTAATATTATTGTTAATCATATATCATATTCTCATTATGGTTTACCAAAAAGTCAATGGTCAACAGTCAACAGTCAACAACCCTAATGAGAATCCTCTGCCTCTGTCTTTCCGTCAACTGTGCATACACATCCGCATCCGCGTTCCGAGGAACACGAATACATACGAGATAAAACCAATCCCAAAACGTACACTAGGATCTGGCTTAAACCAAAGCCCGCTAGTGTTAACTGTCCGGACACTGTACGTGCATAAGTGCACGGATGTGACCGAACCATGTCGCAAAACCATGCGACCTGTCGCAAAACCATGCGAACTCTACTGTTTTGCCTAAAGGCGAATAGCTTTCTGTGTGGGACTCTAAAGACTCGACATTACGCTGGCAGTAGGTTTAACCACAGACCGCAAGCGGCACTAGCTGTGCGTAACGGTCCCCAGGTAGATGCCGACAAGAAGACTGACGAGGTGAAACCCATCTGAACTCCTACTGAGCCTGAATATGACAGTCTTCGTACAGTCCGGTCTGTTCGTCTGATACATCGCATGGCGGGCCTAGGGGGGCGGTAAACGTCAGTCCCCTAATAGCGGTACAAGTCGTGTCGGAGTGAAGCCCAAAACACCCTGAGATAACACTGGAAGCCTACTAGTATATCTCGCTTGCCCTGGCCAGGGACTACTCGTGTAATGGCTCTCCTAGACACAGCGCGATGTCAACCCCCAATACCGGGAGAGACGAATCCTGTCTAACCGTCACTGCCTCCAAGTGCTTCGGGACTGCACCCAACAACTACCTGTTTGCACGACTCCTTTGAGCCGTGGTAGGGTAGTAATCAAAGTACAGTGGGAACACACCCGAGGCGAAGTGACAATGTCAAGTCAGCGGACTAAGCTGTACTCATGTCACCTGGGAACTGATAACTGACGATAGGTATAATACCAACCGGTCAGTTCCCGACGAGTCCTGTCCAGTGTACTCGTAACCTAACGAGCACCCGCATACTATCTCCAGTATGACGTACTGATGGCTGTGGGACAGACCATCTCCCACTCTGGGATGAGAAGCGCATGCGCTAGTCTACTCCGGAGTATCGATGCCCTGTCTCGATAGTCCTGCGACTAGGGACCTGCATAAGGATGTGCTTATAGATTACCAGCCCCCACTAGTGTGACTGCCATCACAACGCTGGTAATCAAGCAAAGATCCTAAGGGCACCACTAATGTGTATAGGTGATATACCAAAATAAACACATGTACACATTGAAGTAGAAACAAACCAAGTAGCGTACTACTATTTTGAGCAAGATTGTATACAACTGTGAATATCCCAAGCTTCCATTAAGTAATATACAAACTAGTATGATACAGTAATGGCCTCTAGGGCATATACACTAACAATCTCCCACTTGCACTAAGGCCATGTACTGGCGTTTCGAAGACCTATCATCTCGATCAGCCGCTCGAACTGAGTCTGGGGCAAGGCCTTGTGAATGGATCTGCAGTGTTATCTTCTGAAGCAACCCTCCGAACCTCGATCTCCTGGCGATCCACGATCTCCCTGATCAGGTGATACCGCCTCAAGATGTGTCTGGATCTCTGATGGGACCTGGGTTCCTTCGCTAAAGCTATAGCCCCGTTGTTGTCGCAATACAGAGGTATTGGATCAAAAATGGACGGAACCACCAGAAGTTCTTTCAAGAACTTCCTCATCCAGACAGCTTCTTTTGCGGCATCAGATGCAGCGATGTATTCCGCTTCCATCGTCGAGTCTGCAACGGTTTCCTGTTTGGAACTCTTCCAACACACCTCCCCTCCATTGAGGGTAAAGACAAAACCCGACATGGACTTGGAATCATCCTTGTCACTCTGGAAGCTGGAGTCAACAAAGGCCTCGATCTGGAGGTCTTTTCCGCCATACACCAAGAACATCTCCTTAGTCCTTCTCAGGTACTTGAGAATGTTCTTTACTTCTATCCAGTGTTTCTCCCCAGGGTTTGACTGATACCGGCTTACCACGCTCAGTGCATAAGCTTCATCTGGTCTGGTACACAACATCGCATACATTATAGAGCCTACCGCAGAAGCGTAGGGTATAATAGACATGCGATCCCTTTCCAAATCAGTCTTGGGAGACATCTCTTTGGAGAGGGTGATCCCGTGACAAGCTGGTAGATTACCGCGCTTGGAATCTTCCATACTGAATCTTTTCAGTATGGTGTCGATGTACCTGGACTGTGAGAGTCCCAGTATCCTCTTGGATCTGTCACGATAGATCCGGATCCCCAGAATGTATGAGGCATCACCCAGGTCTTTCATGGAGAACCTGTGTGATAAGAACCCCTTGACAGATTGTAGCATAGGAATGTCATTTCCTATTAAGAGAATGTCATCCATGTATAAAACGAGGAATACTACAGTTCTCGCTACAAATCTACTATAGATGCATGGTTCATCTGGATTTTTGATAAAGCCAAATTCCTTGACCGTCTCATCAAAACAGATGTTCCAACTCTGCGATCCCTGCTTTAGTCCATAGATGGACTTAAGCAACTTGCACACCTTTCCGCTGTTCCCACTCTGAATGAAACCCTCTGGCTGGTCCATATAGACACACTCCCCTAAATTTCCATTTAGAAAAGCGGTCTTTACGTCCATCTGCCAAATCTCATAATCGTGGAAGGCAGCAATGGCAAGAAGGATCCGAATGGATTTCAGCATAACTACTGGAGAAAAGGTCTCGTCATAGTCCAAACCAGGTCTTTGACGAAAACCCTTTGCAACCAGTCTAGCTTTATAGGTCTCAACCTGTCCATCTACACCAATCTTGCTTTTGAAGATCCACTTGCATCCTACGGGTTTTACCCCATCTGGAGCAACGTCCAACGTCCATACTTTGTTGGTGTACATGGACTCCATTTCGGTCCGCATTGTATCCAGCCATTTTACCGAGTCAACGCTCTGAACGGCCTGCTGGAAGCTAGTAGGCTCATCATAATCTATGATGCAATCCTCTCTATCCCCGTCTATGAGAAAACCGTAGTATCTCTCGGGTGGATGAGACTGCCTACTACTCCTGCGGAGCGGCGTAGGAATGTCATTTTCTTTTGAACCCTCTGGTTCCACTAAACTTTCAGTAATAGCTCGTGGTTCTGGAATTTCTTCCAGTTCTATTGCGTTCCCACTTATCTAATTTTCCAAAAATTCAGTTTCCAAGAAGTAGGCATGACGAGAAACATAAATCTTTTGTTCCTCTTCGCAATAGAAGAAATATCCATTGGAGTTCTTTGGATATCCCACAAACTTGCACTGTACTGAGCGTGCCTCGAGCTTGTCCGCATCCAGCTTTTTGACAAAAGCTGGACATCCCCATGTCTTAATGTGATTAAGATAGGCTCTCTTCCCACACCACATCTCATATGGTGTAGTAGGCACAGTCTTAGTTGGAACTCGGTTCAAAAGGTATGCAGCTGATTCTAGTGCATATCCCCAGAATGATCGCTGTAACTCAGCGTTACTCATCATGGACCGTACCATATCCAATAGGGTTCGGTTCCGTCTCTCCGATACACCGTTACGTTGCGGGGTGTATGGTGGAGTAAGCTGAGAGAGGTATGCAGCTGATTCTAGTGCATATCCCCAGAATGATCGCTGTAACTCAGCGTTACTCATCATGGACCGTACCATATCCAATAGGGTTCGGTTCCGTCTCTCCGATACACCGTTACGTTGCGGGGTGTATGGTGGAGTAAGCTGAGAGAGAATTCTGTTCTCTTTTAAATAGTCCAGGAACTCGGCACTCAAGTGTTCACCACCTCAATCCGATCTTAGAATCTTGATAATTTTGCCGGTTTGTTTTTCTACTTCATTGTTATATTCCTGGAATTTTCCAAAGGCTTCGGACTTATGTTTCATTAAGAAGACATAACCGTACCTCGAAAAGTCATCCGTAAAAGTAATGAAGTAAGAATAACCGCTTCACGCATGTGTAGATATTGGACCGCACACGTCGCTGTGTACGAGTCCCAAGAGCTCGCTTGCTCTTACTCCGTGTCCAGTGAACGGAGTCTTTGTCATCTTTCCTTTGAGACAGGATTGACAAGTGGCATACGATTGATATTCGAACGGATTCAAATATTTTTCAGTATGTAACTTCGTCAACCTTCTCTCATTGATGTGACTCAGTCTACAATGCCATAAGAAAGTCTGATTTATTTCCGGAGACTTTCTTTTGTGTGTATTCTAGACATTGAAAATCCGTGGTTAGTTTAATACGTATATACCATTGCTCAATGTACCTGAACCAATCAGAACTTGATTAAGGTGAATGTTTACAACATTGCTTACAAGCGCAAATTCATAACCTTCTTTAGAAACCAAAGATACAGAAATAATATTACAAGTTGCGTTGGGTACAAAAAAGCAATTACGCAAAACCAAAACATGTCCATCTGACATTCCCAGGTGATAGTCCCCCACGGCCTTAGCATCCATGCTAGCTCCGTTTGCAACTTTGAGGGTCATGTCACCTGCCTTCAAAAGCCTACGGTTTCTCAACGCCTGCAAAGAATTACAGATATGAGATCCTGATCCGGTATCCAATACCCAGGAAGTAGAGTTTATTGATAGACAGTTTTCAATAACATACACACCTGAAGCTGAAGCCGCAACTTGCTTCAGTTCCTGTGTTCTGGCTTTCCAAGCCCTGCAATCATTCTTCCAGTGTCCACTCTTATGACAGTAGAAGCATTCTTCCTTATCCACAAGCTTCCCCACTTTCTTTGTTGCCTTTGCCTTTCCCTTCGTATCTACTTTACTAACACCGCCCCTTGGTTTGGCGGGGGCTTTCTTCTTCTTTCCCTTGGCTTTCGCCTTGGACCTAGAAGAGGAAGATCCTCCTACAAACAAAGTGGATGTTTCCCTACCTTTCTGTAGGGTGCCCTCTGCGCTCCTCAGCATGTTGAGGAGTTCTGAAAGTTCAACTTCCTTTTCTTGTAAGTTGAAGTTCAGGATAAACTGGGCATAAGTGGAAGGAAGGGACTAGAGAATGAAGTCCGTATATAGCTCATTCTCCAACATGGTCCCAAGGTCCGCGAGCTCTTCTATGTAGCCAATCATCTTAAGCACGTGTTCCGCTACTGATGATCCGACGGCCAACCTTGCCGAAAATAACTTCTTCGACACTTCGTATCTTGCGATACAAGACTGCTCTCCATACAGTTCTTTTGTATGGAGAAATATGGACTCAAGGTCCATATTCTCGTGCCTCGTCTGATGTTCGTTGTCCATAGAGGCAAGCATGAGGCACCTGGCCTTCGCGCAATCAATCTCCCAAGTCTTACGGATTTCCTTATCCGCGACGCTGGAGGTGGGACCTGGGACAGGGGGAGCTTTGGTGGTAAGAAGATACCCCAGCTTGTCGTAAGTGATTGCCATTTTGACATTCCTAGGCCAATCTTTGTATTTTGGCCCTGTCAGTATGTTTTTATCTAGAAGTAACTTAAGTCCAGTCATGTCGATTGGTCGCTGCAATTAGGAGAGAGAAGAAACACTCAGCATGACGCTCTTGCAAGTTTAGAATGGTTTTTAGTTTGTCTAAACAGGATGGCTACCACCGTCTCTCGAATCCCTCCTCAAACCAAAAAGGAAGAACTAGTCAGGATCAATCTCACCGTACAATTCTTGCTTAACAGTTCGGCCAGGCTGGTGTCGGTACTTCGAGGGAGGTTTTCCAACGCTTTCGCGAAGTTCCTTAATTTAAGAACCTCTTTTTCCTTGGGGCGTAGCCCCGCTAACACCTTTCTAGACACCTACTTGGTTTATAGCATTGATCGTTAAGTGAGAAATTTCCCGAGGAGTAGCATATACTCACAGAAGGATCGGGATCCAAATATCATCGTGTGACAAAACTGAAGGAATCCTAACAGAATCATCACACTCCAAATGGTATGCAACACTAGCAAGTTTCAGTTCTTTTGAAACTCCCGATGTGAATTTTTGCCCCATGCTCTTATGACCTTGACTTTGGCCAACAAATCATAAGTCACATGTCAAGTTCTACCCGTCATTCTCCAGGTTAATTTGAGCCCACCCGCACATACCCTTGACTTTGGCCAACAAGGTAGAACGACTGCCCCAAACCAACACATCTATCTATGCTGCACATGAATACCCAATGGCTACCAATCACCATGCCTTGACTTTGGCCAACAAACATAGCTTGAATACTATTGACCATCCATGTGAAACTATAGAGGGCTACGAATGGTTTTGGCGAAACCGTGAACATAGTGAACTTGATATAATCGATGGAATGAGATAGCTTTCAAAAGGAGTGGTTCATGCTCCGCATTTAAAAGTTTGGTTTTGAAAAGAACCGAGTGGTTTTTCAAAGTGTTCCAACGACTTTTACTTGGCTTATTTTCTTGCATTAGTTCTTTTAATGCGTGATATTCTTGCATTAGTTCTTTTAATGTGTCCCATCATTTAATCCTACCATTGCAGAAAACTACCAAAATATGACGTACGCTTATGCCATTCGCATTCGCCACGGGGCCCGTCATTACCCATTAGGTTACTTAACTAACGACAGAGCGGGGGCTGGGCTAGCGCGGCTGTAAAACATAAGCAACGCCTAAATAATATCATATATAGATATATTGCAATGATAGCCATTTCAGATCACAGATGAATACATTAGATATACTAGGAATCCGCAATTCGTACGAGCCTGTAACGAAAAGCAGATTACACGGTCGCGGTGAATAGCCAAACCCCACCCTAGACCCCTACGGGTGCGGCAAACTACCCTCCAAGTACCCGAAGCGAAGCAACCTCCCTCAACTCCATGAGTAGGCCACTCGGCACTTCAGGATACCCGGTAGTTTGTGCACCCCCTCCATGGGTCTATCCTAGGAGCAAAAACAGTAAAAAGAAATTATACAATAACGGCTACAGCCCCGACCCGGTTGTGCGGCCAAATAAATAATTATTACATCAATTTACAAATTTACATGAATTGAAAGAAAAGAAAACACTCGTCTCACAACCCCCGGCTATTCACCCGCGACAATCCAATTAATTCATATACACAAACCAATGACATTACAGATCACAGATTTGTATAACTCCCACTAATCGACATATAGCGATTAGCAGACGTTCAATACAAATATCACATCACAGATAAAATCCCGCCAGCTTAAGTCTTTAGAAACTCGATCAAAATACGGTTTTTAAAGCCCCAAAAACAAAATTTTCTTTCTGGAAAATTTGGGCTGAAAAACATATACCAAAATTCCCAAAATACCCCATAGAACAAACTGCAATGAAGACGATCCACAGAGGAGCTTAATCGGCCGCGGAACCGCGGCAATAGCAAGATTTTGCCGCGTTTCCGTGGTGGTTTGGAGGGATCTCTGGACCGTTTTTCTTCAGTGCACTATAAAAACCCTGAGTCGATTTTTGAAGCATGATTTATTACTTTTACAGTACTTTAAAAATCGACAGCAAGTTTGATGTCGGGGTGTATTTCGCGACTTTTTCTCCGATCGAATTTCTAGTTATTATGCTAACATGTTAGGTAGTGTTTAACTAAGCTCTGATACCACTGTAAGTCCATGCTACCTCTCCCGGTACTTTCGGGCATGCGGAATTTGGTGAAAAACAATTTTCTAGAGGCGGTAACATGGACTCAAAACCGGATCTTTGTTAAACATCTAACTAACAACCTAACTACGAGTTGTTAACTACTCGGTTAGGGGGTTATACCTTTCTTTCTTGAACTCCTTCGTCTTCAAACCTCCATGGTGTACGGATCGGCTTCACCCCATCGTCTCCTTGCGCCGAAGATCGATCCACCCGAAAGCTTCTACCTTTGGCTTCTTCTTCGAACTTTGAAGAAACTAGTTCACTCGGTTTGCCAAACCTTATGAACTAGAGTGAGTAGAGGAGAGTGTGTTGGGATTTTTCTCTATGGTTCTTTCCTCTCAACACATGAGACAAGTGAACCATAGACTAGAGAGAGGGAGAGCAAGAAGAAGAAGATGAGAGCTCAAGAACAAGAGAGAGAATGAAAATGATAGAATGAGAAAGACTTTTCTCTCTTGGCTCTCATAATCCAAAGCCATCATAACAAAACATAGCAATCAAGTATTATGTGATGGTTTAAGCTACAATAGCCATATCATTTCATGCACTCATTTTGCATAAGAGAAACAAGCAAGCAAAAGTCTTTGCCATGAAATGATAGCCATTGTCATCATGATGGTCAACTAGTCCAACCAAGTCAACCGGTCAACAAAGTCAACAAGTCAACAAAGTCAACCCCTCAACAACCATGTCACCATAATACTTAATTAATATTATTTTTAATCATATATCATATTCTCATTAGGGTTTACCAAAAAGTCAATGGTCAACAGTCAACAGTCAACAACCCTAATGAGAATCCTCTGCCTCTATCTTTCCGTCAACTGTGCATACACACCAGCATCCGCGTTCCGAGGAACACGAATACATACGAGATAAAACCAATCCCAAAACGTACACTAGGATCTGGCTTAAACCAAAGCCCGCTAGTGTTAACTGTCCGGACACTGTACGTGCACAAGTGCACGAATGTGACCGAACCCGGTCGCAAAACCATGCGACCTGTCGTAAAACCATGCGACCTGTCGTAAAACCATGCCTAAAGGCGAATAGCTTTCTGTGTGGGACTCTAAAGACTCGACACTACGCTGGCAGTGGGTTTAACCACAGACCGCAAGCGGCACTAGCTGTGCGTAACGGTCCCTAGGTAGATGCCGACAAGAAGAGTGACGAGGTGAAACCCATCTGAACTCCTACTGAGCCTGAATGTGACAGTCTCCGTACAGTCCGGTCTGTTCGTCTGATACATCGCATGGCGGTCCTAGGGGCGGTAAACGTCAGTCCCCTAATAGTGGTACAAGTCGTGTCGGAGTGAAGCCCAAAACACCCTGAGATAACATTGGAAGCCTACCAGTATATCTCGCTTGCCCTGGCCAGGGACTACTCGTGTAATGGCTCTTCTAGACACAGCGCGATGTCAACCCCCAATACCGGGAAAGACGAATCCTGTCTAACCGTCACTGCCTCCAAGTGCTTCGGGACTGCACCCAACTACTACCTGTTTGCACGACTCCTTTGAGCCGTGGTAGGTTAGTAATCAAAGTACAGTGGGAACACACTCGAGGCGAAGTGACAGTGTCAAGTCAGCGGACTAAGCTGTACTCATGTCACCTGGGAACTGATAACTGACGATAGGTATAATACCAACCGGTCAGTTCCCGACGAGTCATGTCCAGTGTACTCGTAACCTAACGAGCACCCGCATACTATCTCCAGTACGACGTACTGATGGCTGTGGGACAGACCATCTCCCACTCTGGGATGAGAAGCGCATGCGCTAGTCTACTCCGGAGTATCGATGCCCTGTCTCGATAGTCCTGCGACTAGGGACCTGCAAAAGGATGTGCTTATAGATTACCCAGCCCCCACTAGTGTGACTGCCATCACAACGCTGGTAATCAAGCAAAGATCCTAAGTGCTCCACTAATGTGTATAGGTGATATACTAAAATAAACACATGTACACATTGAAGTAGAAACAAACCAAGTAGCATACTACTATTTTGAGCAAGATTGTATATACAACTGTGAATATCCCAAGCTTCCATTAAATAATATACAAACTAGTATGATACAGTAATGGCCTCTAGGGCATATACACTAACATTAAGGATGTTTCGGTCCGCCATTAGTTTAAGGACGTTTCGGTCCTGTCGAGGAGAAGGCTGGCTACCGCTTGTAAAGTTTGAGCTTAGGAAGATAGCGAGCGGACATAGTCGTCGTCATCTATCATTGACCTAGGCGATAACTCGCTAAGCATAGTATTTCTTTAGGAATCGACCATTTATTGGCCTGAAAGTCCTTTCGCCGTGCATATCCATAAGCAGATAGGCTCCACCCTGGTAGACCTTGTCTATGATGTACGGGCCTTCATAGTTTGGCTCGAATTTTCCCCCCTTGGCGCGATTGGGGATCATAGGACATTTGATCACTAGCACGAGTTCGCCTTGGCAGAATGTCCTTGGCCGGGTCAATATTTCATATGAGCGCGTCATCTTTGCTTTGTAAGCCTCCAGATTTTGTTGCGCTATGAGCAGGGTTTCATCAAGGGCATTAAGCTCTTCAAGCCGAAGGTGAGCATTTTCTTCGTCCGTCAGCTCGTAGTGGATCGCCACTCGGAGAGAGGGTAACTCTATCTCGAGGGGGAGTACTGCTTCTCGAATACCAACGCATATGGCGTTGTGTTTGTGGCGGTCTTGAACGTAGTTCGATACGCCCAGAGAGCTTCTTGCAGTCTTTCATGCCGGTCCTTCTTATTTCGGGACACCGTCTTCTTCATGATCTTTGTCAAGGTCTTATTGAAGGCCTCAGCTAGACCGTTAGCTTGCGGATTATAAACCGCGGAATATCTCCAGTCTATATTGTGTTGTTGCGCGAAGCGACTGATCTTGTGGCTTCTTTAAGCTGGCCCGTTATCGGAGATGATCCGTCGCGGAGTTCCAAACCGATATATGACGTGCGTCTTGAAGAAGTGGAGGATATTCTCCGTCTTCACTTCCCTCAGCGGTAGTGCTTCTGCCCATTTGGAGAAGTAGTCAGTCGTTGCCAGGATGAAACAATGTTCCCTGGACGATGCTGGTTCGATGGGGCCGACTTTGTCAGTTCCCCACATTTCGAATGGCCAGCTAGCCACCGTTGGATGGAGGGGATTTGGATGCTGGTGGATGAAGTCCTCATGGATTTGGCATGAGTGGCATTGCTTCGCATATTCGAGGCTGTCCTGAATCATCGTAGGCCAGTAGTAGCCCATCCGTTTGATCTTCAACTTCATCTTTGGGCTTGCTTGGTGAGAACCGCAGATTCCGTCATGAACTTCCTGAATGACTCTTTTCGATTCGTTAGGTCCCAGACATCTCAACCACAGAGAATCAAATGACCTCTTGTACAGCGTATCATTGACGAAGGCGAAAGACAGAGCTCGTTTCATAAGCTGATGTCTTGAGGACGCATCTTCGGGCGTTCGACGGTATTTGAAGTAGTCTATAAAGACTTCCCTCCAATCCTCGGACTTTTCCTGGTCTTTTATTTGCAGAGCCATTTGCTCAGTCGCTCCCTTTTCTTCGGGTGATTCCGGAGATATTTCTGTTGGGGCGAGCACCCGACGGCTTTGTACCACGATTCTTACATCATCGAGGTTCTCATCGTCCAGTTCCTTGGCGAGCTTGGCCAACGCGTCCGCTTTGCTATTTTCGGCGCGCGGTATGTTTTCCAAAGTATAGGAAGGGATTTGGGTCAATAGTTGCTGCACTTTCTCGCCGTACTTCACCAACTCTGGCTTGCACGTTTGATAGTCACCGTTTAACGACCAGCTGGGAGTCTCCGTATATTCGGAGGTTTTCAATTCCCATGTCGATGGAGATCTCGAGGCCTGCTATCAAAGCTTCGTATTCGGCTTCATTGTTTGTCCTCGGCTCCGTTAGGGAGAAAGCAAAGAGCATTATCCCTCCTTGTGGAGTTACAAAGATGTGTCCTACCCCCGATTTGATTATAGGGGTACTTTGTTTACGCTTCTTCACGGAAGACACTCCATCGAAATAAAGCTCCCATCGGGTATCGCCAACGTCGGTTGTGTCAAACGCATGTTCGTCTAGAAGATTGGAATTCAGAGGAGAATCGGCGGGTATCAGATGTTCAGCGAGGAAATCGGCGATGGCCTGGCCTTTCACTGCCTTGAGAGGCTGATAGGTTATCGAGAACTCCATCAAGAGCAGGGCCTATTTAGCGAGTCGACCAGTCAATATGGCCTTCAACATTAAATATTTGAGGGGGTCCACCTTTGATATGAGACGGACTTCATGCGTCAACGCATAGCGCCTGAGCTTTGTTATCGCAAAGATTAACGCCAGGCAATGTTTTTCGATAGGGGAGTAGTTTCTTTCTGCCCCCAGTAGGACTCGACTTAAGTAGTAGAGCACTCTTTCTTTCCCTTGATCGTTCTCTTGCGCCCATAATGCGCCTAAGGAACCTTCGAGGGTGGTTGTATAAAGAATGAGGGGCTTTCCCTTGACCGGAGCAGCCAACACTGGCGGGTTCTGCAGGTACTGCTTGATCTCGTCGAGTGCGCCTTGGCATTTTTGGTCCCAGACGAACGGGGTTCCCTTCTTCATCAGGTGACTGTAAGGGCGGCATTTTCCTGAAAGATTGGCTATAAATCGCCGGACATACGCGAACTTCCCTTGGAGAGACCGCAATTGTTTGAGAGTCCTTGGCGGTGGCATTTCCATGATCGCCTTGATCTTCGACGGATCTATCTCAATACCTCGGTGGCGGACAATGAATCCTAGGAATTTGCCTGAGGACACCCCGAACGCGCATTTGAGAGGGTTCATCTTCAAGTTGTATTGCCGAAGGCGTTGAAATACAGTCTTCAGATGCTCGAGATGTTCCTCGTATGATTTGCTTTTCACGACGAGGTCGTCGATATAGCATTCGACGATTTCATGTATGAGGTCATCAAAGATCTTCGTCATGGCCCTTTGATAGGTGGCACCGGCTTTCTTTAGACCGAAGGGCATCACCTTATAGCAGAATATTCCCAGAGGGGTCCGAAAAGCGGTATGCTTCTGGTCTTCGGGATGTATATTTATCTGATTGTACCCTGATGAGCCGTCCATGAAAGAGAAAACCTCATGAGTGGACGTATTATCTATCATCAGTTCGGTGACTGGCACTGGGAAATCGTCCTTCGGGCAGGCTTTATTGAGATCCCGAAAGTCCACGCATATGCGCACTGTCCCATTTTTCTTCATCACCGGGACGATGTTGGCGATCCATTCAGGATATTGGACCTCCTGGATGAAGCCAGAGTCGATCAGCTTCTTGACCTCAGCGTTGATACTCATCTCAAGCTCGAGCAGCATTCTTCTCGGTGCCTGCTTGACCGGCTTGACATCCGGGGATATTGCCAATTTGTGCACAGCAATTTCTGGATCTAGTCCCGGCATTTCGGAATAGTTCCATGCGAAGCAATCTTTATGCTGCATAAGCAGGTCTTTTAATGAAGCCACCTTCTCTTCAGACAGCAACTCACTAATGAATATCGGCCGCGGGTCGTTCGCCGTTCCTAACTCAATTTTCTTGAGGTTATCTGCAGTGGTATGGATTCCATCTTCCAGCTCTTTTGGCGCTGGTTGGAATTCTGAGATCACCACATCGTTGCGGTTTTCAAAGCACCAGAGAAGGTCATCCATGTCCTCGGGCTCTTATTTTGATATTGTTATCATATGACAAGTACGAATTCGCTTCCAATCCCAATATGGAACTGGTTCATCTTTCGTGGGCTTGGGTTCGTGCTTCTGTGGTGGCTCTACCCTCCAGTTGTCGTACAGAGCGAACTTGCCAAGCTGATACTGATCTTCGACCCAATTCTTGAAGGTGAAGCAGTCTTCGAGAGGGTGCCTATCGCTCGGTGATAAGGGCAATAGTCTGGATGAGAGACTTCGCTTGCTTGTTCGGGGTGTTTAGACTCCGGTAGCGTAAGCATCTGATGTTTTAGAGCAAGGTCAAGTATTTTCTTCATCTTATCTTGAGGAAAAGAGTACGCTCGACCCATTTTTCTTATGAGGGATAGATCGGAACCGCTCGATTTTCGCTTGCGGGGCCTCTTAGCCCCGCTTCGTTGCTGTTGAGCGCCTTTTTCGCTTTTCGACTTGTTTCTGCCTCTGCGTCGAGCCTTTTTTATAACAGGTTGACATGGAGCGGTATCTTCAACCTTCACAGCTTGTTGGAGGAGGCGTTGCGTTTTGGCTTTCTCGTAGATGGCCATTTCGCGGTTATGGTCGTCTCGGATTTTTTGACCAGCTTCTCTTATAAGTTTGTCCATTTGTTCTTTGAACGACGGACTGGGCACTTTTGCATCTGGAACTTTCACTGGTTCCGGATCAGCATCTGCTTCTTCTTCGAAGTCATGCACGACGTAGCAACCGTGGAGTAGCTCTCGTTTCTTGGACCGAATGTATCCAAGTCCGATTGTTTCCATTCTCCCATTAGGCAGCTTATGCTGAGTCCCGGGAACGTTCCAGACCCTGTCATAGAATTTGGCTTTTCGAGCGGTCTTTTTGAAGGATATCCCCTGGCGCTTCAACAGCCTTTTCAAGCCTTCTGTATAATATATGGGGAGATGGATGGGCTGAAGCCTATCAAGCGTAGGATCAGCGCCGTGCCAGATTTCTTTCTCCACTTTGGTTTCCTCAGAGCGGTAGAATAGAATTGCCTTCTCGCCTTCTCGCCTGGGAGGGATATAGAACGTCCGCAGCTCCTCTACGCTGTAGATATCAAGTGCATCCAATTCCTTATGGTGTTTAAGTGGAACCATGGTGACTTGTAGACTTTGCTCTTCGTCAGCGGACGTTTATATTGAAGGTCGAGCAGAGAATACAGCATGGACATCGTCTTCCGAGTCGCTACCAAAGATCAACATAGGAGCGGATGGTCCTGGCCTGTTGTGTCGAGACGGTCTAGAGTAAACTATCTCTTCTTCTTCTTCGGTATCACTCCCGAAAACAGGAATGGTGGCAGCGGCTTTGTTTTCCGGTTTGCGACATCTCTCTGTATCCTCGAAATCTGGCAAAAAATGCTTTGCATCTTCGTATTTGCAGACCTCGTTCACAGAGAACGGGTTCAGTTCTCCCGTCATGGTATACTCGAGACCGTCCTTAGAATACTTCATACACTGATGTTGTGTAGAAGGGATGATGTTGTACTCGTGTAACCATGGTCGGCCGAGCAGAGCGTTGTAGCATGTCTTGGCATCTATGACGTGGAACTTAATGTCCGTGACGAGTAGCCCAAAGCGTAGCGTCAGTATCACAGACCCAAGAGTTCTTGATGATTGGGAGTCGAACCCGGAGATGGTAATATTATCCCGAGCAAGGTGCTGGACGCTCATGCAGATTTCTTTTAACACCCGCACATTGAGGAGATTAACGGAGGATCCATTGTCGATCAGGATTTTGCCTATCTTTATATCGTGGCAGTATCCCGAGACATAGAGGGGGCGATTGTGTTCGCACGTCCTAAGGAGAAGGTCTTCATCACCAAAAGCGACATCGGCCGTGTGCACTTCCTCCAATTCATCCTTCATCTTTTCCTCGGCCAGGAAAGCTTGGAATTGCTCCGGATCCTGTAGTGCCTTGATTAACGAATCTCTCGCCTCCTTTGATAGCAAAAGGGCGTCAAGAATGCTGAGCTGCGAAGGTAGTTTTCTCAGATGTGCTAAGACGTTGTAATCCACTTTATTTCTCTTCGGCGGGTCCTTGGCACTTAGCTCCTCCATAACTTGGTCATCTAGGGTGATCTCCTCATGGACCTTCTCTTTTCCCTTATCTTTTTTATTTGAGGGTCCGAGATTCTTTTCGGGTAGCGTACGATTACGCAGCCGGATATTTTCACAGACCTTCTGCTCTTCTTCTTTTCCCGAGGTAGACTCTTTAAAGAGAGGGCTAAGAGTCGGCCCCTCGTCAGAATCGCTCCCGAATGTAAGCACTTGTGATCCCCCGGCGTTAACCATGCGACAATTGCCGGTAGTTCTGTTAAGCCCTTCGGTCGTATTTTTCCGCTCCCGACGAGTTTTGCGCTTCTCCCGCTTAAAATGCTGTTGATGAGCAACATATCCTTGCCACCATCTATTGAAAGCTTTGCACTCTTCGGTAGGGTGTGAAATCTTCCGATGATTTAAGCAGTAGGAGGGGTGCATTTCCACTTCACCAGTAATGTTTCCTTCGGAGGATGGTAGCTTCATGCCCATTGATATGGCCTTAGCAAACTTTTTCCTCGTCTTGAATTTTCTTTTACCCGTAGTGGATGTATTTTTCTCCAGCGGAAGTGTCTCGGCTCTTTCGTCAAGTCGCTGGCGCTTGGCCCTTTCAAATATAGCCGTCTCGCATTCCCGATCAGCTTTACTTTTCAACAGAACTTCGTTGAGGAATGCGTCAATTACTTCATCCGATGGCCCCAGAATTTTTGGTTCAGGATCTGCCCCCAGCTTTTCAGTGCAAGGAGTCTCCCCATCGTCCGTCAACGAATGGGAGATCATATGGCAGCTCGCCACATATTCCTCAGACTCATATGACGAACTTTCTCCCTCATCTTCCTCTTGAAAGACGTGGTTGAGAAACTCTTGGAGTATAATGGGAGTCCGTGCTTTCTGGATGTATTCCTCCAGCGCGTCAATTTGTTTTTGCAAGTCCGTGCGCCTGTCGCCAGGCTTCACAGGCTTCTTGGATTTCTTCTTCTTCTTTTTCGAAGATTTTGACGGCTGGTTGCGCGTGCTTGGGCCACCATCGGTCTTTGGAGTTGGACGCGGCTTCAACATCCCCTCAATGACCTGCGGTTCCAACGGGTTCTTCCACTTGATCGCTGGGCATGCCTGAAGATCGTTCAGCATTCTATTTGTCTTAGCTGACAGCATAACCTCCCATGGGGCTTCTTCGACGAGAGAGCACGTTGCCCCCGGCATATTCATCCTTTTAGAGGCGTGAGATTACGGCGGATTCACCTTCCATCTGTCAGATAACGCGAACTTGCCCTGTTGGTACTGGTCTTCAAGCCAATTTTTGAAGACGTAGCAATCTTCGATCGGATGACCCAGTACTCGGTGATAGGGACAGTAGTTGGGCTCATTGACATCATTTGGTTGCGACGGACGTTTTGGCTCTGGCAGATTTATGAGTCAGTTGCGCAACGCCGGCTCGAATAATCTTCTCGTTTTATCTCGGGGAAACGAGTAAGGACGTCCTAGTCTCTCCTCAAGGGGTACCTGTGGACGCATATTATTTTGACGAACAACCGGTTTGAGTTACTCGGCTGTTGTTGAGCATTAGCGACAACGATCGCTTTTCCCTTCCCCTTTTCATTTCGGGAGTCTGGCTTTGGAAGAGGAGGTCTATGGCCCATCTGATCCATTTGCGCTAACTTGTCGATCAGGGCCTGGAAGGTAGTCGGCTTGAAGAACATCATAAATTGCAAGATGGTTGCTTGCGGATCAAGGGTTCCCACAAACATTCCCACTGCAGGAGCTTCTTCAATGCGTTGCTCGCATTTCGACCAAAAGTTCCGCCACCGTATAGCATATTGGACCCATGTCTCGCCTGGCTTCACCCTGGCGTTAATCAGTGCCGTCATCAGGGTGCGTTCGCTGGCGCTTGCAAAACACTAGGTAAACAGTAGCTCCATCACCGCGAAGGTCTTGATAGAGTCATTTGGGAGCTCAGAGTACCACTCGAACGCTGTAGCTGATAAGCTTCCAACGAACTGGCGAAGCAACAGTTTGTCATCACCGCCGGTGTTGCCGCAAAGTTCCCTGAACTGAGCAACATGCTGGTGAGGATTGCCCGTCCCTTTGTAGACGTGGAATTTGTGTATTGTATAGCCCGGCGGATACTTGATTTGATCGTACCAACTCGGATATGGTCGTCCTGTTTTTACGACCTGACTGGCTGCCTCAGTCGCATGATGAACCCGTATTTATTGGGCTATGTACTCGTCCAAGTCAGCTTTGGAGATTGTCTCCTCCTTAGCTGTTGATAGAGCTGGCGGAGGATTCGATGTTTCTCCCCTATCGTCTTCAAGGACGATCGGGGGATCTTCGGCCGGAGGATCTTGTTGGATCATCATCCCCACCATGTCTTGGAACAGGAGGCCCATACGCTTTATGTTGGCTGCTTGTTCAGCAGCCTCTTTATCCTTCTTCTCCAATATCCGACGAAGGAATTCGGCGTCAGTTTCTTGCTCCTGGCGTTCATCCGAGGACGTTTCAGGGTTTTCTTTTGTCCCAGTAAGTGTGTCCATCGTGTTCATCATCTCTTGGAGCTTCTGCTGCTGCTCCTGCCCTTTGGTCACCGATCGCGTGAGCGGTCTATGACCTGTTGATATGCGGCTGTCCTCTTTGTCGGACGCCATGTAGACGGTATGAACTACGATGCCCCCGGACTTAGGGCGTTTAGGATCACCACCTTTGATATTCGCCGTCGGCATGAGGACTTTCTCCGGCCTTCTTCTCTTATGGGCCGTTGAAGTTGGGGGGGGCGTTGCTTTAGGCACCCAAGTGGTCGTCGCCTTTCGTTTCTTGACCAGGGGATTTTCTTCTTGCCGACCTTTCGACTTCTTGTGTTGGCGAGAGAAATTAGGATCAATCACAGATTCTCGGACTCGTCGCCATGTCTTGTAAATCCTGGAGGACAGCGATTGAGGAGGCTACTCCGGCTTTTCTGCTTCCACGGCGGTCTCTACCGGTGGAGGAGATTTTTTGAGGACCGCAGTTGGCGAGTTTCTGCGTACCCTGTTCAGCAGTTCAAAGCTGTTCCCAGTTGGAATAGCAGCATTAATTTCCACCGTTGGAGCTGGTGGAGTTATCTTAGAGGGGGAGTTGCCCCCAATCTTCCTTATCCGGCGCCAGTAGCGCCGTCGGGCGCGACTAGTTTTCGGTATTGGTTCAGAGATAGAAACAAATTCTTCTTGCCCCCTGTTCAGGTGTGGGGCTGTTGCCGGCGCAGCCTGTTGATGACTGATGTCTTTTGAGCAGTAGGATCAGGAGATGGGACGGTCAATCTTGTAAAGACCGATCTTTTAGCAGGAGAAGCCGCCTCGACGACTGCAAGCTTCATTGTGGGCCCGCAGGAGTTTTGGCCCAGTCTGGAGAAGACCGAGGCACTGGTGTTAGGCGACCCGTTGAGAGGGGCCGCAGTAACTGTAAGTTGATCGAATACCGACTTCTTAGGAGCTTCTGGTACGGGCACGGGGGTGCTGAAGCTTGTTGGCGGAAGCATGGTTCCGAAAAATAGCCCTGTGGTGGCTTGAGTAATCTTCTCCACGGGCATCGTGAACAAAGAGGCCGCTTGGGGCCCGTAGGTTATGCCCCCAGTTGAGGCAGGACGCGAGTTGCAGCTGCAGTTGGAGCACATCGAACAGGTGGATGCCATTGCTGTTTTGCTTTCTGTGCCAAACAAGAGACCAAATCTTAGTAACTTGAAACATAAGGGCAACCATTAACAAACCACGATTGGTTCGCGAATCACGACACACGAAGTGTGGAGTGGAAAGAGGAAAAGGTCCCACCGGACGTGCCAGAATCTGTTCCCCTCCGAATGGCGGCCAAGACATTAGGACGTCTTGCCTGAGATTCGGGGCAGATGCTATTTGGTTTTATCCGTCCACCTCTCCGAAGATGCCAAGTTGATTTATGGCACCGTATCGGAGGTTTAGACGGATGCGGCCGATGTAGCAGACTTCGTCAGATTCCCCCTCGCTTGAGAGGTTTTTGATTATGGGGACGCTCTTCCCTGCAGGCGCAAGCCCCTACAGTTAATTACGCTACCGCATCGCGGTAACCACTTTCTCCTTCTCCAGAATTTCACTTCGTGTCGTGTGTGTTTGTTTTGTTTGTGGTGGCCCGTGGATTGTATACGGAGACTAAATGATGTCGTCGCCCGTAGGACGTGGATTAGTCCAAATCCGTATTTACTTAGATTTGGGTTTGTTGTTTTAGTTTAAGGATACGTTAGCCATATTTAGGCTAAGATCGACTTAAACGTTCGTTAAGGATACGTTAGTCTGATTTGAGACTAAGTTCAACTTAACGGGATCGTTTGGATCCGACAAAAAAGCCTTTGGGGCTCTGTTGTTCCAGTTTAGGGACGTAGTGGTCCATAGGTAGTTTAAGGACATTTCGGTCCATATTCCAGTTTAGGGACATAGTGGTCCATATTCCTGTTTCGGGACATGGTGGTCCATAGGTAGTTTAAGGACGGTGCGGTCCATTGGTTTAAGGACGCATTAGTCCATGGGCTTAAGGACCCCACAGTCCATATGAATGTGTTTAAGGACGCATTAGTCCATTAGATTAAGGACGCGTAAGTCCATGAGTTTAAGGACCCCACAGTCCGTATGGATGTGTTTAAGGACGCATTAGTCCATGAGTTTAAGGACCCCACAGTCCGTATTAATGTGTGGTTGCCAGGACCCGTTGCCTCTCTGACGTCGTTGAAGGATTACAACGATAGGTGTCAGAGGAGTTCGGAGATGTACCCTTGAACCGGATGTAAATTTATTTAGGAGAGCAGTCTTGCTCAGTCAATTTAATTTGAGGACTTACGGCCATGATTGGGCTAAGTCCAGTTGAGAATATTCAAGTTTTTATCTTTGGCCTATTAGGCCTGTGCTAGGGCATTGCCCCTATTTAATAATGCACTGCATTTTATTTTGGCCTGCTAGGCCTTTCTGATTTGGGCTCTGTCCCTTTATAAATGATGCAGAGCTTCTGTTTGGACTCCGCCCTTCTTTAAAATAATGCATTGCATTTAATTTGGCCTGTTAGGCCTTTTTTAATTGGGCTTGGCCCTTCTGTAAATAATGCAGCGCATTAATTGTCTGACAGTGGTCATGTGGCCTGTCAGGCGCTTTGCACTAATTAATGAGCGCAAGCGCATGTGGAGGTGACACGTGTCACGATCTGGTGAGCGCAAGCGCAGTTAGCGCAGTGCGCTGCGCTGCGGACACGTGGTGCGCTCTGGTGAGTTGCACCAATTTCAGAGAGCAATGATCTATTTTAAAAGCGCATAGCGCAAGTTGTTCTGGAGCTGACACGTGGCGCTCTCTGGTGGCTTGCGCCAACCCAAGAGCGCAATAGTACAGATTTACAAGTGCAAGGCACTGTTTTAATATCTTGATCCAATTTTGGATTCAAGAAAAGAATCTTTTTAAGATTCGAGAACCAGTGGTTCATCAAAAGGCAATGCCTTTGTGTAGATCAAATGATCTAATAAAGAAGTATATTACTTCTTATTTTATTCTTATTATTTGATCGTCTCTTTTTATTTTAAGATCTTGATCTTGTTCTTAGATCATTGATCTTTTCAGAAGAAATTCTTCTTCTCAAAGGTTTACCTTCTTTTCTTTCTGATTTCTTCTCAAACATTCTTTTGCGGAGTTCTTTGAATTCTTCCTCTGTTTCTCTGTCAATGTTCTCTCTTCTTCTCTTTTTTTTATTTTAGAAAGAAGGATCATTGGTCGTTGGGACCCACCACCTCTCCGACGACACTGAGAGATTACAGTGCCATATATCGAAGGTGTGGAGGGATGTACCCTTTGAACCATGTCTCACTTATTAGGGGGAAGAACAGGCTGGAGCTTAAGCTTCTCGCTGCTGAAAAAGGCTTCTTTGCGTTCGAGCACGTGCGTCGCACGTGTTGGGCGCACGTGTTGGGCGCACGTATTTGCATGTAGCGCACATGGATCTTGCACATATGCGCATTATGGTGGGGGAGCAAGCTCCTATAGAGAACGAGTCTCCTTTTAATTGAATATTGTCATGTGGTGCGCACGTGCATTGCATGTGGTGCGCGCGTGGTGGGCACACGTGCGTTGCACGTGGCGCACATTCGCATTATGAAGAAAAGCAGGGCTTCTATATATGGAGAACATGCTCCTTTTAATATTATTAAATGTTCTTATGTGGCGCGCACGTGCGTTGCATGTGGTGCGTGCGTGGCGGGCTCAAGTGCATTGCACGTGGCGCACATGCTCATTATGAGGAGAAGTAGGGCTTCTATATATGGAGAACAGGCACCTTTTAATATTATTAAATGTTCTCATGTGGTGCGCACATGCGTTGCACGTGGTGCCGCATGGCGAGCACACGTGCGTTGCACGTAGCGCACATGGCGCTTGCGCATATGAGCATTATGGGGAGGAGCATGCTCCTATTCTAGAGAACTAAGCTCCTTTGAGTATTGAATTCTTTGAGGATTTTACTCTACCCTTTCCAAGAGGTATCCCCTCTTATTTATATGGGAGTGGTAGAGAAGCCATCTTTCATTTTCCCGATGTGGGACTAAAAAATGCATTCCCCATGTAGTAGAGCATTACTTTAGTTTACACGTGCATAACACATTTGCTCATAACTTTTGATCTCGGATGAATTATGAGACCGATAATATATCAAATCGAAGGGATTTTTGAGATGCTTTCAATATCATTAGAATTTAGCCATTTCTTGTTCCGGAGTTTGTCATAATACAGCTCGGAAAATACTGGTTCGCATCTTCTTCCTTAGATCACATGTGCATAGACATTTGCTCATAACTTTTGATCCCGGATGAATTATGAGGCCCATAATATATCAAATCGAAGGACATTTCAAGATGCTTTCAATACCATCAGTATTTAGCTGTTTCTCATTCCGGAGTTCGTCAAAATAAAGCTCGGAAAATACTGGTTCGCATCTTCTTTCTTAGATCACATGTGCATAACACATTTGCTCATAACTTTTGATCCCGGATGAATTATTGTTAGGTCCACGTTACCCACCCTGGTTCTTTCGGGAAGACGGAATAGGTAAAACGAAATTTTTTCCCTAGCTAGGTAACATTGACCGTTTCATGAAGGATCGTTGCTAGACAAAACTAACAAAAAACTACAAGTTATAACTACTATATAGAATGGTTACACCTAGTCTTGAACTCCTTCTCTTCTTGTTGTTCTCTTGAACTCCTTCTCTTCTTGTTGTTCTCCTCCTCGCTTGCTCCTTGTAATAGTTTGAACGGCTTCTCCTTCTCGTCTCCTCTTTGCCGAAGATAGATCACCCGAGGGCCTCGAACTTGAGCTCCTACCTCAACGTAGAGGTAACTAAGGTATTTGGTTTGCTAAACCTAGTACCCTAGAATGAGTAGAGATGTGTTATGGTGGCTTTGTCTCAAAAACTTATGATTTCCAACACATGGAACACTTAAGCTTTGAGAGAGGAAGAAGAAGAGCTTTTGCAAAGAGAGAGAAAAGATATGATAGAATGAGAGCTCTCTTTTGCAACCATGCTCATATGAGAATAATAGATTGACAATAATAATCAAAAAGGAAAATGTGATGGTGAGTATGGAATGACCATTATCATTTCATAATAAATGCAATTTGCAAAGATCAGGAAGCATCTTTGATATGAAATGATTATGGTCAAAATGTCAACAATGGTCAAAATGTCCACCATGGTCAAATGGTCAATCTAACCATCACACAACAATCCTTGATTATCATTATTAATCATATTTATCATCCTCATTAGGGTTTGGAAAAAGTCAACGGTCAACAAGTCAACCAAAGTCAAACGGTCAACAACCCTAATGAGAATCCTCTGCCTCTGCCTCTATCAAGTGTGCATACACACCCGCATCCGCGTTCCGAGGAACACGAATAAAATGAGACAAAACCAATCCCAAAACTAATACCAGTATCTGGCTTAAACCAAAGCCCACTAGTAATAACTGCCCGGTCACCAAACGTGCACAAGTGCGCGAGTGTGAACGAACCCTGTCGCAAAAACATGCAACCTCTACTCAGTTTTGCCCAAAGGCGAGTAACCCTATGTGTGGGACTCTAAAGACTCGACACTACGCTGGCAGTGGGGTTAACCACAGACCGCAAGTGGCACTAGCTGTACGTAACGGTCCCCAGGTAGATGCCGATAAGAAGACTGATGAGGTGAACCCATCCGAAGTCCTACTGAGCCTGTATGTGACAATCTCCGTACAGTCCGGTCTGTTCGTCTAAGAACATCGCATGGAGGGCCTAGGGGGCGGTAAACATCAGTCCCGTACTAGCGGTACAAGTCGTGCCGGAGTGTACCCTAGAACACCTGAGATAACACTGAAAACCTACCAGTCTATCTCGCTTGCCCTGGCCAGGGACTTTGTGTAATGGCTCTCCTAGACACAGCGCGATATCAACCCCCAATACCGGGAGAGACTAATCCTGTCTAACCGTCACTGCCTCCAAGTGCTTCGGGACTGCACCCAACTACTACCTGTTTGCACGACTCAGTAGAGCCGTGGTAGGGTAGTAATCTAAGAACAGTGGGAACACACTCGAGGCGAAATGACAGTGTCAAGTCAGCGGACTAAGCTGTACTCATGTCACCTGGGAACTGTTAACTGTCGATAGGTATAATACCAACCAACAGTTCCCAACGAGTCCTGTCCAGTGTACTCGTAACCTAACGAGCACCTGCATACTATCTCCAGTACGATTTACTGATGGCTGTAGGACAGACCATCTTCCCCGCTGGGAAGAGAAGCGTATGCACTAGTCTACTCTGGAGTATCGATGTCCTGTCTCGATAATCCTACGACTAGGGAACAAAATAAGGATGTGCTTATAGACTACCCAGCCCACACTAGTGTGATCGCCATCACAACGCCGGTAGTCAAGCAAAGATCCTAAGGGCTCTACCAATATGTTTTTAGCGATATGTTAAAAGAAACATATACACATATTAAGATAGAAACAAATCAAGTAACATACTACTATATCGAGAAAGATTGTCATAAAACCATATATATATCCCAAGCCTCCAAAATGTATTATACAAACCAGTACTATACAATAATGGTCTCTAGGGCATACATGTCTAACAATCTCCCACTTGCACTAAAGGCCAGCAATTGGTGTACCACATACCCAACGTCTGCACTAAGGCCAGCTACTGGCGTACCGCATACCCTATAGCTCAAAAAGTCGCTCGATCTGTGTTTGAGGGAGGGCCTTCGTGAATGGATCTGCTGTGTTGTCTTTTGTGTCCACTCTCCGTACCTCGATCTCCTGGCGATCAATGATCTCCCTGATCAGGTGATACAGCCTTAAGATGTGTCTGGATTTCTGATGGGACCTTGGTTCCTTCGCTAAAGCTATGGCCCCATTGTTATTGCAATACAAAGGTATTGGGTCAACAATGGACGGAACCACCTGAAGTTCACTAATGAACTTCTTTATCCAGACCGCCTCTTTTGCGGCATTGCTTGCAGCAACGTATTCAGCCTCCATCGTCGAGTCTGCGACGGTATCCTGTTTGGAACTCCTCCAACATACCACCCCTCCGTTGAGGGTAAACACAAAACCCGAGATAGACTTGCTGTCATCTTTGTCACTCTGGAAGCTTGAATCGGTAAAGGACTCGACCCTGAGGTCTCCATTACAGTAAACCAGGAACATCTCCTTAGTCCTTCTCAGGTACTTGAGAATGTTCTTCATTGCTTTCCAGTGGTCCTCACCTGGGTCTGACTGATACCGGCTCACCACGCTCAGCGCGTAAGCTACATCTGGTCTTGTACATAGCATCGCATACATTATAGATCCTACCGCCGAAGCGTAGGGTATAGTGTTCATGCGAACCCTCTCCTCGTCAGTCTTAGGAGACATCTTCTTGGAGAGGGTAATTCCGTGCAATGCGGGTATGTTACCGCGCTTGGAATCCTCCATACTAAATCTCTTTAGTACGGTCTCTATGTACCTGGACTGCGAAAGTCCCAGTAGTCTCTTGGATCTATCTCTGTAGACCTTGATCCCCAGAATGTACGAGGCATCACCCAGGTCCTTCATGGAGAACCGTTGTGACAAGAATAGCTTGACCGATTGTAGCATAGGAATGTCATTTCCTATCAAATGAATGTCGTCCACGTATAATACTAGGAACACGACAGTTCGTCCTACAATCTTCTTATAGACACAAGGTTCATCTTCGTTCTTGATGAAATCAAATTCCTTGATTGCCTCATCAAAACAGATGTTCCAGCTCCGCGATGCCTGTTTCAATCCATAAATGGATTTAAGTAACTTGCACACCTTCCCGCTTCTCCCACTGTCTACGAAACCTTCTGGCTGATCCATGTAAACGCACTCTTCTAAACAGCCGTTTAGAAAAGCCGTTTTAACGTCCATTTGCCAGATTTCATAGTCATGGAAGGCAACAATGGCAAGTAGGATCCGAATGGATTTGAGCATAGCCACTGGAGAAAAAGTTTCATCATAGTCCAAACCAGGTTTTTGACGAAAACATTTTGCAACGAGTCTAGACTTATAGGTTTCCACCTGCCCATCCACACCAAGTTTCCTTTTGTAGATCCATTTGCATCCAATGGGTTTTACCCCAGGTGGAGCAACATCCAAGGTCCACACTTTATTGGTGTACATGGACTCCATCTCGGATTGCATTGCATCCAGCCACTTATCAGAGTCCCTACTGATAATGGCCTGCCTGAAACTGGTAGGGTCATCTTCTTCCAAGATGCAATCCTCTCGATCCCCGTCTATGAGAAAACCGCA
Source organism: Agapanthus africanus (assembly GCA_030015575.1). NCBI lineage: Eukaryota > Viridiplantae > Streptophyta > Magnoliopsida > Asparagales > Amaryllidaceae > Agapanthus > Agapanthus africanus. The sequence continues at coordinate 378,516,240 of JASDDO010000012.1, forward strand.
GTATCTTTCGGGCGGATGAGAAATCCTACCAGATCTGCGGAGTGCCTGAGGTTCGTCTGGGGTTATTGAATCCAGTGGTTCCTCCAAATTTTCAGTTTCATTTTGTGGTCGCTGAATTTCTTCCAGTTCTACCGAACTCCCACTAGTTTCTTTTGCAAGAAACTCCCTTTCTAAAAGGGTAGCGTGGCGAGATACAAACACCATCTGTTCCTCTGTGTGGTAGAACATATATCCAACTGAGTCTTTAGGATATCCCACAAATTTACATAGAACTGACCGTGCCTCTAACTTGTCCGGTTTCTCTGTTTTCACATAGGCCGGACAACCCCATATCTTATTAAATTTAAGACATGGTTTCTTACTGCTCCATATTTCATACGGAGTTCTAGGCACAGATTTGGACGGAACTTAATTCAAAAGGTATGGCGCTGTCTGAAGCGCGTGTCCCCAAAATGAAAGAAGCAACTCGGCATTACTCATCATGGAGCGAACCATATCCAGTAGGGTACGATTCCTCCGCTCCGATACACCGTTGTGTTGTGGTGTATAAGGAGGAGTAAGCTGAGAGAGAATACCATTCTCTTTTAAGTAATCTAGGAATTCCGTGCTTAAGTACTCCCATCCTCTATCAGACCGGAGGATCTTGATATTCTTACCAATCTGGTTCTCTACTTCGTTTCTGAATTCCTTGAATTTCTCAAAAGCATCAGATTTGTGTTTCATCAGATACACATATCCGAACCTAGAGAGATCGTCAGTGAATGTGATGAAGTACGAGAACCCACACCTTGCATGTATAGACATCGGACCACATACATCACTGTGTATGAGTCCCAAGAGCTCTGCTGCCCTTTCTCCATGTCAGGTGAACGGAGATTTGGTCATCTTTCCTTTGAGACAAGACTGACAAGTTTCATAAGATGAAAACTCGAACGTATCCAAGAGTCCATCTTTATGCAACTTACTTAGTCTTTTCTCTCCGATATGACCAAGTCTACAATGCCACAAGTAGGATTCGTTCGTATCTGAACTCTTCCTCTTGCGTGTGTTTTGTACATTGAGAACTGTATTCTGATTTAGAACGTTGATACCATTACACAGTGTACCTTCTGCAACCAGTACCTTATGAAGGTAGATGTTCATGATATTTCTATCAAGAACAAAGTTATATCCATCTTTATTGAGTAAAGAAACTGATATGATGTTGCAAACCATGGAAGGTACATAGTAGCAATCGTTCAAAATCATAGTATTGCCATTTGGCAACACTAGGTGATATTCACCGACGGCTGCAGCATTAACTTGTGCTCCGTTCGCTTTTCTGAGCGATATATCACCAGGTACAACTTTCCTACTTTTTCTCAGTCCCTGCAATAAATTACAGATATGAGATCCTGATCCTGACCCTAAAGCAGTTCTCAATTACAAGAACACCTGAAGTAGATGCAAAACCATGATTCTTCTTCAACTAGGTATCCTTGGAATCCATACAATCCTCTTTCCCTTGCTCATACTTATGACTGTTGTCGTAAGTTAGAGCTGAACCAACGTTCCCCAGCCCCGAATAAGAATTCGGATCGGTCAAGCGATACATTTTATTATCTTGATTAGGGCGTGCAATGACTGCTACCTGGAGAGAGAGAAAAGAAACACTCAGCGTGCGCTCTTGCAAGATTAGATTGGTTTATTGATTTATCTAATCAGGATGGCTCCCACTGTTTCCTCAAATTCTTCTTCAAACCCTAAAAGAAGAACTAGTTAGGATTAATCGCACGTCACAATACTTGCTTAACCTTTCAGTCAGGCTAGTGTTGGTACTTCGAGGGAGGTTTTCCAACGCTTTCGCGAAGTTCCTTAATTAAATAACCTCTTTTCCCTGGAGACGTATCCCCGCTAACACCGTTCTAGATACCTACTTGGTTTATAGCATTGATTGTTAAGTGAAAAAATCTCCCGAGAGTAATCCAACTCATCAGTGGGATCGGGATCCAACTATCATTGTGCGATGAACTAGATGGAATCCACTCTAGTCACCACACTCCAGAAGGTATGCTAAATCTGCAAGTTTCAATTTCTTTAGAAACTCCCGATGTGGATTTTTGCCCCTAGGACCCAAGTGACTTTGACGAATAATCAACAAATCAAAAGGTCCTAGTCAAGTTCAACCCGTCGTTATCCAGGATTGCATTAGACCCGCCCGCATGATCCTTGACGAATAATCAACAAAATCATGTGACCGTCCTAACCAATCGCATCTATCAGTGCAACAGATAATTATTACTTAGCTACCGTTCACTGTGCCTTGACGAATAATCAACAAACGCAGCACGAATACTAAGTATTAATTTTCTGAAACGACGGAGGGCTACGGCTGGGTTTCTGGCGAAAAACCCGTTAACGTAATGAACTTGATATCGTTGAAGGAACCTGATAACCTTTTTTGAAAATATAGTGGCGAAGATTTTTGCTAAAGAGGTCACTCCCTGTGAAGGGATCTCGGCTCTTTTCTCGTCGAATGAGGTACAGGATATTCCAAACTAAATACCTCGATGCAAAGAAAGAATAATCGACTATAGTGAAGTTATTATCCTGACGCAAACTTTTTGTCCAAGGGGTCACTCCCGATGAAGGGATCTCGGCCCTTGCCTCATCGACTGAGGTGATGGGCATTCATAACCGAATACCTCTATGCAAAACAAAAGAGAACGTCTCTGCAATAACAGCTTTTTGAAAATTGTTCCAACGTCTTTTTGGTTTATTTTTATTTGCATTAATTTAATGCGTCCCATCAGTTAATTCTACCATTGCAGAAAACAACGAAAATATGACGTACGCTTATGCCATCCGCATTCGCCACGGGGTCCCGTCATCACCCGTTAGGTTACTTAACTAACGACAGAGCGGGGGCTGGACTAGCGCGGATGCAAAACATAAGCAACGCCTAAATAGATATCATATATAGATATATATTCACATTCGTCAGATGCAATGATAGCCATTCCAGATCACAGATGAATACTTTGGATATACTAGGAATCTGCATTCCGTTCGAGCCTGTAACGAAAAACAGATTACACGGTCGCGATGAATAGCCAAATACCCCACCCTAGACCCCTACGGGTGCTGCAAACTACCAGCCAAATACCCGAAGTGAAGCAACCTCCCTCAACAAAGTGAGTAGGCCACTCGGTACTTCGAGGTACCCGTTAGTTTATGCACGCCACCTTGGGTCTATCCTAGGAGCAAAAACAGTAAAAGAAATTATACAATGACGGCTACAACCTCATCCCGGATGTGCGGCCAAACAAATAATATTACATCAAGTTACATATTACATGAATTAAAAGATAAAGAAAACTCTCATCTCACAACCCCCGGCTATTCATCCGCGACAATCCAACGAATTCATACACACAAACCATCAACATTACAGATCACATATATGTATAACCCCCACTAATCGACATATAGCGATTAGCAGACGTTCAATATATATATCACATTACAGATATAACCCATTAGCCAAAGTCTAGAGAAGTTCGATCAAAATACGGATTTGTAACCACCCCAAACACAAATTTGTTCTCTGGAAAATCTGGGCAGAAACAACATATACTAAAAATCCCAAAACATCCAAATAAGAACACTGCACAAAACCCGATCCACGGCCGAGTCAACTCGGCCGCGGTTCCGCGGTAGGAAGCATGTTCTTGCCGCGGATCCGCGGCGATTTGACCGAGTCACTGGATCGTTTTTGTTCTTTGTTTTTACAAAACCCTGAGCCGATTTTTCATGTATGTTAAATCATTTTTAGAGCAGTATAAAAAATCGGCAGAAACATGGTTTTTCCGGACGTGTTTTGCGATTTTGTCCGATCGAAATTCTAGATACTTTGCTAACATGCTAGTTTATGTTTAGCTAGGCTCTTATACCACTGTTAAGTCCACGTTACCCACCCCGGTTCTTTCGGGGAGGCGGAATAGGTAAAACGAAAATTTTTCCCTAGCTAGGTAACATGGACCGTTTCATGAAGGATCGTTGCTAAACAAAACTAACAAAAAACTACAAGTTATAACAACTATGTAGAATGGTTATACCTAGTCTTGAACTCCTTCTCTTCTTGTTGTTCTCTTGAACTCCTTCTCTTCTTGTTGTTCTCCTCTTTGCTTGCTCCTTGTAGTAGTTTGAACGGCTGCTCCTTCTCGTCTCCTCTTTGCCGAAGATAGATCCACCCGAGGGCCTCGAACTTGAGCTCCTACCTCAACCTAGAGGTAACTAAGGTATTTGGTTTGATAAACCTAGTACCCTAGAATGAGTAGAGATGTGTTATGGTGGCTTTGTCTCAAAAACTTATGATTTCCAACACATGAACACTTAAGCTTTGAGAGAGGAAGAAGAAGAGCTTTTGCAAAGAGAGAGAAAAGATATGATAGAATGAGAGCTTTCTTTTGCAACCATGCTCATATGATAATAATAGATTAACAATAATAATCAAAAAGGAAAATGTGATGGTGAGTATGGAATGACCATTATCATTTCATAATAAATGCAATTTGCAAAGATCAAGAAGTATCTTTGATATGAAATGATTATGGTCAAAATGTCAACAATGGTCAAAATGTCCACCATGGTCAAATGGTCAACCTAACCATCACACAACAATCCTTGATTATCATTATTAATCATATTTATCATTCTCATTAGGGTTTGGAAAAAGTCAACGGTCAACAAGTCAACCAAAGTCAAACGGTCAACAACCCTAATGAGAATCCTCTGCCTCTGCCTCTATCAACTGTGCATACATACCCGCATCCACGTTTCGAGGAATACGAATACAATGAGACAAAACCAATCCCAAAACTAATACCAGTATCTGGCTTAAACCAAAGCCCACTAGTAATAACTTCCCGGTCACCAAACGTGCATAAGTGCGTGAGTGTGAACGAACCCTGTCGCAAAAACATGCGATCTCTATTCAATTTTTCCCAAAGGCGAGTAACCCTCTGTGTGGGACTCTAAAGACTCGACACTACGCTGGCAGTGGGGTTAACCACAGACCGCAAGCGACACTAGCTATGCGTAACGGTCCCTTGGTAGATGCCGATAAGAAGACTGATGAGGTGAACCCATCCGAACTCCTACTGAGCCTGTATGTGACAATCTCCGTACAGTCCGGTCTGTTCGTCTAAGAACATCGCATGGCGGGCCTAGGGGGACGGTAAACGTCAGTCCCCTACTAGCGGTACAAGTCATGCCGGAGTGTAGCCTTGAACACCTGAGATAACAGTGGAAACCTACCAGTCTATCTCGCTTACCCTGGCCAGGGACTTTGTGTAATGGCTCTCCTAGACACAGCGCGATATCAACCCCCAATACCGGGAGAGACCAATCCAGTCTAACCGTCACTACCTCCAAGTGCTTCGGGACTGCACCCAACTACTACCTGTTTGCACGACTCAGTAGAGCCGTGGTAGGGTAGTAATCTAAGAACAGTGGGAACACACTCGAGGCGAAATGACAGTGTCAAGTCAGCGGACTAAGCAGTACTCATGTCACCTGGGAACTGTTAACTGATGATAGGTATAATACCAACCAACAGTTCCCAACGAGTCCTGTCCAGTGTACTCGTAACCTAACGAGCACCTGCATACTATCTCCAGTACGACGTACTGATGGCTGTGGGACAGACCATCTCCCCCGCTGGGAAGAGAAGCGTATGCACTAGTCTACTCTGGAGTATCGATATCCTGTCTCGATAATCCTACGACTAGGGACCAAAATAAGGATGTGCTTATAGACTACCCAGCCCCCACTAGTGTGATTGCCATCACAACGCCGGTAGTCAAGCAAAGATCCTAAGGGCTCTACCAATATTTTTTTAGCGATATGTTAAAAGAAACATATACACATATTAAGATAGAAACAAACCAAGTAGCATACTACTATATCGAGCAAGACTGTCGTAAAACCATATATATATCCCAAGCCTCCAAAATGTATTATACAAACCAGTATTATACAATAATGGCCTCTAGGGCATACATATCTAACAATTATGGGGCCCATAATATATCAAATCAAAAGTTTTTTCGGGATTCTTTCAATACCATCATAATTTAACAGTTTCTCATTGGGGAGTTTATCAAAATACAGGCCGGAAGATACTGGTTCGCATTTTCTTAAGCGTATCGCTGCAATTTGATACCTTGGACTCTTTTGCGCAGAAATTTTTGGCGGGAACAAACCCAACCACACCCTTTACCCTAGTTAAATCTCTACAATGGTTAAGTCTTTCTTGACTTAACCATTGTTGCAATTGTAATGATATATCATTTTCATTATTCATCACAAAAGAATTAATCATTGTTCTTCTTCTACCTTGAGCTCTTAGAAGGCTTTCTAGGTTTTTCTTTTGTAATGTTTTAGTGTGAGAAATTGATAATAAAAAAGAGTATAAATCCTACTTCATCATCCCCATCTAATCTAGCCAATTAGATTAGGGTGTTCACTTCATTAATACTTGATTAGTGAGTGCGAGCTTGAGTTAAAGAAATTTCAAGGTAGATCATCTTAGAAAAGGAAGACTTCAAGTAAGCATGGATCATTCGGGTTGTGGAGCTTCTCTTGAGTCCGGGAGATCATGGATCACGGCGAAGAGACTACTACTCGGAGCTTATGAAGCGAAGGAGAGGACTACAAAGGTTGTAATCTCTCTCTCTTAGTAGTAAAGGTGTTTACTTGCATGTTTTACCCTAATTATCTAGCAAAGATCCACGCTTTAGGTTGTTCGGCACGCCTAAATTGTAAATCGGGCATGGTTGATGCTTTGTAGACCCTTGTGACAATGCCTAGTAACCCTATAGTGGTATCAGAGCCAAGCTAGAGTATTAGGTGACGTGTATACGAAGTTAAAAGTCCGATCGAACGCCGAAACATCGTTTTTTGACCCCTCTCTGAATTTTTTTTTAAAAATTTGTTTTTTTCCCGTATTAAAAATACTCAGAAAATTCAGCAGGCAATTCTAAGGATTAATGTAAAATACGAGCCCCCAACTCCCTAAAGTCGCCGCGGAACCGCGGCTGGAGCATGCTTCCCGCGGCGGTTCCGCGGCCGTACTTGGGAGTTAAAGCCTCGTATTAGTAGGGTCGATCCGTTGGTATTAGTATATACTTCTGGGAATTTTTAATCTTGCTTAAGTGTTGAGTTCTCTGGAGATCTTTTGTATTCGTTGATTCGATCAGAAAGTTTAATTTCGTTTAGTTTTCGGGATAATTTAGAACGTGTTAAAATGTTCGGACGGATATCAATAACTCACTTTTTCCCGACACGAAAAACTTTCAAGTGTTGAATTTTTCTTGAGTTAAAAACTTCCGAAAAAACATGCAAGCATATCTGTGGACCCTCTAGAAGAACGTAACCTTAACTCGATTATGTGACCGTCAAAACTTCCACCAAACCCTAGGGTTTGTGGTAGTTTGGAGTTGCCACATGTGAGGCGTTGGTTTGACCCTTCTACGGCTGGTTCATTGGGGCGGTGGCATGTTCTGGGTTTTTTGAACTCCGCTCAACTGTTGAGCTATTTAGGAAATCTTGGGTATTTGATTATTCGATCGGAAAGTTTAATATTGTCTATTTATCTGGAATGTGACACAATATGTGGAATTCATATAGTTAGGCATGAAATGCGAAGTATGTGATATTTCGGATTTACGATGTCTAAAGTGATTGTGGATTCCAAATGTTGTAGTTTTACACTTTCTTTTCTGTGACCTTAAGCGTAATATGTGGTGTATCGCCGGCTTCGTTGCTATACATCAACGACAATCGGGATACGCATACTTGCTTACGCTGATGATATGAGATATTATGTGTTGTTGTGATATGTTATATTGGATCGTCGTGTTCTGAATAACCGGGGGTTTTATGTGAGATGAGGGTTTTTATTTTCATTCATGTAAAATTCATTTGTATGTAATATTCTTTTATTGGGGCACTTCCGGGATGAGGATGATGTCACCATTGTATATTATTTACTTTTCCGCATTAGGTAGACCCAAGGTGGGGAGCACAAGTAACCGGGTTCTAGGGTCCAGTGGGAGGCCATCTCGAGGAGTCGAGACGGGGTCTCCTAACCCTAGAATTGACAGTGTTGCTTGCTGCTCTCGTAGGGGTCTAGGGATGTGGGTTTGGCTATTCATCGCGACCGTGGAATCCGTGTTTTATACAGGCTCGATATAAAACACGGACGTCCTAGTATATCCAATATTTTATATGTTATCTTCTGCCGCAATGTTCTGTGATGAGATCATATTATTGCCTGAGACGAATGCTTATACTATATATATGATATATAAATATTACAGCTTTCGTTTCTTCTGTGATGCTTAGGAAGCATTAATTGATGAGATTTTATTAATGAGATTAATAAAAGAAAAGAAACCTAAAAGATGTTGTAGACTCAAAACTTTATAAAAAGGGTAGCTACAGTTTTGCTTTGCACAGCGGTATATATGATATACCCTGCACCTTATTCGATGAGGAAAGAGCCGAGATCCCTTCACCGGGAGTGACCTCTTTAGCAGAACTGACAGATGCTACAAACTCATGGTTTAGTTTTTGACAGCTTAAATAGTTCTTGCTTTGCACCGCGGTATATATGATATACCCTGCACCTTATTCGATGAGGAAAGAGCCGAGATCCCTTCACCGGGAGTGACCTCTTTAGCGAAACTAGAAAAACCTTAAAAACACTCCTTTTCAAAATCACTTGTTTCTACAACGATATCAAGTTCATTACGCAATAGGTTTTCTGAAAAACCTGTCGTAGCCCTCCGTCATTTCAGATAAATCTTGCTTAGTATTCGTGTTGCGTTTGTTGACCTTATCAAGGCACAGTGTACGGTAGCAAATTAATGTTTATCTGCTAAAACATAAGATGTGATTGGATTAGGGTATTCCTACGGCCTTGTTGACCTTGTCAAGGGTCATGCGGTTGGGTTTAATTCAATCAGGAAATGACGGGTTGAACTTGACTTGCGATTTATGGTTTGTTGACATTGTCAAGGTCATAGATCGCTAGGGGCAGAATATTATCGGGAATTTCAAGTGTTGAAATTTGCAACGAGATTGCATACATTCTATGAGATAGATGGATCCTGATACCCACCACGAGTAAGAGTTACTCCTGGGAGAATTTTACACAGGACAATTAGTCGATCAAGTTGGTGTCTAGAAAGGTGTTAACGGGGTTAAGCCTCTGGGAAGACGGGGTTTATTTTAATTAGGTCCGTGCGAAAGCACGGGGAACCTACCTCAAAGTACCAACACTGATCTGGCTGAAAGATTGATGAAATTGTAGGGTGTAATTAATCCCGGCTAGTCTTGCCTTTTAGGGTTTGAAGGAAGATTTGATAAAAACAGTGGGAGAAATCTTGATTAGATATGATAATAACCAATCTAATCTTGCAAGAGCATACGCTAAAGTGTTTCCTTCTCTCTCTCTCCAGGTAGCGACCATGTCGGTCTTAATGAAGATAATAATATGGATGTATTGATTGAACCCGCTTATTATACTGAGCAGGGGAACTTTGGTCCCGTTCTTTCTTATAAGTGTTGTAAGACTGAACAGGAAATAGGAGAATATCTGGATTCTCACGCCGCCCAAACGAAGAACAAGCATGTTGATGCATCTTCTTCGGGTGTGTTAGTTATTGAGAACTGTTTCTCAGTTCACCCAATATCCTGGGTATTAGATACCGGATCAGGATCGCACATATGTAAATTGTTACGTGGGCTACATAAAGGTAGAGAACTGGGAAAGAGTGATCATTCCGTACAAGTAGGGAATGGTACAAATATTGCAGCCAAAGCAGTTGGCGAATATCACCTTGTATTACCAAGTAGTAATACATTGATTCTGAATGAGTGCTATTATATACCGAACATGATGCGCAACATTATATCAGTTTCTTTATTAAGTAAAGAAGGGTATAATTTTTTAATACAGGATAATGTTATGAACATCTTCCTAAATCAAAAGTTGATTTGATCAGGCTCGTTACATAATGGCATATTCATTCTCAATCAAAATACAGTCCTTAATATACAAAACACAAACAAGAGGAAGAGTTCAGAAATGAACGAATCCTTCTTGTGGCATTGTAGACTTGGTCATATCAATGCGACACGGCTAGCTAAGTTACATAAGGATGGATATTTGAATACGTTCGAATTATCATCTTATGATACTTTCCATTCATGTCTCAAAGGTAAGATGACCAAAACTCCGTCTAGTGGACACGGAGAAAGAGTTGAGGAACTCTTAGGACTGGTTCATAGTGATGTATGCGGTCCCATGTCTACACATGCCAGGAACGGTTCTTCCTACTTTATTACATTCACTTACGGTCTCTTTAGATACGGACATGTGTTCCTGATGAAACACAAGTCTGAAGCTTTTGAGAAATTCAGAGAATATAAGAACGAAGTAGAGAACCAAACGGGCAAAAGTATTAAGATCCTTCGATCTGATCGAGGAGGAGAATACTTGAGCAATGAGTTCCTGGACTATCTAAAAGAGAATGGGATTCTCTCTCAGCTTACTCTTCCTTATACACCATAGCACAACGGTGTATCGGAGCGGAGGAATCGCACCCTATTGGATATGGTACGCTCTATGACGAGCAATGCCGAGTTACCTATTTCCTTCTGGGGTTATGCGCTTGAGATAGTGGCATACCTATTGAATCAAGTTCCGTCTAAATCTGTACCTACCACACCATATGAAATATGGAGTGAGAAGAGACCGTATCTTAAACGAGTTAAGATATGGGGTTGTCCGGTCTATGTCAAAAGGCAAAATCCGGACAAAATCGAGGCACGATCAATTCTTTGCAAGTTTGTGGGATACCCGAAGAATTCTTATGGATATTTATTCTACCACAGTGAGGAGAAAAAGGTGTTTGTTGTTCAACATGCCTCCTTTTTAGAAAAGGAATTTCTTGCAAATGAAATTAGTGGCAAAGAGGTAGAGCTGGAAGAAGTTCCAGCGACACAAACTACAACTGAAGATTTAGTGGAACCAGAGGATTCAATAGTTCTCGACGATCCCCATCCTCTCCGCCGATCTAGTAGGGTTTCTCATCCACCAGAGAGATACTATGGTTATCTCATCGACGGTGGAAGCGAGGATTGCATCATGGAAGATGATGACCCGACTAGTTTCGAGCAGGATATCACGAGTGGTGACTCTGTGAAATGGCTGGATGCTATGCGATCTGAGATGGGATCCATGTACACCAACAAAGTATGGACTTTGGAAGTTGCTCCTGAAGGGGTAAAACCCATTGGGAGCAAGTGGATCTTTAAGAAGAAACTTGGTGTAGATGGAAAAGTTGAGACTTTCAAAGCTAGACTTGTTGCAAAGGGTTTTCGTCAACGACCAGGTGTGGATTATAACGAAACCTTTTCTCCAGTGCCTATGCTTAAGTCCATCCGGATCTTACTTTCCATTGCTGCATACTATGACTACGAAATCTGGCAGATGGATGTTAAGACCGCCTTTCTAAATGGTGATTTAGAAGAGTGCGTGTACATGACTCATCCAGAGGACTTCGTAGATAGTGGGAGCAGCGGAAATGTGTGCAAGCTGCTTAAATCCATTTATGGGTTAAAGCAAGCATCGTGGAGTTGGAACATCTGCTTTGATGTTGTAGTCAAAGAGTTTGGCTTCATCAAAAACGTAGATGAACCTTGTATATATAAAAAGGTTGCAGAGAGTAAGGTTGTCTTTCTCGTATTGTACGTCGATGAAATACTTTTGATAGGAAATGATGTTCCTATGATGCAATCGGTCATGCTCTTCTTATCACAAAGATTCTCAATGAAAGATCTAGGTGATGCCTCCTGCATACTGGGAATTATGATCTATAGAGATAGATCTAAACGGATACCGGGATTGTCCCAATCCAGGTACATTGAAACCATACTAAAGAGGTTTAGTATGGAAGAATCCAAGGGTGGGAACCAACCCACGATCTCTGGACTCACTCTCTCCAAAGAGATGTCTCCCAAGACTGATTTGGAGAGAGCTCGCATGCAAGGGATACCCTATGCTTCGGCAGTAGGCTCTATCATGTACGCGATGCTATGTACCAGACCCGATGTAGCATACTCACTAAGTGTAGTGAGTAGGTATCAAGCAGATCCTGGAGAGAGTCACTGGATAGCTGTGAAGAACATTCTCAAGTACTTGAGAAGAACTAAAGAAATGTTCTTGGTGTATGGTAACGGAGAACTCCAGGTGGAGCCCTTTACCGATTCAAGCTTCCAAAGTGATAAGGACGACTCTAAGTCGCACTTAGGATTTGTCTTTACCCTCAATGGAGGGGCGGTGTGTTGGAAGAGTTCCAAACAGGATACCGTTGTAGACTCGACGATGGAGGCTGAATACATCGCTGCCAACGATGCTGCCAAAGAGGCTGTCTGGATAAAGAAGTTCATTACTGAACTTGGTGTGGTTCCGTCCATTGAGCATCTAATACCTTTGTATTGTGATAACAATAGAGCCGTGGCTTTAGCCAAGGAACCCAGGCCCCATCAGAAGTCCAGACATATTCTGAAGCGGTATCACCTGATCCGGGAGATAGATGATCACAGGGAGATCGAGGTCAGGAGAGTTGATACGAAAGACAACACTGCGGATCCACTCACAAAGGCCATTCCCCAGACACAATTTGAGAGACTCTTCGGGATGCTGGGTATGAGATACTATAAAAGCTGGCCTTAGTGCAAGTGGGAGATTGTTAGTTATATATATGCCCTAGAGACATTGTTGTACATATGATGTATATTATAATGGATGCTTGGATATATATAGAGAGGACTTTCTTGCTCATCATGATAGTATGCTATTTAGTTTCACTTTATCTTAACATGTTGACTTGTATTAGTTTACTGTCTTGTTCTCACATGTTGATAAAACCCTTAGAACATGTACTCGACTACTGGGACTATGATGAGATCATACTAGTGGGGCCACGGAAGTCGACGAGTACATCCTATAACTGTTCCTAGTCGAGGGTGTATCGAGACAGGGCATCGATACACCAGAGTAGACTAGCGTATACGCATCTTGACCCATATGATGGGCGATGGATGATCCCATATCCATCGGTGTTTGACATAAAAGATGGTGTACGGGTGCTCAGTGGAGACTGGGTACACTGGACGGACTCACCGAGAACTCCCAGATGGTATTATACCTCACGTCAGATGGCAGTTCTCTGGTGACACTGGTACAGGTTAGTCTGTAGACCCGAGATCGTCATAGAGTCTTGTGTGATTCCCACTGTGCTTTGATTTCCATCATACTACGTCCAAGAGGGCGTGCAAAACGGTGGCTTTTGGGTACAGTCCCGAATCACATGGAGGCAATGAGCGATAGGAGGGGCTTCGTCTCTCCCAGTATAGGGAGTTGATGTTGTGCTCTGTTCGATTGGCTATAACTGGAAGTATTGGCCAGGGCGGATATTGAGTACTACTGGTAAGTGTTATCAGTAGGTTCTCGGTGCCAGCGTTGACTTTCGGGATCTCAATAAAGCCTGCCCGAAGGACGATTTCCCAGTGCCAGTCACCGAACTGATGATAGACAATACGTCCACTCATGAGGTTTTCTCTTTCATGGACGGCTCATCAGGGTACAATCAGATAAAGATGCATCCCGAAGACTACAAGCATACCGCTTTTCGGACTCCTCTGGGAATATTCTGCTATAAGGTGATGCCCTTCGGTCTAAAGAACGCCTGGGTGGCTGTTTCGTTTAGCTGACCGCTTGCAGCTTGTGGGTGTTTGATATGATCATCACCTACTGCCGGCGTATTGACGATTCTTTAGAGTCCTACACAGAGGTTTCTTGACTCAGGCAAAATGGAGTAGGAGCACATATGTGATATGAGCGGGATCGAGAATAATATGATATGAGATACCGTATTCTATTCTCGCGATATATTATAACGGCCGGCGATATTTGATATCAGCCGGGTTATCGGATGAAGTGTTGATTCGATGAATCAGTTCAAGATATATTAGTCCACCCAATTATAAGTCTCCTTTTAATTGAATATTCTCATGTGGTGCGCACGTGCGTTGCACGTGGTGCGTGCGTGGCGGGCATCGGTCAAGCAGGTACCGAGAAGAATGCGGCTCGAGCTTGAGATGAGTATCAATACTGAGGTCAAGAAGCTGATCGACTCTGGCTTCATCCAGGAGGTCCAATATCCTGAATGGATCGCCAACATCGTCCCGGTGATGAAGAAAAATGGGACAGTGCGCATATGCATGGACTTTCGGGGTCTCAATAAAGCCTGCCCGAAGGAAGATTTCCCAGTGCCAGTCACCGAACTGATGATAGACAATACGTCCACTCATGAGGTTTTCTCTTTCATGGACGGCTCATCAGGGTATAATCAGATAAAGATGCATCCCGAAGACCAGAAGCATACCGCTTTTCGGACCCCTCTGGGAATATTCTGCTATAAGGTGATGCCCTTCGGTCTCACAATACCTGGGTGGCTGGTACGTTTAGCTGACCGCTTGCAGCTTGTGGGTGTTTGATATGATCATCACCTACTGCCGGCGTATTGACGATTCTTTAGAGTCCTACACAGAGGTTTCTTGACTCAGGCAAAATGGAGTTGGAGCACATATGTGATATGAGCGGGATCGAGAATAATACGATATGAGATACCGTATTCTATTCTCGCGATATATTATAACGGCCGGCGATATTTGATATCAGCCGGGTTATCGGATGAAGTGTTGATTCGATGAATCGGTTCAAGATATATTAGTCCACCCAATTATAAGTCTCCTTTTAATTGAATATTCTCATGTGGTGCGCACGTGCGTTGCACGTGGTGCGTGCGTGGCGGGCATCGGTCAAGCAGGCACCGAGAAGAATGCGGCTCGAGCTTGAGATGAGTATCAATGCAGAGGTCAAGAAGCTGATCGACTCTGGCTTTATCCAGGAGGTCCAATATCCTGAATGGATCGCCAACATCGTCCCGGTGATGAAGAAAAATGGGACAGTGCGCATATGCGTGGACTTTCGGGGTCTCAAAAAAGCCTGCCCGAAGGAAGATTTCCCAGTGCCAGTCACCGAACTGATGATAGACAATACGTCCACTCATGAGGTTTTCTCTTTCATGGACGGCTCATCAGGGTACAATCACATAAAGATGCATCCCGAAGACCAGAAGCATACCGCTTTTCGGACCCCTCTGGGAATATTCTGCTATAAGGTGATGCCCTTCGGTCTCTCAATACCTGGGTGGCTTGTACGTTTAGCTGACCGCTTGCAGCTTGTAGGTGTTTGATATGATCATCACCTACTGCCGGCGTATTGACGATTCTTTAAAGCCCTACACAGAGGTTTCTTGACTCAGGCAAAACGGAGTAGGAGCACATATGTGATATGTGCGGGATCGAGAATAATACGATATGAGATATCGTATTCTATTCTCGCGATATATGATATCGGCCGACGATATTTGATATCAGCCGGGTCATCGCATCATGTGTTGATTCGATGAATCGGTTCAAGATATATTAGTCAGTTATATTCGATGTAGCCGGATTGTCGGATCAAGTGTTGATTCGATAATTTAATGTATAATTATATACGTGATAAATTACATTACATTATCTAATATTGGCTTGCTTTATTATTTCATTTTCTCACCGGATAATACATTGATATATATGCGATATATGTTAATTGTATTATTTTCTTTTGTTACAAAAATATATTATATTTGTGATATATAATATTGTAACAAGTTATGATTACAAATGCAACATGATTAGTGGAGATTAAACATGGTTAGGGTTTGATTTTGGTTAATCTTTTCTAGAAGCTTCTAGAAGCTTTTGTTTTGTTTCTTGCAAAGATATTATGTGTTGATATTTTTGGAGATATTTTCTTAACCCAACCACACACTTTACCCTAGTTAAATCTCTACAATGGTTAAGTCTTTCTTGACTTAACCATAGTTGCAATTGTAATGATAAAACATTTTCATTCTTCATCACAAAAGAATTAATCATTCTTTTTCTTCTTCCTTGAGCTCTTAGAAGTCTTTCTAGGTTTTTCTTTTGTGATGTTTTAGTGTGAGAAATTGATAATAAAAGAGTGCATAAATCCTACTTCATCATCCTTATCTAATCTAGCCAATTAGATTAGGGTGTTCACTTCATTAATACTTGATTAGTGAGTGAGAGCTTGAGTTAAAGAAATTTCAAGGTAGATCATCTTAGAAAAGGAAGACTTCAAGCAAGCATGGATCATTCGGGTTGTGGAGCTTCTCTTGAGTCCGGGAGATCATGGATCACGGCGAAGGGACTACTACTCGGAGCTTATGAAGCGAAAGAGCGGACTACAAAGGTTGTAATCCATCTGTCCTAGTAGTAAAGGTGTTTACTTGCATGCTTTACCCTAATTATCTAGCAAAGATCATCGCTTTAGGTTGTTCGGCATGTCTAAATTTTAAATCGGACATGGTTGATGTCTTGTAGACCCTTGTGACAGTGTCTAGTAACCCTACAACTGGCACTATAGGATTGCTACGAACCATACATCATTTTGATTACCGCATCATTGACGATTAGACAAGCTTCTGCCGCATATTGCGCACATACATACTTTATATCCCTATTGGTGCACACATACATTGATATATCTATACTTGCGCACATACACATTGTATATCCATATTGGTGCACACATACATTGATATATCCATATTGCGCACATACATACTGTAGATCCCTATTGGTGCACATATACATTGGTATACTCATACTTGCGTATATATCCACTTGCACATCCATACCTACATACATACACATTTCACATATATGGATGATACTGGCTTTGATTTCTAAAAAATGGGGACCGCATGAGATATTTTCAAAAATGGATCCATTTAAAAGAGCGGTTTCCCTTTTTACTCTTAGTGGCATACGACACATTGCATGGATTTACACATTGAGTTTTGGATTCGTGTGATTTCTGGATTTGAGAACCGTGGTATTATTTTAAGAAAATATGCACTGTTTTGAAAACCCTGTTTCTCTTGATATGATATTTCAGTGCGTCAACCATGCGTTTTCTCGGTTCTGAGACGTGTGACATGGGAACCCGAATTGAGGAGCTGGATGAGGCCGATTGTGGGTACATGGTGGACCCGGTATGGTACCCCGGGGCAAGAAAGGGATGTTGTGTATACAGGCGGTGAGCCTGGCAGAGGGACTACTACCTACCGGTGATTGGTTGGACCTGGCAGTTATCCGGTGGATACTGAACAGAGTCGAGAGATGGATACGGGCCGACCCGTACTGCCAGGGCCGAGGGCCGATTCCGCAGACGGAGCCCGTGGGCCGATCCAGACTGACGGAGCCCGATATATGAGGATTTGCTTGTCGATGCTGGACACGGGTATTTCATGATGTTTTGAACTACCGCACCAAACATAAACTTGACCGTGTCCTCACTTGTCAGGCTACACCAAGAGGATCAAAATTGTCGGCACTACCTTGTTTATTTTTTATTTTACAAAAATACCCAAATATTTTTTTTTAAATTTTTTTAATGTATTTTTAATGTTATTTTGTATTTATATATTTACAAATGGTACATACCCCCAAACTTGTTTGAAATAATGTTTTGGCAAGTTGATCAAAAATTTGGGGGTAAAATGGTGGAAGATCAGTCAGTGTAAATCGGCTCCTCCGAAAACACGAGCTCCTTCGACGGGTCCGCAGTGAGGAACGGTTTGAGTCGATGCCTTTTTACTTTAAATAAAGTACCGTCCTCCGGGTTTTCAAGATCTACCGCACCGTGCGGATATACGGTGCGTACCAAATACGGCCCTTTCCACCAAGATTTGAGCATGCCGGGTTGAAAGTGTAACCGAGTGTCATAAAGCAAAACTTGTTGACCAGGTTTAAACGTTTTGAGCATAAGGTGTTTGTCATGGAACACCTTAGTTCGGTTTTTAACAATTACAGCATTATCATAAGCCTCATCCCGCAGCTCAACTAGTTCATTCAATTGCAGCCTTCTATTGCTGCCCGCATCTCCCATCGATAAATTCAACTCCTTAATCGCCCAAAATGCCTTGTGCTAAATTTCAACTGGGAGGTGGCAAGCCTTCCCATAGATGTCACGACCCGAAAGAGTACGTGACTGGCCTTTGAACCATATGAAGCCTATAGGATTCCCTTTGATCCAAGTAAGCCAAAAGCCCAGAAATCTAAAACCATTTTGAAGAATAAATAAAGAAAACTGGTTTAAAGAAGTGAAGAAATACAGGTTTGAAATCAAGGTTTTTAAATAACTAAGCCGAATGTGTATTTTAAAAACGGTACAGTCTTTTCTAGAAATTTCGGCAGAGTTTCCTTTGTAAAACTGGCCCCGAATGGGGTAAAACGATAATAACAAGATATAACATGATAAAGGCATCCCCAAGCGGGAGCTAGCTCTTCGTCAATCGACGGTCACAACCAAGCAATGATATAATAATATACAACGCCAAGTGGCGAGGATCAAATCCAAAGAAAGCTCAAAAGCAACAAGAAACCGCAATACTACAAAGCGCGACTCTAAGGTCGAAAAATACAACACTGATATCTAGGTCTGAAAGAATATACAAGTTTTGGTTGATGGACATTTCTAGATACAATGAGTAAATAAGTACAACATGGGGATTCTTGATGCAAAAGAATCCACCTACCAAAAGCAAATCACCCGCAAGAAGGTAGTGTGCCAGAAATGCCGCAATAGAACCTGTACGGCAGAACCTGCAAGAACTGTGGCACAACGGGGGTGAGTTGCCAACTCGTGAATAGAAACATCCACAAGGATAAATCGAATGCAAGACATAATCCTAAGTCAACGATCAATAATATAATCCACAAGAGTACATCTGAGTGATAAGGTGGCAAGGTAACATCAAATCATGTATGTAGTGCCAGGTACTCAGGTAATAACATGTCATCAGTGTAAGGTATGTCTGCATGAAGTATCAATGAAGAAATATCAATAATATCAATACACATATATTAGCGTCCCATACCACTAATATTGGTGTAAGATAAGTGTAAACCCAGCCTGTATATGAACCATGTCTGTATATATGTGGAACCTGTCCACCTGTCACCCACTGACAGCAAGCATCATGTATGCAAGTATAAGGATACAAACAAAATCATGGAAACTCATCATGAAAACCCGTGCCAAGCATCGACACGTAAATCCTCCTATATCGGGCATCCGTCATTCCGGGTCAGCCCTCTCTCAAGTATACATATATCGGGAATCCGTCAGTCCGGGTCATCCCTCTCTCAATACATCGGGCATCCGTCATTCCGGGTCAGCCCTATATCAAAGTATATATCGGGAATCCGTCAGTCCGGGTCATCCCTCTCTCAATACATCGGGCCTCCGTCATTCCGGGTCAGCCCTATATCAAAGTATATATCGGGAATCCGTCAGTCCGGGTCATCCCTCTCTCAATACATCGGGCATCCGTCATTCCGGGTCAGCCCTATATCAATCCATCGGGCATCCGTCAGTCCGGGTCAGCCCTCTCTCAGTACATCCTCTAGCACCGAGAAAACACGGGGCGACGCCCCAAATATCATATCAAGGGAACCGGGTTTTTAAACGATTACTTATTTGAAAAGAGCACGGTTCCCAAATCCAGAGATCACATGAAAATCCACCTTAAGAAGTAAATCCAATGCGATGTGCTATGCAATCAATCCATAATGTATGCGACATGTAAAGAAAGTAACCATATCGGAAATCATGCAACATGGAATAGGAATGTGCATATGTCGAAGGAAGCATCACATCACGAATGCAATAGTACTACAGTGTAGTGACATGGCAATTATCGATGATGAAGTGTGTGAGCCGGCAAGTAGTGTACGTGAAACATACGCATCATCGATAATGGTGCTGGTGTCCTAACAGCATGATAATAACATGGTAATGAACATATGCCAGCAATGCGAAAAGCATGAATATGCGGAAATCTAGTAATCAGCAGCACAGTGAAGTATCTACTATGCAAACTACATCTAAGTATCCTGACAAACAGGAGGGGTAGGTGTGGAAACCACCTAAAACTGAGTCAAAGTATATATGTAGATATATAGTCGGTGATCCCGCCTCAATGTCATATCGTAAGATATCCTCTAGCTATGAGTGCGGATCTATCATCAATATCAGCTCGTACGGTAAACCGTCGTACGGCATTCCCAAAAGCTGGGTACAGGTCAACATCTCACTGTCTCATCACATAACAAATATCACCATAATCAGATCATATAGTCTGGGTGTACTACTCTATATCTAGTACAACCGGTAACATCGGTAAAGTATGCATGCGGGGGTAAACACACATCCCAAGCCCGCAAGAATCACTAGTCATATCCCACATATGAATCGCATCAAAATACCGATCTCAGGGCACCAAGCCCACATCATCGACTCATCTCCAAAGTCGTCACATATCACCAACCACAGTGTAAGTACATGTGAAAAGCAAGGGTATATGTATAGGTGTAATTCTATCCTAGGGTTCGCGACTATGAACTACACTAGTCACTTCTAACCCTACATAACCAAAATACACCTAATATCACAATACTATAAAATAAGCTATCTACGGACTGCGGGGGTGCTATACGCCATCCACCCGACTTTCCCCCGTAGATATAATCTACTCACCTCGCATCACCAATTGCGGACGTCACCATGCATTTGCTTGTCGTCCGAAGTCTTCATGGGTACCTACACATCAAAATACCGTATATGCGCATTAAAACCAAATCCAATCTAAAACGGCGCATAAACTCCAAAACGATACGATAAGGGGGCCTAAAGGTGAGAACCTATGGCACGCCTTCAAAACCATCCATAATCCTCTATATCGTCGTATAAACGACAATAGTCGAGGCAAAACACATTCCACCATTTCAGAATCCAAAAATACGGAATACGGAAACACGAATCCAAAACGACAACATAGGATATATGTCCCAGATTTCACCCTAGACAGAATCTGTCAAAACTAGAAGTACCCAGGGCCAAGAATTGGGGAATTGGGGCTGTGCACGCAAAACGAGGAATTTCCTCCTTGGTCTGGCCGCAAATTGCGGCCAGAAAGCCAATTCCGGCGGCCTCAGTTTGGAGTTGGGGGCTGGGGTTTGGGGTGTTGGTCCCTAGGTGCCTGAACATCTCACTATAAATCCAATTTTATTTATGGGATCTCGGGGTGATAGCAGATTCAACAACACAGTGACAGATTTCCTGTTTTCCCCGATATCGGTTTCTAAAATCCGTATTCTGGTTCTAGCATCAGGTTTGGGGTTCCAATTCAAACACTAGGGTGTTGGTAAGATCAATACTGAGCCCAATTTCATAATGCAACACCAATTCACTCAAACCCTAACTAGGTTTCTCTCAATTCCACTAAAATCCACAATATCGATAAAATCTTGACATGGGGTTATAGGAAAGGCTATAATTAAGCAAATGGTTCAGAAATTACCTTCATTAGCAACTCAAGAAAATTCTTGAGTTGCCCTCTAGTGACCAAATCCATGCTTCTTTAGCTCCATGTGTAGTTCTAGGGATTTTGGACATTTTTAGTGAAAGGAGTTTGGGGTTTTGGTGTAGTTTTTGAGATGTTTCATGGCTTGAGGAGGGGAGGGAAAATGGAGAAGGGCAGCAGCAGCAAGGGAGAGGAAGAGGGATAGAAATGAGAGGGAGAAAAAATGGCTAAGTGTTTCAAGGTCAATGGTCCACCTCTCTCTCACCTACCCTCATCATTGCATTTTCTTTTCTTTTCCTTTTCTTTTAAAACCCCACCCTTCTCACATCAATAGAAATTCCAAAAGAAAACCATGGCCAGAAAAGTGCACAAGTGTAGAAAATGTGATATGTGCAAGTTTTGCACAAAATTGCCAAAAAACCCAATTAGCGATTTTAATCGCGATTAGCACTAAATTAGTGTCAAACTAATCACAAAACTTAAAAATGTCATAATTCACTAATTTACCCTATTTTAGAATTTTCCATAATTTTTCATAATTTTTCTAACATTTTTCCTATTTATTTGCATTTAATATTAAAATAATCAATAAAATAATATTAAATTATAAAAATTCCCAAAATTAATATTTTATATTTTTGAAGATGTTACAATCTACCCCCCTTAAAGAAATTCGGTCCCCGAATTTAAATTTAAACCCCCACTACTAAAATAATCTCAGTAATAAACCAAAGTCGTCGGGGCTCCGAAATCATCAACACAAAGAACGTCACAGCGCAATACATGCGCAAGGGTACTGAGCAGATAACTCAAAAACAAAACTCCGTCAAGCATCCCGCAATCATCGGAGTCGATGTAAAAAAAACACAATGTCAAATCCAATACAAAACCGATATGATATGGATCGAAACTACACATGTAGACATCCAATCTATACACGTAAAAAGCTGATGTAAAAACATGCTAAAGTATATCCAGGTACCGTCCACTGACTAGTCCTGCTCAGCATGAAAGCAAAAACCCAACATCATAAAAGGTACTGCTCCAAAGGGAGTAAATCTCAAAAATGTACATAACACAATCCTGTGCGTCTGGTGCGCACGGAAATCAAAAATCCAATATGTGCTAAACAAGTGCACAAAACAACATCTAGGTGCAACGGGTGTGCACGAAACCTCTGTCATGGACAACGTATGTGCCTGACAGCCAAGGTCCGGTGCATCTAACATGCACGAAGAAATCTCGATTTAGTGCATCGGGTGCGCACCAAAATCGTATCTAAAAACATGCGCCCAACACGCGCGAAAATCCAAATCTGTGCATCTATCGTGTACGAACGAAAATCTAAACCCTGCGCAAAATATATAAATATCCAGTGGGTGCAGGAACCAATATCATGAAACTCAGTCACCAAAACTAAATCATGCAAACAGAACGCCCAAAATACCGAAATCCAAAATGACGGATACGTGATAATCGAATCACAAAATCACAAATCCTAAATATCGTCTTCGGTAGTTTCTCCTTCAAGGTCGAGAAGGAGTCGGTGCAATCCACAGCTAGAAGCGCAGGATATCTACCTGCCCCTTGCTCACGGTCTGGCGTCTTCTGACTCTCGGGGTCCTTATCTTCTCTGCGGATTACCTATCACGCGGTCAATCGGCTCATCGGCCCTGTCAGGTGTGCTAACGGGGACGATTCCATTCTGGCACTTCTCTGGTCGCCTCTTGGTCAAAACTCACGACCACTCGTAAGGCAGCATATCACTGGCGTCGGCCTCTGGCTCTCTGAATGCACGCCACACATCTGATCCTGGGTGCAAACATCATTGCAGCAACGCCCTGGAAGGAATCCTGCTCAAGGTCTCTTCCAATCATGCCTATGCCGATCTGTACAGAGGCCAGCTCCCCTGCATAACCTTTCTCGCTCAAAGGGCATCGGTGTCCTCAGCACAATATTTTCTCGGAAACTGGTCACATCCCAACGTCTCTGTAAGCAAATCAGGTCTCTCGTCTCGACGGGAAGCAATAACAGCTTGTCGGGGTCTCACACGAACCTCTTGTTCCAACTGCCTCTATCGTCGTCCACTATGACGTCACGCCAAGCTACTATGCACTGCACTGTCTCGGCCACGGTCAATCTGAAGTCTCTCACACGGACTCGAATCACGTATTCTGCAGCTTCATCATTCTGTAGCAGATGTCAGGCCGAACTGGTCCTCGGGAACACGTCCCAACTATCGGAGGAATACTCATCACTCGTCCGTCCTTGATCAATTTGCAATGCATCTGGTTAAGTTCCTCTATCCGAACTTGGTCAACTACCTCGTCGACAATGCCGAACTCTGCCCTGCTGGGTGTGCACAAAATGATCACTCTGGGTCTAAGTCTTCTCGTATCGTACTCCAGAAAGGTCCTGCCGAGATTCCTTTCTCAAATCTCAATCCTGCCGAAGTGCCCGGAAGTCATCATCCAATGCTGAAGCTCAAGCTTATTCCGGAACGGCTGCATACTTATCACGCTTCTTTCTGGAAGATATATCCATATACCACGTCTCGGGGTGCGTAACACATCTCTAATATCAGCGGAGTGGAACATCATCTCGTCGAAGTCTCGTACGAACTCTTTTCTTCACTCTGCTCAATGTCGACTGATTCGGACTCGTCTCATCGTGGCTACACGAACTGTGCTCCAACGGCTATCCTCGCATCTGGAGTCTCCCAAGCAGTGTCCCATCACGATATCCGAAAGATGTCGAACCATCCGATCGACTCGTCAGATCCTCATAATCCCCTAAGAGCTCACATCTCGGGTACAGTTTAATAGTATCGAGTACATGCCACAGCGTCGGTAGTCCAGCCGTAGAAGGGCAAACCCAAGCCTCACTAATGGCGCCGCGGAACCGCCGTAAACCCTAAGGTCCAAAGGCTGTCACACGGTCATTAAGTCGAGTTAGGGTTTCATTCTTCTAGAGGGTCCATAGAATCACCTGCATGTCTTTCCGTATACTTTAAACTTGGAAAATGGCTCCTGACATTCGATCGTCTCAATCGACTCTCAACGAACCTGCGTGAAGTCGTCTCTAGCTGGAATCAATCTGCCTGATGTCCTCGCATCGGGGTAAGCGAACTCACCACACGTCCTAGTCATTCATCCTCGGTGACTAGCGACTCGCTATCATCTCTCTAAGTACATGCTCATGCTGCAGTAGCTCCAATCATCTAGGCGATATCTCATCATTCGCAGCAGCAACTGGCTCATACGCCTGTACGCCGAACAATGCCTCAATCCTCCGGGAAAGGAAACACAATGGCGGTCGTCTCTGAATCAGCCTGCTCTAGATCTGAGTAAGACTCTCCACACTGGAAATCTTCAACTCAACTGGGCTCGCTCTGGCGCAAAATCGGACGAATCACATTCGTCCCTCAAATCGGGTAGACTAGCTATCATCTGTCGCATATCTGCCTGAAAGCTCCGGCAATCTCAGCTCGTAAGCTCCGAAAGCGACGTCCTGTCAATCTCAGCAACAGCTGGTCCATCTGTCTGCACGGTAGCCGACATCACAATCTCGGAGGTATGCTGTACATCAACAGTCCTCTGTCAACTGGCAGCTCTAACAAAGGCACGATCAACCGGTGCAAACCAAGCACTCGCCTCCACTAGAGGTCACAATCACCACACTAACTCGAGACGTTCCCATGTCACCAGAAAACACAAAGGTCGGCCCTCGTACCACACGAGCTCACACCGGCCGTAACCCTAGCAGCAGCCCAAACTGCGCTCAAACATGGTGACAGGGATCTCAATCGAGTATCAAAAGAGAGCACATCAAAGGCAAGGAAGGAAACAACAGATCCAAAGTGGATACATGATCATAGGAAGGAACAGCATCAATGGAGGTATGATCATGAAACTAATAGAATCGGGAATCTCAAATGGATGTATAATCCAGGATATGAAAGAATCACTGATCTCAAAACAAATGTCCATCCTAAGGTTCCTTAAGCGGAGTGGCGTGTCGTAAGTATGCCGCGGAACATACCAACGGTACGTCACTCTACTTTAGTCACCTAATCCATCAACCAAGGGTCAACCTAGCGCTCTGATACCAACTTTGTCACGACCCGAAAGAGTACGTGACTGGCCCTTGAACCATATGAAGCCTATAGGACTCCCTCTGATCCAAGTAAGCCAAAAGCCCAGAAATCTAAAACCATTTTGAAGAATAAATAAAGAAAACTGGTTTAAAGAAGTGAAGAAATACAGGTTTGAAATCAAGGTTTTTAAATAACTAAGCCGAATGTGTATTTTAAAAACGGTACAGTCTTTTCTAGAAATTTCGGCAGAGTTTCCTTTGTAAAACTGGCCCCGAATGGGGTAAAACGATAATAACAAGATATAACATGATAAAGGCATCCCCAAGCGGGAGCTAGCTCTTCGTCAATCGACGGTCACAACCAAGCAATGATATAATAATATACAACGCCAAGTGGCGAGGATCAAATCCAAAGAAAGCTCAAAAGCAACAAGAAACCGCAATACTACAAAGCGCGACTCTAAGGTCGAAAAATACAACACTGATATCTAGGTCTGAAAGAATATACAAGTTTTGGTTGATGGACATTTCTAGATACAATGAGTAAATAAGTACAACATGGGGATTCTTGATGCAAAAGAATCCACCTACCAAAAGCAAATCACCCGCAAGAAGGTAGTGTGCCAGAAATGCCGCAATAGAACCTGTACGGCAGAACCTGCAAGAACTGTGGCACAACGGGGGTGAGTTGCCAACTCGTGAATAGAAACATCCACAAGGATAAATCGAATGCAAGACATAATCCTAAGTCAACGATCAATAATATAATCCACAAGAGTACATCTGAGTGATAAGGTGGCAAGGTAACATCAAATCATGTATGTAGTGCCAGGTACTCAGGTAATAACATGTCATCAGTGTAAGGTATGTCTGCATGAAGTATCAATGAAGAAATATCAATAATATCAATACACATATATTAGCGTCCCATACCACTAATATTGGTGTAAGATAAGTGTAAACCCAGCCTGTATATGAACCATGTCTGTATATATGTGGAACCTGTCCACCTGTCACCCACTGACAGCAAGCATTATGTATGCAAGTATAAGGATACAAACAAAATCAAGGAAACTCATCATGAAAACCCGTGCCAAGCATCGACACGTAAATCCTCCTATATCGGGCATCCGTCATTCCGGGTCAGCCCTCTCTCAAGTATACATATATCGGGAATCCGTCAGTCCGGGTCATCCCTCTCTCAATACATCGGGCATCCGTCATTCCGGGTCAGCCCTATATCAAAGTATATATCGGGAATCCGTCAGTCCGGGTCATCCCTCTCTCAATCCATCGGGCATCCGTCATTCCGGGTCAGCCCTATATCAATCCATCGGGCATCCGTCAGTCCGGGTCAGCCCTCTCTCAGTACATCCTCTAGCACCGAGAAAACACGGGGCGACGCCCCAAATATCATATCAAGGGAACCCGGTTTTTAAACGATTACTTATTTGAAAAGAGCACGGTTCCCAAATCCAGAGATCACATGAAAATCCACCTTAAGAAGTAAATCCAATGCGATGTGCTATGCAATCAATCCATAATGTATGCGACATGTAAAGAAAGTAACCATATCGGAAATCATGCAACATGGAATAGGAATGTGCATATGTCGAAGGAAGCATCACATCACGAATGCAATAGTACTACAGTGTAGTGACATGGCAATTATCGATGATGAAGTGTGTGAGCCGGCAAGTAGTGTACGTGAAACATACGCATCATCGATAATGGTGCTGGTGTCCTAACAGCATGATAATAACATGGTAATGAACATATGCCAGCAATGCGAAAAGCATGAATATGCGGAAATCTAGTAATCAGCAGCACAGTGAAGTATCTACTATGCAAACTACATCTAAGTATCCTGACAAACAGGAGGGGTAGGTGTGGAAACCACCTAAAACTGAGTCAAAGTATATATGTAGATATATAGTCGGTGATCCCGCCTCAATGTCATATCGTAAGATATCCTCTAGCTATGAGTGCGGATCTATCATCAATATCAGCTCGTACGGTAAACCGTCGTACGGCATTCCCAAAAGCTGGGTACAGGTCAACATCTCACTGTCTCATCACATAACAAATATCACCATCATCAGATCATATAGTCTGGGTGTACTACTCTATATCTAGTACAACCGGTAACATCGGTAAAGTATGCATGCGGGGGTAAACACACATCCCAAGCCCGCAAGAATCACTAGTCATATCCCACATATGAATCGCATCAAAATACCGATCTCAGGGCACCAAGCCCACATCATCGACTCATCTCCAAAGTCGTCACATATCACCAACCACAGTGTAAGTACATGTGAAAAGCAAGGGTATATGTATAGGTGTAATTCTATCCTAGGGTTCGCGACTATGAACTACACTAGTCACTTCTAACCCTACATAACCAAAATACACCTAATATCACAATACTATAAAATAAGCTATCTACGGACTGCGGGGGTGCTATACGCCATCCACCCGACTTTCCCCCGTAGATATAATCTACTCACCTCGCATCACCAATTGCGGACGTCACCATGCATTTGCTTGTCGTCCGAAGTCTTCATGGGTACCTACACATCAAAATACCGTATATGCGCATTAAAACCAAATCCAATCTAAAACGGCGCATAAACTCCAAAACGATACGATAAGGGTGCCTATAGGTGAGAACCTATGGCACGCCTTCAAAACCATCCATAATCCTCTATATCGTCGTATAAACGACAATAGTCGAGGCAAAACACATTCCACCATTTCAGAATCCAAAAATACGGAATACGGAAACACGAATCCAAAACGACAACATAGGATATATGTCCCAGATTTCACCCTAGACAGAATCTGTCAAAACTAGAAGTACCCAGGGCCAAGAATTGGGGAATTGGGGCTGTGCACGCAAAACGAGGAATTTCCTCCTTGGTCTGGCCGCAAATTGCGGCCAGAAAGCCAATTCCGGCGGCCTCAGTTTGGAGTTGGGGGCTGGGGTTTGGTGTGTTGGTCCCTAGGTGCCTGAACATCTCACTATAAATCCAATTTTATTTATGGGATCTCGGGGTGATAGCAGATTCAACAACACAGTGACAGATTTCCTGTTTTCCCCGATATCGGTTTCTAAAATCCGTATTCTGGTTCTAGCATCAGGTTTGGGGTTCCAATTCAAACACTTGGGTGTTGGTAAGATCAATACTGAGCCCAATTTCATAATGCAACACCAATTCACTCAAACCCTAACTAGGTTTCTCTCAATTCCACTAAAATCCACAATATCGATAAAATCTTGACATGGGGTTATAGGAAAGTCTATAATTAAGCAAATGGTTCAGAAATTACCTTCATTAGCAACTCAAGAAAATTCTTGAGTTGCCCTCTAGTGACCAAATCCATGCTTCTTTAGCTCCATGTGTAGATCTAGGGATTTTGGACATTTTTAGTGAAAGGAGTTTGGGGTTTTGGTGTAGTTTTTGAGATGTTTCATGGCTTGAGGAGGGGAGGGAAAATGGAGAAGGGCAGCAGCAGCAAGGGAGAGGAAGAGGGAGAGAAATGAAAGGGAGAAAAAATGGCTAAGTGTTTCAAGGTCAATGGTCCACCTCTCTCTCACCTACCCTCATCATTGCATTTTCTTTTCTTTTCCTTTTCTTTTAAAACCCCACCCTTCTCACATCAATAGAAATTCCAAAAGAAAACCATGGCCAGAAAAGTGCACAAGTGTAGAAAATGTGATATGTGCAAGTTTTGCACAAAATTGCCAAAAAACCCAATTAGCGATTTTAATCGCGATTAGCACTAAATTAGTGTCAAACTAATCACAAAACTTAAAAATGTCATAATTCACTAATTTACCCTATTTTAGAATTTTCCATAATTTTTCATAATTTTTCTAACATTTTTCCTATTTATTTGCATTTAATATTAAAATAATCAATAAAATAATATTAAATTATAAAAATTCCCAAAATTAATATTTTATATTTTTGAAGATGTTACAATAGACAAGCCGGTATGGAGACATACCAAGATCGGTCTTGTATGTAGTACGGAATGCCCATAGTGCATCAATCAGTTTGTGTGACCACTTTTTACGGTTTTTAGAAACCGTTTTCTCCAAAATTTGTTTAATTTGCCGATTCGAAACCTCGACTTGCCCACAAGTTTGGGAATGGTATGGTGTTGACAATTTGTGAGTAATGGAATATTTGCGCATTAAGGACTCAAAAGTCCTATTCCAAAAGTGAGATCCATTATCACTTATAATTGCTCGAGGGTGCCCGAACCGAGAAAAGATATTTTCTTTAAGAAATCGAATGACAACCTTGTTATCATTCATTCGGCTAGGCACGGCCTCGACCCATTTTGACACATAGTCAACAGCCAAAAGAATATACACATTCCCAAAGGAATTGGGAAATGGTCCCATGAAGTCTATTTCCCAAACATCAAAGATATCCACAACCAAAATTGGTTGGAGCGGCATTTCGTTTCTCCGCGATATCCGGCCCAAGTGTTGGCACTGGGAGCATGTCTTGCAGTATTCATATGCATCTTTAAAGAGTTGTGGCCAGTAGAAACCACACTGCAAGATTTTCTCGGCTGTCTTCTTGGGGCCAAAGTGCCCACCACACGCTTGATCGTGGCAAAAAGACAGCACACTCTTAAACTCATTTTCAGGTACACACCGACGAATGATTTGGTCGAAATAGTATTTAAAAAGATACGGTTCATCCCAGTAAAAATGTTTTTCTTGGGACAAGAATCGGAGTTTATCCTGTGTTGTCACGCCCCGCTTCCCAGAGTACGCAAGATTTGGGCACGTGACACAGCCAACCATGCTACCTGTGGGTAGGAAGTATCCATCCACAGTCACATTACGGTTGTAAGGATATCAAGAACAAGATAAAACTAAACTAATACATGTCCAAATCCATAATAACAAGAATCAATAAACAATAAGTGCGGAAGCTAATGATCCAATACAATGAATAAACAGTATGTCCCATAATGCGGGCTCACATCTGGAAATGAAATGACATAAATAAACTAAACTCTAAGGAACTCACAGTTCAGCCTGCTGGCTGAAGCACTCCTGCTCGGTCGACGACAAAGGTACGGAATCTGGGCCATGCAAAACCCAGACGTCAGCGCGTCATGATATCAAGTATATAGCATAAACATGGTAATAAACAATGCAAGCATGAACATGAATAAAGCAGCAATAAGAAGTAATAAACAGGGTAATGTGCAGTGATGACTAAACTGTCCTATCAGGTTTTCTACTCTATAGTCTTTGAAACCAATTGATGAATCGTCGATGTAACTCAATAGTATCCCGTGCGTGCCCGGGACCACGGTCATGACCTTCGGGCTGAGTCCGAGACGTGCCGCTAAGCAGTAAAAGGTAGTAGGATGGACGAGTGATGTCAGCATCATCACTCCTGGACTGGCCAAGCCCGTAAGACTGATCAGAACAATGTATCGAACTGTTGAGTTACAAGTCGGTTTCACCTTTGATTTCCCCATACCCCCAAACTATGTATGTCAGGTCAGATATTCAGTAGTCAAGGACTAATGCCAACAAAGTCAAGTAAAGGTAGGTCTGTCTGGATCGACAGCAGGAATGGTTAGGTTTGTCGGCATTAGGCATGAAATCATGAGACAAGTAATGTCATGGTACAACAGGATGAGTCGGTATGTATGTATATGTCAGGTGTAGCAGGGTCAGGCCAATATGTCGGGCAATCGGGTAAGTGCTCGCAACAGGTATACAATCAATAATGAATAACAGCAAGAAACAGTAATTAACCACAATATTCCATAAAACCACAGTGATGTTTATATTCTCTTATTAACAGGTTCAATCATCTTAAGGGTGTAATAGCCACAAGGTAAAGCAATATTCACAATTATAAATTAAGGAACTACATGAAATTATACTAAATGTAATGATTGTCTTGAGAACGGTTTAACAGTTCAAGCAGATAGAATTCAGTCGTTTTATTTAGTTAAAGCATGGATTGATGTGGGTTAAAGAATTACGAGGAACGGTTGTACGATTCCATTATGAGGATAACAGCAATATTACGATATCAAATGTCATCACTAAGTTACGGTATTCAATAGTGTGAATTAAATTGCGTGGCAAGACTAGATCTCCCACGCTAGCATGTTCAACCAAGTATTCAGATACTTGCCTCGACGGTCTGCAAACTGGAATACGGATGCGATGTCGGCAAAAAGCACGATATGAAAGCACGGGCCACGGATCGAGTCACAACAGAGGTCAACGGGATCACACGGACCAGGGGGCTTCGCTGTAGCGTCGGGTTCGTCAAGACGGCACGGTCGGATCCGGCAGCAAACAGAAACAACAAAGTTAGCAAACATAAACTACGCATCCAAAATACGGACCAGCGGAGGGATTGTACCAAAAGGAAGCACAAGGAAAACTCACCGAGAAGAAACAGGGTGCAAACACGATGGCTCGACGGCACTGGATCGCTGGCGAAGCGACGGCGGCGGCTGCAGCAAGGGTGAAGGGCCTCGGTCGCTGGAAAGGGGTGCTGCGGTGAGTGGGGAAGAGTGTGGTCGGCTCTGGTGGTCGAGGGAGAGAAGGAGGTGGTCGGAGGTGGTGCCAACGAGGTCGCCGGCACGTTTCTCCGGCGAACAGCGGGGTAGGCGATGGGTTAGGGCTCGTGTTGGGTGTTCCGGCGAGGGGAGGAGGGAAACGACGACGAGGTCGGGTCGAGTAGGGTGAGAGGGTGCCGCGGGAGTCGTCGACGATGATGGGTGTCGTCGACGGCAAGGTCTGCGAAGGTGGAGGCGAGGTCGGGAATGGGTGCAGGCGCAGGAGAGAGGAGGAAGGAGGGAGGAGGAAGGCGCGGGGGTCTCGTGGTGGCGAGGGCGGCGACGGCGAGGTCGCGGGGGATCGGCGGTGAGGTCGCGGTAGGCTAGGGTTAGGGTTTGAGGGGGTTTCTCGCGATGAGGGTTGGTTGAGGGAAGGCGGCTGTGCATGGTGAATATATAGAGGAAGAGAGAGAGAGTTGTTGATAGAGAGAGAGAGATAGATTGAGTGAAGAGAGAGAGAGAGCTGAGGAAAGGAGAGGCGGGGCCCACGAGCTCAATAGGAGCTCGTGATTGGCTGCAGGAGGTAGAGAACTGTTAGAATTTAAGATTCTGAGGATTTGAATGATTTTTAGTTAGGGAAAATATATATATTCGTATAAAAATAGTTTAAGATATTAAATTGAAATGGGCCGTTTTGGCGCGAAATGAAACATTTCCAAATCGCGCCCGGGTTGCGCCCAAATGTTCCAAATTCAAATTATAGGATTTTAAGCGGGTTCCAAATTTTGAAAATAGGTGTTTAATGATTAAAATGCATGCCCCTAAGTCGGACACTTGCACGCACGCGTAGTCGCCCAAACCTGCCCGTTTAGCCAAACGGAACGGAATCTCGACACGCGGACGCTACCACGCGACTAGTGGCGACGAGTAGGACAACATGGACATCTTAAATTTCATTTTCGGAGTTAAAATTTGTTAAGTGCCAAAATGACTTAACCGGGTAAAATTTAGCAATAAACACCAGAAAATCAGGAAAATTGGAATGAGCAATAAATAACCCTCAACTAGTAATATACATAGTATTATTGGGCTCGGGTGTTACATCATACCCAACTACAAAAGAATTTCGTCCTCGAAATTCCAAGAATACAAGATGGCTAACTACTGGAAAAGATGAGGGAATTTTTGCCGGATCTCGTCTTCTCGCTCCCAAGTGGATTCTCCATGCGATCGATTACCCCAAGAAACTAGCACAAGAGGGATAACCTTGTTCTTAAGAACCTTTTCTCTTCGATCCTTGATTTCAACTGGTCGTTCCTCGAAAGTCAGATCCTCTCGCACAGTCAACTCCGAATGATCCAAGACATGAGTCTCATCACGAACATACCTCCGTAGTTGAGACACATGAAACACATCGTGAACTCCTGCTAATGACGGCGGTAATGCCAACCTGTACGATACCTCTCCAACACGCTCCAATATCTCGAAGGGTCCAACGAATCGGGGATTAAGCTTTCCCCGACTTCCAAAGCGAAACACCCCTCTAGTCGATGATATCTTCAGGAATACCAAATCACCACGGCGAACTCTAGAGGTCTTCCTGACGTGTCGGCCCAACTTTTCTGTCTGTCTTGAGCTGCCTTCATATGCCTCCTGATTGTATTCACCTTCTCGACTGTCTGTACCACCAAATCTGGTCCTAGTAACCTTCGTTCACCAACATCATCCCAACAAACCGGCGAACGGCACTTACGACCATACAGTGCTTCAAACGGAGCCATCTGAACTGTCGCTTGGAAGCTATTGTTGTACGAAAACTCCACCAGGTGTAGATGATCCTCCTAAGAACCTTTGAAGTCTAACATGTAAGCCCTCAACATATCTTCAAGGGTCTGGATCGTTCTCTCTGATTGTCCATCAGTCTGGGGATGATAAGCTGTGCTAAACTTCAATCGAGTCCCCAAACTTTCTTGTAAGCTCCTCCAAAAGTGTGACAAGATTCGAGTGTCCCGATCGGACACGATGCCTACCGGTACTCCATGCAATCTGACAATCTCCTGCATGTACCGCTCTGCCAAAGTCTCTGTCGATTGACCAACCCGAAAAGGAATAAAGTGAGCTGCCTTGGTCAACCGATCGACAATCACCCATACTGCATTGTTGCCCTTTGGACTCCGCGGTAAAGCCGTCACGAAATCCATGGTTATATGTTCCCACTTCCATTATGGAATCGGAAGTGGTTGCAACAAACCAGCAACCCTTTGGTGTTCAGCCTTGACTTGCTGACACACCAAGCACTAAGCCACGAAGCGAGCAATTCCCCGCTTCATACCTTCCCACCAGAAATGCTGTCGAATATCTCGGTACATCTTTGTCCCTCCTGGATGTACAGAGTAAGCTGAACTGTGTGCCTCCTTCATAAGCTCTTCACGCACATCTCCTTTTGGCACACACACACGGCTACCATATCTCAACGAACCATCTTCATGGATCAGTAAATCGGTTCGTAGTCCAGCTCCAACCTGCTCTCGAAACTTTTGCAGTCTAGGATCCTGCGATTGCGCCGCTTTAATCTTCTCAACTAAGGACGATTGTACTTGCAACTGCATCAACTGTCCTGTAGCACGCGGTAGCACAACCTCCAAGTCAAATCTCCGAAACTCCTCAATGATCTCTCTGTGTGCAGTCAATAACTGAATTGCTGGTAACCGACTTAGCGCATCTGGCACGACGTTAACTTTTCCCGGATGGTACTTAAGATCAAGGTCGTAGTTGGCCATCAGCTCCAACCATCTGCGTTGCCTCATGTTCAACTCCTTCTGAGTGAACACATATTTCAAACCCTTGTGATCTGTAAAGACTTCGACTCTCTCGCCCAAAAGGTTGTGTCTCCAAATTTTCAGGGCGAAGATCACGGCTGCAAGCTCCAAGTCGTGAGTCGGATAGTTCTTCTCATGAGTCTTCAGCTGTCTCGATGCGTAAGCGACGACTTTCCCGTTCTGCATTAAAACACATCCCAATCCCTTTCCAGATGCGTCGCTATGAAACACCAGTCCTCCTGAATAATCCGGTACGGTCAGGATCGGGGCGGTTATCAACTTCTGCTTCAACGTCTCGAAGGCCAATGCACATCCATCCGTCCAAACAAACGGTTCCTCCTTACGCGTAAGCTTGGTTAACGGCTCAGCTAAACGAGCGAAGTTCTCCACAAATCTTCTGTAGTATCCGGCTACTCCAAGGAACTTCTTACCTCAGCTACATTCCTTGGAATAGGCCAATCTCGAACTGCTGCAATCGTTTCGGGATCAACGGCGATTCCATCGCCCGACACGACATGCCCCAGAAACTTCACTTCTTCCAGCCAGAATTCTCACTTACTCGTCTTCGCGAATAATTTCTCTTGTCTCAGCGTCGGCAGTGCGATCCTTCTTCCTCACTAAAGAACTGGAGCTCCCCAAGGTGAGTTGCTGCTTAGAACCAATCCCTTCTCGAGTAGTTCACCCACCTGTTTCTCAGCTTCTTCCCACTCCACCGGTGCCATCGGATACGCTTTAGACACTGGCGCTGCACCAGGACTAAGGTCAAACGTGAACTCCACGTCTCGCTTCGGCGGTAAGCCCGAAATGTCTTCAAACACATCCACAAAGTCGCGAACAACTGCCGGCTCTTCCTTACTATCCACTACCATAGCCGCAAGAATATTGTTCGTCGGCCTAGCCCTAAACTCGACTGGCCCGACAGAACAGCTTTCTCCAATGAAAGTAAACTTAGGATGTCCGGGAATCTGGAAATTACCTTTCTTGCCCTACAGTCAATGTGGGCGTGGAAAGTGCCAAGAAAATCCATTCCCAAGACTACATCATAACTGCCCGCATCAATCACCAAGAAATCTGCAAAGAGCTCCCGACCACAAACAACAACAGTACAATCTCTACATTCCTTACTAGCTATGATTTTCCCCATTCCCAGTGTGTATGTCCCAGAAACTAGACAGGGTCGTGCAGGTGATCGAGTGTGTAGTTATAAACTTGGATGACATAAACAATGGGATGCTCCGAAATTAAGTAATGCCAAAGCGGAAAAACCATGAACGAGTAAATTACCTGAATCCACTTCTCCCGATGCCTTAGCTTCTTCAGCTGTCAACGTGAACGCTCGAGCCTGCTGTGGTCCTTGAGTAAGCGGTTCCTGTCCTTGGAACGGTCCCTGCGGAGGCTTCTGCGTATCATCCTTTATGCGAGGCTTCGACGGACAAGCATCAACGGTGTGATCTGCCGCTCCACATCTAAAACAGAGTCCCAGCCTCAGACGACACTTCTTTCGCACATGTCCGGGTTTATGGCAGTATCTACAGATCACTCTCCCCTTCCGATCACCCATACTTGTTTTCTTCATTGGTGCCACGCTGCGCCTGTTCACTGGAATACTTCTACGTACGGACGTGGGGTCCAGTGCAAATGCTGGTTCCAGTTCGAGTTGTTCCTTTAGTTTCTCCAGCAATCCCCTTATCACTCTTTGCCTGGCGGCTAAGACCGCACGCCCTGGGTCCATCTCCAAATTCTGACCGGCCATATTCCTGGAAATCAAAGTACCCACATTAGCATGATGATAGTTTTCGAGTATAGATCAAGGCTAGAACTCCAAGATACTTAAATAGAGTGCTGCATTGTAGCTATGCCGCGGTATCATAGCCGCAATTACTTAACTCCACCCAAGTCGCCTAAGTCCTAGAGATAACAAGAAGTTAGGTTTTCAAGTTTGACAATGCAAAGTAAGTTTGCATGCCGACATGATCCGGAAGAATGATTCATGGATGGTAAAACGGTCAAAGTGGCAGGACATGTTTCCTAATCACGGGTATTCTGATTCGTGTATCGGGTGTGATACCCAACTACAAGGAATCAACCCAATTAACCTATGGCTCTGATACCATAAAACCATGTCACGCCCCGCTTCCCAGAGTACGCAAGATTTGGGCACGTGACACAGCCAACCATGCTACCTGTGGGTAGGAAGTATCCATCCACAGTCACATTACGGTTGTAAGGATATCAAGAACAAGATAAAACTAAACTAATACATGTCCAAATCCATAATAACAAGAATCAATAAACAATAAGTGCGGAAGCTAATGATCCAATACAATGAATAAACAGTATGTCCCATAATGCGGGCTCACATCTGGAAATGAAATGACATAAATAAACTAAACTCTAAGGAACTCACAGTTCAGCCTGCTGGCTGAAGCACTCCTGCTCGGTCGACGACAAAGGTACGGAATCTCGGCCATGCAAAACCCAGAATTCAGCGCGTCATGATATCAAGTATATAGCATAAACATGGTAATAAACAATGCAAGCATGAACATGAATAAAGCAGCAATAAGAAGTAATAAACAGGGTAATGTGCAGTGATGACTAAACTGTCCTATCAGGTTTTCTACTCTATAGTCTTTGAAACCAATTGATGAATCGTCGATGTAACTCAATAGTATCCTGTGCGTGCCCGGGACCACGGTCATGACCCTCGGGCTGAGTCCGAGACGTGCCGCTAAGCAGTAAAAGGTAGTAGGATGGACGAGTGATGTCAGCATCATCACTCCCGGACTGGCCAAGCCCGTAAGACTGATCAGAACAATGTATCGAACTGTTGAGTTACAAGTCGGTTTCACCTTTGATTTCCCCATCCCCTTGATGTGCCATAGTCCAGCCAAAAGCTTGCCGGTTGTTTTGTAAGACCATTAAAAGGGCTTTCTCTTGCTCGAGAGCTAGAGAGGCCGATATGATAACGGGAAGGGTCTCATTCTCACCTAGGTAAGTATATTTAAGGTGTGACGGAAAAAGATTGAGTTCGAGTTTGGGAGGTGAAACAATGGAAGGTAACATAGGTGAAACTGTTTCAAACTTGAAGGATTCCATCAACGGTTCAAATCGAGTGTAAGCAACCGAGTCGGATAGTTCAACTAACTCATCCGAAAAATCAAAAGACTCAAACTCGAGTGGTGTGTCTTCAAAATCGTCCAAAAAGGTGAAACACTCATAATCGTTTTCCGGCGTGAAAGCTGTGTCAGATGCTAGGAGGAACGCACTAGAGGCGTCAACACTGCTGTGGTCGAACAGAAATTTTTCGAGCTCACAGTCCTCCTGTATGATCTCATGGATCGAGAAAACATCAAGTATACTAGAATTTGGCTCGGAAGGCCGATTCCCCAACTTAAAAATGTTGAGTTCAATTGTCATATTTCCAAAAGATAGGTTCATTGAACCATTACGATAATTGATCACCGCATTGGAAGTCGCAAGGAATGGTCGACCAAGTATCACCGGAATTTGACTACGGGGGTTACCTATAGGTTGTGTATCCATAACAATGAAGTCAACGGGGAAAATGAAATCCCCTACTTTAATTAACACATCCTCTAACTCACCCCTAGGATGGCTGATGGATCGGTCGGCCATTTGGAGAGTACAATGAGTGGGTTTAAGCTCTCCAATGCCTAATTGTTCGTACACTGAATAGGGTAGCAAATTGACACTAGCACCAAGATCTAATAATGCTCTATTGATGTTCTTTTCGCCAATTTTTATTGAAATTGTAGGACAGCCGGGATCCTTATGTTTTTGCGGTAAAGATTGGACAAGAGCATCACTAACAGCATTAGCCACGAAAACTTTCTTTGGTACTTGTGACTTCCTCTTCTTGGTGCATAAGTCCTTTAAGATTTTCGCGTATGAAGGAACTTGTTGGATTGCATCCAAGAGAGGTATGTTTATGCTAACCTGTTTGAACAACTCTACAATTTTCTCCATTTGTGGAGTTGGTTTATTGGATCTCAACCTGTTTGGAAAAGGAACATTTTGAAAATTTGTTGAGTCCAATGTGTGTGGAGTAGATTGCGGAGTTGGAACGGATCCCGGTGTAGGTGTGTTCGTGATGTGAGAAGTGGGTCCGTTCGAAGTAGAAGAAGTAGAGCCTTGTGAAGAATGAAGAATAGGCTCTAACGAAGAAGATGAAGATGATGAAGATGAAGAAGATGAAGAAGAACCACCGGCAGGGGTGTCATTATTAATACCCACGTTATTGTGCAACACTTTTCCCGATCTCAACGTGGTCACCGCATTCACATTATGATTTTGCTGTTCATATGCAACATGTGCATTGTGTGCGTGACCGGGATTTGGCAATGGTTGAGATGGAAGCTTTCCCTTTTCTCGCTCGCTCAACGCAGCATTTAGTTGTGCAATCTGTGCCTCAATTGATTTGATGCATTGATCGTGTGAGGCACTGTTTCGCACCAAAGATTGAATGGAAGTCTCCAACCTTGCTGCGGATTGTGTAGATTATTTTAGAAACGCATCTAGACTTCTTTCTAGCGAAGTAACCTTATCATTATTCGGTTGAACAAAATTGTTTTGAGCATAAGGATTGTTGGGCACAAAATTGTTCATTTGGTTTGGGTAAGTTTGTGGTTGGAAAGGTTGCTGGTATTGAGTTTGTGGAGGTGCTTGTTGTTGTGGAGGAAGAGGCCTTTGAATGTTGTTGTTTCCTTGAAATTGTTGATTTTGATTCCAAGCAAAATTTGGGTGACTCCTCCAACCAGGATTATAAGTCGAAGAGTATGGATCATTTCTTTGTCGTTGCTGAAAGGCAGCATTGACTTGATCTTGTCCTTAAACAGGTAGATTGTAAGGACACTCTTCGGTAAGATGTGATGGATCCGAACAACAAGCGCAAACAGTTCGTGGGGGTAAAGCACGGGCAGAAGAAGGCGATGAGATTTTGGTCTCAATTGCTTCTAGCTTTTTCTTAAGTGCGGCCATCTCGGCCTTCATTGCAATAGACATATCTAATTGATGTATGCCTGCCCTAGACTGACCAACAGAAGATGAGGTAGTTGTTAGTTATATGTATGCCCTAGAGACCATTACTGTACATACGATGTATATTGTAGTGGATTCT
Organism: Agapanthus africanus; assembly: GCA_030015575.1. Taxonomy (NCBI): domain Eukaryota; kingdom Viridiplantae; phylum Streptophyta; class Magnoliopsida; order Asparagales; family Amaryllidaceae; genus Agapanthus; species Agapanthus africanus. The sequence goes on from JASDDO010000012.1 coordinate 378,556,475, forward strand.
TGGACATATATAGGGAGGACTTTCTTGCTCGACATGATAGTACGCTATCTGGTTACTCTTTATCTTAACATGTACTATGATTGTCTCTATGTTACATGTTGATAAAGCCCTAAGGATGAGTACTTGACTACCAGGACTATGATGCGGATCATACTAGTGGGGACATAGTAGTCGCCAAGTACATCCTTCAAGTGTTCCTAGTTGTGGGAGTACCGAGACAGGGCATCGATACTCTAGAGTAGACTAGCGTATGCGCTTCTTGACCCATATGATGGGCGATGGATGATCCCATATCCATTGGTTTTTGACACTAGAGAAGGTATATGAGTGCTCAGTGGAGACTGGGTACACTGGACGGACTCGCCGAAAACTCCCAGATGGTATTATACCTCACGTCAGATGGCAGTTCTCTGGTGACACTGGTACAGGTTAGTCTGTAGACCCGAGATCGTCATAGAGTCTTGTGTGATTCCCACTGTGCTTTGATTTCCAACATACCACGTCTAAGAGGGCGTGCAAAAAGGTGGCTTTTGGGTACAGTCCCGAATCACATGGTGGCAATGAGCGATAGGAGGGGATTCGTCTCTCCCGGTATAGGGAGTTGATGTTGCGCTGTGTTCGATTGGCTATAACTCGAAATCACAGGCTAGGATTGCTGAGATTTACTGGTAAGTGTTATTAGTAGTTTCTCGAACAGTTATAGACTTCATATCGACACGACTTATCAAGCTAGTGGGGTCTGACGTTTACCACCCCTAGGAGAGATATGCGACATATCAGACGAAGAGACCGGACTGTACGGAAGTGTTACTTATTGGATTCGCAGGAGAATGTACATGCTTGCTTGTTGATCTTCTGATCGCTCAATTCCAGGGTGGCTGTTACGTTTAGCTGACCGCTTGCAGCTTGTGGGTGTTTGATATGATCATCACCTACTGCCGGCGTATTGACGATTCATTAGAGTCCTACACAGAGGTTTCATGACTCGGGCAAAACGGAGTAGGTGCACATATACGATATGTGCGGGACGAGAACAATACGAGTATGTGATACCGTATTAGATTCTCGCGATATGAGATATCGGCCGGGTATATGTGATATAGCCGGCTCATCGGATCAAGTGTTGATTCGATGAACTGATACAGATTATATTAGTCGGTTATTTGTGAAATAGCCGGATTATCGGATCAAGTGTTGATTCGATAATTTAATGTATAATTATATATTTGATATATTAAATTACATTAACTAATATAAGCTCACTAAAAGATTCTTTTTCTCACTCGGGTAATACATTGATATATATGCGATATATGTTAATTGTATTATTTTATTTTGTTACAATAAATATTGTATATGTGATATATAATATTGTAACTTGTTAGGGTTATTAATGCAACATGATTAGTGGAGATTAAACATGATTAAGGTTTGATTTGGTTTAATTTTTCTAGAAGTTTCTAGAAGCTTTTTGTTTTGTTTTTGCAAAGATATTTTGTAAAGATATTTTGGATGATATTTAGTTAACCCAACCCAACCCCTGACCATGGTTCATTCTCTACATGGGTTAAGTTATCATACTTAACCCACGGTTGCATTTCTAACCTCACATTGATTCATTATTCATCACAAAAGAGAATGGTTCTTCTTCTTCTTCCTTCTTCTTTCATGAAAAAGCTTTCTAGCTTTTTATGAAGTGATGAAAATGAATGAGATTAAGAAAACAAATGAGAGAAAAAATCCTACTTCATCATCCTAATCTATCCTAGCCATTTAGATTAGGGTGTTCACTTCATTAGTGAGTGAGAGCTTGAGTTAAAGTTTCTTCAAGGTAGATCATCTTAGTTATCGAAGATCGGAAGAAAGCTTGCAACTTTCTCTTCGTGGAGCCTCTATAAAGTCCGGGAACTTGATGATCGCAGCGAAGGGACCACAACACGGAGCTTATGAAGTGAAGGACCGGACTACAAAGGTTGCAATCCCAAACTCTTAGATGTTAATGTGTTTAGCATGCTATGTTTCGCCTAATCTCTAGTTTAAAGATCTTGGTTAGGGTTGTTCGGCAAGTCTAAATTTTAAATCGGGCATGGTTGATGCCTTCTAAAACTTTGTGAGAGTGCCTAGTAACCCTACAGTTGTATCAGAGCTAAGCTAGAGCTTTAGGCGAAGTCTAGATGAAGTTTAAAGTCCGATCGAACTCCCAATACCCGATAAAACCTAGTTTCTGGAAAAAATTTCAAAAGTTGACATTTTTCACATTAAAAATACTCAGAAAAATAAGAAGGGAAATATAAGGATTTATGTGAAAAACGAGTCATTAATTCGCTTAAACCGCCGCGGAACCGCGGCAGGACCATCCCTTGCGCGGCGGTTCCGCGGTGATACAGTGTAATTATGGTTCTCTTTTTGCACAGTAATATCCGTACAGATTTCTTAATTGTTCTGGGAATTTTTATTCTACTCAAGTGTTGAGTTTTCTGGGATGTATTGGGAACTCGTTGATTCGATCGGAAAGTTTAACTTCGTTTAAGTTTTTTCGGGATAATTTAGAACCTGTTAAAAAGTTCGAACGGATATCAATAACTCACATTTTCACTTGTCGGAAAATTTTCAAAAGTTGGATTTTTTCTCGAGTTTGAAACTTTCGGAAAATCATGCAAGTAACGCGGTGGACCCTCTAGAAGAACACAAACCTTAACTCGATTATGTGACCGTCTGAACTGCCTCTAAACCTTAGGGTTTGGGGCAGTACGGCGTTGCCACATGTGAGGTGTTGGTTTGACCCTTCTACAGCTGGACCATCGGTACTGTGGCATGTGATGAATATTTTTTTTGAACTCCGCTCAAGTGTTGAGCTATTTAGGAAATCTTGGGTGTTTGTTTATTCCATCGGAAAGTTTAACATTATCTATTTATCTGGAATGTGATACAATATTTAGAATCCACAATTAGTTATGAGATCACTAATTTGAATGTTATAAATCTAGCAGTTTAGTCTCAGATGATCAGTTGCCACGGGATTTTGATGTGATCAAAACTCCGTCGCAATCACGTAGCGTACGCGGATACTCGCCGGGTAAACTTATTAGACAGCCATGCCCCATAGCCCCGACCAAGTGACTGTAGGAGAACCCCGTCGCCAAAAGCATCCGTTCGGGTGCTCGCGGCAGCGGTGTTCCGCCTTAGTGCACTTCGTCGACGGCATCCGGGGGTGCGGCCGTCTACTAAAGTTTGCGACGAGCATTCGATCAGGATGTCGGGAATCTTGTTGAATTGCCTGACTAGATATTGAAAAGTGTTTTCGAGATCGAGACTAAAATGCGGGGTTTATAATTGTTAGGCATGCGGTGCCTAAGGCATTCATTTGGTTAGGCATGAGATGTCTAAGAAGGTTGCGGATTCCAACAGTTGTAGTTTTACACTTTCTTTTCTGCGACCGTAAGTGTAATATGTGGTGTATCGCCGGTTTCGTTGCTATACATCAACGACAATTGTGGTACGCATATTTACTTACGTTGATGATATGAGATATTATGTGTTGTTGTGATATGCTATATTGGATTGTCGTGTTCTGAATAGCCGGGGGTTTTATGTGAGATAAGAGTTTTCTTTTTCATGTAAAATTCATTTGTATGTAATATTCTTTTATTGGGGCACTTCCGGGCTGAGGATGTCACCATTGTATATTATTTACTTTTCCGCTTTAGGTAGACCCAAGGCGGGGAGCACAAGTAACCAGGTTCTAGGGTCCAGTGGGAGACCATCTCGAGGAGTCGAGACCGGGTCTCCTAACCCTAGGATTGGCAGTGTTGCTTGCCGCTCTCGTAGGGGTCTAGGGATGTGGGTTTGGCTATTCATCGCGACCGTGGAATCCGTGTTTTATACAGGCTCGTATTAAAACACGGACCTCCTAATATTTCATATATGTTCTTTTGCTGCAATGTTCTGTGATGAGATCATATTATTGACCTGAGATGAATGTTTATATTATATAAATGAGATATATTTTATATTGTAGATTTCGTTTCAAAAGTGATGCTTGTGAAGCATAATAAAATGGGACTTCATTAATGAGATTAATGAAACTAAAAGAACCTAAAGATGTTGTAGAAACTTTTCTTAAAAACTGGTAGCTCTAGTTCTTGCTTTGCATAGCGGTGTTCCTTATAGAACATCCATTACTTTATTCGATAAGGAAAGAGCCGAGATCCCTTCACCGGGAGTGACCTCTTTAGCGAAACTAGTAGATGCTACAAACTCGGTTTGTCTTTTGATTGTTTCTATAGTTTTTACTTTGCATAGTGATATTTGTGAAATATCCTGCACCTTACTCGATGAGGAAAGAGCCGACGATCCCTTCACCGGGAGTGACCTCTTTAGAAAAACTAGAAAAGGCCTCAAAAACATTCCATTTAAAATCACTCGATTCTACAACGATATCAAGTTCATTACGCAAAGGGTTTTCTTAAAAACCTGTCGTACCCCTCCGTCATTTCAGATAAGTAGTATTTAGTATTCGTACTACGTTTGTTGGCCAGCGTTAAGGCGTAGTGTGCTGTAGCTAACTAGTGCTTATCTGTAGCATACGATGTGATTGGATTAGGGTAGTCGTGCGACTTTGTGGGCCTGCGTCAAGGGTCGTGCGGGTGGATTTAATTCAATCAGGAAATGTACGGGTTGAACTTGACTAGCGGATTATGGTTTGTTGGCCCGCTTCAAGGTCATAGGACGCTAGGGGTAAAATATTATTGGGAATTTCAAGAGTTGAAATTTGCAATGAGATTGCATACCTTCTATGAGATAGTTGGATCCCGATACCCGCTGCGAGTAAGAGTTACTCCTGGGAGAGTTTTACACATTACAATTAGCTGATCAAGTAGGTGTCTAGAAAAGTGTTAACGGGGTTAAGCCTATGGGAAAACGAGGTTTATTTTAATTAGGTCCATACGAAAGCGCGGGGAACCTCCCTCAAAGTACCGGCACCGGCACTGGCTGAAAGATTGGCGAACTTGTAGGGTGTAATTAATCCCGGCTAGTCTTTTCTTTTAGGGTTTGAAGGAAGATTTCACTAAAACAGTGGGAGACATCCTGATTAGATATATTGATAACCAATCTAATCTTGCAAGAGCACACGCTGAGTGTTTTCTTCTCTCTCTCTCCTGGTTACGACTATGTCACACCTTAATCAAAATAATAATACGGATGTATTGACCGAACCCGCTTGTTATACTGCGCTAGGGAACGTTGGTCCCGCTCCAACTTATAATTATTATAAAACAAAACAGGAAATAGGGGATTTCCAGAATTTCCGTGTCGCCTAAATTAAGAAAGTACATGTTGATGCATCTTCTTCGGGTGTATTCATTACACAGAACTGTTTCTCAATATCCTTTACGTCCTGGGTATTTGATACCGGATCAGGATCCCACATATGTAATTTGTTACATGGGCTACAGTTAGGTAGAGAACTGAGAACAGGTGATAAATTTCATGAGATAGAAATGGTGCAAGTGTTGCAACCAAGTCTGTTGGTAGTTATCACCCTTTATTACCAGAATACATTGATTCTGAACGAATGTTATTAGATACCGAACCTGATATACAACATCATATCAGTTTCTTTATTAGTAAAGAATGGATATAATTTTGTATTGTTGGATAATGTTTTGAACATTTCCTATATCAAGAGTTGATCGGTTCAGGCACGTTATCTAAAAGCATAGATGTTCTAAATCAAACCACGGTTCTTAACGTACAGAACACACACAAGAGGAATAGTTCAGAAATGAACGAATTCTTCTTGAGGCAATGTAAACTAGGTCATATCAATGCGACTCGACTAGCTGAAGTTACATAAAGATGCATATTTAAATTAGTTTGGATTTACATCTTGTAAATCTTGCCAGTCATGTCACTAAGATAAGATGACCACATCTCCGTTTATTGGAAACAGAGAAAGAGTTAGTGAACTCTTCGGATTGATACATGCTGATGTATGAAGGTCCCTTGTCTACAGAAGCCAAGACCGGTTCTTTGTACTTCATTACATTCACTGCTTATCTCTCAAGATCCGGACATATGTTCCTGTTGAAACACAAGTCTGGAACTTTTGAGAAATTCATTGAATATAAGTAAGAAGTAGAGAACCAAAAACCGGGTATATGTATTATGTCCTTTGATGAGATCAAGGAGGAGAATACTTGAGCACGGAATTACTGGACTATTCTAAAGGAGAATGAGATTATCTCTCAGCATTACTCCTCCGAATACACCACAGTACGTCGGTGTATCGGGGTGGAGCAATCACACCCTATGAGATATGGTGCTCTATGATGAGTACTACTGAGTTTCCTATTTCCTTTTAGGTGGTATGCACTTGTAAAGCTGCATACCTATTGAATAGGGTTCCAATCAAATCAGTTGCCTACCACTTCATATGTGATATGGAATGGGAAGAGCCCATATCTTAAGTAAGTTAAGATTTGGGGTTGTCCGGCCTAGCTCTAAAAGCAAAATCCGGACAAGCTCGAGGCAAAGTCAGTTCTGTGGAAGTTTGTTGGATATCCCAAGCATTCGCAAGGGAATATCTTCTACCAAACCAAGGAACAAAAGATGTTTTGTTTCTCAGCATGCCACCTTTGTGAAAGGGAATTTCTTGTGAAGAAATTATTGGTCATGAGGTAGAACTTGAAAGAGTTCTAGCTATACAAACTGCAGCTGATGATTTGATAGAACCAAAGGATTCAATAGTTTCCAACGAACCTCAGCAACTCCGCCGATCTAGTAGGGTTCCTCTCCCACCTGAGAGATACTTCAGTTTTCTCTATGACAGTGGGAGCGAGGATTGCATCATGAGATAATGACCCAACTAGTTTCGAGCTGGCCATCATGAGTGGGACTCTGTAAGAATGGCTGGATGCTTAGCGATCTTAGATCGAATCCTTATACACCAACAAAGTATGGACTTTGGTTGCTTTATCTGAAGGGTTAAATCCCCATCAGGAGCAAGTATATCTTGAGAAGATTACTTGGTGTACATGGAAAAGTTGAGACTTTCAATGCTATGCTTAAGTGCATCCAGATCCTACTTGCCACTGCTACATACCATGACTACGATATCTGGTGGTTGGGTGTCATGACTGCTTTTTTAAATGATGTTTTGGAAGAGAGCATCTATAAGTACACAGCCAGAGGGCTTCGTAGACAGTGGGAGCAGCGAAAACGTGTGCAAGATGTTTTATGTGATAAAGCAGGCATCGCGGAGTTGTAACATCTGTTTTGATGTGGTAGTCAAAGAGTTTGACTTCATCAAAATGGTAGATGAACCTTGTATATACAAAAAGGAAGTAGGTAGTATGGTGGTGATCCTCGTATTGTACGTGGATGACATAATCTTGATAGGGAATGTGTTTCCTATGCTACGCTCGGACAATCTCCTCTTATCACAAAGATTCACCATATAGGATCAAGGTGATACCTCCTAAATCCTGGATTATGGATCTATGGGATAGATCTAATTGGATGTTAGGATTCTCACTAGTTGTAGTGAGATGGTATCAATAGATCCTGAGGAGAATCACTAGAAAGGTTCCAGGGTGATAAGAACGACAGAATGTCAGTCGCGGGCATTGTCTTTACCCTCAGTGGAGGGACGGTATGTTGGAAGAGTTCCAAGCTAGATACCGTGACATACTAGACGATTAAAGGCAAGATACATCATTACCAAAGATGCTACTAAAGTGGAAGTCTGGATATATATTTTTAGTTCATGAGATGAACTTCGTTCCTGCCATTGTGTGACAATGGAGTTGTGGCTGATGCCTAGGAACCCCCGTCCCATCAGAAATCCAGATATAATTATTAGGCAGTATCACCTGATTATGGAGATGGTTGATCTCCAGGGAGATCGAGGTTAGGAGAGTAGACACAGAGGACAAACAGCGCGGATCCACTCACAAAGGCCCTTTTCCCAGTAGAGACTTTTATGGGATGGTTGAGTATGAGATACTTCAACCACAACTAATTGTTGGTTATGCGATACCACAACAGATGGCCCTAGTGCAAGTGGGAGATTGTTAGTTATATGTATGCCCTAGAGGCCATTACTGTACATACGAAGTATATTGTAGTGGATACTTGGACATATATAGGGAGGACATTCTTGTTCGACATGATAGTACGCTATCTGGTTACTCTTTATCTTAACATGTACTCTGATTGTCTCTATGTTACATGTTGATAAAGCCCTTAGAATGACTACTTGACTACCAGGACTATGATGCGGATCATACTAGTGGGGACAGAGTAGTCGCCAAGTACATCCTTCAAGTGTTCCTAGTCGTGGGAGTACCGAGACAGGGCATCGATACTCCAGAGTAGACTAGCGTATGACCTTCTTGACCCATATGATGGGGGATGGATGATCCCATATCCATTGGTGTTTGACACCAGAGAAGGTATACAGGTGCTCAGTAGAGACTGGGTACACTGGACGGACTCGCCGAGAACTCCCAGATGGTATTATACCTCACGTCAGATGGCAGTTCTCTGGTGACACTGGTACAGGTTAGTCTGTAGACCCGAGATCTTCATAGAGTCTTATGTGATTCCGACCGTGCTTTGATTTCCATCATACCACGTACAAGAGGGCATGCAAAACGGTGGCTTTTGGGTACAGTCACGAATCACATGGAGGCAATGAGCGATAGGAGGGGATTCATCTCTCCTGGTATAGGGAGTTGATGTTGCGCTGTGTTCGATTGGCTATAACTGGAAATCCCTGGCCAGGGTTGCTGAGATTTACTCGTAAGTGTTATCAGTAGTTTCTCGAACTGTTATAGACCTAATATCGACACGACTTATCAAGCTACTGAGGTCTGACGTTTACCACCCCTAGGCGAGATATGCAACATATCAGACGAAGAGACCGGACTGTACGGGAGTGTTACTGATTGGATTCGCAGGAGAATGTACAGGCTTGCTTGTTGATCTTCTGATCGCTCAATACCTGGGTGGCTGTTACGTTTAGCTGACCGCTTGCAGCTTATGGGTGTTTGATATGATCATCACCTACTGCCGGCGTATTGACGATTCTTTAGAGTTCTACACAGAGGTTTCTTGACTCGGGCAAAACGGAGTAGGAGCACATATATGATTTTTGCGGGACCGAGAACAATATGAGTTTGTGATACCGTATTAGATTCTCGTGATATGAGATATCAGCCGGCTATATGTGATATAGCCGGGTCATCGGATCAAGTGTTGATTCGATGAACTGATACAGATTATATTAGTCAGTTATTTGTGAAATAGCCGGATTATCGGATCAAGTGTTGATTCGATAATTTAATGTATAATTATATATTTGATATATTAAATTACATTAACTAATATAAGCTCACTAAAAGATTCTTTTTCTCACTCGGGTAATACATTGATATATATGCGATATATGTTAATTGTATTATTTTATTTTGTTACAATAAATATTTTATATGTGATATATAATATTGTAACATGTTAGAGTTATTAATGCAACATGATTAGTGGAGATTAAACATGATTAAGGTTTGATTTGAGTTAATTTTTCTAGAAGTTTCTAGAAGCTTTTTGTTTGTTTTTGCAAAGATATTTTGTAAAGATATTTTGGATGATATTTAGTTAACCCAACCCAACCCTTGACCATGGTTCATTCTCTACATGGGTTAAGTTATCATACTTAACCCATGGTTGCATTTCTAACCTCACATGGATTCATTATTCATAACAAAAGAGAATGGTTCTTCTTCTTCTTCCTTCTTCTTTCATGAAAAAGCTTTCTAGCTTTTTATGAAGTGATGAAAATGAGTGAGATTAAGAAAACAAATGAGAGCTGAAATCCTACTTCATCATCCTAATCTATCCTAGCCATTTAGATTAGGGTGTTCACTTCATTAGTGAGTGAGAGCTTGAGTTAAAGTTTCTTCATTCTAGATCATCTTAGTTATTGAAGATCGGAAGCAAGCTTGCATCTTTCTCTTCGTGGAGCCTCTCTAAAGTCCGGGAACTTGATGATCGCAGCGAAGGGACCACAACACGGAGCTTATGAAGTGAAGGACCCGACTACAAAGGTTGTAATCCCAAACTCCTAGATGTTAATGTGTTTAACATGCTATGTTTCGCCTAATCTCTAGTTTAAAGATCTTGGTTAGGGTTGTTCGGCACGTCTAAATTTTAAATCGGGCATGGTTGATGCCTTCTAGAACCTTGTGAGAGTGCCTAGTAACCCTACAGTGGTCTTGGTGCTTTCCCACTGAAGTGTTTGTTCAGCAAGATCGTCGAGAAACTGCCAAGCTTCCTCACTAGATTTGGTTAGAAAGTGACCTTGACAAATGGTCTCCAACAACTGCTTCGTTGCTGGGTTCAATCCTTCGTATAAAGTTTGGCAAAGTTGCCAATTCTTGATACCGTGGTGAGGGCATTGAACAAGTAGGTCTTTAAATCTTTCAAAACACTTCCAAAAACGTTCGGAAGGAAGCTGGGAAAATTGGATAATCTTATTGCGAATTCTCGGGTCTTGTGATGTGGATAAAACTTTTTAAGAAAAGCTTTAACAAACTCTTTCCAATTTTTAATTGAGTGTGATGCTGTGCTGTACAACCATTTCTCGGCTAAGTCACATAAGGTGAAAGGAATGACCCTTAGCCTTATAGCATCATCTGAAAGTTGTGTTGTTTTCATCATTGCGCAAACGTTTTGGAATTTGTTTATGAAGATATAGGCATCTTCAAATTCCAGTCCATGAAATTTTGGCAACATGTTGATGAAGTGGGGTTTGATCTAAATGTTATCCCTATTTGCTGGTGGGAGTGAAAGACAAGTAGGTAAGGAGGTGCGGATAGGGAAGAAAAGATCCTGGAGCGCGATTCGTTGGGGCGCTTCAACAGGCGGGTGTTGTGGGTTATTCCCACCTAACGGAGGTGGAATCAGTCCCATGGGTAAGGTGTTGTTAGGATTAAATCCCGACATCTCCTTAGAAGACGAAGAATGTGAAGGTGAAGCTAAGGAAGTGGAAGGAATTTCGACTTCGGAGTCGAAAGCGTCGTCGGTCGGTACCAACGAGACACGGACTAATCGGGCACTAGTTTCTCTAGTCCAACCGGACATACACTAAAGAGGTAGTGTAGTCAAAAAGGTGAAAAATAGAAGGTAGGGGTAAGAAAATGTCAATGGAAAGAAAGTGGGTGTAAGTGGGGCGCACGGATATCTTAGCGACAAGTTGCGAGTTTTTGTAATAAAAAAAATTTCCTTTTTTTCTTTTTGTGTTTTTTTTATATGTGGAGCTTTTTGCAAAAAAGATTTTTCGATAAAAGGCTTAGACACACGTTCAATTAATCACAAATACACAATCAAGCCTAGATCTAGGGTACCTAGGTCAGCTAGACAGCTCTTAACTATTCCAAAGGGCAAGAAATAGGACCTCAAACCGCCTCTTCACCGCCAATTGTGGCCAGGTAAGCACAAGTAGGGAAAGGAGAGATCCGTTCACGAATCACCGTGAGACGGGCCTTTTAAAGTTACCTTTCACTACCTGTCTAGCCCAGGCACCACAAAGGCAGGTTAGGATCAACGGTCAATGCCTACAACTATTCTTTTGTCCTATTGAGCGCGAAGTCCTTAGGGCTTAGTCTAATCTTTTTTAGTTAACTTGATGGTGAATACGATATGCTTTTATGTGATTTCTGGGGTCCTGGAAAGGGTGATGAAATCCCCACCCAATCTGGATTGGTGTTCAAGCCCCTTAAAGTCAATTTACATATGCAAAACAGTAAACACAATCACTAGCAAACATAAATTTTTTTTAGCGCGGCTCAAAGAATCCTGCACAAGATCAATTATTGGAGAAGGGGAGAAATTTTTGGCGCAAAGAATCCTGCAGGAAAATTTTACAGAGGAGATATCAGGGGGTTCAGAGAAGGAGAAAAGGAAGCTCACAGAGGGGTTTCGGGTTGCTGACGTCAGCAACCCGCGGCGGATCCGCGGTCCAAGGTATGGTTCGGCAGCGGAAACGCGGTTCTCTAAACGGTTCAAACCTCTATGCATCTTCTGCTCCTCTGTTCTGGTAATCCTCTGTTGTTCAGATCTTCAGTTTTCTGTTTCTCTCTCTGGATTTTTCCAGATCCGAACTTGTTTGTCGATCCTGCAAAATTCCAACGAAAACACCCTTCAAACAAAAACAAGTTGATAAAATATATATATATATTTAAATTTTTCAGTTTTTATGAGTTTTATGATTTTATATTAACCCGAAATTGCAAAAATAAAATACTACGTCATCCCCGGCAACAGCGCCATTTGATTTTTGTGTGATAGGCTTTACGATCAAAGAATTTTTTCCGCAATCAAGAACGGCGTCGCTTGGTAGCTAACCGGTGAGTACGGGTCGGTCTACAGGGATGTTGTGTAAATTCTAATTGTTCTAACTAGTTAATTCCAAACGGTATTGGGATGATTATCACTAAAAACTAAGTTGATTTAGACAAGGATTAGAATCTTGCTAGGGTTAGGTTTAGGTTAAGTTTGGAAATTAAAGATTTCTCACCGCTTTCAATGCCCTAATTTAGATCTCTTTAGGTGTTATGGTAATAATTAATAAAGGGGATTAGGACGATCGGGAAGAAACGATGTTTCTTCCTCTAGGTCCTTGTCCGTCCTTTCTTAATTCTTACCCTAATCTCCATGGAAAACATGCACAACCGGTCTTTTATACTACGTTATCACCGTTACCTCATGGGTAGGGGGCGGTAGGTGTTAGTGTTTATGCCCTAGAAGGCCATTACTGTATCATACTAGTTTGTATATTACTTAATGGAAGCTTGGGATATTCACATGTATATAACAGTCTTGCTAAACATGGTAGTATGCTACTTGGTTTTTCTATCTTAATATGTGAGTGTACGTATTGATAGAGCTCTTAGGTTCTTGCTTGTCTACCAGCGTTGTGATGGCAGTCACACTAGTGGGGGCTGGGTAGTCTACAAGCACATCCTTATTCAGGTCCCTGGTCGTTGGATTATCGAGACAGAGAATCGATACTCCGGAGTAGACTAGTGTGTACGCTTCTCATCCCAGTTGGGGAGATGGTCTGTCCCACAGCCGTCAGTACGTCGTACTGGAGATAGTATGCAGGTGCTCGTTAGGTTACGGGTACACCGGACAGGACTCACGGGGAACTGTTGGTTGGTTTGATACCAGTCGTCAGTGAACAGTTCCCAGGTGACATGAGTACAGCGTAGTCCGCAGACTTGACACTGCTACTTCGCCTCGAGTGTGTCCCACTGTTCTTAGATTGCTACCCTACCACGGCTCAAAGGAGTCGTGCAAACAGGTAGCAGTTGGGTGCAGTCCCGAGCACTTGGAGGCAGTGGCGGTTAGACAGGATTCGTCCCTCCCGGTATTGGGAGTAGATATCGTGCTGTGTCAGAGAGCCATTACGCAAAGTCCCTGGCCAGGGCAAGCGAGATTTGCTGGTAGGTTCCAGTAGTTTCTCAGGGTGTAATGGGCTTCCCTCCGACACGACTTATACCGCTATTAGGGGACTGACGCTTGCCGCCCCCTAGGCCCGATATGCGATAGTCTTGGACGAACGGACCGGACTGTATGGAGATTGTCACATCAGACTCAGTAGGAGTTCGGATGGGTTTTCTCATCGGCCTTCTTATCGACAACTACCTGGGGACCGTTACGTACAGCTAGTGCCGCTTGCGGTCTGTGTTTAAACCCACTGCCAGCGTAGTAGTCGAGTCTCTAGAGTCCCATACAGAGAGTTTCCTACTCCAGGCGAAACGATATAGATGTCGCATGGTTTTGCGACAAAGGGTTCGGACGCATACGTGCGTTTACGCACGTACGACTTTCGGACAGTTTTTACCAGTCGGCTTTGGTTTAAGCCAGTTACTGGTATCCGGTTATTGGATTTTTACAGTCTAAAGTTTTTCTGTATTTTTGCGGATTGGAGGGGCGTTCTCGTAATTGTACGAGAAGCTTCTAGAAGATGTGACTAAGGAGGTTAAGGTGACATAAGCTTTGGATAAGATTAGTGAGTCATGAGGGTGATTCATCATGATCATTAATGCACCATAAATGCTTAATGACTCATGTTAATGAATCACCTCTTTTCATTTATGAAGCATGCTTAATCATTTCCATTTATTCATTATTCTTTAATAAGAATGCTTCATAATATATTATGATACACTCTCTCTCATCTCATTATCTCATTTCACATTCTCTCTTCTCAAGCTCTCATCTTCAAGAGACTAATCCTTAATCCTCATGTGTTGAGATCAAAGGTTTAGTTAGACTTAAACATCCATTACCTTCACTCTATATCATCCTTTCTTCTTTGATTGGCAATCAAAGTAGATTAGTTACCTCAAGTTAGAGGTGTAGCTTGGTGTTTTGCTCTCGGGTGGATCGTCTACTACCTAGAGAAGGTCGAGGAGAACAAAGGAGGACACAAAGACGAAGGACCGGTTTCATTAGGTATAATCCCTAAACACAATTGATAAGAAACTCTTTGTGTACGGTTATTTATAGTTTAGCTTCGATTCAAGCGGTTAGTCGATGTTCGTTCTTTAAACTTGATCGTTTTTGAAAATTCTGCCTCCCCACAAGTACTGCGGTGTACTACATCGACTTACAGTAGTATCAGAGCCTCGCTAAACACTAAATAACTTAATTGCAAATTTGTACGAATTTCGAACGGAAAAACAAAGCCGGAAAACCCTAAAAAATGCAAGTTTCTGTCGAAATTTAAATGATGTCCAAAAATTTTTCAGGTAAGTTCAGAGTGCTTGACATGACACCAGTAGAACACCCAAGAAAAATAGTCGTCTGAATCGCCCAACTCGCCGCGGAACCGCGGCCTCAGCCTACTGAGTCGTCGCGCTTCCGCCGCCGAGTTGGCGAGTCAGGAACTGAGTTTTCTTCTGTTGCTTCTCTGTGTAATTTGGGGTTTTCTGGAATATTTAATATTTGCTCAGGTTACTGTTTAACAGAGCAGATTTTGGAGCAATATTGATGTTGTTTAATCGATCGAAATTGTACAGTATTTGCATATTGGATTATATCTGTGATTGTTTAATGTGTTCGTAAACCTCCCCTAACTGCTAGTATGTCGGTTGGCAGGGGTTTGCACATTTCTGAAATGGTTATATCTGTTTGTGCATATAAACTGTATTGGACTGTTGTGGTGTATAGCCGGGGTTAGCAATGGGTTATTGTTTAATTCATTTGTTGTAAATGTAATTTGTTGTAATATTATTTTTGCGGGGCACTTCCAGGTTACGGTCGTAGCCACCGTTGTATTATTTCATTTTACTGTTTTTGCTCCTAGGACTGACCCAAGGTGGGGTACACAGACTGCCAGGTGGGTAGTTTGCCGTACCCGTAGGGGTCGAGGGTGGGGTAACGGCTATTCATCACAACTGTGTAATCTGTCTTTTCTTGCAGGCTCAAAAGAAATACAGATTGCTTGCAAATCCAATATTGTTTATCTGTGTTCTGGAATGAATATCATTGCGTCAGACGAATGTAAAATATCTATATATATGATAGCTATTTAGACGTCACTTATGTTTTACACCCGCGCTAGCCCAGCCCCCGCTCTGTCGTTAGTTAAGTAACCTAACGGGTGATGACGGGACCCCGTGGCGAATGCGGATGGCATAAGAGGACGTTGTATTTTCGTTGTTTTCTGCAATGATAGGTTAATGATGGGACGCATTATCTATAATGCAAAGAAAATAAACCAAGTTTAAATCGTTGGAACAATTTAAAAAAAACCACTCGGTTATTTTTAAAAACAGATATTTTTAAATGCGGAGCTTTAACCACTCCTTTTAAAAGCTATCAGGTTCCTTCGGTTATATCAAGTTCACTACGTTCACGGTTTCGCCAAAACCAGTCGTAGCCCTCCGTCATTTCTTATGAATGGTCAGTAGTATTCAAGCTATGTTTGTTTGGCCCTTAGTCTAGACATAATGATTGGTAGCTGCTGGGGTATTCATTTGTTGCATAGATAGATGAGTTGGTTTGGGACAGTCGTATTACTTTGTTTGGCCCTTAGTCAAGAGTATACGAATGGGTTCAAATCAACAGGATAATGATGGGCAGAACTTGACATGTGACTTATGATTTGTTGGCCCTTAGTCAAGATCATAAGAGCATGGGGCAGAAACTTATATCGGGAATTTCTAAAGAAACTGAAATTTGCAAAGAGATGCATACCATTTTGAGTTTGATGAATGTTGGTAGCATTCCTACAACATTATCAGACGATGATATTTGGATCCCGATCCTACTGTGAGTATATGATACTTATCAGGATATTCGTCACTTAACGATCAATGCTATAAACCTAGTAGGTGTCCAGAAAAGTGTCAGCGGGGTTACGCCCCCAGAGAAAAGAGGTTATTTAATTAAGGAACTTCGCGAAAGCGTTGGAAAACCTCCCTCGAAGTATCGACACCGGCCTGGCTGAACGGTTAAGCAAGTATTGTACGGTGAGAATAGTCTTGGCTAATTCTTCTTTTATGGTTTGAGGAAGGATTCGAGAAACAGTGGGAGCCATCCAGTTTAGATAAACTAAAAACCACTCTAAACTTGCAAGAGCATCATGCTAAAGAGTTTTCTTCTCTCTCTCCTAATTGCAGCGACCCTGAAAATGACTGGACTTAAGTTACTTTTAGAGAAAAATATACTGACGGGGCCAAACTATAAAGATTGGCTGCGGAATGTCAAAATGGCTTTGACCTATGACAAACTGGGGTACGTCCTCACCGCTACGGCACCTGCTGTCCCTGGTCCCAAATCCAGCAATGCGGATAAGGAAATCCGCAAAACCTGGGATTTAGATTGCGCGAGAGCCAAGTGCATCGTGCTTGCCTCGATGAACAATGAACATCAGAGGAGGCACGAGGATATGTCCCTAGATGGCATATTTCTCCATACAAAGGAACTTTATGGAGAGCAATCTCGTATAGCAAGATACGAGATCTCTAAGAACTTGTTTCGAGCGAGGTTGGTTGCCGGGTCATCAGTAGGTGAACATGTCCTACAGATGATCAGCTATATTGAAGAGCTCGCAGACCTTGGGAGGACTTTGGATAATGAGCTCTATACAGACCTTATTCTCCAGTCCCTTCCTCACACCTACGCCCAGTTTATCCTGAACTTCAACCTTCAAAGAAAAGAAGTTGAACTTCCGGAACTCCTGAACATGTTAAGGAGTGCAGAGGGCACCTTGAAGACATCAAGGGAAACACCCGCTATGTTTGTTGGCGGTTCATCTTCTTCCGGGTCCAAGGCTAGGGCCAAAGGAAGGAAGAAGAAGGCCGCACCCAGACCTAGAGGAGGTGTTAGTAAGGTGGGAGGGAAGGGAAAGAAAAAGAAAGCAGTACCGATAGTTGGCCAGGATGAGTGCTTCCATTGTCACAGGAAAGGGCACTGGAAGAAGGATTGCAAGGCGTGGAACGCCAAGAACCAGGAACCGAAGCAAGCTGTGGCTTCGACTTCAGGTGTGTTTGTAATTGGGAATTGTCTGTCGATCAACTCTACTTCCTGGGTATTGGATACCGGATCAGGATCTCATATTTGCAATTCATTGCAGGCACTGAGAAACCGTAGAGTGCTGAAGGAAGGTGATATGATCCTCAGGGTTGCTAACGGAGCTAGCGTGGGAGCTGCGTCCGTCGGGGATTATCACCTAGGATTGACGAGTGGACACATTTTGGTTTTACATAACTGTTATTTTGTACCCAGCTTAACGTGTAATATCATATCAATTTCCTTGTTATCAAATAAAGGTTATGATTTCACGTTTATAAGAGATGTTGTCAACATCCACCTTAATCATAGTTTGATTGGGTCCGGTACTTTAAATAACGGCATATATGTTTTAAACCAACTCCAAATTTTCAATGTCCAGAACACACTAAAAAGAAAGTCTCCAGATTTAAATAAAGCTTTCTTATGGCATTGTAGACTGGGTCACATCAATGAGAGAAGGTTGACTAAGTTGCATAGAGAAGGATATTTGGACTCGTTCGAATATCAATCTTATGACACTTGTCAATCTTGTCTCAAAGGAAAGATGACAAAGACTCCATTCACTGGACAAGGAGTAAGAGCGAGCGAGCTCTTAGGACTCATACACAGCGATGTATGTGGTCCAATGTCTACACATGCGAGAGGTGGTTATTCCTACTTCATTACTTTTACAGATGATTTCTCTTGGTATGGATATGTTTTCTTAATGAAGCATAAATCAGAGGCCTTTGAGAAATTCCTGGAATTCAAGAGTGAAGCGGAAAACCAAACAGGCAAAAGTATTAAGACACTAAGATCTGATCGAGGTGGAGAATACTTAAGTGCCGAGTTTCTAGGTTACCTAAAAGAGAAAGGTATTCTCTCTCAGCTTAGTCCTCCATACACTCTACAGCACAACGGTGTATCGGAGAGACGGAATCGAACCCTATTATATATGGTACGATCCATGATGAGTAATGCTGAGTTACCGCGATCTTTCTGGGGTTATGCGCTAGAATCAGCGGCATATCTTTTGAACCAGGTTCCAACCAAGACTGTGCCTACCACACCATATCAGATGTGGAGTGGGAAGAAACCCTGTCTAAAACATTTTAGAACATGGGGGTGTCCAGCTTTTGTAAAAAAGCAGCATGTGGACAAGCTCGAGGCACGTTCAGTACAGTGTAAGCTTGTGGGATATCCAAA
Source organism: Agapanthus africanus (assembly GCA_030015575.1). NCBI lineage: Eukaryota > Viridiplantae > Streptophyta > Magnoliopsida > Asparagales > Amaryllidaceae > Agapanthus > Agapanthus africanus. Next base: position 378,575,249 of record JASDDO010000012.1, read on the forward strand.
GAACTCCAAGGGATATTATTTCTATTACGCAGAGGAACAAAAGGTTTTTGTTTCTCGTCATGCCCACTTCTTAGAAACTGAACTTTTAGAAAATCAGAAGAGTGGGAGCGAAATAGAACTGGAAGAAATTCCAGAACCACAAGCAGCTACTGAAAGTCTGGTAGAACCAGAAGTTCAAGAAGAACAGAACATTCCCGCACCCCTCCGCAGGAGTAGTAGGCCGTCTCATCCGCCTGAGAGATACTACGGTTTTCTCATAGACGGGGATAGAGAGGATTGCATCATAGATGATGATGAACCTACTGACTTCCAGCAGGCCATCCAGAGCGGCGACTCGGTACGATGGCTAGATGCAATGCGGACCGAAATGGAGTCCATGTACACCAACAAAGTATGGACTTTGGACTTTGCTCCAGATGGGGTAAAACCCATAGGATGCAAATGGATCTTCAAGAAAAAGATTGGTGTAGATGGACAGGTGGAAACCTATAAGGCTAGACTTGTTGCAAAGGGTTTTCGTCAAAGACCTGGTTTGGACTATGACGAAACTTTTTCTCCAGTGGCTATGCTCAAATCCATTCGGGTCCTTCTTGCTATTGCTGCATTCCATGATTATGAAATCTGGCAGATGGACGTAAAGACGGCTTTTCTAAATGGAAATTTAGAAGAGAGCGTCTATATGGATCAGCCAGAGGGTTTCAATCAGAGAGGGAGCAGCGGGAAAGTATGCAAGCTGCTTAAGTCTATTTATGGACTAAAGCAGGCATCGCGGAGTTAGAACATCTGTTTTGATGAGACAGTCAAAGAATATGACTTTATCAAAAATCCAGATGAACCGTGCATATATAGTAAAGTTGTGGCCAGAAGTGTCGTATTCCTCGTCTTGTACGTGGATGACATTCTATTGATAGGAAATGACATTCCTATGCTACAATTTGTCAAAGGATTCTTGTCACACAGGTTCTCCATGAAAGACCTGGGTGATGCCTCTTACATTCTGGGGATCCGGATCTATCGTGATAGATCCAAGAGGATGTTGGGACTTTCGCAGTCCAGGTATATCGACACTGTACTGAAAAGATTCAGTATGGAAGATTCTAAGCGCGGTAATCTACCGGCTTGTCACGGAATCACCCTCTCCAAAGAGATGTCTCCCAAGACTGATTTGAAAAGGGAACGCATGTCTATTATACCCTACGCTTCTGCGGTAGGCTCTATAATGTATGCGATGTTGTGTACCAGACCAGATGTAGCTTACACACTGAGCGTGGTAAGCCGGTATCAGTCAGACCCAGGGGAGAAACACTGGATAGCAGTAAAGAACATTCTCAAGTACCAGAGGAGGACTAAGGAGATGTTCCTGGTTTACGGCGGAAAAGACCTCAGGTTGGAGGCCTTTGCTGATTCCGGCTTCCAGAGTGATAAGGAAGATTCCAAGTCCATGTCGGGTTATGTCTTTACCCTCAATGGAGGGGCGGTGTGCTGGAAGAGCTCCAAGCAGGACACCGTTGCTCACTCGACGATGGAAGCGGAGTATATAGCTGCTTGCGATGCCGCAAAAGAAGCAGTCTGGATAAAGAAGTTCCTAACAGAACTTCAGGTTGTTCCTACCATAGTTGATCCAATACCTCTGTATTGCGACAACAACGGAGCTATAGCTTTAGCGAAGGAACCAAGGTCCCATCAGAAGTCCAGACACATCTTGAGGCGGTATCACCTGATCAGGGAGATCATTGATCGTCAGGAGATCGAGGTTCGGAGAGTTGCTTCAGAAGAGAACATTGCTGATCCATTCACGAAGGCCCTTCCTCAGATTCAGTTCGAGAGGCTGCTCGAGATCATTGGTCTACGATATGCCAGTACATGGCCCTAGTGCAAGTGGGAGATTGTTAGTGTTTATGCCCTAGAAGGCCATTACTGTATCATACTAGTTTGTATATTACGTAATGGAAGCTTGGGATATTCACATGTATATAACAGTCTTGCTAAACATGGTAGTATGCAACTTGGTTTTTCTATCTTAATATGTGAGTGTACGTATTGATAGAGCTCTTAGGATCTTGCTTGTCTACCAGCGTTGTGATGGCAGTCACACTAGTGAGGGCTGGGTAGTCTACAAGCACATCCTTATTCAGGTCCCTGGTCGTTGGATTATCGAGACAGAGCATCGATACTCCGGAGTAGACTAGTGTGTACGCTTCTCATCCCAGTTGGGGAGATGGTCTGTCCCACAGCCGTCAGTACGTCGTACTGGAGATAGTATGCAGGTGCTCGTTAGGTTACGGGTACACCGGACAGGACTCATGGGGAACTGTTGGTTGGTTTGATACCAGTCGTCAGTGAACAGTTCCCAGGTGACATGAGTACAGCGTAGTCCGCAGACTTGACACTGCTACTTCGCCTCGAGTGTGTCCCACTGTTCTTAGATTGCTACCCTACCACAGCTCAAAGGAGTCGTGCAAACAGGTAGCAGTTGGGTGCAGTCCCGAGCACTTGGAGGCAGTGGCGGTTAGACAGGATTCGTCCCTCCCGGTATTGGGAGTAGATATCGTGCTGTGTCAGAGAGCCATTACGCAAAGTCCCTGGCCAGGGCAAGCGAGATTTACTGGTAGGTTCCAGTAGTTTCTCAGGGTGTAATGGGCTTCCCTCCGACACGACTTATACCGCTATTAGGGGACTGACGCTTGCCGCCCCCCTAGGCCCGATATGCGATAGTCTTGGACGAACGGAATGGACTGTATGGAGATTGTCACATCAGACTCAGTAGGAGTTCGGATGGGTTTTCTCATCGGCCTTCTTATCGACAACTACCTGGGGACCGTTACGTACAGCTAGTGCCGCTTGCGGTCTGTGGTTAAACCCACTGCCAGCGTAGTAGTCGAGTCTCTAGAGTCCCACACAGAGAGTTTCCTACTCCAGGCGAAACGATATAGATACGCACGTACGACTTTCGGACAGTTTTTACCAGTCGGCTTTGGTTTAAGCCAGTTACTGGTATCCGGTTATTGGATTTTTACAGTCTAAAGTTTTTCCGTATTTTTGCGGATTGGAGGGGCGTTCTCGTAATTGTACGAGAAGCTTCTAAAAGATGTGACTAAGGAGGTTAAGGTGACATAAGCTTTGGATAAGATTAGTGAGTCATGAGGGTGATTCATCATGATCATTAATGCACCATAAATGCTTAATGACTCATGTTAATGAATCACCTCTTTTCATTTATGAAGCATGCTTATTCATTTCCATTTATTCATTATTCTTTAATAAGAATGCTTCATAATATATTATGATACACTCTCTCTCATCTCATTATCTCATCTCACATTCTCTCTCCTCAAGCTCTCATCTTCAAGAGACTAATTCTTAATCCTCATGTGTTGAGATCAAAGGTTTAGTTAGACTTAAACATCCATTACCTTCACTCTATATCATCCTTTCTTCTTTGATTGGCAATCAAAGTAGATTAGTTACCTCAAGTTAGAGGTGTAGCTTGGTGTTTTGCTCTCGGGTGGATCGTCTACTACCTAGAGAAGGTCGAGGAGAACAAAGGAGGACACAAAGACGAAGGACCGGTTTCATTAGGTATAATCCCTAAACACAATTGATAAGAAACTCTTTGTGTACGGTTATTTATAGTTTAGCTTCGATTCAAGCGGTTAGTCGATGTTCGTTCTTTAAACTTGATCGTTTTTGAAAATTCCGCCTCCCCACAAGTACTGGGGTGTACTACATCGACTTACAGTAGGAAGCGGTGTGTGTATATATGCATGGAGTCATATTAATTAATATGTGATGGGCAAGAAAGGGGTGAGAGATTTTCATCTTTCAAACCTTTCATATTCCTAACCCTAACAAGTGAGGAACTACTCACTCATTAAGGGATTGATAAAAGACATTTTTATGAGTTTTGTTTTTAAAAGATAAACTATCTAAACTAGGGCAGATTAATAAAAAGTTCTAGTCTAATTTAAACCGAGGAAGATAATAAATCTATACTAAGGCAGAAATAAAATTAAGAACTAGGGCAATAAAAAGAATCTACTTACTTTATTGATGCTCTCAAAACATTACAAATGATTCTGAATTTTTGATCAATGAAAAGAGGCATACCTCAAAGAGAGGTTTAGGATTTCTATTTATAGAGCATAAAAACCCTAGGGTTACAATCGATGCACATCTGCATTTACAAATATACCCTAAGAAGACTAGTCAACGCACCGCCACACCGTCATGAACTTTGCACCGACACGGGCTTTTTATGGCCGCGGAACCGCGGCCAAAACCCATGTTTGGCCGCGGATCTGCGGCCATGTAGTGGTTTCATTGACTGCAATTTTTAGGGCTGATTCTGGTTGCATTTTGCTTCTTGTTTCTTCACTTGGTTTCTCAGATTGTCTTCTAGATTTCTTCCAGATTTGCACAGTGAATAATGTCGTGGACTTTACCGCTTGCTTCGTGTCGAAGTCTTGAACCTTGCGCTGCCTTTGTTCTTTGTGAAATTGTCCATTGATCTTCGTTTTGTCTTCAAACTGTAGGCATGATCAAGATCTTTCCATTTGTTGGTCGTAGTCTCACTTTTGTATCGTCTTTTCATCGTTTTCACTGTTTTTGTTCCGAGAACCTGTAACCTGCAACTATGTAGCAGACATGGATAAAACGCACCTGTTTATTTGTAAAATGAATAAGAATGGGGAATATAATAATGCAAAATTATGATATGAACACCTGGCAGAGGGACTACTACCTATCGGTGATTGGTTGGACCTGGCGGTTATCCGGAGGATACTGACCACAGTCGAGAGATGGATACGGGCCGACCCGTACTGCCGGGGCCGAGGGCCGATTCCGCAGACGGGGCCCGAGGGCCAATCCGGATTGACGGAGCCCGATATATGAGGATTTGCGTGTTGATGCTGGACACGAGTATTTCATGATGTTTTCGGGTGCCGATGTTGGGCACCCTGCTTCTATGAGATTTACAGGATTGAGGGCCGGATATAGTGACGGCGCCTGAGTTATCGGGATTTTGGGGTGTTTCGGTAGACACCGGGGTTTTTCCACGTTGATATTCCGTGTAGATGATATTTTATCCCATGCTCAGCATTCATTGTTATGCATCGCATCCTGTAGTCGTAGTACCTGATAGAGTAGTTTAGCATGATTATTGCATACCCTACTCATCATATATAGATGTTATTAGATTTCACTTGTTACGCATGACTATTGCGTACCCAGCATCATATATAGATGTTATTAGATTGCACTTGTTATGCATGACTATTGCGTACCCAACTCATCATATAGATGTTATCTGATTGCACATGTTAGAGTATCGTAGTACGTGCATACTCGCGATTACCTTTATATGTTATCTACTATTCACGAGTTGGCAACTCACCCCCATTGTGCCACAGTGTTTGCAGGTCGACCCTCAGAGCAGTTGCGGCAGGCTACTTCCATGTATCTTTTGCTACATATACCACTACAGTTGGCGTGTGAGCCCTTTGCTTATAGGTGGGTTTTTGCGATATCCGTTTATTTTCCATTTGTACACACTATTTTATCTAGTACTCTCCATCTACTATTTCATGTATTGACTTAGAGACCAGTTGTAAGGACGATGTATATTATTTTGTATTCTGGATGTCGAGCTCGTGTGAGCCGGCTTTATTTATGCAGTTTTATCCTTTATGCAGTTTTTCACATATTTCGTTTATTCTTCGCTACGGCGCCGTATACTATTCTTGTGGTGGTTGTTTCCGCCGTTGGGCGTGATTGCTCCCGTTTGGGAATACTTCATTCTTATATGTCATTTCACTTATATCATGTCTTGTACCCGATTCGAGGCTAGTTTTACAAAGGAGGTGCTGCCAAATTTTTTAAGAAAATAACTCAAACTTTAAAGATTTTTACTCAAGTTTTCTAAATGTTGTAAACCAATGTTTTCAACACTCACTATTTTTAATGGTTTTGATTTCTGGGTTTCGGCTTACTTAATCGCGTTACGCCTGTAGACGTTACGTGGTCATGTGCCAGTCACGGGCCGAACTTTGGGTCGTGATAAAGTTGGTATCAGAGAGTAGGTTTTACCTTTCAGAGTGTAGGATGACCTTGGTATGATGGAGTAGGTAGCGGAAGCAGAGTGGCGTTGCGTGTGTATGCTCCGCGGCATACTCCCGACACGGTACTCCGCCTAAGTGACCTTAGGACTTATTGATTGAAATTCCTTCATGATTATATGCATCTTGTGATTCGATTTCCGTATCCTTATCGAATCTTAATTTATTTTTAGCCATTATGCCGCCAAAGACTTCGAATGCGCAGAGAGCGGCCGTGAGGGCTGAGATTAGAGTTGACTCGTCTGAGACGAGGACTGACCCGGGCAGTACACCCGTTGTACCGGAGCAGACGGTTCCCCCATCGACAGACCAGATCGCTATGCTAGGGGCCGGTATGCAGGAGATGCGCCAGATGATAGGGTCGTTAGTTAAGACACTTCGAGCGCCGGGGCCAGAGGTAGTTCCACCCGTTACGGGGACCGCGATGGTACCAACAGTACAGGCAGTTGCCCCTGCAGCTACGGAGGTTATCACAGTATCGCTATCAGAGTTTATGAGGCTGAAGCCTCCGGTCTTCACAGGCACCGATACAGCCGAGGACCGACAGTCATTTATCGATAGGATGGCCCGGATATGTCGTTCACTCAGATGCTCAGATGCGAGATGGGTGTAGTTCGCAAGATTTCGCATGGAAGGTCTTGCGCAGAAGTGGTGCGAGTCGGTAGAAAAGGGCAGAGCAGCAGGTCTTCCTCCTATGACCTGGGACGAGTTTGTGACAGTATTATTATCTCGTTTCCTTCCCCGGAGTGTCAGGGATGCCCGAGCGCGCAGGTTCGAGTCATTACGCCAGACGCTGGATATGACGGTGGAGGAGTATGATGTTCAGTTCACCAAGCTATCTGTTTATGCCCCGTATTTACTGGCTACTGAGGAGATGCAAGTCAAGAGGTTTGTTCGAGGCTTACTTACCCCACTGTTTCTTGCGATCAGCGCACAGCATTGCGAGACTTATGCAGCAGCTGTAGACGCGGCCCTATTAGTCGAGGAGCGCCTTGCTGAGACTTCGGTAGTTCCAAGGCCGAAGAGAGTTCGTACAGATACGTTGGCACAGAGACAGCCGTTTAGGCGCCGCGACAGGTTCCGTTCAGGTATGGGGGGTAGCGGAGGATCGGGACGAGGTCACCTATTCAACTTTTATCCCCAGGAGGGTCAGCCGACACCATCTAGATGTTTCCGATGCGGGAGTACTTATCATCGTGTGCGAGATTATCCGGAGCCACGTAAGGGCGAGAAAGCCGTACCACATGTCACGTTTCGACCTTCTCCACCCCAGAGGGCGTTGCTTATTGTACCTACTGTTGCTCCGTGTCAGACTCATGTACAGAAAGGTCGTGGTCGCGGAGGGCTTGCTCATAGAGGACGAGGTGGCCGAGGCAGGGGACAGCCAGCTGCCGGCAGAGGATAGACAGTTGCTAGTATGGGACCGCCATTCGCAGGTAGAGGACAGGCATGGGTATTCGCTTTGACACATCAGGACGCGCAGGCGTCCAATGCAGTGGTCTCAGGTACCCTTTCAGTTTGTTCCGTTGACGCACACATGTTGTTTGATTCGGGCACTCGTATGTTTCCACACACTTCGTGCCGAGTTTGAGTAGAGAGTCTGGTTTGCTTGATCAGCCGCTCATTGTGACCACACCTGTGGGCGATTCGTTTATTGCTAGACACGTGTTCCGGTCGTGTGTTGTCCGTATTGGTGAGAGAGAGTTGCCTGTCGACTTGATCCTTCTGGATATGTTGGACTTCGACGTTATCCTGGGCATGGACTGGTTAGCCATGTGCTACGCGTCTGTGGACTTCCGCGAGAAGACAGTTAGGTTTTGTTTTCCCGGCGAGTCGGCTTTTGTTGTGCAGGGGGACCGTGGTGCCACCCCACACAGTTTGGTTTTGTCTCTTCGCGCTGGACAGCTTTTGAGGAAGGGATGTTAGGGATTTCTAGCCTATGTTTGCGATACTAGAGCTACAGAGGTTCCGTTGGACCAGGTTCCGATTGTTAGTGAGTTCCCTGATGTTTTCCCTGACGAGCTTCCTGGGCTACCGCCTGAGCGCGGTATTGTTTTTTGCATTGACTTGATTCCCGACATGGGGCCTATTTCCATACCGCCTTATCGGATGGCCCCGGCGGAGCTTAGAGAGTTGAAAGGTCAGTTGCAAGATTTGCTGGATAAGGGGCTTATTCGACCTAATGTGTCTCCTTGGGGTGCTCCAGTCTTGTTTGTCAAGAAGAAGGACGGCAGTTTGCGCTTGTGTATTGACTACCACCAGCTGAACAGGGTTACCGTCCGGAACAGATATCCTTTACCACGCATCGACGACTTGTTCGACCAGCTTCAGGGTGCAGGATACTTTTCGAGGATCGACTTACGATCAAGCTACCATCAGCTGCAGGTTCGGCAGGAGGATATTCTGAGGGGGATTTTCGCACGCGTTACGACCACTATGAGTTTTTGGTGATGTCGTTCGGACTCACCAATGCCCCAGCATCATTTATGGACTTGATGAACCGTATTTTCAGGCCATATCTTGATCTGTTCATCATGGTATTCATTGATGACATTTTGGTGTATTCCCGGAGCCGAGAGGAGCACGAGCAGCACCTGCGGATCATATTGCAGACTTTGAGGGAGCATCAGTTGTTCGTGAAATTCTCCAAGTGCGTGTTCTGGCTTAACAGCGTAGATTTCTTGGGTCAAGTGATTACACGAGATTGTATATGTGTGGACCGCAAGAAGATCGAGGCCGTTCAGCATTGGCCCAGACCGAAATCAGTTACGGAGATCCGCAGTTTCCTAGGACTGGCCGGCAACTACCGACGATTTGTACAGGACTTCTCCTGTATTGCTGCACCGTTGACCGGGTTGACCCGGAAGGGAGTTCCTTTTGAATGGACGGAGGCGTGCGAGCATAGCTTTCATCAATTTGTCACGACCCGAAATTGGCCCGTGACGGCCCTAATACTACGCAACGCCTAAAGACGTAACGCAGTAAAAGAAAGCAAAAAACCCAGAAATCTAAACCAAAAAAAATACGGAAAAAGATAATATAAGTTTTTGAAACATTTGAAATCGCAACCCAAATTCTTTAAAAGTCCTACTTTCTTTCTTTAAAATTTTGGCAACACCCCCTTTTTGTAAAAACTAGCCAAGATGAATACAACACAAATAAACGATGCCGTAGCGAAGAAATAAAGACAATGGAGAGAAAGCTGTATATAAAAGACAACAAATCCATAAATAATATACAATATCGTCCTCACCAAGTCTCTAGGTCAACAACATGATAGTAGATAGAGAGTACAAATACAACGAAGGTACAATACAAAATACAGATAACCACCAAAACCCACCTAAGCAAAATAGCACACTGTGAGCCGATGCGGTATCTCTAGCAAAAGATTATAGATGAGAAGCTGAATAGCCTGCCTCGACTACTCTGGGGAACAACCTGAAACACCTGGGGCACAACGGGGGTGAGTTGCCAACTCGTGAATAATAGATAACATATGCAGGTAATCACAGGAATGTACGTACATCATGAATCTAAGATATGCGATTACAGTAATAATGACATGATAATAGTATGCAATAACTATGCAATAGGGATATGAGAAAGTAAATATGCAGCAATCATAAGGGTACACTAACAGGTACTACCAATATATGAAACCGTGCATAAGTGAATAGGTATGAGGTATGGAGTGAAATATGTCGTTCCCACGGAAACCTGAAATCGTGGTAGGATCACAATCCATCAAGACACTCAAATCCCAATTCCTTAAATCAGCCCCCACATTGGGCTCTCACATCATATAAGTCTCACATCTCCTCAATGTACAATATCGAGTAATCTCCTATATCCCGAATGTACAAATCAGTAATCACATAGGTATGTCCAATATCCAATCTCAATGAATCACCTAATATCCCAAGTCAAATCTCAAGTAAGAATCTAACATCCTAAAGGTATATATATACAGAAATAAATATGATGGGGGAAATACACATATATTAGCGTCCCATTGCACTAATATTGGTGTAAGGCTATATATAACAACGGCTAAATCCCCTGTTATATATACAAAGGTGTTAAAGAAATATCATGAAAACCATGTGCCAAGTATCGACACAGAAATCCTGATCACGTATCATACGCTATCCCGAAACCACGAGTGCCAAGCTCTGACCCTCGCCTTTCGACGTATGCATACATACATGACTCCCAAGGGTGTCTCCGGGATCCCCCGCCGAGTCATGGCTACTGTCACCGGTATGTACTCGCCCGCCTCCAGGCTCAATCGGCAAAGTCCATCGATCTTCTTGCCGAGGGGAACCATACCGGGCCCCACCATGTACCCTCATACGGCAACCACACCTCGTATGGAGTATATAATCAGAACCGATAAATCTAATGGTGGCTGCGCGAATATCATATCAAGGAAACCGGGTTTTTCAATGTATGCATAATTTCATGAAATCCCGCGGTTCCCAAATCCAGAAATCATCAAGTGAAATAAAAATAACAATGCGCAAATCCAGGAATACATATATCCGATATATCTGAAATGCGAGCATATAAATGAAAATATGTAGCTGAAACCAGATGCATGCGAAATCAATATGGTACAGCTAAGTATAGGTGTCTACCTATAAGTAAAAGATGTCGTATACCCCATGGGTATAAGTAGAATATGAAGGGTACCCCCCCGGATATAAGTAAAATATGTGCAAGGTATACCTGTAGCTGTATCGCAAGGTGTAGATGTACCATCACTAATGGTAAGATACACTATAGGTATACCGATAAGCTAGATGTCAAGTATGATAAGCAATAAAGCATCTATAAGGGGTTGTGTATGACATGGCAATTATTGACGGTGTGTGTGTAGCATACAATCCGTGCCCGTGTAACATGAACCGTCAATAATATGTGCAGTGTCCTACGGCTGCTAGTCACAGTACAACTATGTCAAGGAAATAAGGTAAAGGCACAATTCTAACAATGACGTAGAATATGCGACAGGTATTTGAATCCTAGCCCAGACGCATAACGCCATGCGGGCGATTCCCCTGTAGATGTTAAATCTACTCACCTACGCTCCATGCTAGGTGAATCCTACCATCTGCTCCCCCCTGTAGCAGTGTCCGTAGTCCCTGCCTGCAAACCTGCAAATAAGACATGGAAATCATATATAAGCCAAATATTCCGCAAAACGCGATATCGAACCAAAACGAGAAACTCGCGTCGGGAACTAAACGCGCGTGTGCACAATACGCTGAAACGTGTGTATACGCGTCTAAAACTACCGCGACACGCCGCGATACGCTGGATCACAGAACCCACTCACGTATCGCGCGTATCGCGCAAACAAACGGACATGTAAAACGATATATTGCCCCAGATTTTCCAACAGGCCAAATCTTACAAAACTAGACAAGCCAAAGCACTAGACAACACTGAAGACAACCCTACACAAGACCCCAACACCCCTGCCCCCTACTTGGCCTCAAATTGCGGCCAAACCTAATAAATCTGCGGCCTGGATTGGGAAGTGGGGTCTCATGATCTGGTGTTGTGTTCTAGACCTAGTGTGCATGCTCCAGTCTTCTCAATTTTATCCTGAAGGGTCTGGGTCAAAAGCAGATTACAAAATGCTACAATGTCGCTTTAAAATCACCAATTTTGCACAAAACACAAACCCTATGGTATTTTAGTGTAATTCAGGGTTAAACTAAGTTAAGGTGACCCTAACAACACTTAAATAAGCTAGGTTAGCTAACAAAATCACATTCTAACCAAAATTCCACATAATTCACCATTTTAGCACAAAACTATCTATTTAACACAAACCGATGCTAAACTACACACAACTTAAGCAAATCATGAAATGGGGTTCAAGAAATATACCCTAATGAACCCTAGAAGGCAGGTGAAGAAGTGAATGGGGGAAGAAGAGGGTTTGCAAGTAGCTAGAGCTCCTGCTGCTGCTGTTGCTGCCTGCTGCTGCTGCTCTAAGCTGCTGTTGCTTCTGGTGCTGATGCTGATGGTGCTGATACTTGCTTCAGCTGCTGCTCGAGCTGCTGCCTTGGCTGCTGCTGCTAGGTGAGTGTGTGTGTGTGTGTGTGTGTGTGTGTTGTGAGAGAATGAGAGGATGAGTGAAAAGAGATGTGATAATGAGACACAAAGTCAAAACCCCTCCTCTCTCTCTTCATTTAATGAAGCATGGCAAAGCCATCATGCCCCATTCTCACACTCTCTCTCTCTCACCAAGGTCAACACAAGAAGTCAAATTTAAATCCCCTTTTTAAATCATTTTGCATTTAAAACAATCATCATACTTAAAACCCAAAAGCACCTAATACAATATTAAACTAGATTAGGGGAAATGGTTAGTTAACCATGATTGCTAATCATGTTTAACCCCAAATTACAACCCTAGTTAACATGCACAAGTGTGTGCAAGCCTAGGAAAAATCTAATAAAATTTTCATTAAATAGGATAAAATAATTGAAAACTAATTCGGTAAACTTTTTATTAAAAACCATACATTAAAATATAATTAGCCACAAAACACATTCTAAGGTGTTACAATCTCCCCCCCCCCCTTAAAAGAAATTCGTCCTCGAATTTAAAAATATACTATTACGCGTACCTTCAAAGAGAATATTACAACTCTCAAATCTCGCTCGCAGCCTCCCAAGTGATTATCTCACTATACGGCTACGTCTAAGAAAAACCCTTCACAGATAGCAAGACCCTTGACCGACGTTTCTCCACTCGTCGGGCCATTAACACAAATGGCTGCTGGTGAACGAAAGATCGTGTCCAAGCTACATGGTCTGATGCTAAATCATGTGAGAAAGGTCAAGATGGTAATTGTAAAGTATCATCACAAGGAATACCGGGTGAAAATTCAATAATCTGGGCGGAAGTGCCAAATTAAAGGCAACGAAACTGACTCGCTTATAGGATCTCAGAAGGACCTAAATCCTGGGACAATCTTCCCAAAATCCAACACGTCATTCATCGGAAAGTCCGTAGGAATACATGATCTGTCCCTGCGAAATCGAGTCTATAACCAACGCAGTCGGCATAATACCTCATTTCGCAATGGACAATTCCCATCCTGACCTAACACAACTGGACCATCTCTGAAGTCTCTAGACACAGCTGGGGTCCAAAATCCTACTTACGCAGAGTCAGAAAAACAATAGACTGGTGATCGACACGACCTAACCTCTAAACCTAAAGGTGGCCAATTGGAGTGTCTCCTGATAATGACTATCGAAGGAGAACCCTAACGATGGTGAGTGACGATCCCCAACCGCTGACAACAATCAAAACAAACACACAACTTAACAAGGAACAACTAAGCAAACTGAGTAAAACCGGACGACAAGAATCCGAATGGAGTCACACCGTCACTAAACTTTGGTAGATACCATAACGAAACTCGTGGAGATCTTCTCCCACACCTACTTCGGAACGGTTAAAGGTTGCAACTCTCCAGCCGGCCTCAGATGCTCGACCCAAGCACACAACAAGACAGGCACCTTGAAACGAAACCTGAAACTTCTCTTTACATCCCTGTCACCCGTAACTATCTCACAAGTCACGTCAATGTTGGTGGAACTTGAATGAAAACAGAGAGTTGACTGATGTGCCTGTTCTAGGATTTCACGTCTCTACCTGATAATATCAGGTACTCAAACGCGTCCCCAACTTAGCACACCATTGTCACAAATCAAGAACTCCGAATCATTTCCCAGACGAGTATGCTCAAGTATCTCTGACGAAAGAGCATCGGTAGGCAGTGTCTCGCGAAAGCGATAAAAAAAAAGTGGTCGGGAGCGGACATGAGCAAGCTGTCCCCTCCGTAGAGACGAACTTAAGCTGTACTCAACGATCACACAAGAACTGTAAATCTGCAGAAGAATATCACAACAATCAAAATCCGCTGCAGGAAGATGTACATTAAGCCCAAGTGGTCCGTGGAAAATCTGACACGACTCTCGAACAAGTAGTGTCTCCAAATCCCCGACGCAAAACCACCGCGGCCATCTCCAGATCATGAGTGGAATATCCTTCTCGTACTTCCTCCAAATGTATGGAAGCAAAAGCGATAACTCTGTAGTGTCACCTCAGTACACACTTGAGCCCCACTCAAGAAACATTACAGTTAAACAACAAGGTCGTCCGAACCAAAAGCAAAGAAAGAACTGGTGCAGTTGTTAACAGAATCTTGAACTGCCGAAAAATCCGCACACAAGCCTCAGTCCACAGAAAAGAAACCTCCCTTCCGGTCCATTCAGGCGACGGTGCAGTATTACTCTAGCAATCCTGCATGAAACGGCGGTAAGAACCTGCTAAGCCCAAAAATCTGCGGACCTCCGTCCTGCACACAAGTCTGGACCTAAGCTGTACGGCCACGATCTCCCTCGGAACCATACGAAACCGTCTCCCGTGACTACAAGACCTAGGAGTCAACACAAAACAATCCTGAAGAAACACTCCGAGAATTTAGCAAACTGCTGGTGCTCTCCCAGTATCTGCATAACAAATCCTCAAGTGCTAATTACTGTCCCTCAAGACACATTAGATAGACCAGAATGTCGTAAATAACACAATAATAAATGGTCGAGGAACGGCCTGAAGAAATCCGGTTCATCATATCTACGAATGCTGCCAGGGCATTAGTGAATCCAATGACTCACTAAAACACACCAAGCCCGTAGCACGCACAAGGCAGTCTTCGGAATGCCATCACTCCTAATCCGCAATAATGATGACCTGATCCCAAACAAACTTAGAAAGTGTCTCGCACTCTGGAGCTGATCGAAGAAATCATCATGGCGAGGTGAAGGATACCTATCTGCACCGTAAGCCGGTTCAATTAACGATCCGTCGATACACAACCCTAAGCTGTCGTCTTTCTTCTTGACGAAAAGAAATAGGAGCTTCCAAAAGCGAAACACTCAGACGCACAAAACTCCCCAACAAAATAACTCTATAGCTGATCCTTAAGCTCCCTAAGCTTTGTCGGCTCATCCGGAACAACGTCGGAAAAAATCTCGCACGAGAGGAACCTGGTCCAACAATCCCACTGTGGCTCCGGTATCACGAATGAACGCCAAGAATCCACGACATCTCCTCAAAAGCCGACTAGCGAAAAAGGCTGAATTCAAGCTGTGAGAGGCGGCACAACTATCCACCTGCACAACAAGAACTGACTCGCCGGGAAAACCATTCCTGACTGTTTCCTCACGGTAGTCCACAGACGCCTAGCACGTAATTAACCAGTCCGTGCCCAGGAGAACGTTAAATCCAACATCTCTAGAACGATCATAACGACGGACGAATCTCTATCTCCTATCCGATTGGCACACAACTGAATACGTGTCGCGTAACAAAAGAATCGCTGACAGAAGTTAACACAACTACGACTAATCTACCCAACCATGGCACAAGCATGAAAAACAAACGAATACATCAAAAGAACATGCGAAATAAGGATACCTGAAAACTCCACATTGGACGCCTGCGCATCCCGATGAGTAGAAGCAAACTCCTGTGTCTGCCCTCTACCCGCAACTGGCTGAACTCCTCTGGTAGACTGAGCCCTCTGAGCGAACCTTCCACGTCCACGGCCTTTCTGAAAACGATCCTGACGAGGTGCTAAGGAACAATCCCTGACGAAGTGCTGAAGGCTCCCGCATCGAAAACATCCACGTGGTGACTGCTGACCTTCCTGGGGATGAGAGCTGAACGGCTGTCCTCGTCCTAAGCCTCTGCTAGTCCCGTGACGGCCACGAAATCTGTCTCGATGACAAAACCTCTGTCTCTGGGCTGGTACGCTGGTACGAGTCCTCCACCGTCCGGGAACTCTTTGAGCCTCTGGAATATGCGCCTCGTCAACTGGAGCTGCAACCACTGGTGCTATGTAGGTGACGGACTGCTGCATGCTGATTGTAAGTGACAACTGAGTAACAGGGGTGACAACTGAGTAATAGGGGTGACAACCTCCTGTCGTAGCTCCCGAACGACATCAACCAATGAACTCATAGTCTGGCAGAATTCCTGCATCTCTGCCAAAAGCCAATCAATAGTATATGTCGTAGGCTGATCCGTCTGCAACTGTTCAACTAGAGTGCCATCCTGGTCAGTACTCGTCTCACCCGAGCCAACTCTGACCTCGGCCCTCGCTGCATCACTCCGAGTCCCCATAGTCATCGGCGGCAAGGCTATAAATAGATATAAGATTCGATGAGAATAAGGAATCGATTCTCAAGGATATGAATCATCAAGGAAGGAAATTCAAGCAAATTTGTACTTAAGTCACTTAAGGCGAAGTACCGCATCGTGGGTATGCTGCAGACATACACACACTACGTTACTCTGCTTAAGTTACCCACTCCATCATACTAAGGTCATCCTACACTCCGAAAGGTAAAACCTAGCGCTCTGATACCAACTTTGTCACGACCCGAAATTGGCCCGTGACGGCCCTAATACTACGCAACGCCTAAAGACGTAATGCAGTAAAAGAAAGCCAAAAACCCAGAAATCTAAACCAAAAAAAATACGGAAAAAGATAATATAAGTTTTTGAAACATTTGAAATCGCAACCCAATTTCTTTAAAAGTCCTACTTTCTTTCTTTAAAATTTTGGCAACACCCCCTTTTTGTAAAAACTAGCCAAGATGAATACAACACAAATATACGACGCCGTAGCGAAGAAATAAAGACAATGGAGAAAAAGCTGTACATAAAAGACAACACATCCACAAATAATATACAATATCGTCTTCACCAAGTCTCTAGGTCAACAACATGATAGTAGATGGAGAGTACAAATACAACGAAGGTACAATACAAAATACAAATAACCACCAAAACCCACCTAATCAAAATAGCACACTGTGAGCCGATGCGGTATCTGTAGCAAAAGATAATAGATGAGAAGCTGAATAGCCTGCCTCGACTACTCTGGGGAATAACCTGAAACACCTGTGGCACAACGGGGGTGAGTTGCCAACTCGTGAATAGTAGATAACATATGCAGGTAATCGCAGAAATGTACGTACAGCATGAATCTAAGATATGCGATTACAGTAATAATGACATGATAATAGTATGCAATAACTATGCAATAGGGATATGAGAAAGTAGATATGCAGCAATCATAAGGGTACACTAACAGGTACTACCAATATATGAAACCATGCATAAGTGAATAAGTATGAGGTATGGAGTGAAATATGTCATTCCTACGGAATCCTGACATCGTGGTAGGATCACAATCCATCAAGACACTCAAATCCCAATTCCTCAAAATCAGCCCCCACATTGGGCTCTCACATCATATAAGTCTCACATCTCCTTAATGTACAATATCGAGTAATCTCATATATCCCGAATGTACAAATTAGTAATCACATAGGTATGTCCAATATCCAATCTCAATGAATCACCTAATATCCCAAGTCAAATCTCAAGCAAGAATCTAACATCCTAAAGGTATATATATACAGAAATAAATATGATGGGGGCAATACACATATATTAGCGTCCCATTCCACTAATATTGGTGTAAGGGTATATATAACAACGGCTAAATCCCCTGTTATATATACAAAGGTGTTAAAGAAATATCATGAAAACCATGTGCCAAGCATCGACACAGAAATCCTGATCACGTATCATACGCTATCCCGAAAGCACGAGTGCCTAGCTCAGACCCTCGCCTTTCGACGTATGCATACGTACATGACTCCCAACGGTGTCTCCGTGATCCCCCGCCGAGTCATGGGTACTATCACCGGTAGGTACTCGCCAGCCTCCAGGCTCAATCGGCAAAGTCCATCGATCTTCTTGCCGAGGGGAACCATACCGGGCCCCACCATATACCCTCATACGGCAACCACACCTCGTATGGAGTATATAATCAGAACCGATAAATCTCATGGTGGCTACGCGAATATCATATCAAGGAAACCGGGTTTTTTAATGTATGCATAATTTCATGAACTCCCGCGGTTCCCAAATCCATAAATCATCATGTGAAATCAAAATAACAATGCGCAAATCCAGGAATACATATATGCGATATATCTGAAACGCGAGCATATAAATGAAAATATGTAGCTGAATCCAGATGTATGTGAAATCAATAAGTTACAGCTAAGTATATGTGTCCACCTATAAGTAAAAGATGTCGTAAACCTCCCTAGTTATAAGTAGAATATGAAGGGTACCCCCGGGTATAAGTAAAATATGTGCAAGGTATACCTGTAGCTGTATCGCAAGGTGTAGATGTACCTATCACTAATGGTAAGATACACTATAGGTATACCGATAAGCTAGATGTCAAGTATGATAAGCAATAAAGCATCTATAAGGGGTTGTGTGTGACATGGCAATTATTGACGGTGTGTGTATAGCATACAATCCGTGCTCGTGCAACATGAATCGTCAATAATATGTGCAGTGTCCTACGGCTGCTAGTCACAGTACAACTATATCAAGGAAATAAGGTAAAGGCGCAATTCTAACAATGACGTAGAATATGCGACAGGTATTTGAATCCTAGCCCAGACGCATAACGCCATTCGGGCGATTCCCCTGTAGATGTTAAATCTACTCACCTACGCTCCACGCTAGGTGAATCCTACCATCTGCTCCCCCCTGTAGCAGTGTCCGTAGTCCCTGCCTGCAAACCTGCAAATAAGACATGGAAATCATATATAAGCCAAATATTCCGCAAAACGCGATATCGAACCAAAACGAGAAACTCGCGTCGGGAACTAAACGCGCGTGTGCACGATACGCTGAAACGTGTGTATACGCGTCTAAAACTACCGCGATACGCTGGATCACAGAACCCACTCACTTATCGCGCGTATCGCGCAAACAAACGGACATGTAAAACGATATATTACCCCAGATTTTCCTACAGGCCAAATCTTACAAAACTAGACATGCCAAAGCACTAGACAACACTGAAGAGAACCCTAGACAAGACCCCAACACCCCTGCTCCCTACTTGGACGCAAATTGCGGCCAAACCTAATAAATCTGCGGCCTGGATTGGGAAGTGGGTTCTCGTGATCTGGTGTTGTGTTCTAGACCTAGTGTGCATGCTCCAGTCTTCTCAATTTTATCCTGAAGGGTCTGGGTCAAAAGCAGATTACAAAATGCTACTATGTCGCTTTAAAATCACTAATTTTGAACAGAACACAAACCCTATGGTATTTTAGTGCAATCCAGGGTTAAACTCAGTTATGGTGACCCTAACAACACTTAAATAAGCTAGGTTAGCTAACAAAATCACATTCTAACCAAATTCCACATATTTCACCATTTTAGCACAAAACTAACTATTTAACACAAACCGATGCTAAACTACACACAACTTAAGCAAACCATGAAATGGGTTTCAAGAAATATACCATAATGAACCCTAGAAGGCAGGTGAAGAAGTAAATGGGGGAAGAAGAGGGCATGCAAGTAGCTAGAGCTCCTGCTGCTTCTGTTGCTGCCTGTTGTTGCTACTACTGCTGCAGCTACAAGCTGCTGTTGCTTCTAGTGCTGATGTTGATGGTGCTGATACTTGCTTCAGCTGCTGCCTTGGCTGCTGCTGCTAGGTGAGTGTGTGGGTGTGTGTGTTGTGAGAGAATGAGAGGATGAGTGAAAAGCGAAGTGATAATGAGAGACAGAGTCAAAACCCCCCCTCTCTCTCTTCATTTAATGAAGCATGGCAAAGCCATCATGCCCCATTCTCACTCTCTCTCTCTCTCTCACCAAGGTCAACACAAGAAGTCAAATTTAAATCCCCTTTTTAAATCATTTTGCATTTAAAACAATCATCATACTTAAAACCCAAAAGCACCTAATACAATAGTAAACTAGATTAGGGGAAATGGTTAGTTAACCATGATTGCTAATCATGTTTAACCCTAAATTACAACCCTAGATAAAATGCACATGTGTGTGCAAGCTTAGGAAAAATCTAATAAAATATTCATTAAATAGGATAAAATAATTGAAAACTAATTTGGTAAACTTTTTATTAAAAACCATACATTAAAATATAATTAGCCACAAAACACATTCTAAGGTGTTACACAATTGCAGACTTGTTTGACTACGGCGCCGGTGTTATCATTACCTTTGGGATCAGGCGGATTTGTGGTCTATTGTGACGCTTCTCGAGTAGGGCTAGAGTGCGTATTAATGCAGCACGACAAGGTGATCGCGTATGCTTCTCGGCAGCTGAAGGAACACTTACAGAACTACCCCACTCACGATTTGGAGATGGCTGCAGTGGTCTTTGCACTCAAGATCTGGCGACATTACCTATATGGCGAGTCGTGCCAGATATTCACTGATCACAAGAGCTTGAAGTACATATTTCAGCAGCGAGACCTGAATCTCAAACAGTGCCGTTGGATGGAGTTAGTGAAGGGCTGCGATTGTAAGATCCTTTATCACCCGGGCAAGGCGAATGTAGTGGCGGATGCTTTGAGTAGGAGGCCCTGGGGCAGTCTATCTTGTTTCAGGGCAGTGCAGAGGCAGTCATCGGCAGATTGGCAGATTTTATGCGACAGCCGAGTGCAGTTCGAGTTCACTCCGATCGGGGGACAGCTAGCGCATGTTCGTGCACGCCCACAGTTGCTTGACCGTATACAGGAGGCACAGTACAGTGATGACCGTTGTTCAGATATCATGGCACAGATTGGA
The DNA here is from genome assembly GCA_030015575.1 of Agapanthus africanus. Taxonomy (NCBI): domain Eukaryota; kingdom Viridiplantae; phylum Streptophyta; class Magnoliopsida; order Asparagales; family Amaryllidaceae; genus Agapanthus; species Agapanthus africanus. The sequence continues at coordinate 378,596,099 of JASDDO010000012.1, forward strand.
CAGGGCATACTTTCCAAGTTCATGATTGATGATTAGGGGATACTATGATTTGGGACTAGACTGTGTGTACCAGATGCTGAGGGACTGCGGCGTGAGATTCTTGAGTAGTCACATCAATCGGTGTACAGTGTTCATCAGGGTTCCACCAAGATGTACCAAGATATGAGAGATGTTTACTGGTGGGACGGGATCAAGAGGGACGTCACAGACTTTGTGTCGAGATGCCTGACTTGTTAGCAAGTCAAGGCCGAGCACCAGAGGCCCGCGGGAGCGCTACAGCCGTTACCCATTCCGGAGTGGAAATGGGATCAGATTTCTATGGACTTCATTGTGGGTCTACCCAGGACTAGTCGAGGGTATGAATCCATTTGGGTGATCGTGGATCGATTGACGAAAGCGGCTCACTTCCTGCCGGTGAAGACCACTTTCAGATTTGCTCAGTAGGCCCAGATATATATCGATGAGATCGTACGACTTCATGGAGTCCCAGTGTGTATCGTGTCCGACCAAGGCACCCAGTTTACCAGCCGACTATGGAAGAGGCTTCAGGAGGCTCTGGGCACTTGCTTGAGTTTCAGCACAGCATTTCATCCGCAGACCGACGACTAGTCAGAGCGGACTATTCAGACTCTCGAGGACATGCTCCGAGCATGCGTTTTAGACTTTGGTGGTAGCTGGGATCATCATTTACCCTTGGTGGAGTTCTCCTACAACAATAGTTTCCAGGATACTATTCAGATGGCACCTTTCAAGGCCTTGTATGGGAAGAGATGTAGATCTCCCGTTTGTTGGACAGAGCTCAGCGAGAGCAGCATTCTGGGGCCGCAGATTGTCGAGGAGACGACCGCGAAGATCCAGTTGATTCGAGATCGGATGAGAGCGGCTCAAAGCAGGCAGAAATTGTATGATGACAGACGCCGTCGCAGACTCGAGTTCGCAGTTGGCGATCATGTCTTTCTGAGGGTCTCCCCAATGAAGGGCGTGATTAGATTTGGACGGAAAAGGAAGCTTAGCCCCAGATTTTTTGGTCCCTTCGAGATCCTCGAGCGTGTGGGCGCAGTGGCATATCGTTTGGCTCTTCCACCCGACTTCCCGGATGTTCACCCCGTGTTCCACATGTCGATGCTTCGCAGATACCTGCATGACCCTTCTCACATGATTCAGCATCAGACCGTTCAGCTCGAGCGTGATCTTTCGTTCACTGAGCAGCCGGTAGTGATATTGGACCGGCATGTGAAGAAACTTCGATCAAAGGTCTTGCCATCTGTGAAGGTGCTTTGGCATAGCCTAAATGGTGAAGAGATCACTTGGGAGGCCGAGGGCGAGATGCGGAAGAAATTCCTTCATCTCTTTGAAGGTACGCGTAGCTATATTTTTAAATTCGGGGACGAATTTCTTTAAGGGGGAAGATTGTAACACCTTAGAATGTGATTAGTGGCTAATTATGCTTTAATGTGTGGTTTTTAGTAAAAAGTTTACCAAAACTATTTTCAAATATTTTATCAAAATTTATGAATATTTTATTAGAATTTAATTAGGCTTGCACACACATGTGTATGTAAACTAGGGTTAAGTTAGTGTTAAACCATGTTTAGACGACCATGGTGAACTAACCCATTTTATTAAGTTAATTTGGATTTAGTAAGTGTATTAGTTTTTTTTTAAATTGTGGTGTTTTGGGAGTTGACTTGGGGGGAGAGAGAGAGAGCATGATGGCACGAGCCATGCTTGACAATTAATGAGGAGAGAGAGAGAGAGGGGTTGACTCTCATCTCTTTTGTTTTCAAACAATTATTTTTTTCTCTCATTTCTATTTCTCACTTCTCTCTCTCCCTCTCACTTGCACACACACACCCAGCTGCAGCAGCAGCAGAAGCAACAGCAGCAGCAGCCAACAACAACAACAAAAGCAAGGCATCAGCAGCAACAAAAACAGCAGCAACTACAGCAGCTCAGTAGCAGCAGCAACAACAGAACCTCCTCCTCCTCTTCTTCTCCTCCTTCTTCCTGCATCCTAGGATCAAGTGAGGTATAATTTCTTAAACTCAACTCCTTTCTTTGCTTGCATGTGGTTATTTTAGCTTCGGTTAGTGATTAATGTGGTTTTAGTGCTAGTTTTGTGATTTAGGTAGGGTTTAAGCAAGTTAGGGTTATTATAACTTAATGAACCTAATTAAGTGTTATAGGTGCTGTGTAAACCTAGTAGTATCACTAGATTTAGATAAGTCACCTTAAAGTCGCAAAATTTGAACTTTTAGAAAATGTGGTTTTGAGGAAAGTTGTAGGATATATGAGATCTGCTGCAACCATGTTTATTTTCTAGCTTAGCAAACATGTTCAGAATAGTGTCCAGGCCTTATAGAGTGTTGTGTTGAATTTCGAGCCCATCCCCTTCCCAAAATTCCGACGACTAACCCCATGATTCCGGCGTCGCCGGCCCCCCTGAAGAGATGGGTGTAGGTGTTTTGGCTAGTGGTGTCTGTGGGGATTTTTCTGCGTTTGGTATTGTTTGGGTACTAGGGTTTTGTTGTTGGAGAAATCTGGGGGAGTTTGGTTAGTTTATAGTGTGTTGTGGACCTTGACGATGTTATTGATGGTTTAGTTGGAGAATAGGGTAAGTCAAGGTGGTTAAGGATAGATTAGCACTGATTTGTGCTGTTGGTATCACTTGATTCCTGTAATTTTACCTAATATCACTTGTGCACCCTATTGTTTCAAATTAAGTGTTTTAAAATGGTTTTAAACTAAACTTATGATACATAGAATCTACTGTATCTAGGGAAGTAATTTTGGTAAGCAAACATATACATTAGGCTATACATTGTGTTAGGAATATAGTGTAGAAACCTGGACCCTTTTCGTTTTTTTTGGCCGATATGACCCCTATGGTAGCCGGCCCAATTTTGTGGGTTTGTGTTGGATTTCTGCAGGTAGCTGTCTGTAGGTATTATAAGATGTTTGGTCTTGTTTGATTTTCTTGTTTTTGCTCCAGATTAAATATGGGACCGTTTACCTATATTTAGCATAGCGGGACTTGCGCGACACGTACGATACGAGTTGAGTTGGTGCGCTATGCGTCACAGCGTGTCGCGTTGGATTTTGGCGTATGTACACACGTTACGTATACACACGCGTTTAGTTCGCGACGCGAGTTTCTCGTTTGGTTTTAATATCGCGTTTTTGCAGGATTTTAGCTTATGTGTATTCTTTATGTGATTTCTAGGTTCGCAGGCGGGTACGTCGGACGCCGCAAAGAAGGTGAAGCAAGTAGTCGGCTACACTTAGTACAAGACCACAGTGAGTAGATTTAACATCTACGGGGAAATCGCCCGTATGGCGTTAAGCGTCAGGGCGTGATAGGATATTGTAGTCGCGCATATATTTATATGCATATTGCTCATGCATATATACTATTGTAGCATACCCATCTTTTGTTGCACATAGAAATCGTAGTTATGTAACACCGCACTGTCACTAACGGTTCAAGCTGTACGAGCACCATTTGTATGTTACACTCACACCGTCAGTGATTGCCATGACACTCGCACTATAGGATTGCTACGAACCATACATCATTTTGATTACCGCATCATTGATGATTAGACATGCTTCTGCCGCATATTGCGCACATACATACTGTATATCCATACTGGTGCACACATACATTGATATATCTATACTTGCGCACATACACATTGTATACCCATATTGGTGCACACATACATTGATAAATCCAAATTGCGCACATACATACTGTATATCCCTATTGGTGCACATATACATTGGTATACTCATACTTGCGTATATATCCACTTGCACATCCATACCTACATACGTACACATTCCACATATATGGATGATACTGGCTTTGATTTCTAGAAAATGGGGACCGCATGTGATATTTTCAAAAATGGATCCATTTAAAAGTGCAGTTTCCCTTTTTACTCTTAGTGGCATACGACACATTGCATGGATTTACGCATTGAGTTTTGGATTCGTGTGATTTCTGGATTTGAGAACCGTGGTATTATTTTAAGAAAATATGCACTGTTTTGATAACCCGGATTCTCTTGATATGATATTTCAGTGCGTCCACCATGCGTTTTCTCGGTTCTGAGACATGTGACATGGGAACCCGAATTGAGGTGCTGGATGAGGCTGATTGCGGGTACATGGTTGACCCGGTATGGTATCTCGGGGCAAGAAAGGGATGCTGTGTATACAGACGGTGAGCCTGGCAGAGGGACTACTACCTACCGGTGATTGGTTGGACCTGGCGCTTATCCGGAAGATACTGACCAAAGTCGAGAGATGGATACGGGCCGACCCATACTGCCGGGGCCGAGGGCCGATTCCGCAGACGGAGCATGTGGGCCGATCCGGACTGACGGAGCCCGATATATGAGGATTTGCGTGTCGATGCTGGACATGGGTATTTCATGATGTTTTCGGGTGCCGATGTTGGGCACCCTGCTTCTATGAGATATACAGGATTGAGGGCCGGATAGAGTGACGGCGCCTGAGTTATCGGGATTTTAGGGTGTTTCGGTAGATACCGGGGTTTTTCCACGTTGATATTCCGTGTAGATGATATTTTATCCCATGCTCAGCATTCATTGTTATGCATCGCATCCTGTAATCGTAGTACCTGATAGAGTACTTTGGCATGATTATTGCATACCCTGCTCATCATATATAGATATTATTAGATTGCACTTGTTATGCATGACTATTACGTACCAAGCATCATATATAGATGTTATTAGATTGCACTTGTTATGCATGACTATTGCGTACCCAGCATCATATATAGATGTTATTATATTGCACTTGTTATGCATGACTATTGCGTACCCAGCTCATCATATAGATGTTATCTGATTGCACATGTTAGAGTATCGCAGTACGTGCATACTCGCGATTACCTTTATATGTTATCTACTATTCACGAGTTGGCAACTCACCCCCGTTGTGCCACAGTGTTTGCAGGTCGACCCTCAGAGTAGTTGCGGCAGGCTACTTTCATGTATCTTTTGCTACAGATACCACTACAGTTGGCATGTGAGCCCTTTTCTTATAGGTGGGTTTTTACGGTATCCGTTTATTTTCCATTTGTACACACTATTGTATCTAGTACTCTCCATCTACTATTTCTTGTATTGACTTAGAGACCATTTGTGAGGACGATGTATATTATTTTGTATTCTGGATGTCGAGCTCGTGTGAGCCAGCTTTATTTATGCAGTTTTATCCTTTATGTTGTTTTTCACTTATTTCATTCATTCTTCGTTACGGTGTCGTATACTATTCTTGTGGTGGTTGTTTCCGCCGTTGGACGTGATTACTCCCTTTTGGGAATGCTTCATTCTTATATGTCATTTCACTTATATCATGTCTTGTACCAGATTCGGGGCTAGTTTTAGAAAGGAGATGCAGCCAAAATTTTTAAGAAAATAACTCAAACTTTAAAGATTTTTACTCGAGTTTTCTAAATGTTTTAAACCAATGTTTTCAACACTCACTATTTTTAATGGTTTTGATTTCTCGGTTTCGGCTTACTTAATCGCATTATGCCTGTAGACGTTACGTGGTCAAGTGCCGGTCAAGGGCCGAACTTTAGGTCGTGACAATACCTGCGATTATCTATATGATGTTACTTACTATTCACGAGTTGGCAACTCACCCCCATTGTGGCACAGTGTTTTGCATGCTTGACCCTCAGAGTAGTCGCGAGAGGGCTCCCTATTGTATCTATTTCAGCAGATACCGCTACGGTTGGCTGTGAGGCCTTTTTGCTGTAGGTGGGTTTGCGGTTATCCGATTATATCCATTGTATATCTCATTGTATCTAGTAATCTCCATCTACCACTTTCATGTATTGACTTAGAGACGAGTTTGTGAGGATCGATATTGTATTATATGTGACTCTGGATGTCGTGCTGGTGTGAGCCGGCCTTTCTCATGTTGTTTCATCTCTTTTACGTTGTTTTCACTTTATTGTCTATTTCTTCATTACGGCATCGTATATATGCTTGTGGTGGTTGTTTCCGCCTTTGGGCGTGATTTGCTCCCATTTGGGGATGCTTTATTTATATCCTGTGTTTGTACCCGTTTCGGGCTAGTTTTTACAACGGAGGTGCTGCCGAAATTTTTATGAAAATAAACTTAAGCTTTAAGATTTTTACTTGAGATTTCCAAATGTTTTTAACAATGTTTTATCATTTACTTCTTTGGATGGTTTAGATTTCTGGGTTTCGGCTTACTTAAATTGTGTTACGCCTGTTGACGTCACGTGGTTTAAGTGCCGGTCTCGTGCCTAAATTTGAGTCAGGACAAAGTTGGTATCAGAGCAGTAGGTTTTATCTTTCGAAGTGTAGGATGACCTTGGTATGATGGAGTTGGTAGCTTAAGCAGAGTGACGTAGCATGTGTATGTTCCGCGGCATACTTACGACACGGTACTCCGCCTAAGTGACCTTACGACTTGTTGGTTGAAATTCCTTCCATGATTATATACATCCTTGTGATTCGATTTCTATGTTCTTATCGAATCCTGTTTTTATTTCCAGCCATTATGCCGCCGAAGACTACGAAGGAGCAGAGAGCGGCCGCAAGAGCCGAGGTCAGGATAGGCTCGTCAGAGACGGGGAATGACCAGGTCGGTATGCATGTTTTATAGGAGCAGATTGATCCACCTTCGCTAGATCGTATTACTAGGCTAAAGGCTGGTATGCAAGATTTGTAGGGTTGCTAGGCACGCGCACAAGGGTCTACGAGGCATCAACCATGCCCGATTAAAAAATTAGCCGTGCCGAACAACCCGAATACGGATCTTTAAACTAGAGATTAGGCGAAAACTAACATGTTAACAACTTTAACACTAAGTGAGAGGGATTAAAACCTTTGTAGATCCGGTCCTTCACTTCATATGCTCCGTGTTGTGGTCCCTTCGCTGCGATCATCGGGTTCCGGACTCTCGAGAGGTTCCACGAAGAGAAAGATGCAACCTTTGCTTCCGATCTTCGATACAAAGATGATCTACCTTGAAGTTTTGTTAACACAAGCTAACACTCATGAAATGATGTAAACACCCTCATCTAAATGGCAAGGGAAGATGAGGATGATGAAGTAGGATTTTTGCTCTCTTTATTTATCTTTTTCTCACATTTATTCATCACTTGGAAAAAGCTAGTAAGCTTTTTCCATGAAGAAAGATCAAGGAAGAAGATGAAGAATTATGATAGAATCCTTTTGTGATGAATAGAAAAAGAATTAATATGATGAATAATGCAACCATGGTCAAGCAAACTCATGTAGAGAATTAACTAGGGTTAGGGTTTGGGTTAGGTTAAAGATGAGTCACACACAAATATCTTTATCTTGACAAAATGAAAAGCTTCTAGAATCAACTAGAAGACTTAACCCTAATCCAAACCCTAATCATGTTTAAACTCCACAAAACATGTTGCATTAGTTATCATATCATGTTACAATATTATATATCACATATATAATATTTATTGTAACCAAATAAAATAATAAAATTAACATATATCGCATATATATCAATGTATTACCCGAGTGAGAAAAAGAATCTTTTAGTGAGCTAATATTAGTTAATTCAATTTAATATATCAAATATATTATTATACATTAAATTATCGAATCAACACTTCATCCGACAATCCGGCTATATCGCATATAACCGACTAATATTTATCCGTACCGATTCAACGAATCAACACTTGATCAGATGACTCGGCTGATATCAAATATTGCGAGAATACAATACGATATCACATACCGCATTATCCTCGGTCCGGCACATATCACATATGTGCCCCTACTCCGTTTTGCCTGAGCCAAGAAACCTCTGTGTAGGACTCTAAAGAATCGTCAATACGCCGGCAGTAGGTGATGATCATATCAAACACCCACAAGCTGCAAGCGGTCAGCTAAACGTAACAGCTACCCAGGTATTGAGCGCTCAGAAGATCAACAAGCAAGCCTGTACATTCTCCTGTGAATCCAAACAGTAACACTCCCGTACAGTCCGGTCTCGTCGTCTGATATGTTGCATATCTCGCCTAGGGGTGGTAAACGTCAGACCCCAGTAGTTCGATAAGTCGTGTCGATATGAGGTCTATAACAGTTCAAGAAACTACTGATAACACTTACCAGTAAATCTCAGCAACCCTGGCCAGGGATTTCCGGTTATAGCCAATCGAACACAGCACAACATCAACTCCTTATACCGGGAGAGACGAATCCCCTCCTATCGCTCATTGCCTCCATGTGATTCGGGACTGTACCCAAAAGCCACCTTTTTGTACGCCCTCTTGGACGTGGTATGATGGAAATCAAAGCACAGTGGGAATCACACAAGACTCTATGACGATCTCGGGTCAACAGACTACTCTGTACCAGTGTCACCGGAGAACTGCCATCTGACGTGAGGTATAATACCATCTGGGAGTTCTCGGCGAGTCCGTCCAGTGTACCCAGTCTCCACTGAGCACCCGTACACCATCCTTGATGTCAAACACCGATGGATATGGGATCATCCATCGCCCATCATATGGGTCAAGATGTGTATACGCTAGTCTACTCTGGTGTATCGATGCCCTGTCTCGATACACCCTCGACTAAGAACAGTTATTGGATGTACTCGTCGACTACCGTGGCCCCACTAGTATGATCTCATCATAGTCCCAGTAGTCGAGTACATATCCTAAGGGCTTTATCAACATGTAACATAGAGACAATCAGAGTACATGTTAAGATAAAGTACAACCAGATAGCATACTATCATGTCGAGCAAGAAAGTCCTCCCTATATATGTCCAAGCATCCACTAAAATATACATCGTATGTACAGTAATGGCCTCTAGGGCATACATATAACTAACAATCTCCCACTTGCACTTGGGCCATTTGTTGTAGTATCACATACCCAACAATTAGCTGCGGTTGAAGTATCTCATACTCAACCATCCCATAAGAGTCTCTACTGGGAAAAAGGCCTTCGTGAGTGGATCCGCGCTGTTGTCCTCTGTGTCTACTCTCCTAACCTCGATCTCCCTGGAGATCAACCATCTCCATGATCAGGTGATACTGCCTAAGAATTATATCTGGATTTCTGATGGGACGGTAGTTCCTTGGCAAAAGCCACAACTCCATTGACACACAATGGTAGGAACGAAGTTCATCTCATGAACTTATATATATCCAGACTGCCTCTTTGGTAGCATCTTTGGTAACGATGTATCTTGCCTTTAATCGTCTAGTATGTCACGGTATCTAGCTTGGAACTCTTCCAACATACCGTCCCTCCTCTGAGGGTAAAGACAATGCCTGCGACTGACATTCAGTCGTTCTTATCACCCTGGAACCTTTCCAGTGATTCACCCCAGGATCGATTGATACCATCTTACTACAACTAGTGAGTATCCTAACATCCAATTAGATTTATCTTATAGATCCAAAATCCAGGATTTAGGATGTATCATTTTGATCCTATATGGAGAATCCTTGTGATAAGCGGAGATTGACCGAGCGTAGCATAGGAAACTCCTTCCCTATCAAGAGTATGTCATCCACGTACTCTACGAGGATCACCACCATACTCCCTACTACCTTTTTGTCTATACAAGGTTCATCTACCATTTTGATGAAGTCAAACTCTTTGACTACCACATCAAAACAGATGTTCCAACTCCGCGATGCCTGCTTTATCCTATAAAGCATCTTGCACACGTTTCCGCTGCTCCCACTGTCTACGAAGCCCTCTGGCTGTGTACTTATAGACGCTCTTTTCTAAAACATCATTTAGAAAAGCAGTCATGACACCCAACCGCCAGATATCGTAGTCATGGTATGTAGCCGTGGCAAGTAGGATCTGGATGGACTTAAGCATAGCTTTGAAAGTCTCAACTTTTCCATGTACACCAAGTAATCTTCTCAAGATATACTCGCTCCTGATGGGGATTTAACCCTTCAGATAAAGCAACCAAAGTCCATAATTTGTTGGTGTATAAGGATTCCATCTCAGATCGATAAGCATCCAGCCATTCTTACAGAGTCCCACTCCTGATGGCCAGCTCGAAACTAGTTGGGTCATCATCTCATGATGCAATCCTCGCTCCCACTGTCATAAAGAAACCGAAGTATCTCTCAGGTGGGTGAGGAACCCTATTAGATCAGCGGAGAGGCTGAGGTTCGTTGGAAACTATTGAATCCTTCGGTTCTACCAAATCATCAGCTGCAGTTTGTATAGATGGAACCTTTCCAGTTCTACATAACAGACCTTGCCTCGAGCTTGTCCGGATTTTGCTTTTAGACATAGGCCAGACAACCCCAAATCTTAACAAACTTAAGATATGGGCTCTTCCCATTCCATATCACATATGAAGTGGTAGGCAACTGAATTGATTTGAACCCTATAGGTATGCAGCTTCTCAAGCGCATAACACCCTAAAGGAAATAGGAAACTCAGTAGTACTCATCATAGAGCACACCATATCACATAGGGTGCTATTGCTCCGCCCCGATATACCATCGTGCTATGGTGTATACGGAGGAGTAATGCTGAGAGAGAATCTCATTCTCCTTTAGAATAGTCCAGGAATTCCGTGCTCAAGTATTCTCCTCCTTGATCTCATCAAAGGACATAATACTTTTACCCTTATTTTGGTTCTCTACTTCTAACTTATATTCTGTGATTATCTCAAAAGTTTTGGACTTGTGTTTCAACAGGAACATATGTCTGAATCTTAAAAGATCATCAAAGAATGTAATGAAGTACAAAGAACCGGTCTTGGCATGTGTAGACAGGAGACTTTCATACATCAGCATGTATCAATCCCAAGAGTTCACTAACTCTTTCTCTGTTTTCAATAAACAGAGCTATGGTCATCTTATCTTTGTGACATGACCGGAAAGTTTCACAAGATGTAAATTCAAACTAATTTGAATATGCATCTAAATGTAACTTCAGCTAGTCGGGTCGCATTGATATGACCTAGTCTACAATACCTCAAGAAGGATTCGTTCATTTCTGAACTCTTCTTCTTGTGTGTGTTCCGTATATTAAGAACTGTAGTTTGATTTAGAACGTCAATGCTTTTAGATAACGTGCCTGAACCGATCAACTCTTGATATAGGAAATGTTCAAAACATTATCCAACAATAGAAAATTATATCACTTCTTTACTAATAAAGAAACTGATATGATGTTGTATATCAGGTTCGGTATCTAATAACATTCGTTCAGAATCAATGTATTCTGGTAATACAGGGTGATAGTGACCAACAGACTTGGCTGCAACACTTGCACCGTTTTCTGTCTCATGAAACTTATCACCCGTTCTCAGTTCTCTACCTATCTGTAGCCCATGTAGCAGATTACATATGCGGGATCCTGATCCGGTATCTCATACCCAGGACGTAAAGGATATAGAGAGACAGTTCTCTGTAATGAAACACCCGAAGATGATGCATCAGCATGCACTTTCTTCGTTTGGGCGGCACGGGAAATCTGGTATTCTGGTATTCCCCAATTTCCTGCTCTGTCTTATAACAATTATAAGTTGGAGCGGGACCAACGTTCCCCAGCTCAGTATAACAAGCGGGTTCAGTTAATTCATCCGTTTTATTATCTTGATTAAGGCGTGATATGGTCGCTACCTGGAGAGAGAGAAGAAAACACTCAGCGTATTCTCTTACAAGATTAGATTGGTTATTTAATATATCTAATCAGGATGTCTCCCACTGTTTTTGTCAAATCTTCCTTCAAACCATAAAAGGAAAGACTAGCCGGGATTAATTACTCGCTACAAGTTCGCTAATCTTTTAGCCAGGCCAGTGTCGGTACTTTGAGGGAGGTCCCCCGTGCTTTCGCACGAACCTAATTAAAGTAAACCTCGTTTTCCCAGGGGCGTAACCCCGTTGACACCTTTCTAGACACCTACTTGATCGGCTAATTGTAATGTGTAAAACTCTCCCAGGAGTAACTCTTACTCGTAGCGGGTATCGAGATCCAACTATCTCATAGAAGGTATACAATCTCATTGCAAATTTCAACACTTGAAATTCGCGATAATATTTTACCCCTAGCACTTATGAGCTTAACTAAGGTCAACATATCATAAGCACTAGTCAAGTTCTACCCATCATTTCATGATTAATCAGACCCACCCTATATGACCCTCAACTATGGTCGACATAATCACATGAATGTCCTAACTAATCGCATCATATGCTGTGTAGGAAGACATCACTTAGCTACCGTACACTACGCCTCAACTAAAGTCGACATACGCAGCACGAATACTAAGTACTCTACTTCCTAAAATGACGGAGGGCTACGACAGGTTTTTATGAAAACCCTTTGCGTAATGAACTTGATATCGTTGTAGAATCGAGTGATTTTAAATGGAGTGTTTTTTAGGCTTTTCTAGTTTTGCTAAAGGGGTCATTCCCGGTGAAGGGATCGTCGGCCCTTTCCTCATCGAATAAGGTGCGGGATATATCATATATATCACTGTGCAAAGCAGAAACTATAGAAGCAATCAAAAGACAAACCGATGGTTTGTAGCATCTGCCAGTTATTGCTAAAGGAGTCACTCCCGGTGAAGGGATCTCGGTCCTTTCCTTATCGAATAAGGTGCTGGATGTTCTACAAGGAACACCGCTATGCAAAGCAAGAACTAGAGCTACCAGTTTTTAAACAAGTTTCTACAACATCTTAGGATTCTTTTAGTTTCATTAATTTCATTAATGAAGTCCCATTTTATTATGCTTCGCAAGCATCACATTTGAAACGAAATCTGCAATATAACATATATCTCATATATAATATAAACATTCATCTCAGGCAGTAATATGATCTCATCACAGAACATTGCAGCAGAAGAACATATATGAAATATTGGATATACTATGACGTCCGTGTTTTTAATACGAGCCTGTATAAAACACGGATTCCACGGTCGCGATGAATAGCCAAACCCACATCCCTAGACCCCTACGAGAGCGGCAAGTAACACTGCCAATTCTAGGGTTAGGAGACCCGGTCCCGACTCCTCGAGATGGTCTCCCACTGGACCCTAGAACCCGGTTACTTGTGCTCCCCTCCTTGGGTCTACCTAATGCGGAAAAGTAAATAATATACAACGGTGACATCTTCCGCAACCTGGAAGTGCCCCAATAAAAGAATATTACATACAAATGAATTTTACATGAATGAAAAAGAAAAAACTCTCATCTCACATAAAACCCCCGGCTATTCAAACAGCGACGATCCAATATAACATATCACAGCAACACATAATATCACATATCATCAACGTAAGCAAGTATGCGTATCCCGATTGTCGTTGATGTATAGCAACGAAGCCGGCGATACACCACATACTACGCTTACGGTCACAGAAAAGAAAGTGTAAAACTACAACAGTTGGAATCCGCAACCTCCTTAGACATCGCATGCTTAACCAAATGAATTCCTTAGAAATCACATGCCTAACAATTATAAACCCCGCATTTTAGTCTCATTATCGAAAACTCTTTTCAATATCAAGTCGAGCAATTCAACAAGATTCCCGACGTCCTGATCGAATGCTCGTCGCAAACTTTAGTAGACGGCCGCACCCCCAGATGCCGTCGACGAAGTGCACTAAGGCGGAACACCGCTGCCGCGAGCACCCGAACGGATGCTTTCGGCGACGGGGTTCTCCTATAGTCACTTGGTCGGGGCTATAGGGCGTAGCTGTTATTAAGTTTACCCGGCGAGTATCCGCGTACGCTACGTGATTGCGACGGACTTTTGATCACATCAAAATTCCGTGGCAACCGATCATCTGAGACTAAACTGCTATGTTTATAATATTCAAATCACTTATCTCATAACTACCTGTGGATTCCAAATATTGTATCACATTCCAAATAAATAGACAAAGTTAAACTTTCCGATCGAATCATAAAACACCCAAGATTTCCCCAATATATCTAAACACTTGAAATCAGTTTAAGAACATCCATCACATGCCACAGTACCAATGGTCCAGCCGTAGAAGAGTCAAGCCAACGCCTCACATGTGGCACGCCGTACTGCCCCAAACCCTAAGGTTCAAAAGGCAGTTCAAGACGGTCACATAATCGAGTTAAGGTTTGTTGTCTTCTAGAGGGTCCACCGCGTTACTTGCACGACTTAGAACGTTCTTAAACACGAGAAAAAATCCAACTTTTGAAAATTTTTCCGACAGGGGAAAAAGTGAGTTATTGATATCCGTTCGAACTTTTTAACAGTTTCTAAAAATTACCCGGACAAACTAAACAAAGTTATAATATCCGATCGAAACAACTAGTCCCTAATACAACCCAGAAAACTGAACACTTGAGTAAATTAGAAATTCCCAGAAGACTGCAAAAGAACCCAGAATTATTACTCTGAAGTTGCGGGCCCTAACGACACTATTCCGCCGCGGATCCGCGGCCATGTGCTTGGTTTGGCCGCGGTTCCGCGGTCACGTGATCGAATCAAGGGTCCGTACTTCACAGTAATTTCTATATTTCCCTGCTTATATTTCTGGGCATTTTTAATTCACAAAAAATCACAATTTTGAAAAAATTTCCAGAAACTTGGGTATATCGGGTTTTCCGGGTTCGATCGGACTTTAAACTTCGTCTAGACTTCGCCTAAAGCTCTAGCTTGGCTCTGATACCACTGTAGGGTTGCTAGGCATGCGCACAAGGGTCTACGAGGCATCAACCATGCCCGATTAAAAAATTAGCCGTGCCGAACAACCCGAATACGGATCTTTAAACTAGAGATTAGCCGAAAACTAACATGTTAACAACTTTAACACTAAGTGAGAGAGATTACAACCTTTGTAGATCCGTTCCTTCACTTCATATGCTCCGTGTTGTGGTCCCTTCGCTGCGATCATCGGGTTCCGGACTCTCGGGAGGTTCCACGAAGAGAAAGATGCAACCTTTGCTTCCGATTTTCGATACAAAGATAATCTACTTTGAAGTTTCATTAACACAAGCTAAAACTCATGAAATGATGTGAACACCCTCATCTAAATGGCAAGGGAAGATGTGGATGATGAAGTAGGATTTTTGCTCTTTTTATTTATCTTTTTCTCACATTTATTCATCACTTGGAAAAAGCTAGTAAGCTTTTTCCATGAAGAAAGATCAAGGAAGAAGATGAAGAATTATGATAGAATCCTTTTGTGATGAATAGAAAAAAATTAATATGATGAATAATGCAACCATGGTCAAGCAAACTCATGTAGAGAATTAACTATGGTTAGGGTTTGGGTTAGGTTAAAGATGAGTCACACACAAATATCTTTATCATGACAAAATGAAAAGCTTCTAGAATCAACTAGAAGACTTAACCCTAATCCAAACCCTAATCATGTTTAAACTCCACAAAACATGTTGCATTAGTTATCATTTCATGTTACAATATTATATATCACATATATAATATTTATTGTAACCAAATAAAATAATACAATTAACATATATCGCATATATATCAATGTATTACCCGATTGAGAAAAAGAATCTTTTAGTGAGCTAATATTAGTTAATGCAATTTAATATATCAAATATATAATTATACATTAAATTATCGAATCAACACTTGATCCGACAATCCGGCTATATCGCATATAACCGACTAATATTTATCCGTACCGATTCATCGAATCAACACTTGATCCGATGACCCGGCTGATATCAAATATCGCGAGAATACAATACGATATCACATACCGCATTATCCTCGGTCCCTCACATATCACATATGTGCCCCTACTCCGTTTTGCCTGAGCCAAGAAACCTCTGTGTAGGACTCTAAAGAATCGTCAATACGCCGGAAGTAGGTGATGATTATATCAAACACCCACAAGCTGCAAGCGGTCAGCTAAACGTAACAGCTACCCAGGTATTGAGCGCTCAGAAGATCAACATGCAAGCCTGTACATTCTCCGATGAATCCAAACAGTAACACTCCAGTACAGTCCGGTCTCGTCGTCTGATATGTTGCATATCTCGCCTAGGGGTGGTAAACGTCAGACCCCAGTAGCTCGATAAGTCGTGTCGATATAAGGTCTATAACAGTTCGAGAAACTACTGATAACACTTACCAGTATATCTCAGCAACACTGGCCAGGGATTTCCGGTTATAGCCAATCGAACACAGCATAACATCAACTCCCTATACCGGGAGAGACGAATCCCCTCCTATCGCTCATTGCCTCCATGTGATTCGGGACTGTACCCAAAAGCCACCTTTTTGCATGCCCTCTTGGACGTGGTATGATGGAAATCAAAGCACAGTGGGAATCACACAAGACTCTATGACGATCTCGGGTCAACAGACTATTCTGTACCAGTGTCACCGGAGAACTGCCATCTGACGTGAGGTATAATACCACCTGGGAGTTCTCGGCGAGTCCGTCCAGTGTACCCAGTCTCCACTGAGCACCCGTACACCATCCTTGATGTCAAACACCGATTGATATAGGATCATCCATCGCCCATCATATGGGTCAAGATGCGTATACGCTAGTCTACTCTGGTGTATCGATGCCCTGTCTCGATACACCCTCGACTAGGAACAGTTATAGGATGTACTCGTCGACTACCGTGGCCCTACTAGTATGATCTCATCATAGTCCCAGTAGTCGAGTACATATCCTAAGGGCTTTATCAACATGTAACATAGAGACAATCATAGTACATGTTAAGATAAAGAACAACCAGATAGCATACTATCATGTCAAGCAAGAAAGTCCTCCCTATATATGTCCAAGCATCCACTACAATATACATCGTATGTACAGTAATGGCCTCTAGGGAATACATATAACTAACAAGATTTGCGTCAGATGATAGGGTCGTTGGTTGAGGCCAGTCGAGCACTGAGACAGGAGGTTGTCCCACCTATCACGGGGACCGCGATGGTGCCTACTGTTCATGCAGTCATACGTGCAGCTACGGAGGTTGTCACCGTATCATATCTGAGTTCATGAGACTGAAGCCTCCGGTTTTCACTGGCACCGATGCTGCTGAGGATCCCCTGTCATTTATCGATCGGATGGCCAGGATCTGTTGTTCGCTGAGACGCTCCAACGCGAGATGGGTAGAGTTCGCGAGTTTTCGTCTAGAGGGTCTTGTCCAGACCTGGTGCGAGTCTTTAGAGAGGGACAGAGCCGCAGGTCATTCTCTTATGACCTGGGCTGAGTTCGTGACGGTTTTTCTTGCCCGTTTTCTTCCACAGAGCATCAGGGATGCTCGAGCTCGCTGTTTTGAGTCATTACGCCAGACTCCGGATATGACGGTGGAAGAGTACGATGTTCAGTTTACCCAGCTATCTGTGTATGCTCCATATTTGGTGGACACTGAGGAGATGCTGATCAAGAGATTTGTGCAAGACCTGCTTACCCAGTTGTTCCTCGCTATCAGCGCCCAGCATTGTGACACATGTAGTCACAGTGTACGCAGCCCTACTGGTTGAAGAGCGTCTTTCCGAGACTTCGGTCGTTCCGGAACCGAAGAGGGTTCATACTGGTGTATCAGCCCGGAGACAGATGTATAGATGCCGTGATAGATTTCGTTCAGGTCGTGGGAGTAGCAAAGGCTTGGGACGATGCCGGTTATTCACCTTTTATCCCAGGAGGGTCAGCAGTCATCGTCTGGATGTTTTCGGTGCGAGAGTTTTTATCATCGAGTCAGAGATTTTACTGAGCCACGTGATGACGAGGCAGCCGTATCACATGTCACCTTACCACCTTCTCCACCTCAGAGAGCATTGCCCCTTATGCCTATTATTGCTCCGCGTCAGACTTATGCTCAGAGAGGTCGTGGTCGTGGAGGTTTTGTTCAGAGAGGACAGGGTGGCAGAGGAGTAGGACAGCCAGGCGCAGGTAGAAGGCAGGCTCGAGTATTTGCTTTGACTCATCAGGACGCGCCGGCGTCCAATGCAGTGGTTTCAGGTACTCTTTCATTATGAACTTTCGATGCACACGTTTTGTTTGATGCGGGATCTACGCACTCGTGTGTTTCTACACACTTCGTGCCGAGGTTAGGCCGAGAGTCGTGTTTGCTATATCAACCTCTTGTCGTGACAACTCCTGTTGGCGAGTCTTTTGTTGCGCGACATGTGTTTCAGTTGTGTGTCGTTCGTATTAGAGATAGAGATTCGTCCGTCGACTTGATCCTTCTTAAGATGTTGGACTTCGACGTTCTCCTAGGCATGGACTGGTAAGCTACTAGCTATGCGTCTGTGGACTGCCGCGAGAAGACAGTCGGATATTGTTTTCCGGGCGAGTCAGTTCTTATTGTGCTGGAGGACCGTGGTGCTGCAGGGTTGTCTAGCACGGCAACAAGGTTTCGGGAGGCATCGTCTATGCCAATTTCAAAAATTTGCCGTTCTAGCTAACCCTAACCCTAGAATCGTTACTAGAAAATGCGACAAAACAATATGCAAACAACTTTGCAACCAAGTGAACAAGGAATACAACCTTTGTAGACCGGTCCTTCACTTCAATAGCTCCGTGTAGTCGTCCCTTTGCTGCGATCCATGAACTCCCGGAATCTTGAGATGCTCCACAAGATGTACGGAACAAGCTTGCTTGAAGTCTTCGAGGCCGAAGATGATCTACGTCGAGGAGACACTAACCCAAGCTACCTCTTCACTAATTGTAGAATTAGTGAAGCAAACACCTTATACTAAATGGCTAGTAGTAGAGGATGATGAAGTAGGAATTTTGCTCACTTTAGAAATAATTTTCTCACATTAGAAAAAGCTAGCACGCTTTTTCTCATGTAGAAGAAGATGAAAATGATCAATGAGAGAATGAACTCATGAGGTGAGAAAATAAACCATGGTGAGTATATGACATACACTAAATCTTGTAGAGAGTTAACCATGGCTAAATATAATGGTTGGGTTTGTAAAATATCTTTAGCAAAACAAAACTAGTTGAATTAGTCAATGGTTATCCAAGCTTCTCCAAGCTTCTAGCCATGACTAATATGCAACCGTTTTGACTTACTTAATCAATTAATAAACCCTAATTTATACATAGCATGGTGTAAGTTACATACACACACCCATGAAGCATGTATCATCAAACATGACACATAACTTTGTACACTAAAATATATATCACATATATACACATACACAAATCAAGTGAGAAAAGAAATCTTAAGTGAATGAATATTAGTTAATGTAACTTAATATATTAAATATATAAGTATACATTAAATTATTAAATCAACACTTGATTTAATAATCCGGCTATATCACATATAACCAACTAATATCATGTGTATCATCTTATCGAATCGACACTTGATTCGATAACCCGGCTATATCACATATAACCGACCGATAACACAAATCGCGAGAATAGAATACGGTGTCGCATATTGTATTAATCTCGGTCCCGCACATATCACATATGTGCTGCTACTCCGTTTCGCTTAGGCCAGGAAACCTCTGTGTAGGACTCTAAAGACTCGTCAATACGCTAGAAGTAGGTGATGATCATATCAAACACCCACAAGCCGTAAGCGGTCTGCTAAACGTAACGGCCACCCGGGTTTTGAGAGATCAGAAGATCAACAAGCATGCATGCTCATACTCCTGCGAATCCAATCAGAAACACTACCGTACAGTCTGGTCTCTTCGTCTGATATGTCGCATATCTCGTCTAGGGGTGTTAAACGTCAGACCCCAGTAACTCGATAAGTCGTGCTGATGTGAGGCTCATAACTGGTCAAGAAACTACTGATAACACTTACCAGTATATCTCTGAATCAGCCCTGGCCAGGGACTTCCTGTTATAGCCAATCGAGCACAGCGCAACATCAACTCCTTATACCGGGAGAGACGAATCCCCTCCTATCGCTCATTGCCTCCATGTGACTCGGGACTGTAACCAAAAAGCACCGTTTTGCACATTCTCTTGAACGTGGTAAGGTAAAAATCAAAGAACAATGGCAATCACACAAGACTCTATGACGATATCGGGTCGACAGACTAATATGTACCAGTGTCACAAAAGAACTGCCATCTGACGTGAGGTATAATACCATCTGGGGGTTCTTGGCGAGTTCTTCCAGTGTACCCAGTCTCCACTGACCACCCGTATACTATCTCTGATGTCAAGCACCAATGGATATGAGATCATCCATCACCCATCTACATAGGTCGAGAAGCTATACGCTAGTCTACTCTGGTATATCGATGCCTTGTCTCAATATACCAACGACTAGGAAAATTTGATGGATGTACTTACCGACTACTCTATCACAACTAGTATGATCTGCATCATAAACCTGGTAGTCAAGTACTCATCCTAAAGGCTCTATCAACATGTAATAGAGAGACAATAAGTGTACATGTTAAGATAAAGAGCAACCAGATAGCATACTATCATGTCGAGCAAGAAAGTCCTCCCTATATATGTCCAAGCATCCACTACAATATACATCGCATGTACAGTAATGGCCTCTAGGGCATACATATAACTAACAATCTCCCACTTACACAAGGGCCATATGTTGTAGTATCCAATACCCAACAATTAGCAGTGGTTGTAGTATCTCATACTCAACCATCCCATAAAAGTCTCTCTTGGTAAAAGGCCTTTGTGGGTGGATCCGCCGTGTTGTCCTATGAGTCTGCTCTCCTAACCTCGATCTCCCTAGAGATTTAACCATCTCCATGATCAGGTGATAATGCCTTAGAATATGTCTGGATCGCTGATGGAACGCGGGTTCCTAGGCCAAAGCCACAACTCCATTGTCACACAATGGTAGGAACAAAGTTCATCTCATGAACTTATATACACCCAGACTCCCTCTTTGGTAGTATCGTTGGTAGCGATGTATCCAACCTTTATCGTTTACTTTGCCACGGTATCTAGCTTGGAACTCTTCCAACATACCCTCCCTCTACTGAGGGTAAAGACAATGCCTGTGACTAACATTCAGTAGAACTTATCAACCAGGAAGGTTTCCAGTGATTCTTCCCAGGATCGATTGATACCATCTCACTACAACTAGTGAGAATCCTAACATCCACTTAGATCTATCTCATAGATCCAAAACCCAGGATTTAAGAGATATCACCTTCATCCTATATGGAGAATGTAGGGTTACAAGGCACTCTCACAAGGTTCTACAAGGCATCAACCATGCCAGAATCAAATTTTTTAAGTGCCGAACAACCCTAACCAAGATCTTAAACTAGAGATTAGGTGAAACAATAGCAAGTAAACAACTTTACTTCTAATAGTTAGGGATTACAACCTTTGTAGTCCGTTCCTTCACTTCTAAAGCTCCGTGTTGAGGTCCCTTCGCTGCGATCATCGAGTACCCGGACTCTAGAGAGGCTCCATGAAGAGAAAGATGCAATCTTGCTTCCGATCTTTAATAACAAAGATGATCTACCGTGAAGAAACTTAAACCCAAGCTCTTGCTTTGCTAATCAAGTATTAGCAAAGCAAACACCCTAATCTAAGCGGCTAGAATAGATGAGGATGATGAAGTAGGAATTTAGCACTCTTTTGTTTTCTTTTTCTCACTCATTTTCATCACATTTGAAAAAGCTAGAAAGCTTTTCATCAAAAAGGAAGAAGAAGAAGAAGCAAATCAATTTGTGATGAATAATGAATTGTGTGTGTGGTTAGAAATGCAACCATGGGTTAAGTATGAAGACTTAACCCATGTAGAGAATCAACTATGGTTAAAGGGTTAGGTTGGGTTAAAGAAATATCTTTGCAAAATATCAAGGTTAAAGTCAAAGCTTCAAGAAGCTTCTTGATAGCTTCAAGAAGCTTCTTGAAAGCTTTATGAAAGCTTAACCCTAATTTAAACCCTAACCATATTTAAACTCCACAAATCATGTTGCATTTATAACCACAACATGTTACAATATTATATATCACATATACAATATTTATTGTAACAAAATAAAATAATACAATTAACATATATTGCATATATATCAATGTATTACCCGAGTGAGAAAAAGAATCTTTAAGTGAGCTTATATTAGTTAATGTAATTTAATATATCAAATATATAATTATACATTAAATTATCGATTGAACACTTGATCCGATAATCCGGCTATTTCACAAATAACCGACTAATATAATCTGTATCAGTTCATCGAATCAACACTTGATCCGATGACCCGGCTATATCACGTATACCCGGCCGATATCTCATATCGCGAGAATCTAGTACGGTATCGCATACTCGTATTATTCCCGATCACACACATATCACATATGTGCTCCTACTCAGTTTTGCCTAAGCCAGGAAACCTCTGTGTAGGACTCTAAAGAATCGTCAATACGCCGGCAGTAGGTGATGATAACATCAAACAACCACAAGCTGCAAGCGGTCAGCTAAACGTAACAGCCACCCAGGTATTGAGCAATCAGAAGATCAACAAGCATGCCTGTACATTCTCCCGTGAATCCAACCAGTAACACTCCCGTGCAGTCCGGTCTCTACGTCTGATATGTCGCATATCTCGCCTAGGGGTGGTAAAACGTCAGACCCCAGTAGCTTGATAAGTCGTGTCGATATGAGGTCCATAACAGTTCGAGAAACTACTGATAACACTTACCAGTAAATCTCAGCAACCCTGGCCAGGGATTTCCAGTTATAGCCAATCGAACAAAGCGCAACATCAACTCCCTATACCGGGAGAGACGAAACCCTTCCTATTGCTCATTGCCTCCATGTGATTCGGGACTGTACCCAAAAAGCCACCTTTTTGCACGCCCTTTTGGACGTGGTATGATGGAAATCAAAGCACGGTGGGAATCACACAAGAATTTATGACGATCTCGGGTCTACAGACTAACCTGTACCAGTGTCACCAGAGAACTGCCATCTGACATGAGGTATAATACCATCTGGGAGTTCTCGGCGAGTCCGTCCAGTGTACCCAGTCTCCACTGAGCACCCGTATACCTTCTCTGATGTGTCACGACCCGAAAGAGCACGTGACTGGCCCTTGAACCATATGAAGTCTATAGGACCCTATCTGATCCAAGTAAGCCAAAAGCCCAGCAATCTAAAACCATTTAAAGAGTAAATAAGGAAAACTGGTTTTGAAAAGTAAAGAAATCATGTTTCGAAAATCAAAGTTTTTAAATAACTAAGCCGAATGTGTATTTTTAAAATGTGTAAACTTTCCTGAAAATTTCGGCAGAGTTTCGTTTGTAAAAACTGGCCCCGAACGGGGTACAACAAGAATAATATAGAAGAAATGATAAAAGGCATCCCCAAGCGGGAGCTAGCTCTTCGTCAATCGACGGTCACAACCACGCAAGCAATAATAATATACAACGCCAAAGGGCGAGGATCAAAACCCAAAAAGAAACTCAAAACAGCCAGAAAACCGTAATACTACAAGCGCGACTCTAAGGTCGAAATAATACAACACTGTTTTCTAAGTCTGAAACAATATACAAGTTTTGGTTGATGGAATTACTAGATACAATGAATAATACAGGAGCAATGGCGGTTCTGATACAAAGAACCCACCTACCAACGCAAGTCACCCATAAGGAAGCCGTGTGCCAGAAATGCCGCTATGGAATCTGTACGGCCAAAAACCTGCAAGCACTGTGGCACAACGGGGGTGAGTTGCCAACTCGTGAATAGAAAATATCTACAAGCAGAGATCGAATGCATGACCCATCCTAGGTCAATACGATCAGATATACATATAAACCTCAATATGAATAAGTCTGAAACATGCTAAACTGGCAATGTAATCTCTATACATGAGTGTAATGCCAAATGCTCGTGCCAGTGCCTCAGGTAATAGCATATCATAAATGTGAGGTACAATCAATGAAATCAATCTGCATGTACGTGGATCCCGTCCACTCGTCACCCAATGACAAAACCATCATGCATGTAAATATCATCAGCATATGCATGGAAATATGAGGATATAAACCACCTGTGTCCCTCGCGACACGTCAAAATCATGGAACCGGAGTGCCCAGCATCGACACTCGAAAACATCATGAAAACTGTGCCCAGCATCGGCACGTAAATCCTCATATATCGGGCTCCGTCGGTCCAGATCGGCCCAGAGGCTCTGTCAGCGGTATCGGCCCTCGGCCCCGGCAGTACGCCCATATCCATCTATCGACTCTGGTCGGTATCCTCCGGATAACCGCCAGGTCCAACAAAATCACCGGTAGGTACTCGCCACCCAGCCAGGCTCATCGTCTACTCCACTAAAAACATTTCTTGCCCCGAGGAACCATACCGGGTCCACCATGTACCCGCAATCGGCCTCATCCGCCTCCTCGAATTGGGTTTCACATGTCGCTCTCAGCACCGAGAAAACACATGGTGGACGCACTGAAATATCATATCACGGGTAACCGGGTTTTTAAAACAATTACATATCCTCTTTGAAACACCCACAGTTCCCAAAACCAGAAATATCATGGAAACAGCATATCTCAATGCGTATAATCAGAAAGCAGCATGTATGTGACATATAGCAGAAAGGTAAGCATATCAATATGTCGTGTAAGGGTCATATCCTGAATGCAACAGTACTACAGTGTAGTGACATGGTAATTATCGATGATGAAGTGTGTGAGCCGGCAGACAAGTGTACGTGGAACATACGCATCATCGATAATGGTGCTGGTGTCCTAGCAACATGACTGAAATATATCAACAATATAAGTGATGCAATGCAAACAGCATGAATGTGCGGAATCGAGTAATCAACGCAACAGTAGAGAACCTGCCTCAATAGATATATCATGCAACCTTGCCTTTTGAAATAAGACAAATCAGGGCATTTGGTAAAATAAGGGCTACGGTGTTTTAAGAAAAGATGCGCCTTTTGAAAATATCCGTATAAACCCTTTTTCCTATCTTTAAAATATCCCTGATTCGTTAGTTTTGAAATAGGTATGACTCGGGTCTAGTCTAACGCCTACTATGCGAACTACGAACCCACAATCAAGTCAATAGAGAGGGGTATGGAAACCGCCTAAATCTGAGTCGATATCACACTATCTCATCACATGACAGGTATCACTACCATCATATCACATCTCCAATACGAACTCTGTCATGTCGCCAAATCTCACGGCCTCAATCGAATCTGATCGACTCATCTCAATCCCAAGTATCATCCTCAAATCTCGTATATGAACACATAGTCCCATACCCATGTGTAGATATACACACCATCATATGCGCACAGATATATGAAAGAATGTATGCAAGTATGTGTGTATGCGTGAGTGTGGGTGCAACCACTACTCTAGGGTTTCGCACTATACTCAACCAATACATCCTTATCACCAATAATCCAGTATTACTATCAATAATCCTAAACAACACATAATAAATATATGTGTGTATACGTATTCGTATACATCACCACGGACTGCAGGGGTGCTATAAGCCATCCACCCGACTTCTCCCCGTAGATATAATCTACTCACCTTGCTTCTCATGTGTCGGTGCCGATGTCGCCATCTTCATCTTCTTTGCCTCAACATCTCGTAGGGTACCTACAAGTATATCACAACGCTAAAGCACATGAAAACCACATCGGAAACCAAAATAGCACACTCTACCCGCATAGGTAAAAACCTATCGACTCGCATGTAAATACGTTCAATATCCACTTGTCGTTGACGTCCAAACGCCACCCGACAGGAATGAATCACCAAATACCAAAATCCATACTAAAACAAGTCGTAAATCATACACCAACTCAAGCAAATCAACCCAGATTTCACCCTAGATGGAATCAGTCAAAACTAGACATACCCAGGGTCAAGAATAGAGGAAATGGGGCCATGCACAAAAATCGAGGCAATTCCCTCCTGCTCTGGCCGTAATTTGCGGCCAGAAGGGAATAATTGGCGGCCTCACCTTGGAGTTGGGGGCTAGGGTTTGGTGTGGTGGTTCTATGGTGCCTGCACATCTCACTGTCAACTCAGTTTTATTTTTAGGGTCTCTGGGTGATAGCAGATTCCACAAAACACTTCCAGATTTACAGTTTTCCCCGATATCGATTCCGTAATTCCGTATTCTGGTTTCAAGTTCAGGTTTGGGTCCAAATTAGCATCACACAAGGGAATCTAAGGTCACCACAATCCTCAATTCCATCTTTGATTTCAGTTTTACCCTAAACCCTAACTAGAAATCTCTAAAGTCCACAAACAACACATTATCGATATGAAACTAGAATAGATGCACAAGGAAATGAAATACTAATCTAATAGGTGCAGAAATTACCTCCTTTGGCAACTCAAGAAAATTCTTGAGTTGCTCAAATTCCTCCAAATCCAATCTTGCTAGGTTCAATGTGTAGCTGGTGAGCTTGGGAGTAAGTTTTGTGAAGTGGGAATGGGGTTTTGGCTTGGATTTCATGGTGGATCTAAGGTTTCATGAAGAGGGAGAGAAAGGGGGAGAGGGAGCAGCAGCAGCTCAGCTCAATGGGAGAGGGAAAGGAGAGAGAATGAGAAGGGGAAAATGATGGGGTATGGTTCAAAAAGGTGAAGGTTGACTTGGTCCCTTTCTCTCTCTCATCATACTACTTTTTTTCCTTTTCTTTTCTTTTCTTTCTCACTCCAATAGTGCATCCAAAAGAACCATGGCAAAAGAAATGTAACACAAGTGTAACAAGTGTGGAAAATGATATGTGCACATTTTTGCACAAAAATGCTAAAAATCCAATTAGCGATTTTTAATCGCGATTAGCACTAAATTAGCATATAACTAATCTTTAAAACTTTAAAATGGCATAATTCCATAAAATACCTTATTTTAGAGATTTCCATAATTTCCCCCCATTTATTTGTATTTAATTATACCAGAATATTAAAATATTCTTTAAAATAATATTAAATTATAAAATTTCCCAAAAATCATATTTTATTATTTTGAAAACGTTACATGATGTCAAACACCAATGGATATGGGATCATCCATCGCCCATCATATGGGTCAAGAAGCGCATACGCTAGTCTACTCTGGAGTATCGATGTCCTGTCTCGGTACTCCCACGACTAGGAAAATTTAAAGGATGTACTTGGCGACTACACTGTCCCCACGAGTATGATCTGCATCATAGTCCTGGTAATCATGTACTCATCCTAAGGTCTTTATCAACATGTGACATAGAGACAATCAGAGTACATGTTAATATAAAGAGTAACCAGATAGCATACTATCATGTCGAGCAAGAAAGTCCTCCCAATATATGTCCAAGCATCCACTACAATATAAAACGTATGTACAGTAATGGCCTCTAGGGCATACATATAACTAACTATCTCCCACTTGCACTAGGGCCATCGGTTGTAGTATCTCATACCCAACAATAAGCTGTGGTTGAAGTATCTCATACTCAACCATCCTATAAAAGTCTCTACTGAGAAATAGGCCTTTGTGAGTGGATCTGCGATGTTGTCCTCTGTGTCTACTCTCCTAACCTCGATCTCCCTCTAGATCAACCATCTCCATGATCAGGTGATACTGCCTAAGAATATATCTGGATCACAGATGGGACGGGGGTTCCTTGGCATCAACCACAACTCCATTGTCACATAATGGCAGGAACGAAGTTCATCTCATGAACTTATATATATATATATCCAGACTGCCTCTTTGGTAGCATCCTTGGTAATGTTGTATCTTGCCTTTAATCGTCTAGTAAGTCACGGTATTTAGCTTGGAACTCTTCCAACATACCGTCCCTCCACTGAGGGTAAAGACAATGCCAGCGACTGACATTCAGTCGTCCTTATCACCCTGGAACTTTTCCAGTGATTCTTCCCAGGATCGATTGATACCATCTCACTACGACTAGTGAGAATCCTAACATCCAATTAGATCTATCTCATAGATCCATAACTTAGGATTTAGGAGGTATCACCTTGATCCTATATGGAGAATCTTTGTGATAAGAGGAGATTGACCGAGCGTAGCATAGGAAACTACTTCCCTATCAAGAGTATGTCATCCACGTACTATACGAGGATCACCACCATACTCCCTACTACCTTTTTGTATATACTAGGTTCATCTACCTTTTTGTATATACTAGGTTCATCTACCATTTTGATGAAGTCAAACTCTTTGACTACCACATCAAAACAGACGTTCCAACTCCGCGATGCCTGATTTATCCCATAAAACATCATGCTCACGTTTCCGCTGCTCCCACTGTCTACGAAGCTCTCTGGTGTGTGCTTATAGACGTTCTCTTCCAAATCATCATTTAGAAAAGTTGTCATGACACCCAACCGCCAGATATCGTAGTCATGGTATGTAGCCGTGGCAAGTAGGATCTGGATGGACTTAAGCATAGCTTTGAAAGTCTCAACTTTTCCATGTACACCAAGTAATCTTCTTAAGATATACTTGCTCCTGATGGGGATTTAACCCTTCAGATAAAGCAACCAAAGTCCATACTTTGTTGGCGTATAAGGATTCCATCTTAGATCACTAAGCATCCAGCCATTCTCACAGATTTCCCACTCCTGATGGCCTGCTCGAAACTAGTTGGGTCATCATCTCATGATGCAATCCTCTCTCTCACTGTCATAGAGAAACCGAAGTATCTCTCAGGTGGATGAGGAACCCTACCAGATCGGCGGAGAGGCTGAGGTTCGTTGGAAACTAATGAATCCTCCGGGTTTACGAAATCATCAGCTGCAGTTTGTATAGCAGGAACTCCTTCCAGTTCCACCACATAACCACTAATTTATTTCCAAGAAATCCATTTTTTCTCAAAAAGTGGTATGCCGGGAAATAAAACATCTTTTGTTCCTCGGTGTGGTAGATGATATTCCCTTGAGAATGCTTGGGATATCCAACAAACTTCCACAGAACTGATCTTGCCTTGAGCTTGTCCGGATTTTGCCTTTGACATAGGCCGGACAACCCCAAATCCTATCTTCCTCAAGAGATGGGCTCTTCCTATACTATATCACATATGGAGTGGTAGGCATCTGATTTGGTTGGAACCCTATTCAATAGGTATGCAACTTCTCAAGTGTATAACCCTAAAAGAACATAGGCAACTCAGTAGTACTCATCATAGAGCACACCATATCACATAGGGTGCGATTGCTCCGCCCCGATACACCGACGTGCTATGGTATATTCGGAGGAGTAATGCTGAGAGAGAATCTCATTCTCCATTAGAATAGTCCAGGAATTCCGTGCTCAAGTATTCTCCTCCTTGATCTCATCAAAGGACATATTACTTATACCCAGTTTTTGGTTCTCTACTTCTAACTTATATTCTGTGATTATCTCAAAAGTTTCGGACTTGTGTTTCAACAGGAACATATGTCTGAATCTTGAGAGATCATTAGTGAATATATCGAACTAAAAAGAACCTGTCCTAGCATATGTAGACATGGGACTATCATACATCATCATGTATCAATCCCAAGAGTTCACCAACTCTTTCTCTGTTTCCAATAAATGGAGCTGTGGTCCCCTAACCCATCCACCATTTCGTAATATCGTCTATCTTTCATCTTATCTTTGTGACATGACTAGCAAGTTTTACAAGATGTAAATCCAAACTAATTTAAATATGCATCTTTATGTTACTTTAGCTAGTCGGGTCGCATTGATATGACCTATTCTACAATGCCTCAAGAAGGATTCGTTCATTTCTGAACACTTCCTCTTGTGTGTATTCTGTACGTTAAGAACTGTGGTTTGATTTAGAACGTCTATGCTTTTAGATAACGTGCCTGAACTGATCAACTCTTGATATAGGAAATGTTCAAAACATTATCCAACAATACAAAATTATATCCTTCTTTACTAATAAAGAGACTAATATGATGTTGTATATCAGGTTCGGTATCTAATAACATTCGTTCAGAATCAATGTATTCTGGTAATACAGGGTGATAACTGCCAACAGACTTGGCTGCAACACTTGCATCATTTCCAACTCTTGAAACTTATCACACATTCTCAGTTCTCTACCTTTCTGTAGCCCATGTAACAAATTACATTTGCGGGATCCTGATCCGGTATCTCATACCCAGGACGTAAAGGTTACTGAGAAACTGTTCTTGGTAATGAACACACCCGAAGAAGATGCATCAGCATGCACTTTCTTCGTTTGGATGGCACGGGAATTCTGGTAATCCCCTATTTCCTGCTCTGTCTTATAACAATTATAAGTTGGAGCGGGACCAACGTTCCCTATCGCAGTATAACAAGCGGGTTTGGTCAATACATCCGTATTATTATCTTGATTAAGGCGTGACATGGTTTCTACCTGGAGAGAGATAGAAGAAAACACTCAGCGTATGCTCTTGCAAGATTAGATTGGTTATTAATATATCTAATCAGGATGTCTCCCACTGTTTTAGTCAAATCTTCCATCAAACCCTAAAAGGAAAGACTAGCCGGGATTAATTACACCTAACAAGTTCGCCAATCTTTCAGCCAGGCCAGTGCCGGTACTTTGAGGGAGGTTTCCCGTTCTTTCGCACGGACCTAATTAAAGTAAACCTCGTTTTCCCAGAGGCTTAACCCCGTTGACACCTTTCTAGACGCCTACTTGATTGGCTAATTGTAATGTGTAAAACTCTCCCAGGAGTAACTCTTACTCGCAGCGGGTATCGGGATCCAACTATCTCATAGAAGGTATGCAATCTCATTGCAAATTTCAACACTTGAAATCCCCGATAATATTTTGCCCCAAGCGATCTATGACCTTGACTAATTCAACAAACAATAGACCGCAAGTAAAGTTCAACCCGTCATTTCCCGATTGAATTAATCCTACCCGCACGACCCTTGACTAAGTGAACAAGGCCGCACGACTACCCTAATCCAATCGCATCATATGCTTTACAGATAAGCACTAATCAGCTACCGCACACTACGCCTTGACTAAGTCAACAAACACAGCACGAATACCAAAGACTACTTATCTGAAATGACAGAGGGCTACGACCGGTTTTTTAAGAAAACCCTTTGCGTAATGAACTTTATATCGTTGTAGAATCGAGTGATTTTGAATGGAATGTTTTTTAGGCCTTTTCTAGTTTTGCCAAAGAGGTCACTCCCGGTGAAGGGATCTCGGCTCTTTCCTTATCGAATAAGGTGCAGGATATTTCACAAATACCACTATGCAAAGCAAAAACTATAGAAACAATCAAAAGATAAACCGAGTTTGTAGCATCTGCTAGTTTCGCTAAAGAGGTCACTCCCGGTGAAGGGATCTTGGCTCTTTCCTTATCGAATAAGGTGCTGGATGTTCTATAAGGAACACCGCTATGCAAAGCAAGAACTAGAGCTACCTGTTTTTGAGATAAGTTTCTACAACATCTTTAGGTTTCTTTTAGTTTCATTAATCTCATTAATGAAGTCCCATTTTATTATACTTCACAAGCATCACATTTAAAACGAAATCAACAATATACAATATATATCTCATATATATAATATAAACATTCGTCTCAGGCAGTAATATGATCTCATCACAGAACATTGCAGGAGAAGATAACATATGAAATATTGGATATACTAGGATTTCCATATTTTATGCAAGCCTGTATAAAACGCGGATTCCACGGTCTCGATGAATAGCCAAACCCACATCCCTAGACCCCTACGAGAGTGGCAAGAAACACTGCCAATTCTAGTGTTAGGAGACTCGGTCTCGACTCCTCGAGATGGTCTCCCACTGGACCCTAGAACCCGTTTACTTATGCTCCCCGCCTTGGGTCTACATAATGCGGAAAAGTAAATAATATACAATGGTGACATCATCCTCAGCCCGGAAGTGTCCCAATAAAAGAATATTACATACAATGAATTTTACATGAATGAAAAAAAACTCTCATCTCACATAAAACCCTCGGCTATTCAAAACGCGACTATCCAATACAACATATCACGGCAACACTTAATATCTCATATCATCAACGTAAGCAAGTATGCGTATCCCAATTGTCATTGATTTATAGCAACGAAACCGGCGATACACCACATACTACGCTTACGGTCAAAGAAAAGAAAGTGTAAAACAACAACAGTTGGAATCCGCAATCCATAGACATCTCATGCCTAACCAAATGAATTCCTTAGACATCGCATGCCTAACAATTATAAACTCCGCATTTTAGTCTCGATCTCGAAAACACTTTTCAATATCAAGTCGAGTAATTCAACAAGATTCCCGACATCCTGATCGAATGCTCGTCGCAAACTTTAGTAAATGGCCGCACCTCAGGACGTCGTCGACGAAGTGCACTAAGGCGGAACACCGCTGCCGCGAGCACCCGGACGGATGCTTTTGGCGACGGGGTTCTCCTACAGTCACTTGGTCGGGGCTATGGGGCGTGGCTATCTAATAAGTTTACCCGGCGAGTATCCGCGTACACTACGTGATTGCGACGGTCTTTTGATCAAATCAAAATCCCGTGGCAACCGATCAAATGAGACTAAACTGCTAAATTTACAACATTCAAATTAGTTATCTCATAACTTCTTGTGGATTCCAAATATTGTATCACATTCCAGATAAATAGACAATGTTAAACTTTCCGATCGAATAAACAAACACCCAAGATTTCCCAAATAGCTCAACACTTGAGCGGAGTTTAAAATCATCTATCACATGCCACAGTACCAATGGTCCAGCCATAAAAGGGTCAAACCAACGCCTCACATGTGGCAACGCCGTACTGCCCCAAACCCTAAGGTTTAGAGGCGGTTCAGACGGTCACATAATCGAGTAAAGGTTTGTGTTCTTCTAGAGGGTCCACCGCGTTACTTGCATGATTTTCCGGAAGTTTCAAACTCGTGAAAAAAAATCCAACACTTGAAAATTTTCCGACAGGGGAAAAAGTGAGTTATTGATATCCGTTCGAACTTTTTAACACGTTCTAAAATTACCCGGAAAAAACTTAAACGAAGTTAAACTTTCCGATCGAATCAACGAATACAAAAGATCTCCAGAAAACACAACACTTGAGTAACATTAAAAATTCCCAGAAGCAAGTAGAAATTCCTACGGATGTTACTGTGCAAAAAGTAAACCCTAATTCTCCTTTTTGGCCATGGAACCGCCGCGCAAGGCAGGGTATTGCCGCGGTTCCGCGGCGCTTTAAAGGTATTATGGTCTCGTTTTTTACAGTAATCCTTAGAATTCCCTGCTTAATTTTCTGAGTATTTTTAATAAAGAAAAAGTCAACATTTTTAAAAATTTCCAGAGAGGGGTGTAAAATGGGGTTTCGGGGTTCGATCGGACTTTAAATATCGTCTAGACTTCGCCTAAAGCTCTAGCTTGGCTCTGTTACCACTGTAGGTTTACAAGGCACTCTCACAAGGTTATAAAGGCATCAACCATGACAGAATCAAATTTTTTAAGTGCCGAACAACCCTAACCAAGATCTTAAACTAGAGATTAGGTGAAACAATAGCAAGTAAACAACTTTACTTCTAAGAGTTAGGGATTACAACCTTTGTAGTTCGTTCCTTCACTTCTAAAGCTCCATATTGAGGTCCCTTCACTGCGATCATCGAGTACCCAGACTCTAGAGAGGCTCGATGAAGAGAAAGATGCAATCTTGCTTCCGATCTTCAATAAGAAAGATGATCTACCTTGAAGAAACTCAAATCCAAGCTCTTGCTTTGCTAATCAAGTATTAGAAAACCAAACACCCTAATCTAAGCGGTTAGAATAGATGAGGATGATGAAGTAGGAATTTAGCACTCTTTTGTTTTCTTTTTCTCACTCATTTTCATCACATTTGAAAAAGCTAGAAAGCTTTTCATCAAAAAGGAGGAAGAAGAAGAAGCAAATCAATTTGTGATGAATAATGAATTGTGTGTGTGGTTAGAAATGCAACCATGGGTTAAGTATGAAGACTTAACCCATGTAGAGAATCAACTATGGTTAAAGGGTTGGGTTGGGTTAAAGAAATATCTTTGCAAAATATCACAAAATATCAAGGTCAAAGTCAAAGTTTCAAGAAGCTTCTTGAAAGCTTCATGAATGCTTAACCCTAATCCAAACCCTAACCATATTTAAACTCCACAAATCATGTTTAATTTATAACCATAACATGTTACAATATTATATATCACATATACAATATTTTTTGTAACAAAATAAAATAATACAATTAACATATATCGCATATATATCAATGTATTACCCGAGTGAGAAAAAGAATCTTTAAGTGAGCTTATATTAGTTAATGTAATTTAATATATCAAATATATAATTATACATTAAATTATCGAATCAACATTTGATCCGATAATCCGGCTATTTCACAAATAACCGACTGATATAATATGTATCAGTTCATCGAATCAACACTTGATCTGATGACCCGGCTATATCACATATACCCGGCCGATATCTCATATCGCGAGAATCTAATACGATATCGCATACTCATATTATTCCCGGTCCCACACATGTCACATATGCGCTCCTACATCGTTTTCCCTGAGCCAGGAAACCTCTGTGTAGGACTCTAAAGAATCATCAATACGCCGGCAGTAGGTGATGATCATATCAAACACCCACAAGCTGCAAGCGGTCAGCCAAACGTAACAGCCACCCAGGTATTGAGCAATCAGAAGATTAACAAGTAAGCATGTACATTCTCCCGTGAATCCAACCAGTAACATTCCCGTGCAGTCCGGTCTCTTCGTATGATATGTCGCATATCTCGCCTAGGGGTTGTAAAACGTCAGACCCCGGTAGCTTGATAAGTCGTGTTGATATGAGGTCCATAACAGTTCGAGAAACTACTGATAACACTTACCAGTATATCTCAGCAACCCTGGCCAGGGATTTCCAGTTATAGCCAATCGAACACAGCACAACATCAACTCCCTATACCGGAAGAGAAGAAACCCCTCCAATCGCTCATTGCCTCCATGTGATTCGGGACTGTACCCAAAAGCCACCTTTTTGCACGCCCTTTTGGACATGGTATGATGGAAATCAAAGCACAGTGGGAATCACACAAGACTCTATGACGATCTCGGGTCAACAGACTAACCTGTACCAGTGTCACTAGAGAACTGCCATCTGACGTGAGGTATAATACGATCTGGGAGTTCTCGGCGAGTCCGTCCAGTGTACCCAGTCTCCACTGAGCACCCGTATACCTTCTCTGATGTCAAACCCCAATGGATATGGGATCATCCATTGCCCATCATATGGGTCAAGAAGCGCATACGCTTGTCTACTCTGGAGTATCGATGCCCTGTCTCGGTACTCCCACGACTAGGAACATTTAAAGGATGTACTTGGCGACTACACTGTCCCCACTAGTATGATCTGCATCATAGTCCTGGTAGTCAAGTACTCATCCTAAGGGCTTTATCAATATGTGACATAGAGACAATCAGAGTACATGTTAAGATAAAGAGTAACCAGATAGCATACTATCATGTCGAGCAAGAAAGTCCTCCCTATATATGTCCAAGCATCCACTTCAATATACAACGTATGTACAGTAATGGCCTCTAGGGCATACATATAACTAATAGAGAATCCTTGTGATAAGAGGAGATTGACCGAGTGTAGCATAGGAAACACCTTCCCTATCAAGAGTATGTCATCCACGTACTATACGAGGAAGACCACAATACTCTTTACTACCCTTTTGTACATACAAGGTTCATCTACCATTTTGATGATGTCAAACACTTTGACTACCACTTCAAAA
Source organism: Agapanthus africanus (assembly GCA_030015575.1). Classification (NCBI taxonomy): domain Eukaryota; kingdom Viridiplantae; phylum Streptophyta; class Magnoliopsida; order Asparagales; family Amaryllidaceae; genus Agapanthus; species Agapanthus africanus. The sequence continues at coordinate 378,631,886 of JASDDO010000012.1, forward strand.
CAGATGTTCCAGCTCTGCGATGCTTGCTTTAACCTGTAAAGCAACTTGCACATGTTTCCGCTGCTCCCACTGTCTACGAAGCCTCTAGTTGTGTACTTATAGACGCTCGCTTCTAAATCACTATTTAGATAAGCTGTCATGACATCCAACCGCTAGATATCGTAGTCATGGTATGTAGCAATGGCAAGTAGGATCCGGATGGATTTAAGCATAGCTACTAGAGAAAAAGGTTCCATCATAAACCACACCTGATCAACGACGAAAACCTTTTACAATAAGTCTAGCTTTTAAAGTCTCAACTTTTCCATCTACACCAAGTAATCTTCTCAAGATATACTTGCTCCTGATGGGGATTTAACCCTTCAGACAAAGCAACCAAAGTCCATACTTTGTTGGTGTACATAGATTCCATCTCAGATCACTTAGCATCCAGCCATTCTTACAGTGTCACTATTCATGATGGCCTGCTCGAAACTAGTTGGGTCATCATCTCATGATGCAATCCTCGCTCCTACTGTCATTGAGAAAACTGAAGTATCTCTCAGGCGGATAAGGAACCCTACTAGATCGGCAGAGAGGCTGAGGTTCGTCGGGAACTATTGATTCCTTCGGTTCTAACAAATCGTCAGCTATAGTTTGTATAGCTAGAACTCCTTCCAGTTCTACCTCATGACCATAAATTTCTTCCATAAAAATTCCTTTCCTAAAAAGGTGGCATGCCGAGAAATAAAACACCTTTTGTTCCTTGGTCTGGTAGAAGATATTCCCTTGCGAATGTTTGGGATACCCAACAAACTTCCACAGAACAGACATTGCCTCGAGCTTTTCCGGATTTTGCTTTTAGACATATGCCGGACAACCCTAAATCTTAACTTACTTAAGATATGGGCTCTTCCCATACCATATGTCATATGGAGTGATAGGCACATGATTTGGTTGGAACCCTATTCAATAGGTATGTAACTTCTCGAGTGCATAATTCCCAAAAAACAAATAGGCAACTCAGTAGTACTCATCATAGAGCGCACCATATCTAATAGGGTGTGATTGCTGTTGGAGATAGTGCCCTCAGATTCAATTATTCGATCACAGGCACGTGATTACAATGATTGATGGAGGACCTATCCCGATAGGACAGTCTTACTCGAGATGATAGTATGCTATCCGGTTTACCTTTATCATCGTGTACTGCTTTAGGTGACCTGACAAGTCGCTATTACACGTTGATAGAGCCCCTAGGATTCTTGCTTGACCACCAGCAGTATGATGGCGATCATATACGTGGGAGCTGTCAGTCTATAAGCATATCCTTAAATGGTCCCTAGTCGTGTGAGTTTCGAGATAGGGCATCGATACTCCAGAGTAGACTAGTGTGTACATTCGAGACCCCGACGAGGGGCGGTGGCCGGTCTCACAAGCCACTGGTGTCAGTTCGTTCACCTAAGATGTATACAGGTGCTCATTGGGTTATGAGTACACCGGACAGGACTCGCCGGGAACATGCAAGTTGGTCATATACCAGACGTCAGATGGCAGTTCCCTGGTGACATGTGTGCAGGTTAGTTCATCGACCTGGGGATCGTCATTTGTCTTGTGTGAGTTCCCACTATACTTTGATTACTACCCTACCACGGCTCAAAGGAGTCGTGCAAACAGGTTTTAGTTGGGTACAGTCCCGAGCCACATGGAGGCAGTGAGCGTATCTTCAGGGGTTCGTCTCTCCCGGTATTGGGGGTGAGGTCGTGCTGTGTCTAGGAGAGCCATTACACAAAGCCCTCGGCCGAGGCAAGGAGATTTACTGGTAGATATTCCAGTAGTATCTCAGGGTGTTCTGGGCTACACTCCGACCCGACTTGTACCGCTTTTGGGGGTCTGACTTTTACCAACCCCCTAGGCCCGCCATGCAATGCTCATAGACGAACGGACCGGACTGTACGGATATTGTCATTGACAGGCTCAGTAGGGTTGTCAGGCTGAGTTCGCTCACAGACGTCCCTTTTAGTCAATACCTGGTAGCCCGTTACGTATTGGCTTATACCTCTGACGTGCTAGTGGTTAAATCCACAACCAAGGTGTTGACGAGTCTTTAGAGTCCCCCATATTCAGTTACTCAGCTTTCGGGCGAAAGGTTGTAGAGGCCGTATGGAGATATGGCAAGGTCCGATCAGATACGTGCGGTATTGCACGGATCAGGATCGGACAGTTTGTACTATAGGCCGTATGGATATATGGCAGGGTTCGATCAGATACGTGCGGTATTGCACGGATCAGGATCGAACGGATATTACTAGCCGGCTTTGGTTTAAGTCGGATCCTGGTATAGTACAGTGTAGATTTTGTCTCATTGCATTTGTATTTCGGTCGGAATACAAATGCGGGTGTGTATGCACAGTATCGGGGTTTTCCTGTAATTTATTACAGGACCAGTTTTCTGGAGTTGCCAGTTTGTTTTCCGTTTCGGCCATTTTCCATTGTATCGTTCATTGGCCGAAGATTGGTGGAGGAGGGCTTATTTGCATTGTTGCAAATAAGTATTTGTGGAGGGGTCTTTGCATATTGTTTTATCATGACAATTCTTCTTTGACCTTTTGACTTCATGATGGTTCATGATAGGTGGACCATACCTTGACTTTGTGTTGTTGATGGGAGATGATTTGGTTGTTGAGTGTTGGTGTTTCTTGGTAATCATGTTCTTTCATGATCACATTTGATTCCTCTCTCTCTCTCTTGCATGATATGAGATGGCTCCCATTATTTTTGAGACCCTCCCTCATTCTCACTCTCCTTCTCCTCTAGTGATGGCCGGCCACCATGAGGGTGGGCTGTCCAAGTTTTTGGGGTGTGGGGTTTTGTTCATTCCATGTTCCCAAAATCCCCAAAGTTCCTCCACATTGTTCTTGTATCATCCCTCCACCAAAATGGCATCTCCATAAACCCCAAATGAGACATAGTAATCCACACTACATTCTACAGCAAATCTTGGGCACGTCGACTAGCCAGCTTCGTGCCCGAGTTGCCTCGGCATTGAGGTGGGAGCCCGTAAAAGAAGTAGGCGATGTGGTGCACTTCCGGCGACGAGGTGGAGACCGGAGCTTCCGTAGGAGATCGGGACGACGACGAGAAGACCGGAGGACTTGGATCAGTCGGTATATCTCTTTTCCCCCTCTTGTAGTTTGCTAGGACTAATTAATGGTTCGATCCGGGTATTAGTGCGCGGCGGTTTGCCAGTTCAAGTAAAATTAAAGTTTATCACCGCTTCCGCATTTGGCCGTCGGATTGACGGCCGGGGCGCCGCCGTGCACTTACAGTGGTATCAGAGCCTCGCCATTAACTTAGTCTAGCTTGGTTTAATGTGTTTTGCTTTTCCGATCGACCAAAATTCCAAAATCCGCATTTTTGCTTGCATCAGTTTTCTGTTAAAATTTTTTGGTGTCCAAAAATTTTTCAGGTTACAGAAAAGCGATCTACTAGAAAAGATAAGAGTTCTGTGAAAATTTGATGCAGTAACTCTACAGTAGGAGCGCGGAACCGCGGCCAAACCCCCCTTTGGGCCGCGTTTCCGCCGCACACTGTTGGGTTCCCTGCACCAAATTTCTACAGTATCTTTCTGGGGTTAAAATTGGGGTTTTGGAATATTAAACTTGGGCCCAGAATTTCTGTGAGTGCTACAGTATTGCTTGGGGGCCCACTTGTTAATTTTTTGATCGATCGGATATTTTAAACACATTATTTCACAGTATTTACATTATATCTGCGACCGTGAATGTCACTTGATCGGTATATCCGGTCTAACTGCTATAGCCCGGTTAGACGGATTTGCGAACGTGACTTTCACGTTGATGTTCTGTTTTTGCTGTGATGTTGCGGATCGGTCGTGGGGGATAGCCTGGATGCAATGCTAGTACAGTTGTGGTTGTATTATGTACATTTGATTTTGCGGGGCGAGCGTCCGACATGTGGACTGCCGTCACTGCCTGATTGTATTATTATTTTGGGGCACGGCCAGGTTGCGGTCGATGCACCCGTTGTATGTATATTTTACTTTCTGTATTAGGATTACCCCAGGAGGAGTGCACGGATAGCCGGGTTCTAGAGGGCAACGGGCCCGCATCTCATGGCATTGAGACGGAGGGGGCTTCACTCTAGGATTGGCGGGCTATTCGCCGCACTCGTAGGGGGTACAGGTTGACCCAGGAGGGGTGCCCAAGTTGCCGGATTCCGTGAAGTGCTGGGTGGTCCATTCACGGTACTGAAGGGGGCTGCCTCGCTTCAGGTTTTGGCGGGTGACTTGCCGCGCCCGTAGGGGTCTAGGATTTCATTGCACAGGCTATCCACACGACCAGGGGAACGTCGGGTTTCAGTAGTGGCTCTGTGAAACCCGGGGATCCCAGATATCTGTATTGTTCTGTGATGCTGTACATTTTCTGTGATGTTGCATTTTATCACGCCTTGAGCGAATATAATATATTGGTATATATATTAGTAGATGTTGTATATGTTTTACATCCGCGCTAGTCCAGTCCCCGCTCTGTCGTTAGTTAGCTAACCTAAAGGGTAATGACGGGACCCAGTGGCAAATGCGGATGGCATATACATACATCAGTATATTTTCGTTCTTTGTGTTGTGATCAATTGATGGGACTGCGTTGATTCGGATCAATGCAAGTTAAAAACAAACCTCATCTGATGTTGTTGGAACACTTTTCAAAAAGCTGTTATTGCAAGGACGTTCTCTTTTGTTTTGCATCGTGGTATTCAGTTGGAATATCCTGCTCCTCAGTCGACGAGGCAAGGGCCGAGATCCCTTCACCGGGAGTGACCCCTTGGACAGAATTTTGCGTCAGGGCATTAACTTCACTATAGCCGATTACTTTTGCTTTGCACCGTGGTATTCAGTTGGAATATCCTGCACCTCATTCTACGGGGAAAGAGCCGAGATCCCTTCACCGGGAGTGACCTCTTTAGCAAAGGTTTTCGTCACTATATTCTTAAAAGCTATACAGTTCCTTCAACAATATCAAGTTCTTTACGTTAAAGGTTTTTGCCAGAAACCATTCGTAGCCCTCCGTCATTTCATATGGATAGTCAATAGTATTCAAGCTGTGTTTGTTGGCCATAGTCAAGGCACAGTGTTTGGTAGCTATTGGGTGTTCATATGCTGCATAGATAGATGCGTTGGTTTGGGACAGTCGTATAGCCTTGTTGGCCCTAGTCAAGGGCTTGTACGGGTGGGTTCAAATCAACCTGGATAATGACGGGTAGAACCTGACATGTGACTTATGATTTGTTGGCCTTAGTCAAGGTCATAAGAGCATGGGGTAAAAATCACATCGGGAGTTTCAAAAGAACTGAAACTTGCCAGATATGTGCATACCTTCTGGAGTGTGATAGCGTGAGCGGATTCCGTCACGTTATCATGCGATGATAGTTGGATCCCGATTCCCACTGATGAGTTGGTATACTCTTCGGGTGATCCCGACTAATTCTTATTTCAGGTTTGGAGGAGAATTTGACGGTACAGTGGGAGGTTTCCAGATTAGATAAATTGGTAACCATTCTGGTCTAGGATAGAGTGCACGCTGAGTGTTTCTTTTCTCTCTCTCTTCGGCAGCGACCATTGACCCGACCCTAAGACAATGACTCAGTGACCAAGTTGACCGAACCTTCTTAAACACTAGCTTTCGGATTGTCAGAGTTGCAAACCTCATTGCCAATCCTACTTTTACCCTTTTCTCCAGGACACCCCGTATTACTACGAACGTCCACTTCCATTGGACGAAACCATCGTATGGTTAGATACGAACTCGAAGGAATTTATTCGAGGATGGTTTCCGGTTCTGGAGAAAACAGATAGGACTATTCAGTTGTCTTTTCCTTTTACCTTCTCTCAGGTTGCGAGTACTCCTTGGTTTAGGAGTAGTACACCTATTACGCAAATTGGATAGTCTTCTTCCAAACCTTAGGCTGGTGCCGACCGGTAGGGAATGAAGAAAACCAATTAGCCTAACGATGGTGTACAGAAGGTATTGAGTTAAGATAAAGCAAGGGATTAGTAAGAGGGCAAAGTAAATTGCAACAAATATTCACGACCAAACCAAGTATTCCTTCGCCAATCCTAAATCACCTTTGTATTTCTCCAGAACACTCCGTATCACTACGAAGATCCACAGTTTACAGGATACTCCATCGTATGGTTATATACGAACTCGAAAAGAACTTGTTCCAGTTCGGGGATGGATTCTGGTTCAGGAGAAATAGGAATAAGATTTATTCAGGTGTCTTTTATCTTCACCTTCTCTCGCATTGTGAGTGTTCCTAGGATTAGGACAGTACACCCATTATTCTTATTGGATAGTCTTCTTCCAAACCATAGGCTGGTGCCGAACGGTAGGGAAGAAAGAAAACCATTTGGCCTAAAGGGGTGTGCAGAAGGTAATGACTAAAGACATATAAAGGGATTTGGAGAGGTGGCAAGGAATTACACGGTTACAGTTGTGAATCTGGATAATTGAAGATGCATTACTAGGAATACCAGAATACCCCATCGAAACATTTCAATGTTTCAGTCTCACTGTGTACTGTTAAAGGAAAACTGATTTCCCGATTAGACACTTGCTCCAGGGTATGTATTTACCAGGTACGATTCTCACATCTGTATGGTTTTACAGATGATGAGTGGGAGTAGGTTATTGGGAATTGGGTGATCATCCTCATTATATCGGGATTCGTTGTAATCGGTGATATTTGAGGAAGTCACCTGGGCTGTTTGCCGATCGGTAAATATTTGGTTTTGAATATCCGCTTTTATGCACCAATTTCAAATTGATATATCTGTACGTCTATTTTCATAGAGTGAGATATACCTTTCTGAAATTATGTCTATGACATTTACCTATATCAGTGGATGGTTAGGTAAGGAGTATTAAACAGCGGTGTAATTCTTCATAACCATAAGTACAGTTTTCAACCTACGACACACAGTGAATGCGTTATCAGACTCAAGGGAATTATACAGAGTATTGTATGTTGTCCAGAGTCCATCAGGACAGAGGGGTTGGTCCTCGTACTATATTCGGTTTACTTATGACTTCTCTAGTTTTAGACAGGTGTTTCGTGGAAACACAGGGTCCGAATTTTGAGAAGTTATAGGTATTTGAATAGAGTAAAGAACCAGGTGTAGCAAGTATCGGGATTCTTCAAAGCAATCGAAGATGTAGACACTTGTGCATGGTATTCAGTTGATAGTAATGATAAGAGATTTTGCTTCTCTTTCAGGTTATTCATAATTGGAAGTATTCCTAAGTTGAGTAACGCTGATAGGCCTCCTTCCTTTTAGTTGACATGCACTGGAGACAGTTGCATGATTTGAATCTGGTTCAATTAAATCAGTGCCTCTGGTCCTCTATGGGATATAGAACAGTTCGTATCTTAACGATGTTAAGGTACGGGGAGTTGTCCGGCTTATGATTAAAACCAGACACTGGACAACACAAGGCATGTTTCTGTAATGGCTGTTTGTGGGTTGACCCAGGCTATGACGAGGGTTGATTTTCTACCATCTGGATGAACAATAGCAATATTGTTCTAGACTCGCCACAGTTTTATTAAAAATGGATTTTTTCAGAAAACAGTAGTGGGAGTATGGTAGAACTGGAAGTGATTCCAGAACCACAAACGATTACTGAAGATTTGATAAGGAACCTAAAGATTCAATCCGGATTGACATTCCATTTGGCCACTCCGCAGATAAGGTGGGTAACCTCAGGCACCCGAGAGGTACTCCGGTAGCCTCAAGGACGGTGACAGGGAGGTTCTTGTTTACCCACACTTGCCATTGCTGCTGTTCCAGGCTGCGAGACCCGGCAGGAGGATGAGTGTAGCGTCGTTCTGAACTGGCTTAAGAAGTGTACGTCTGTATGACTCTGCCAGAGGGTTGTCGTAGTCAGTGGGAGCAGCGGAAGCATTGGTGGACAGGTAGCTTATGTCTATTTATAGACTAAAGCACCAGTAGCGGAGATAGATCATCTATTTCTGACGTGACAGTCATGGGTTTGACTTCATCAGAATTGGAGATGGATCTGTTGACAAGGTAGTAGGGTGTGATATCCTGGTATTTGGATGACATACACAGAGTAGGAAAAGAAACTCCTATACTACAATCGGTTATACTTTGGTCGTCACACAGTGGTTTCTCCACACAGGACTTGGATATCATATCAGACATACTGGTTACTAGATCTAAGGTTTTAGATCTAGATTTGGGTGGTTTCCCAATCTGGGTACTTAGACAGCATTCTAAGAGTATTTAGAATGGAAGACTCCTGGCACGGTAGTGTACCTGCAGGTGATGGAGTCACCCTCTCTAAAGGTGTCTTACAGACTAAAGCAGAGAGGGATGTGCATGATTGACAGATCACTTGCTTAGGCAATGGAGTCAATCATGAGATGTCAAGTACCACACCAGATGTTGTTCTTGCACTAGATGCAATAAGTTGACATTGATCCAATCCTGGAGAAACAGTCGGAAGCAGTTTTAGAACATAAGTGGATGTTCTAGGGATATGATAACGACAGCCTCGTTCGGGAGACAGTTATCATTCCAGGCTTCCAAGGTGACATGGACGACAAGGAGGTTGTCAGAGTTATAGTTTTCCCTCTGACGAGTGGCAGTATTTTGGACAGGTGGTCCAAGGCAATACTGAGGGTGGCATGGCGCAGGATACAGATTAAGTTCAGTTGACGATACAGTCTAAGAAGTTTGGATTTGGAGTTCATTTATGAGCTATGTCCCATCAGACATCCAGACACATTCTAAGACAGGTATTGCTCATTTCGGGAGATGGGTTTCTCCGCGAACTTGAGATATAGAGAGACATAGAAAGAGACATCAAGGCGGATCCACTCACTAAGGCTATTCCTCGAACGCAATAGTTTCGCAAGCGAGCTTTGTGAGACTGACTAGTAGAGGAGTTGGGTGTTCGGTATCACACGTGCTGTGAGTATGCGACATCGCAATAATTAGCCTTGAGTGCAAGTGGGAGATTGTTCGAGATAGTGCCCTCAGATTCAATTATTCGATCACAGGCACGTGATTACAATGATTGATGGAGGACCTATCCCGATAGGACAGTCTTACTCGAGATGATAGTATGCTATCCGGTTTACCTTTATCATCGTGTACTGCTTTAGGTGACTTAACAAGTCGCTATTACACGTTGATAGAGCCCCTAGGATTCTTTCTTCACCACCAGCAGTATGAGGGCGATCATATACGTGGGAGCTGGCAGTCTATAAGCATATCCTTAAATGGTCCCTAGTCGTGTGAGTTTCGAGATAGGGCATCGATTCTCCAGAGTAGACTAGTGTGTACATTCGAGACCCCGACGAGGGGCGGTGGCCGGTCTCACAAGACACTGGTGTCAGTTCGTTCACCTAAGATGTATACAGGTGCTCATTGGGTTATGAGTACACCGGACAGGACTCGCCGGGAACATGCTAGTTGGTCATATACCAGACGTCAGATGGCAGTTCCCTGGTGACATGTGTGCAGATTAGTTCATCGACCTGGGGATCGTCATTTGTCTTGTGTGAGTTCCCACTGTACTTTGATTACTATCCTACCCCGGCTCAAAGGAGTCGTGCAAACAGGTTTTAGTTGGGTACAGTCCTCAGCCACATGGAGGCAGTGAGCATATCTTCAGGGGTTCGTCTCTCCCGGTATTGGGGGTGAGGTCGTGCTGTGTCTAGGAGAGCCATTACACGAAGCCCTCGGCCGAGGCAAGGGGATTTACTGGTAGGTATTCCAGTAGTATCTCAGGGTGTTCTGGGCTACACTCCGACACGACTTGTACCGCTTTTGGGGGTCTGACTTTTACCAACCCCCTAGGCCCGCCATGCGATGCTCATAGACGAACGGACCGGACTGTACGGATATTGTCACTGACAGGCTCAGTAGGGTTGTCAGGCTGAGTTCGCTCACAGACGTCCCTTTTAGTCAATACCTGGTAGCCCGTTACGTATTGGCTTATACCTCTGACGTGCTAGTGGTTAAATCCACAACCAAGGTGTTGACGAGTCTTTAGAGTCCCCCACATTCAGTTACTCATCTTTCGGGCGAAAGGTTGTAGATGCCGTATGGAGATATGGCAAGGTCCGATCAGATACGTGCGGTATTGCACGGATCAGGATCGGACAATTTGTACTATAGGCCGTATGGATATATAGCAGGGTTCGATCAGATACGTGGGGTATTGCACGGATCAGGATCGAACGGATATTACTAGCCGGCTTTGGTTTAAGCCGGATCCTAGTATAGTATAGTGTAGATTTTGTCTCATTGCATTTGTATTTCGGTCGGAATACAAATGCGGGTGTGTATGCACAGTATCGGGGTTTTCCTGTAATTTATTACAGGACCAGTTTTCTGGAGTTGCCAGTTTGTTTTCCGTTTCGGCCATTTTCCATTGTATCGTTCATTGGCCGAAGATTGGTGGAGGAGGGCTTATTTGCATTGTTGCAAATAAGTATTTGTGGATGGGGTCTTTGCATATTGTTTTATCATGACAATTCTTCTTCGACCTTTTGACTTCATGATGGTTCATGATGGGTGGACCATACCTTGACTTTGTGTTGTTGATGGGAGATGATTTGGTTGTTGAGTGTTGGTGTTTCTTGGTAATCATGTTCTTTCATGATAACATTTGATTCCTCTCTCTCTCTCTTGCATGATATTAGATGGCTCCCATTATTTTTGAGACCCTTCCTCATTCTCACTCTCCTTCTCCTCTAGTGATGGCCGGCCACCATGAGGGTGGGCTGTCCAAGTTTTTGGGGTGTGGGGTTTTGTTCATTTCATGTTCCCAACATCCCCAAAGTTCCTCCACATTGTTCTTGTATCATCCCTCCACCAAAATGGCATCTCCATAAATGTAACACCTTAGGATGTGTTTAGGGAATAATTATATTTAAATAAAGGGTTTTAATAAAAAGTTTACCAAATTGTGTTTTAAATATTTTTCCTAATTTAATAAATATTTTTCCAAAATTTTCCTAGGCTTGCACACACATGTGCATGTAAACTAGGGTTTTTAAATTAAGTTAATACCATAATTATTAACCATGGTGGGTTAATCTTGAGGGTTAAAGCCTTTTGGGTTTTAAGTGGGGTAATTAAGTTAATTAGTTAAATAGAAGTCACTTTAATTTGAATTGGTTTAGGGGTTGACTTGTGAGAGAGTGAGGGGTGCATCATGGCTCAAGCCATGCTTGCATTAAATGAAGAGAGAGAGAGGAGTGGTGACTTTTGGGGTAAATGATTGTTTCCTCTCTTTTCTTTGCTCCCTTAAATCTCACACTCACACACACACCCACATACCTCTCAGCTCCAGCACCAAGCACAGCAGCATGAAGCAACAGCAGTAGCAGCATGAGAGCAACAGCAACAGCAGCATGAGAGTAGCAGCAGCTGCAAAATTCAGTAGCAGCAGCAGTGGGCACCAACAGCCACAGCAGCAAGTGCAGCCCCTCCCCTCCACTTCTTCTTCTTCCTCCAGCTCCCTAGGGTTAAGTATGAGGTATACTTCCTAACTTGCTTCCCTAGTTTGCTTAGTTAGTGTAGTTTTGCATCGGTTATTGGATTTTAGTGCGTTTTAGTGTGTTATGGGGTGTTTAGTGGGAACTTTGTGCTAATGAGGTGTAGATTGGTTTCAGTAGGATGTTTGAGGTTTGTTGAGACCATGTTAACCTAGTTCAACCCCAATTGCACTAAAATACCACCAGTTTCACTATTCGATGCGAAATGTCGTATTTGTGCAAATATGAGCTTTTCTGGATCTGCTTTTGACCCGATGAGATCTGAATGAAATTGAGTTGACTGTAGTGTAGTGGTGATGTACTGATACCATAGTTTTAACCCGACCCCCAAACTGCTACAGTAGGCCGCCGAAATCTTCATTCTGGCCGCAATTTGCGGCCAGATGGGTGGGGTTTTGGGGATTTTTGGGTCCTATAGGTGTCTGCTAGTGTGTAGGGTTCTCTGGTATATATATTTTTGTAAGTTTAGTTCTGTAGAAAAATCTGGGACCAAATACCTATTTTGCCGTTTTTCTAAACCTTCGCGACACGCGGGGTACGTGAGTAGGTTAGGGTTTCTGCGTATCGCGGCGCGTCGGGGTAGTTTCATGGCGCGTGATTACACGTTTTAGCGTATCGCGCACACACGCGATTGGTTTGCGACACGAGTGTCTAGTTGGACCGTAATGTCGCGTTTTTGTGAGATGAGCTTATGTGTGATATATGTTATATGATTCTAGGTTCGCAGGCCAGTGAGACGGACGCCGCGAAGAAGGGAAAGCAAGTTGTTGGATACACTTAGCACGAGGCTCGGTGAGTAGATTTCACATCTACGGGGATATCGCCCGCAAGGCGTTATGCGTTAGGGCTGATAGGACTTTATTACTATATGTTGCACTTACCTCATGTACTGTCATTGCATGTTGCATTCCCTGCTGTATGTATGCTTAGAATTGATAGATCACCGCACCCTTATTGACAGTTCACGTTGCACAAGCACTATCTTGACATGACATATATACTTGATGCATATATCACATCGGATCATTATGCTGTAGCTCATCTTTTATATGACTTGACATGACATTCATACTTGATGCACATATCACATCACATTTACTTGCATATGGGATGGGATTACATGTGATTTCTGGATTTGGGAACCGTGGCACTTTTCAATTATGTAATCATTTAAAAACCCGGTTCGCTTGATATGATATTTTGGGGCGTCACCCCGTGTTTTCTCGGTGCTAGAGGCATGTATTGATAGAGGGCTGACCCGGACTGACGGATGCCCGATGGATTGATAGAGGGCTGACCCGGACTGACGGATGCCCGATGGATTGATAGAGGGCTGGCCCGGACTGACGGACGCCCGATGTATTGAGAGAGGGATGACCCGGACTGACGGATTCCCGATATATATATATACTTTGAGAGAGGGCTGACCCGGATGGACGGATGCCCGATACAGGTTGTTTTGCGTGTCGATGCTAGACACGGGTATTTATGATATTTGTGTGCCGATGTTGGGCACTCGGGATTCTCAGGGATATACAGGATTTTGAGGGCGATGGAGTACCGGCGTTTGGGATGTTGGGATTCGTGGTGCATACATACATATGTAGTCCACCTAGATACTTCATGTAGATACTATGTTCCCATGCTCATCATTCATTATCACATCTCATCCTGTAGCTATATCACCTGAGAGAGGACTTGCATGATTATTATACATAGTGCTTACCTCGCATTGATATCATCTGCTGGCATTTGTTAGAGTAGCGCTGTACGTGCATGCTCGCGATTACCTTTATATGTTATTTCTATTCACGAGTTGGCAACTCACCCCCGTTGTGCCACAGTATTTGCAGGTTGCCCTTGGGAGTAGTCACGGCTGGCTGTTACCGCATCTTTTGGCACAGATACCCTTTTTGAGGCGAGATAGCCTTTTGCTGATAGGTGGGTTTTGTACGGTATCTGTTATCTTTCAGTTGTATATTGATGTATCTAGTATTCTCCATCTACCTTTCTGTATTGACTTAGAGACAGTTGTGAGGACGATATGTATGATTTTATATTCTGGCGTCGAGCTCGCATGTGAGCCGACTTTATTTTATGCAGTTCTACTTTTGGTGGTTATGTCCTTGCTGTACTGTGTATTCTTCGCTACGGCGTCGTATATCTATTGTGATGCTTCATCCATTTTACTTGTCATTTCTGCTACACCTTGCTTTTACCCGACTTGCGGGGGAAATATTTAAAAAAGGAAATGTTATCAAAATTATAAAAGTTTTAACTCTTGAACTTAAAAGGGTTTTCTACTAAATTAATAAGATGTTTTTTTTTTCGGACACGCATGACTGTTTTTACGAAATGTTTTAAATCACTCTATTTTTATTGGTTTGATTTCTGGGTTCGGCTTACTTAGCCGCGTTACGCCTGTAGACGTTGCGTGGTTAAGTGCCGGTCACGAGTCGAAACTCTCGGGTCGTGACAAAGTTGGTATCAGAGCGTAGGTTTTACCTTCGGAGTGTAGGATGACCCTGGTATGATGGAGTTGGTAGCTGCAGCAGGGTAGCGTAGCGTGCGTATGTTCCGCGGCATACTCACGACACGGTACTCCGCCTACGCGACCTTAGGACTTATTGATGTGATCCCTCCTTATATTCTTGCGATTCGATTTCCGTGTTCTTATCGAATCCAAATTTTCTTTCAACCATTATGCCGCCTAAGACTACGAGGGCACAGAGAGCGGCCGAGAGGGCCGAGATTCGAGTTGACTCGTTCGAGACGAGGACTGATCCGGGCAGTATGCCGGTTGTACCCGAGCAGGCTGTTCCTGCCGTGACAGAGCAGATCGCCACGTTAGGGGCTGGTATGCAGGAATTGCGCCAGACGGTGGGATCTAGCATCCAGGAGATGCGCCAGATGATAGGATCGCTAGTTGAGACGCTTCGAGCCCAGCGACCAGAGGTAGCTCCACCCGTTCCAGAGACCGCTATGGTACCTACCGCACAGCCAGTTGCCCCAGCGGCTACGGAGGTGATCACAGTGTCGCTATCAGAGTTCATGAGGCTGAAGCCTCCGGTATTCACAGGCACCGATACAGCCGAGAAGCCACAGTCTTTCATAGACAGGATGGCCAGGATATGCCGTTCCCTCAGATGCGCAGATGCGAGATGGGTCGAGTTCGCGAGCTTTCGCCTAGAAGGTCTTGCGCAGAAGTGGTGTGACTCAGTTGAGAAGGGCAGAGCAGCAGGTCTTCCTCCTATGACCTGGACGGAGTTCGTGACCATATTTCTAGCCCGTTTCCTTCCCCAGAGTGTTAGGGATGCCCGAGCACGCAAATTTGAGTCCTTGCGCCAGACGCCAGGGATGTCAGTGGCAGAGTATGACGTGCTGTTTACAGAGCTAGCAGTCTATGCCCCATATTTAGTGGCTACCGAGGAGTTGCGAGTCAAGAGATTTGTTCGAGGCTTGCTTACACCACTGTTCCTCACGATCAGCGCGCAGCACTACGAGACCTATTCAGCAGCTGTAGACGCAGCCCTAGTAGTCGAGGAGCACCTTGCTGAGACTTCGGTAGTTCCACAGCCGAAGAGAGTTCGTGCGGATACATCGGCACAGAGGCAGCCTTTTCAGCGCCGTGATAGACGTATTGCAGGCAGCAGAGATTCAGGGCGGGGGCCGGTTATTCAGTTCCTATTCCCAGGATGGTCAGCGGTCATCGTCGGGATGTTTTCGCTGTGGGAGTTCTTACCACCGTGTACGGGATTGTCCTGAGTTACCCCGGAGCGAGGCGACAGCACCGCATGTCACATTACCACCTTCACCACCCCAGAGGGCGTTGCCTATCGTACCTACCGTTGCTCCGCGCCAGACTCATACACAGCGAGGTCGTGGGCGTGGAGGAGTTGCTCAGAGGGGGCGAGGTGACCGAGGCAGAGGGCAGCCAGTCGCAGGTGGTGGACAGGCGAGGGTTTTTGCTTTGACACATCAGGACGCACAGGCGTCCAATGCAGTGCTTTCAGGTATCCTTCCTGTATGTTCAGTTGATGCACATGTACTGTTCGATCCCGGATCCACACACTCGTACGTATCCACGCACTTTGTGCCGAGTCTGGGTAGAGAGTCCGGCTTGCTTGATCAGCCGCTTGTGGTGACTACTCCTGTGGGAGAGTCGTTTGTTGCTAGGCACGTGTTCCGATCCTGTACCGTCGGTATTGGCGAGAGAGAGTTGCTTGTCGACTTGATCCTTCTGGAGATGTTGGACTTCGACGTTCTTTTGGGTATGGATTGGTTAGCCACGTGCTATGCTTCTGTGGACTGCCATGAGAAGACAGTTAGATTCTGCTTTCCCGGTGAGTCGGTTTTTGTGGTGTTGGGGGACCATGGTGCCGCCCCTCACAGTGTGATTTCTTCTTTTCGCGCTGGACAGCTTTTGAGGAAGGGATGTCAGGGATTCCTCGCATATGTTTGCGATGCTAGTGCTACACAGGTTCCATTGGACCAGGTTCCGGTTGTTAGCGAGTTTCCTGATGTGTTCCCTGACGAGCTTCTGTTGGAGATAGTGCCCTCAGAGCCAATTATTGGATCACAGGCACGTGATTGCAATGATTGAGGGAGGACCTGTCCCGGTAGGACAGTCTTACTCGAGATGATAGTATGCTATCTGGTTTACCTTTATCATCGTGTACTGCTTTAGGTGACCTGACAAGTCGCTATTACACGTTGATAGAGCCCCTAGGATTCTTTCTTGACCACCAGCAGTATGAGGGCGATCATATAAGTGGGAGCTGGGGTCTATAAGCATATCCTTAAATGGTCCCTAGTCGTGTGAGTTTCGAGACAGGGCATCAATACTCCAGAGTAGACTAGTGTATACAGTCGAGACCCCGACGAGGGGCGGTGGCCGGTCTCACAAGCCACTGGTGTCAGTTGGATCACCTAAGATGTATACAGGTGCTCATTGGGTTATGAGTACACCGGACAGGACTTTCCGGGAACATGCTAGTTGGTCATATACCAGACGTCAGATGGCAGTTCCCTGGTGACATGTGTACAGGTTAGTTCATCGACCTGGGGATCATCATTTGTCTTGTGTGAGTTCCCACTGTACTTTGATTACTACCCTACCACGGCTCAAAGGAGTCGTGCAAACAGGTTTTAGTTGGGTACAGTCCCGAGCCACATGGAGGCAGTGAGCGTATCTTCAGGGGTTCGTCTCTCCCGGTATTGGGGGTGAGGTCGTGCTGTGTCTAGGAGAGCCATTACACGAAGCCCTCGGCCGAGGCAAGGAGATTTACTAGTAAGTATTCAAGTAGTATCTCAGGGTGTTCTGGGCTACACTCCGACACGACTTGTACCGCTTTTGGGGGTCTGACTTTTACCAACCCCCTAGGCCCGCCATGCGATACTCATAGACGAACGGACCGGACTGTACGGATATTGTCACTGACAGGCTCAGTAGGGTTGTCAGGCTGAGTTCGCTCACAGACATCCCTTTTAGTCAATACCTGGTAGCCCGTTACGTATTGGCTTATACCTCTGACATGCTAGTGGTTAAATCCACAACCATGGTGTTGACGAGTCTTTAGAGTCCCCCACATTCTGTTACTCAGCTTTCGGGCGAAAGGTTGTAGAGGCCGTATGGAGATATGACAAGGTCCGATCAGATACGTGCGGTTTTGCACGGATTAGGATCGGACAGTTTGTACTATAGGCCGTATGGTTATATGGCCGGGTTCGATCAGATACGTGCGGTATTGCACGAATCAGGATCGAACGGATAATACTAGCCGGCTTTGGTTTAAGCCGGATCCTAGTATAGTACAGTGTAGACTTTGTCTCATTGCATTTGTATTTCGGTCGAAATACAGATGCGGGTGTGTATGCACAGTATCGGGGTTTTCCTGTAATTTATTACGGGACCAGTTTTCTGGAGTTGCCAGTTTGCTTTCCGTTTCGGCCGATTTCCATTGTTCCGTTCATTGGCCGAAGTTTGGTGGAGGAGGGCTTATTTGCATTGTTGCAAATAAGTGTTCATGGAGGGGATTCTTTGCATATATTTGTATCATGATGGTTTCATGATGGAGCCCATCCCTTGACCTTGACTTCTTGACTTCTTCATGATGGCTTGACTTTTTGAAGTCATCATGCTTGATGATGGTTGTGGTGGAGTGTTGGTTTTAGCATGTTATCATGCTTATGCATGATAGTCTTTTCCTCTCTCTCTCTCTCTCTTGCATGAGAAGAGTTTTTGCTCCCATGATTTTTGATACACTCCCACTCTTTCACTCTCTCCACCACCATATACATGGCCGGCCACATTGAGGGAGTGGGCTGTCCAAAATTCTTGGGGTGGGATTTTTGTTCTTCTAGCTTTGTAAAATCCCACATGTTTCATCTCCACAAGCTCATATCTTTTCCTCCACCAAAAAGGCAATTCCATGAACCCCAAAGTGAGACTTCTTCGCTACACATTCTACAGCGAATCTTGGGCACGTCGACTAGCCAGCTTCGTACCCGAGTTGCCTCGGCATTGAGGTGGGAGCCCGTAAAAGAAGTAGGCGATGTGGTGCACTTCCGGCGACGAGGAGGAGACGGGACATTCCGCAGGAGATTGGGACGACGACGAGAAGACCGGAGGACTCGGATCTGTCGGTATATCTCTCTTCCCTTTCCTGTAGATAGCTAAGACTAGTTAGTGGTTCGATCCGGGTATTAGTGCGCGGCGGTTTGCCAGTTCAAGTAAAATTAAAGTTTATCAACGCTTCCGCATTTGGCCGTCGGATTGACTGCCGGGGCGCCGCCGTGCACTTACAGCTTCCTGGGTTGCCGCCCGAGCGCGATATTTCTTTCTGTATTGATTTGGTTCCTGGCTCGGGGCCTATTTCCATACCGCCTTATCGGATGGCCCCGGCGGAACTTCGAGAGTTGAAGGGCCAGTTGCAAGACTTTCTGGACAAGGGACTTATTCGACCCAGTGTTTCTCCTTGGGGTGCTCCAGTCCTGTTCGTCAAGAAGAAGGACGGCAGTTTGCGTCTGTGTATCGACTACCGGCAGTTGAACAGGGTGACAGTGCGGAACAGGTATCCTTTGCCGCGTATCGACGATTTGTTCGACCAGCTTCAGGGGGCAGGGTACCTTTCGAGGATCGATTTACGATCGGGCTATCATCAACTGCGGGTTCGACAGGAGGACATTCCCCGGACAGCTTTCCGTACGCGCTACGGCCATTACGAGTTTTTGGTGATGTCGTTCGGACTCACCAATGCGCCAGCAGCCTTCATGGACTTGATGAACCATATTTTCCGGCCTTACTTGGATCTGTTCATTATAGTCTTCATCGACGATATCTTGGTGTATTCCCGGAGTAGTGAGGAGCACGAGCAGCACCTGCGGATTACATTGCAGACCTTGAGGGAGCACCAGCTTTATGCGAAATTTTCCAAGTGTGCTTTTTGGCTGGACAGCGTAGACTTCTTGGGTCACGTGATTTCACGAGACGGTATATGTGTAGACCCGAGGAAGATCGAGGCCGTTCAGAGTTGGCCCAGACCCACACCGGTGACGGAGATTCGCAACTTTTTGGGGTTGGCCGGCTACCACAGGCATTTTGTGCAGGACTTCTCTCGTATTGCTACACCGTTGACCGGGTTGACCCGGAAGGGAGTTCCCTTCGATTGGAAGGAGGAGTGCGAGCACAGTTTTCAGCAGCTGCGGACTCGGCTGACGACGGCGCCGGTGTTATCTTTACCTTCCGGATCGGGCGGATTTGTGGTCTTTTGTGATGCCTCTCGAGTGGGGCTAGGGTGCGTTTTTATGCAGCACGACAGGGTGATTGCGTATGCTTCGCGACAATTGAAGAGACATGAACAAAACTACCCCACTCATGACTTGGAAATGGCTGCAGTGGTCTTCGCACTTAAGATCTGGCGACATTATCTCTACGGCGAGTCGTGCCAGATATTCACGGATCACAAGAGTCTGAAATACATATTCCAGCAACGGGACCTGAACCTTCGACAGCGTCGATGGATGGAGTTAGTGAAGGATTACGACTGCGAGATCTTATATCACCCGGGCAAGGCAAATGTGGTGGCGGATGCTTTGAGCAGGAGGCCTGGGAGTAGCCTATCTTGTTTGAGCGCAGTACAGGAGCAGTCATCCGCAGATTGGCAGATATTATGCGACAGCCGAGTACAGTTCGAGTTCACGCCGATTGGAGGGCAGATAGCGCAGGTCCGTGCACGGCCACAGTTGATCGATCGTATACGTGAGGCACAGCTCAGTGATGACCGATGTTCAGAGATCATGACACAGATTGGACAGGGCAGATTTTCCGAGTTCATGATCGATGATCACGGGGTACTACGGTTTGGAGTCAGACTGTGCGTACCAGATGCTGAGGGACTGAGGCACGAGATTCTTGAGGAGGCACATCGATCGGTATATAGCGTTCATCCCGGTTCCACCAAGATGTATCATGATATGAGAGATGTTTATTGGTGGGACGGAATGAAGAGGGACATTGCAGATTTTGTATCGAGATGCCTGACTTGTAAGCAAGTCAAGGCTGAGCACCAGAGGCCCGCGGGAGAGCTTCAGCCGCTACCCATTCCGGAGTGGAAGTGGGAGCAGATTTCGATGGATTTCGTGGTGGGTCTACCCAGGACTAGTCGGGGGTATGACTCCATCTGGGTGATCGTGGATCGTTTGACGAAAGCGGCTCACTTCCTACCGGTGAAGACGACTTTCGGATTTACTCAGTATGCCCAGATCTACATTGACGAGATAGTGCGACTACACGGAGTCCCGATGTGCATTGTGTCCGACAGAGGCACCCAGTTTACTAGTAGACTATGGCAGAGGCTTCAGGAGGCTTTGGGCACTCGCTTGAGTTTCAGCACAGCATTTCATCCGCAGACCGACGGACAGTCAGAGCGGACCATCCAGACTCTCGAGGACATGCTCAGAGCTTGTGTATTAGATTTCGGAGGTAGCTGGGATCATTATTTGCCCTTAGTAGAGTTCTCCTACAATAACAGCTACCAGGAGACCATTCAGATGGCACCATTTGAGGCTCTTTACGGGAGGAGATGCAGGTCGCCCACTTGTTGTACAGAGCTCAGTGAGGGCAGTATCTTAGGGCCACAGATCGTTGAGGAGACGACCGCGAAGATCCAGTTGATTCGCGATAGGATGAGAGCAGCGCAGAGTAGGCAGAGATCTTATGCAGACCGTCGACGACGCAGACTTGAGTTTTCTGTTGGTGATCATGTTTTCTTGAGGGTCTCCCCAATGAAAGGTGTGATGAGGTTTGGGAAGAAGGAAAAGCTCAGTCCCAGATATGTGGGCACCTTCGAGATCCTCGAGCGTGTTGGTGCAGTAGCCTACCGTTTAGCCCCTCCGCCCAGCTTTCCAGATGTGCATCCCGTGTTTCATGTCTCGATGCTCCGCAGATATCTTCATGATCCTTCACATGCGATTCAGCATCCGACAATCCAGCTTGAGCGCGATCTTCCCTATGCAGAGCAGCCGGTGATGATCTTGGATCGACAAGTGAAGAAACTGAGATCGAAGGACATTCCATCAGTTAAGGTGCTTTGGCGTGGCCAGAACCGTGAGAAGGTCACTTGGGAGACCGAAGGCGAGATGATGAAGACGTATCCCCATCTTTTTCAAGGTGCGTGTAGATAGATTTTTGAAATTCGGGGAAGAATTTCTATAAGGGGGAGAGATTGTAACACCTTAGGATGTGTTTAATGAATAATTATATTTAAATAAAGGGTTTTAATAAAAAGTTTACCAAATTGTGTTTTAAATATTTTTCCTAATTTAATAAATATTTTTCCAAAATTTTCCTAGGCTTGCACACACATGTGCATGTAAACTAGGGTTTTTAAATTAAGTTAATACCATAATTATTAACCATGGTGGGTTAATCTTGAGGGTTAAAGCCTTTTGGGTTTTAAGTGGGGTAATTAAGTTAATTAGTTAAATAGGAGTCACTTTAATTTGAATTGGTTTAGGGGTTGACATGTGAGAGAGTGAGGGGTGCATCATGGCTCAAGCCATGCTTGCATTAAATGAAGAGAGAGAGAGGAGGGGTGACTTTTGGGGTAAATGATTGTTTCCTCTCTTTTCTTTGCTCCCTCAAATCTCACACTCTCACACACACCCACATACCTCTCAGCTCCAGCACCAAGCACAGCAGCATGAAGCAACAGCAGTAGCAGCATGAGAGCAACAGCAACAGCAGCATGAGAGTAGCAGCAGCAGCAAAATTCAGCAGCAGCAGCAGTAGGCACCAACAGCCACAGCAGCAAGTGCAACCCCTCCCCTCCACTTCTTCTTCTTCCTCCAGCTCCCTAGGGTTAAGTATGAGGTATACTTCCTAACTTGCTTCCCTAGTTTGCTTAGTTAGTGTAGTTTTGCATCGGTTATTGGATTTTAGTGCGTTTTAGTGTATTATGAGGTGTTTAGTGGGAACTTTGTGCTAATGAGGTGTAGATTGGTTTCAGTAGGATGTTTGAGGATTGTTGAGACCATGTTAACCTAGTTCAACCCCAATTGCACTAAAATACCACCAGTTTCACTATTCGATGCGAAATGTCGTATTTGTGCAAATATGAGCTTTTCTGGATCTGCTTTTGACCCGATGAGATCTGAATGAAATTGAGTTGACTGTAGTGTAGTGGTGATGTACTGATACCATAGTTTTAACCCGACCCCCAAACTGCTACAGTAGGCCGCCGAAATCTTCATTCTGGCCGCAATTTGCGGCCAGATGGGTGGGGTTTTGGGGATTTTTGGGTCCTATAGGTGTCTGCTAGTGTGTAGGGTTCTCTGGTATATATATTTTTGTAAGTTTAGTTCTGTAGAAAAATCTGGGACCAAATACCTATTTTGCCGTTTTTCTAAACCTTCGCGACACGCGGGCTACGTGAGTAGGTTTGGGTTTCTGCGTATCGCGGCGCGTCGGGGTAGTTTCATGGCGCGTGATTACACGTTTTAGCGTATCGCGTACACGCGCGATTGGTTTGCGACACGAGTGTCTAGTTGGACCGTAATGTCGCGTTTTTGTGAGATGAGCTTATGTGTGATATATGTTATGTGATCTAGGTTCGCAGGCCAGTGAGACGGACGCCGCGAAGAAGGGCAATCAAGTTGTTGGATACACTTAGCATGAGGCTCGGTGAGTAGATTTCACATCTACGGGGATATCGCCCGCATGGCGTTATGCTTCAGGGCTGATTGGACTTTATTACTATATGTTGCATGTTGGAGATAGTGCCCTCATAGTCAATTATTGGATCGCAGGTACGTGATTGCAATGATTGCGGAGGACCTATCCCGGTAGGACAATCTTACTCGAGATGATAGTATGCTATCTGGTTTGCCTTTATCATTTGTGGTGACTGATTGCATGTTACACTTTGATAGAGCCCTTAGGATCTTGCTTTACTACCAACTGTATGAGGGCGATCATATATGTGAGAGTTGGGTAGTTTAGATGCATATCCTTAATTGTGGTCCCTAGTCGTGGGAGTTTCGAGACAGGGCATCGATACTCCGGAGTAGACTAGTGTTTACAGTCGAGACCCCGACGAGGGGCGGTGGCCGGTCTCACAAGCCACTGGTGTAGTTGGATCACCTAAGATGTATACAGGTGCTCATTGGGTTATGAGTACACCGGACAGGACTCGCCGGGAATCTGCTAGTTAGTATTATATCTATCGTCAGATAGCAGTTCCCTGGTGACATGTGTACAGGTTAGTTCATCGACCTGAGGTCGTCATTTGTCTCGTGTGAGTTCCCACTGTGCTTTGATTTCTACCCTACCACGGCTCAAAGGAGTCGTGCAAACAGGTAGCTTTTGGGTACAGTCCCGAGCCATATGGAGGCACGTGAGCGGATCGGCAGGGGATTCGTCTCTCCCGGTATTGGGGGCGAGATCGTGCTGTGTCTAGGAGAGCCATTACACAAAGCCCACGGCCGTGGCAGGAGATTTACTGGTAGGTACTCCAGTAGTATCTCAGGGTGTAATTGGGCTTCACTCCGACACGACTTATACTGCTTCTGGGGGTCTGACATTACTAGCCCCCTAGGCGGATATGCGATACTCATTGACGAACGGACCGGACTGTATATACATTGTCACTGTTAGGCTCAGTAGGGTTTTCGGAGGAGTTCGCTCATCGGTCTCCCTTGAGTTCGCTCCTCGGCCACCCTTGAGGTCAGTCCATTGGCAGCCGTTACGCATAGCTAGTGCCGCTGACGGTTTGTGGTTAAACCCACTGCCAGGGTGCTGACGAGTCATTAGAGTCCCCCACAGGCAGTTTCCCAAGTTCGGGCGAAACGTTGTAGAGGCCGTATGGTTTTATGGCAGGGTTCGGAAAATGCACGTGCGTTTACGCACGTGTCGATTTTCGGACAGATGATACTGGTCGGCTTTGGTTTAAGCCGGATCCGAGTATTATATTGAGTAGGTATAATATCTTTGTCTCAGTTGCATTTATATTCGGTCGTAATATAAATGCGGGTATATTTATACAGTTTCGGGGTTATCCTGAAAGTCGTTTCGGGATCACTTTTGGAAGTTGCCAGTTTCCAGTTTTCTATCAGCCGTCTTTTAACATTCGGTTAAAGACGGATTTATCTTTTCTTCAGATATGAGTGAGTCATCATTCTAGAAGCTTCTAGAAGTGATGATGAGGCTTATGACTCATTAGTGCATTAATGGTTTCATTAAAGGCATGATGAGGTGTTTAAGTGACTCATGGTTTTCATTAATGAGTTTTGTTTAGCTAAGGATATTTCTTCTTGATCTTTTGAGTGAGAAGCTTTCTTATACTCACCCTTTGCTCCTACACTCACTCTCCTCCTTTATATATGATAAGCCTCCTCTCTCTCTTAGATGGACACACTCTCTCACTTGAGGTTTCATTTCGGTTAGAAAAGATATGATAGTTTTGGGGTGTATGGAATTCACAGTTCATTTCATTTCATCACCCGATTTCCACAGCAACTTCATTAACCGATCGTCCACGGATTTGGACGAAGTGAGACAAAGTCATCTACTCATTCTCTACATCAATCTTGGTCGTCTCTTTTAGCAAACTTGACGATCGAGTTGCCTCGAGTCAGAGGCGGGAGCCCGTTTAAAGAACCGATCATGTGGTGCCACCTCGACGAGGAGATCGGCGATCGACGAGATCGGAGCAGCCGCAACGGAGCGTGGGATGATGGTTGAAGAACGAAGGACTCGGATCGTTCGGTATAACCATTCTACACTCTTTACAGTATGTTAGTTTAGCAATAATGGAAGATACGGGTTAAAGTATACGATAGCGCCAAGTTAAAAAGTTTTTGTTCCGCATTTGGCGTCTGTAGACTGCCGGGGCGCTAGCGTAGACTTACATTGGTATCAGAGCCTAACCATTTTGCTATACTAACTTGTGCTAACGCGTTTAAAACATCGATCCGACCGAAAATCGAAAACTGCCAAAAATATCATTTTCCTTACTTGACAGTTTCTGTTGAATTTAAACAGTCTCAAAAATGATTTCTGGATGTCTTAAAAATCCGAGCAGAGAATTATAAGACCCACGACGAAATTTGGAGTCGTGACTCCTCCAAGTTGCCGCGGAAGGGCGGCCAAACCCATGGTTTGGCCGCGCTTCCGCGGCCATGTGAGGAGCACGTGCTCCAATTTTTTTCCAGTGGGTTCTGTTTGGAATTTTGGGGTTTTTGGTATATAAATTTTTGGCCCAGATTTTGTTACTGTTCACCAGTAAGCTTTGGGGCCCACTTTTTGAAATTTGGTCTTTGGTCGATCGAAATTTAAACACGTTAGTTTACAGTGCTTACATTATATCTCCGACCGGGAATGTCATTTGATCGGTAAACGGCGTTTAACTGCTATAGTTCTTTTAGACGGGTTTGCGAACGTGACATTCGCGTTGATGTTCTGTGTTGTGCTGTAATGTTGCGGATTTGTCGTGGTGGATAGCAGTGTGCAATGATAGTACAGTTTGAGTTTATTTGTACATTTGATATTGCGGGGCGAGCGTCCAACTTGTGGACAGCCGTCACTGCCTGTTGTATAATATTCTTTTGGGGCACGACCAGGATGCGGTCGATGTACCTATTGTACTATTTTTCATTACTGTACTAGGTTTTGCCCCGAGACGGAGTGCACGGATAGCCGGGTTCGGGAAAGCAACGGGTCCGCATCTCATGGCTTTGAGAGGCAGAGGGGCCCCACTTCAGAATTGGCAGACTATTCGCCGCACTCGTAGGGGGTACAGGTTGACCCAAGGAGGGGTGCTCAATTTACCGGATTCCGTGAAGTGCCGGGTGTTCCATTCACTATGCAGTGGGGACTACCTCGCTTCAGGTTTTGGCGGGTAACTTGCCGCACCCGTAGGGGTCTAGGTTTCATTGCACAGGCTATCCACACGACAGGGGAACGTCGAGTTTCAGCAGCGGCTCTGTGAAACTCGGGGATCCCAGATATCTGTATTGTTCTGTAATGCTTATTACTTTTCTGTAATGTTGCATATTATCACGCCTGGAGCGATTATGTATATTGGTTTATATACTATTAGATGTTGTATATGTTTTACACCCGCGCTAGTCCAGTCCCCGCTCTGTCGTTAGTTAAGTAACCTAACGGGTGATGACGGGACCCAGTGACGAATGCGGATGGCATATACGTACATTTTATTTTCGTTCTTTTCTGGTGTGATTGATTGATGGGACTGCATTGATTCTGATCAATGCAAAGTAAAAACAAACCTGTATACAGTTGTTGGAACAATTTAAAAAGTGTTATTGCAAAGACGTTTCCTTTTGTTATGCATAGCGATATTCGGTGTGAATATCCTGCACCTCATTCGACGAGGCAAGGGCCGATATCCCTTCACCGGGACTGACCCCTTGGACAGAAGTTTGCGTCAGAGTAATAACTTTACTATAGTCGATTACAAGTTGCTTTGCATAGCGGTATTCAGTGGAATATCCTGCACCTCATTCCACGAGGAAAGAGCCGAGATCCCTTTACCGGGAGTGACCTCTTTAGCAAAAGGTTTTCGCCACTATATTTTAAAAAAAAAAAGCTATCAGGTTCCTTCAGCGATATCAAGTTCACTACGCTAAAGGTTTTTCGCCAAAAACCAGTCGTAGCCCTCCGTCACTTCTTTTGGGTATTCAGTAGTATTCAAGCTATGTATTTTGACCTAACGCCAAGGCATAGTGTTTGGTAGCTGCTGGGTATTCAATTGTTGCATAGATAGATGAGTTGGTTTGGGACAGCCGTTCTGCCATTTTGACCTAACGCCAAGGGCATGTGCGGGTGGGTTCAAATTAACAAGATAGTGATGGGTAGAACTTGGCATGTGACTTATGACATTTTGACCTAACGCCAAGGTTATAAGAGCATGGGGCAAAAACTATATCAGGAGTTTCTAAAGAAACTGAAACTTGCCGAGAATGCGCATACCTTCTGGAGTATGAGTAACGTGGATACATTCCATCACGTTATCATGCGATGAGAGTTGGATCCTGATTCCCACTGATAAGTTGGTTTACTCTTCGGGTGATCCCGATTGATTCTTCTTTAGGTTTGGAGGAGAATTGGACAGGACAGTGGGAGGTTTCCGGATTAGATAAAATGATGACCATTCTGATCTAGGTTAGAGTGCACGCAGAGTGTTTCTTTTCTCTCTCTCTCTTTGGCAGCGACCTTTGACCGACCCTAGACTATGACTCAGTGACCAGGTTGACCGAACCTTCTTAAAATACTGGCTTTTGGATTGTCTGAGTTGCATAAGTCATTGCCACTCCTTCTTTTACCCTTTGTATTTCTCAGAACACCCGTATTACTACGGATATCCACTTCCATTGGATAGAGCCATCGTATGGTTATATACGAACTCGAAGGGACTTCTTCGAGGATGGATCCAGGTTCAGGAGAAATAGAATTGGTTTATTCAGTTGTCTTTTATTATCACCTTCTCTCAGGTTGCGAGAGCTCCTTGGTTTAGGAGAGTACACCTATTACGCCTATTGGATAGTCTTATTCCAAACCATAGGCTGGTGCCGAAAGGTAGGGAATGAAGAAAACCAATTAGCCTAAGTAGGGTGTGCAGAAGGTAATATGTAAAGACAAAATAAAGGGATTAGAAAGGGGGCAAAGTAAATTGCGACTGATATCATTCACGACCAAGACCGCGTACTTCATCGCCGCTCCTATTTCACCTTTAAGAAGAATAAGGTATTATTCAGTTGTCTTTTATCGTCACCTTCTCTCAGTTGCGAGTACTCCTTGGTTTAGGAGGGTACACCTATTATGCTTACTGGATAGTCTTCTTCCAAACCATAGGCTGGTGCCGAACGGTAGGGAAGGAAGAAAACCATTTAGCGTAACGATGGTGTACAGAAGGTAACGACTAAAGACAAATAAAGGGATTTGGAGAGACGGCAATAAAATATACGGTTGAAGTCATGAATTGGATTATGGAAGAGGCATTGCTATGAATACCAGGATACCCCTACGAAACATTTTCATGTTTCAGTGCATTGTTAAAGAAAAACTGTTTTCCCGATTAGACACTTACTCCAAGGGTATGTATTTACCAGGTTTCATTCTCATATCTGTATGGTTTTACAGATAATGAGTGGGAGTAAGATATTGGGAATTAGGTGATCATCCTCATTATATCGGAATTCGTTGTAATTGGTGATATTTGAGGAAATCGCCAGGGTACAGTTTTCTACCTACGACGCACAGGTTTTGAGTTGTTTAACTCAGCGGACTTATACAGAGTATTGTATGTTGTCCAAGTGTCCATCAGGACAAAGGGGTAGGTCCTCGTACTATGTTCTATTTACTTATAACTTCTCTAGTATTTAGACAAGTGTTTCGTAGAAATACAAGATCTAAGTTTTGAGAAGTTGTGGGTATAAGAATAAAGTAGAGAACCAGGTATCACAAGTATCGGGATTCTTCAAAGAGATCGAAGATGTAGATTCTTGTGATTGGTATTCAGATGATAGTGATGGTTTTGAGAAACGAGTTTCTCTTTCAGGTTACTCATAATTGGATGGATTCCTAAGTTGAGTAATGCTGATTAGCCTTTTTCCATTAAGGTGATATGCACTGGAGACAGCTGCATGGATTGAATCTGGTTCCAATTAAATAAGTGCCAAAGTTTCTGTATTGGATATAGAATAGCTCGTACCTTAAAAGATATTAAGGTACGGGGAGTTGTCCAGCTTATGCTTAAAACCAGACACTGGATAACTCAGGGCACGTTTCTGTAATGGCTGTTTGTGGGTTGACCCTGGCTATGACGAGGGTTGATATTCTACCATTTAGAAGATCAATAGTGATATTGTTCTTGACTCGCCACAGTTTTAGTAAAATGGATCTTTTTCAGAAAAACAGTAGTGGGAGTATGGTAGAACTGGAAGTGATTCCAGAACCGCGAACGATTACGGAAAATTTAATAGGACCTATACATTCAATCAGGCTTGACATTCCAATAGCCACTCCGCAGGTATGGTAGGTAACCTCAGACACCCGAGAGGTACTTCGGTAGGCTCAAGGACGGTGACAGGGAGGTTCTTATCTACCCAGACTTGACACTACTATTGTTCCAGGATATGAGACCCGGTAGGAGGGTTGTCGTAGTCAGTGGGAGCAACGGAAGCATAGTGGGCAAGTAGCTTATGTCTATTTATAGACTTGAGCAGTTATAGCGGAGATAGATCATCTAATTTTGATGTGACAGTCATAGGTTTGACTTCAATCAGAATAGGGGATGGATCAGTTAAGAAGGTAGTAGGGTGTGATGTCATGGTATCTGGATGACTTAAACAGAGTAGGAAGTAAAATTCCTATACTACGATCGGTTGTACTGTGGTCGTCACACAGTTGTTTCTCCAGACAGGATATGGATATAATATATGACATTCTGGTTTCTAGATCTATGGTTTTAGATCTGAATTTGGGTAGTTTCCCAATGTGGGTACTTTGACAGATATTCTGATGGTTTTTGGAATAGTTGACTCCTGGCATGGTGGTGTACCTGCAAGTGATGGAGTCACCCTCTCTAAAGGTGTCGTATAGACTAAAGAGGAGAGGGATATGCATGATTGGCAGATCACTTGCTTAGGCAATTGAGTCAATCATGAGATGTCAAGTACCACACCAAATGTTGGTTTTGCACTAGATGCAATAAGTTTGTATTAATCCAATCCTGGAGAAACATAAGGAAGCAGTTTTAGAACATAAGTACATGTTCTACGGATTTGATGACGGCAGCCTCCTTCGGAAGACGATTATCATTCCAGGCTTCAAAGGTGACGTGGATGACAGAATGACTGTCAGAGTTTTAGTTTTTCCCTCTGACGAAGAGGGACCGTATTATGGACTGGTGGTCCAAGAGGATACTGTGGGAAGCAAGGTGCCCGATACTGATTAGGTTCAGTGATCGATTCAGTCTAAGAAGTTTGGATATGGAGTTCATTTATGAACTAAGGTCCCATCAGATATCCAGACATATTCTAAGACAGGTATTACTCAATTCGGGAGATAGTTTTCTCCGCGAACTTGAGATTAAGAGAGATATAGAAAGATACTTCTAGGCGGATCCACTCACTGAGGCTATTTCTCGAACACAATAGTTTTACAAACGGGCTTTGTGAAACTGATTAGTAGAGGAGTTGGGTGTTGTTTTCACACGGGCTGTGAGTAGTCGACATCGCAATATTAGCCTTGAGTGCAAGTGGGAGATTGTTGGAGATAGTGCCCTCATAGTCAATTATTGGATCGCAGGTACGTGATTGCAATGATTGCGGAGGACCTATCCCGGTAGGACAATCTTACTCGAGATGATAGTATGCTATCTGGTTTGCCTTTATCATTTGTGGTGACTGATTGCATGTTACACTTTGATAGAGCCCTTAGGATCTTGCTTTACTACCAACTGTATGAGGGCGATCATATATGTGAGAGTTGGGTAGTTTAGATGCATATCCTTAATTGTGGTCCCTAGTCGTGGGAGTTTCGAGACAGGGCATCGATACTCCGGAGTAGACTAGTGTGTACAGTCGAGACCCCGACGAGGGGCGGTGGCCGGTCTCACAAGCCACTGGTGTAGTTGGATCACCTAAGATGTATACAGGTGCTCATTGGGTTATGAGTACACCGGACAGGACTCGCCGGGAATCTGCTAGTTAGTATTATATCTATCGTCAGATAGCAGTTCCCTGGTGACATGTGTACAGGTTAGTTCATCGACCTGAGGTCGTCATTTGTCTCGTGTGAGTTCCCACTGTGCTTTGATTTCTACCCTACCACGGCTCAAAGGAGTCGTGCAAACAGGTAGCTTTTGGGTACAGTCCCGAGCCATATGGAGGCACGTGAGCGGATCGGCAGGGGATTCGTCTCTCCCGGTATTGGGGGCGAGATCGTGCTGTGTCTAGGAGAGCCATTACACAAAGCCCACGGCCGTGGCAGGAGATTTACTGGTAGGTACTCCAGTAGTATCTCAGGGTGTAATTGGGCTTCACTCCGACACGACTTATACTGCTTCTGGGGGTCTGACATTACTAGCCCCCTAGGCGGATATGCGATACTCATTGACGAACGGACCGGACTGTATATACATTGTCACTGTTAGGCTCAGTAGGGTTTTCGGAGGAGTTCGCTCATCGGTCTCCCTTGAGTTCGCTCCTCGGCCACCCTTGAGGTCAGTCCATTGGCAGCCGTTACGCATAGCTAGTGCCGCTGACGGTTTGTGGTTAAACCCACTGCCAGGGTGCTGACGAGTCATTAGAGTCCCCCACAGGCAGTTTCCCAAGTTCGGGCGAAACGTTGTAGAGGCCGTATGGTTTTATGGCAGGGTTCGGAAAATGCACGTGCGTTTACGCACGTGTCGATTTTCGGACAGATGATACTGGTCGGCTTTGGTTTAAGCCGGATCCGAGTATTATATTGAGTAGGTATAATATCTTTGTCTCAGTTGCATTTATATTCGGTCGTAATATAAATGCGGGTATATTTATACAGTTTCGGGGTTATCCTGAAAGTCGTTTCGGGATCACTTTTGGAAGTTGCCAGTTTCCAGTTTTCTATCAGCCGTCTTTTAACATTCGGTTAAAGACGGATTTATCTTTTCTTCAGATATGAGTGAGTCATCATTCTAGAAGCTTCTAGAAGTGATGATGAGGCTTATGACTCATTAGTGCATTAATGGTTTCATTAAAGGCATGATGAGGTGTTTAAGTGACTCATGGTTTTCATTAATGAGTTTTGTTTAGCTAAGGATATTTCTTCTTGATCTTTTGAGTGAGAAGCTTTCTTATACTCACCCTTTGCTCCTACACTCACTCTCCTCCTTTATATATGATAAGCCTCCTCTCTCTCTTAGATGGACACACTCTCTCACTTGAGGTTTCATTTCGGTTAGAAAAGATATGATAGTTTTGGGGTGTATGGAATTCACAGTTCATTTCATTTCATCACCCGATTTCCACAGCAACTTCATTAACCGATCGTCCACGGATTTGGACGAAGTGAGACAAAGTCATCTACTCATTCTCTACATCAATCTTGGTCGTCTCTTTTAGCAAACTTGACGATCGAGTTGCCTCGAGTCAGAGGCGGGAGCCCGTTTAAAGAACCGATCATGTGGTGCCACCTCGACGAGGAGATCGGCGATCGACGAGATCGGAGCAGCCGCAACGGAGCGTGGGATGATGGTTGAAGAACGAAGGACTCGGATCGTTCGGTATAACCATTCTACACTCTTTACAGTATGTTAGTTTAGCAATAATGGAAGATCCGGGTTAAAGTATACGATAGCGCCAAGTTAAAAAGTTTTTGTTCCGCATTTGGCGTCTGTAGACTGCCGGGGCGCTAGCGTAGACTTACATTGCACTTACCTCATGTACTGTCATTGCATGTTGCATTCCCTGCTGTATGTATGCTTAGAATTGATAGAACACCGCACCCTTATTGACAGTTCACATTACACAAGCACTATCTTGACATGACATATATACTTGATGCATATATCACATCGGATCATTATGCTGTAGCTCATCTTTTATATGACTTGACATGACATTCATACTTGATGCACATATCACATCACATTTACTTGCATATGGGATGGGATTACATGTGATTTCTGGATTTGGGAACCGTGGCTCTTTTCAATTATGTAATCATTTAAAAACCCGGTTTCCTTGATATGATATTTTGGGGCGTCACATCGTGTTTTCTCGGTGCTAGAGGCGTGTATTGATAAAGGGCTGACCCGGACTGACGGATGCCCGATGGATTGATAGAGGGCTGACCCGGACTGACGGATGCCCGATGGATTGATAGAGGGCGGACCCGGACTGACGGATGCCCGATGGATTGATAGAGGGCTGACCCGGACTGACGGATGCCCGATGGATTGATAGAGGGCTGGCCCAGACTGACGGACGCCCGATGTATTGAGAGAGGGATGACTAGGACTGACGGATTCCCGATATATATATATACTTTGAGAGAGGGCTGACCCGGATGGACGGATGCTCGATACAGGTTGTTTTGCGTGTCGATGCTAGACACGGGTATTTATGATATTTGGTTGCCGATGTTGGGCACTCGGGATTCTCAGGGATATACAGGATTTTGAGGGCCGATGGAGTACCGGCGTTTGGGATGTTAGGATTCGCGGTGCATACATACATATGTAGTCCACCTCGATACTTCATGTAGAAACTATATTCCCATGCTCAGCATTCATTATCACATCTCATCCTGTAGCTATATCACCTGATAGAGGACTTGCATGATTATTATACATAGTGCTTACCTCGCATTGATATCATCTGCTGGCATTTGTTAGAGTAGCGCTGTACGTGCATGCTCGCGATTACCATTATATGTTATCTCTATTCACGAGTTGGCAACTCACCCCCGTTGTGCCACAGTATTTGCAGGTTGCCCTTGGGAGTAGTCACGGCTGGCTGTTACCGCATCTTTTGGCACAGATACCCTTTTTGAGGCGAGATAGCCTTTTGCTGATAGGTGGGTTTTGTACGGTATCTGTTATCTTTCAGTTGTATATTGATGTATCTAGTATTCTCCATCTACCTTTCTGTATTGACTTAGAGACAGTTGTGAGGACGATATGTATGATTTTATATTCTGGCGTCGAGCTCGCATGTGAGCCGAATTTATTTTATGCAGTTCTACTTTTGGTGGTTATGTCCTTGCTGTACTGTGTATTCTTCGCTACGGCGTCGTATATCTATTGTGATGCTTCATCCATTTTACTTGTCATTTCTGCTACACCTTGCTTTTACCCGACTTGCGGGGCAAATATTTAAAAAAGGAAATGTTATCAAAATTATAAAAGTTTTAACTCTTGAACTTAAAAGGGTTTTCTACTAAATTAATAAGATGTTTTTTTTTTCGGACACGCATGACTGTTTTTACGAAATGTTTTAAATCACTCTATTTTTATTAGTTTGATTTCTGGGTTCGGCTTACTTAGCCGCGTTACGCCTGTAGACGTTGCGTGGTTAAGTGCCGGTCACGGGTCGAAAATCTCAGGTCGTGACAATAAACCCCAAATGAGACATAGTAATCCACACTACATTCTACAGCAAATCTTGGGCATGTCGACTAGCCAGCTTCGTGCCCGAGTTGCCTCGGCATTGAGGTGGGAGCCCGTAAAAGAAGTAGGCGATGTGGTGCACTTCCGGCGACGAGGTGGAGACCGGAGCTTCCGCAGGAGATCGGGACGACGACGAGAAGACCGGAGGACATGGATCAGTCGGTATATCTCTTTTCCCCCTCTTGTAGTTTGCTAGGACTAATTAATGGTTCGATCCGGATATTAGTGCGCGGCGGTTTGCCAGTTCAAGTAAAATTAAAGTTTATCACCGCTTCCGCATTTGGCCGTCGGATTGACGGCCGAGGCGCCGCCGTGCACTTACAATTGCTCTGCCCCGATACACCGTTGTGTTGTAGTGTATACGGAGGAGTAATCTGAGAGAGAATCTTATTCTCCTTTAGAATAGTTCAGGAATTCCGTGTTGGATATAGTGCCCTCAAAGTCAATTATTGGATCGCAGGTACGTGATTGCAATGATTGAGGAGGACCTATGCCGGTAGGACAGTCTTACTCGAGATGATTGTATGCTATCTGGTTTGCCTTTATCAGCCATGTACATGTTCAGGTGACTGATTACATGTTACACGTTGATAGAGCCCTTAGGATCTTGCTTGACTACCAACAGTATGAGGGCGATCATATAAGTGAGAGTTGGGTGGTCTATAAGCATATCCTTAATAGTGGTCCCTAGTCGTGCGAGTTTCAAGACAAGGCATCGATACTCCGGAGTAGACTAGTATATACAGTCGAGACCCCGACGAGGGGCGGTGGCCGGTCTCATAAACCACTGGTGTCAGTTGGATCACCTAAGATGTATACAGTTGCTCATTGGGTTATGAGTACACCGGACAGGACTCGCCGGGAACCTGCTAGTTGGTATTATACATATCGTCAGATAGCAGTTCCCTGGTGACATGTGTACAGGTTAGTTCATCGACCTGAGGTCGTCATTTGTCTCGTGTGAGTTCCCACTGTGCTTTGATTTCTATCCTACCACGGCTCAAAGGAGTCGTGCAAACAGGTAGTTTTTGGGTACAGTCCCGAGCCACATGGAGGCACGTGAGCGGATCGGCAGGGGATTCGTCTCTCCCGGTATTGGGGGTGGAGGTCGCGCTGTGTCTAGGAAAGCCATTACACCAAGTCCTTGGCCAAGGCAGGTGAGAATTACTGGTAGGTACTCCGGTAGTTTCTCAGGGTGTTCAGGGCTTGTCTCCGACACGACTTATACCGCTATTGGGGGTCTAACGTTACCAGCCCCCTAGGCCGGATATGCGATAATCATAGACGAACGGACCGGACTGTATATACATTGTCACTGTTAGGCTTAGTAGGGTTTCTGGATGAGTTCGCTCATCAGCCTCCCTTGAGGTCAGTGCATGGGCAACCGTCACGCACAGCTAGTGCCGCTGACGGCTTGTGGTTAAACCCACTGCCAGGGTACTGACGAGTCATTAGAGTCCCCCACAAATAGTTTCCCAAGTTCGGGAGAAACGTTGTAGAGGCCGTATGGTTTTATGGCTGGGTTCGGAAAATGCACGTGTGTTTACGCACGTGTCATATTTCGGGCAGATAATACTGGTGGGCTTTGGTTTAAGCCAGATCCATGTATTATACAGAGTAGATATAATATCTTTGTCTCAGTTGCATTTGTATTCGGTCGTAATCCAAATGCGGGTGTTTTTATACAGTTACGGGGTTATCCTGAAATTCGTTTCAGGATCACTTTTGGAAGTTTCCAGTTTTCAGTTTTCTATCAGCCGTATTTAACATTCGGTTAAATGCGGATTTATCTTTTCTTGAGGATGAGTCATGAGAGGAAGCTTCTTGGAAGGTGACTAGGCTAGTGATTCATAGTTAGCATTAAATGAGAGATTAGGTGTATTAGTGACTCATTGTTTCATTAATGTGTTCATACTAGGTGTCATTAGTGAGTCATGTTTTCTTTAATTATGTTATGATAAGCTTCTTTGTTGTGGTCACCCCCCTCTCTCCTACACTCACCCTCCTCCTTCCCTATAAGTGGCCGACTCCTCTTGGTGAAGGGATGATGCTTGTTGATTTGGAAAAAAGTATATGGTTTTGGGTTCATGGAAATTTGATAGTTCATTTCTCATTTCATTCAATCCAAAATGGCAACTTCATTAACCGTTCGTCCATGGCTTTGGACGAAGCGAGACAAAGTGTTCTACTCATTCTCTACATCAATCTTGGTCATCTATTCTAGCAAACTTGATGACCGAGTTGCCTCGAGTCAGAGGCGGGAGCCCGTTTAAAGATCCGATGACGTGGTGCCACCTGGACGAGAAGATCGGAGATCGACGAAATTGGAGCAGCCGCAACAGGAGTGTGAGATGATGGTTAAAGAACGAAGGACTCGGATCGTTCGGTATAACCTTTCTACCCTCTTTACAG
Source organism: Agapanthus africanus (assembly GCA_030015575.1). Taxonomy (NCBI): domain Eukaryota; kingdom Viridiplantae; phylum Streptophyta; class Magnoliopsida; order Asparagales; family Amaryllidaceae; genus Agapanthus; species Agapanthus africanus. The sequence continues at coordinate 378,668,563 of JASDDO010000012.1, forward strand.
TTTGTTAGTTTAGCGTTAATGGCAGATCCGGGTTATAGTATGCGATAGCGCCAGTTATAAAAGTTTTTGTTCCGCATTTGGCGTCAGATTGACGGCCGGGGAGCTACCGTAGACTTACATGGTATCAGAGCCATGCCATTAAGCTTTACTAACTTGTGCTAACGCGTTTAAAATATCGATCGAACGGATTTTCGAAAACCGTAAATTTCATGTGTAAAGTTTCAGTCGATTTTAAAACAGGTCTAAAATTCATTTTGAGCATCTCAGAAAATCGAGCAGGCTTTTTGAAGAACACTGGAGAAAAACGACAAAATGCTTCGACTATAAGGCCGCAGAAATGCGGTCAAAGCCTAACTTTGACCGCGGAACCGCGGCTCCCTTGGTGAGTCATTGAGTGGTTTTTCTTTTGGGGCTTCTACTTTGAAAATTGTGGTTTCTGGAACTGTTCATTTGGGCCCAGTGTTTTTTACTGTACAGCAGATGTACGTGGGGCCCACTTCGGGAAATTTAGTCGATCAAAATTTAAACACGTTAGTTTATAGTACTTACATTATATCTCCGACCGTGAATATCATTCGAGCGGTAAATTGCGTCTAATTGCTATAGTCCTTTTAGACGGATTTGCGAACGTGACATTCACGTTGATGTTCTGTGTTGTGCTGTGATGTTGCGGATTTGTCGTGGTGGATAGCAGTGTGCAATGGTAGTGCAGTTTGGATTTATTTGTACATTTGATATTGCGGGGCGAGCGTCCAACATGTGGACTGCCTTCACTGCATGTTTGTATAATATTCTTTTGGGGCACGACCGGGGTGAGGTCGATGTACCTGTTGTACATATTTTTCATTCCTGTACTAGGTTTTACCCCGCGACGGAGTGCACAGATAGCCGGGTTCTGGAGGGCAACGGGTCCGCATCTCATGGCTTTGAGAGGCAGAGGGGCCTCACTCTAGAATCGGAAGACTATTCGCCGCACTCGTAGGGGGTACAGGTTGACCCAAGGAGGGGTGCCCAAGATTACCGGATTCCGTGAAGTGCTGGGTGGTCCATTCACTGTGCTGTAAGGGGCTGCCTGGCTTCAGGTTTTGGCGGGTAACTTGCCGCACCCGTAGGGGTCTAGGTTTCATTGCACAGGCTATCCACACGACTAGGGGAACATCGGGTTTCAGCAGCGGCTCTGTGAAACCCGGGGATCCCAGATTATCTGTATTGTTCTGTGATGCTTATTACTTTCCTGTAATGTTGCATATTATCACGCCTGGAGCGATTATTGTATATTGGTATATGTACTAGTAGATGTTGTATATGTTTTACACCCGCGCTAGTTCAGACCCCGCTCTGTCGTTAGTTAAGTAACCTAACGGTTGATGACGGGACCCAGAGAGGAATGCGGATGGCATATACGTACATTTTATTTTCGTTCTTTTCTGGTGTGATTAATTGATGGGACTGCGTTGATTTTGATCAATGCAAAGGAAAACAAACCTATTTGAATGTTGTTGGAACAGTTTTAAAAAGTGTTATTACAAAGATGTTTCCTTTTGTTATGCACAGTGGTATTCGGTTGGAATATCCTGCACCTCATTTGACGAGGCAAGGGCCGAGATCCCTTCACCGGGAGTGACCCCTTGGGCAGAAGTTTGCGTTATGGTAATAACTTCACTATAGTCGATTACATGTTGCTTTGCATCGCGGTATTCAGTTGGAATATCCTGCACCTCATTCCACGAGGAAAGAGCCGAGATCCCTTCACCGGAAGTGACCTCTTTAGCAAAGGTTTTCGCCACTATATTTTATAAAAAGCTATCAGGTTCCTTCAGCGAGATCAAGTTCATTACGTTAAAGGTTTTTCGCCAAAAACCAGCCGTAGCCCTCCGTCATTTCATATGAATGGTCAGTAGTATTCAAGCTATGTTGGTCTGGCCCTTAGCCAGGACATAGTGATTGGTAGCTGCTGGGGTGTTCACATGTTGCATAGATAGATGCGTTGGTTTGGGACAGTCGTACAGCTTTGTTGGCCCTTAGTCAAGGGCGAGTATGGGTGGGTTCAAATTAACAAGATAATGATGGGAAGAACTTGACATGTGACTTATGATGGGTTGGCCCTTAGTCACGATCATAAGAGCATGGGGTAAAAATTACATCGGGAGTTTCTAAAGAATCTGAAACTTGCCAGGCTTGCGCATACCTTCTGGAGTGTGATAACACGATTGGATTCCGTCACGTTATCATGCGATGAAAGTTGGATCCCGATTCCCACTGATGAGTTGGTTTACTCTTCGGGTGATCCCGATTGATTCTTCTTTCAGGTTTGGAGGAGAATTTGACGGTACGGTGGGAGGTTTCCGGATTAGATAAAGTGATAACCATTCTGATCTAGGTTAGAGTGCACGCAGAGTGTTTCTTTTCTCTCTCTCTTTGGCAGCGACCTTTGACCGACCCTAGACTATGACTCAGTGACTAAGTTGACCGAACCTTTTTAAATACCGGCTTTTGGATTGTCTGAGTTGCATAAGTCATTGCCACTCCTTCTTTTTACCCTTTGCATTTCTCAGAACACCCTGTATTACTACGGACATCCACTTCCATTGGATAGATCCATCGTATGGTTATATACGAACTCGAAGGGACTTCTTCGAGGATGGATCAAGGTTCAGGAGAAATAGAATTGGTTTATTCAGTTGTCTTTTATTATCACCTTCTCTCAGGTTGCGAGGGCTCCATGGTTTAGGAGAGTACACCTATTACGCTTATTGGATAGTCATCTTCCAAACCATAGGCAGGTGCCGAAAGGTAGAGAATGAAGGAAACCAATTAGCCTAAGTAGGGTGTACAGAAGGTAATATGTAAAGACAAAATAAAGGGATTAGAAAGAAGGCAAAGTAAATTGCGACTGTCATCATTCACGACCAAACCACGTACTTCATCGCCACTCCTATTTCACCTTTAAAAGAATAAGGTATTATTCAGTTGTCTTTTATCATCACCTTCTCTCAATATCTGAGTACTCCTAGGTTGAGGAGGGTACACCTATTATGCTTACTGGATAGTCTTCTTCCAAACCATAGGCTGGTGCCGAACGGTAGGGAAGGAAGAAAACCATTTAGCCTAACGATGGTGTACAGAAGGTAACGACTAAAGACAAATAAAGGGATTTGGAGAGATGGCAATAAAATATACGGTTATAGTCATGAATTGGATTATGGAAGAGGCATTACTAGGAATACCAGGATACCCCTACGAAACATTTTCATGTTTCAGTGCATTGTTAATGGAAAACTGTTTTCCCGATTAGATACTTACTCCAGGGTATGTATTTACCATGTTTCATTCTCACATCTGTATGGTTTTACAAATGATGAGTGGGAGGAAGTTATTTGGAATTAGGTGATCATGCTCATTATATCGGAATTCGTTGTAATTGGTGATATTTGAGGAAATCGCTTGGGTACAGTTTTCAACCCACGACGCACAGGTTTTGAGTTATTCAACTCAGCGGACTTATACAGAGTATTGTATGTTGTCCAGTGTCCATCAGGACAAAGGGGTAGGTCCTCGTACTATGTTCTGTTTACTTATGACTTATCTAGTTTTTAGACAAGTGTTTCGTAGAAATACAAGGTCTAAGTTTTGAGAAGTTGTGGGTATAAGAATAAAGTAGAGGACCAGATATCGCAAGTATCAGGATTCTTCAAAGAGATCGAAGATGTAGATACTTATGATTGGTATTCAGATGATAGTAATGGTTTTGAGAAACTTGTTTCTCTTTCAGGTTACTCATAATTGGATGGATTCCTAAGTTGAGTAATGCTGATTAGCCTCTCTCCATTAAAGTTGATATGCACTGGAGACAGCTGCATGATTTGAATCCGGTTCCAATTAAATAAGTGACAAAGTTTCTATATTGGATAAAGAATGGTTCATATCTTAACGTTGTTAAGGTACGAGGAGTTGTCCGGCTTATGCTTAAAACCAGACTCTGGATAACTCAGGGCACGTTTCTGTAATGGCAGTTTGTGGGTTGGCCCAGGATATGACGAGGGTTGATTTTCTACCATCTAGAAGATCAATAGTGATATTGTTCTTGACTCGCCACAGTTTTAGTAAAATGGATTTTTTCAGAAAACAGTACTGGGAGTATGGAAGAACTGGAAGTGATTCCAGAACCGCAAACGATTACGGAAAATTTAATAGGACCTAAAGATTCAATCAGGTTTGACATTTCATTAGCCACTCCGTAGTTTTGGTAGGTAACCTCAGACACCCGAGAGGTGCTCCGGTAGCCTCAAGGACGGTGACAGGGAGGTTCTTGTTTACCCTGACTTGACACTACTGTTGTTCCAGACTATGAGACCCGGCAGGAGGTTAAGTATAGCGTCGTTCTAAACTAGCTTTAGAAGTGCACGTGTATATTATTCTGTCAGAGGGTTGTTGTGGTCAGTGGGAGCAGCGGATGCATAGTGGGCAAGTCGCTTATGTCTATTTATAGACTTGAGCAGTTATAGCGGAGATAGATCATCTAAATTTTGATGTGACAGTCATTGGCTTGACTTCATCAGAATAGGGGATGGATCTGTTAAGAAGGTAGTAGGGTGTGATGTCCCAGTATTATGGATGTCATACACAGAGTAGGAAGTAAAATTCCTATACTACGATCGGTTGTACTGTGGTCGTCACACAGTTGTTTCTCCAGACCGGATATGGATATAATATCAGACATTCTGGTTTCTAGATCTATGGTTTTAGATCTGGATTTGGGTAGTTTCCCAATGTGGGTACTTTGACTGTATTCTAATGGTTTTTAGAATATATGACTCCTGGCATGGTGGTGTACCTGCAGGTGATGGAGTCACCGTCTCTAAAGGTATCTTACAGACTAAAGGGGAGAGGGATGTGCATGATTGGCAGATCACTTGCTTAGGCAATTGAGTCAATCGTGAGATATCAAGTACCACACCAGATGTTGTCTTTGCACTAGCTGCAATAAGTTTATATTAATCAAATCCTGGAGAAACATAAGGAAGCAGTTTTAGAACATAAGTGGATGTTCTACGGATTTGGTGACGGCAGCCTCCTTCGGGAGACCGTTATCATTCCACGCTTCAAAGGTGACATGGATGACAGAGTGATTGTCAGAGTTATAGTTTTCCCTCTGACGAGGGACAGTATTATGGACAGGTGGTCCAAGAGGATACTGTGGGAGGCATTGTGCAATATACTGATTAGGTTCAGTTATCGATACAGTCTAAGAATTTTGGATTTGGAGTTCATTTATGAACTAGGTCCCATCAGATATCCAGACACATTCTAAGACAGGTATCACTCAATTCGGGAGATGGCTTTCTCCGCGAACTTGAGATTAAGAGAGACATAGAAAGAAACATCAGGGCGGATCCACTCACTGAGGCTATTTCTCGAACACAAGAGTTTTACGAACGGGCTTTGTGAAACTGATTAGTAGAGGAGTTGGGTGTTCGGTATCACACGGGCTGTGAGTATGCGACATCGCAATAATTAGCCTTAAGTGCAAGTGGGAGATTGTTGGATATAGTGCCCTCAAAGTCAATTATTGGATCGTAGGTACGTGATTGCAATGATTGAGGAGGACCTATGCCGGTAGGACAGTCTTACTCGAGATGATTGTATGCTATCTGATTTGTCTTTATCAGTCATGTACATGTTCAGGTGACTGATTACATGTTACACATTGATAGATCCCTTAGGATCTTGCTTGACTACCAACAGTATGAGGGCGATCATATAAGTGAGAGTTGGGTGGTCTATAAGCATATCCTTAATAGAGGTCCCTAGTCATGGGAGTTTCGAGACAGGGCATCGATACTCCGGAGTAGACTAGTGTATACAGTCGAGACCCCGACGAGGGGTGGTGGCCGGTCTCACAAGCCACTGGTGTCAGTTGGATCACCTAAGATGTATACAGGTGCTCATTGGGTTATGAGTACACCGGACAGGACTCGCCGGGAACCTGCTAGTTGGTATTATACATATCGTCAGATAGCAGTTGTTAGTTATGTATATGCCCTAGAGGCCATTGTTGTACATATGATGTATATTATGATGGATGCTTAGATATATACAGAGAGGACTTTCTTGCTCGTCATGATAGTATGCTATTTGGTTTCACTTTATCTTAACAAGTTGACTTGTATTGGTTTACTGTTTTTCTCTCACATGTTGATAAAGCCCTTAGGATCTGTACTCGACTACTGGGATTATGATGAGATCATACTAGTGGGGCCATAGTAGTCGATGAGTAAATCATATAACTGTTCCTGGTCGAGGGTATATCGAGACAGGGCATCGATACACCAGAGTAGACTAGCGTATACGCATCTTGACCCATATGATGGGCGATGGATGATCCCATATCCATCGGTGTTTTGACATCAGAGATGGTGTACGGGTGCTCAGTGGAGACTGGGTACACTGGACAGACTCGCCGAGAACTCCCAGATGGTGATATACCACACGTCAGATGGCAGTTCTCTGGTGACACTGGTACAGGGTAGTCTGTAGACCCGAGATCGTCATAGAGTCTTGTGTGATTCCCACTGTGCTTTGATTTCCACCTTACCATGTCCAAGAGGGCGTGCAAAACGGTGGCTTTTGGGTACAGTCCCGAATCACATGGAGGCAATGAGCGATAGGAGGGGATTCGTCTCTCCCGGTATAGGGAGTTGATGTTGTGCTGTGTTCGATTGGCTATAACTGGAAGTCCCTAGCGAGGGCTGATATAGAGATTTACTGGTAAGTGTTACGAGTAGTTTCTCGACCCGTTATGAGCCACACATCGACACGACTTATCGGTTACTAGGGTCTGACGTTTACCACCCGTAGACTTGATATGCGACATATCAGACGAACAGACCGGACTGTACAGGAGTGTTACTGATTGGATTCACAGGAGAACGTACAGGCTAGCTTGTTGATCTTCTGATCGCTCAATACCTGGGTGGCTGTTACGTTTAGCTGACCGCTTGCAGCTTGTGGGTGTTTGATATGATCATCACCTGCTACCAGCGTATTGACGATTCTTTAGAGTCCTACACAGAGGTTTCTTAGCTCAAGCGAAACGGAGTAGAGGCACATATGTGATATGCGCAGGACCGAGGATAATGCGATATGAGATACCGTATTATATTCTCGCGATATTTAGATATGAACCGGGACATCGGATCAAGTGTTGATTCGATGAATCGGTACATGATATATTAGTCGGTTATATTCGATATAGCCAGATCGTCGGATCAAGTGTTGATTCGATGATTTAATGTATAATAATATATATGATATATTATTACATTATCTAATATTGGCTTGCTTTATTATTTCATTTTCTCACTGGATGATACATTGATATATATGCGATATATGTTAATTGTATTATTTTCTTTTGTTGCAAATAAATAATATATATGTGATATATATTATTGTGACATGATATGATTTATTATTAAACATGTTTAAGGATGATTAAATGAGGTTAGGGTTTGATTAGGGTTAGTTGCTTCATGCACTTTCTAGAAGCTTTTTCTTTTTTGTCATGGTTAAGATATTTGTTGATGACTCATTGCTAACCGAACCAAACACTAACTCTAGTTTATTCTCTACACATTATTAGCCACTCATCCTTGACCATGGTTGATACATCAATCATATACTTTTATTTCTATTCATCACAAAAGGAATGATCATTATCGTTTTTCCATTATCTTCTTCTTCTCTCTTGATTTTGAGCTCACTAGAAATTCCATTTGTGATGATAAAGAGTGAGAAAGTGAATTAAAAGGAAAGCATAAATACTACTCCTTCATCCTCATCTCATCTAGCCCATGAGATTAGTGTGTTCATCTCTTTAGAGTGAGAAAGCTTGAGTTATTGGAACTTCGATGTAGATCATCGGAGATTTGGAACACTTCATGCAAGCATGGATCGTTCGAGTCGTGGAGCCTCTCTTGAGTCCGGGAGATCGTGGATCGCGGTGAAGGGACTTCTACTCGGAGCTTGTGAAGCGAAGGAGCGGACTACAAAGGTTGTAATCCCTCACACTTAGATAAAAAGATATTATCTTGCATGCTTAACCCTAATAATCTAGCAAAGATCATGTCTTTGGGTTGTTCGGCCCGTCTAAATTTTTATCCGGGCATGTTTGATGCCTTATGAACCTTCACAAGAGTGCCTAGGAACCCTACAGCAGTTCCCTGGTGACATGTGTACAGGTTAGTTCATCGACCTGAGGTCGTCATTTGTCTCGTGTGAGTTCCCACTGTGCTTTGATTTCTACACTACCACGGCTCAAAGGAGTCGTGCAAACAGGTAGTTTATGGGTACAGTCCCGAGCCACATGGAGGCACGTGAGCGGATCGGAAGGGGATTCGTCTCTCCCTGTATTGGGGGTGGAGGTCGCGCTGTGTCTAGGAAAGCCATTACACCAAGTCCTTGGCCAAGGCAGGTGAGAATTACTGGAAGGTACTCCGGTAGTTTCTCAGGGTGTTCAGGGCTTGTCTCCGACACGACTTATACTGCTATTGGGGGTCTGACGTTACCAGCCCCCTAGGCCGGATATGCGATACTCATAGACGAATGGACCGGACTGTATATACATTGTCACTGTTAGGCTCAGTAGGGTTTCTGGATAAGTTCGCTCATCAGCCTCCCTTGAGGTCAGTGCATGGGCAGCCGTCACTCACAGCTAGTGCCGCTGACGGCTTGTGGTTAAACCCACTGCCAGGGTACTGACGAGTCATTAGTGTCCCCCACAGATAGTTTCCCAAGTTCGGGCGAAACGTTGTAGAGGCCGTATGGTTTTATGGTTGGGTTCGGAAAATGCACGTGCGTTTACGCACGTGTCATATTTCGGGCAGATAATACTGGTGGGCTTTGGTTTAAGCCGGATCCATGTAATATACAGAGTAGATATAATATCTTTGTCTCAGTTGCATTTGTATTCGGTCGTAATACAAATGCGGGTATTTTTATACAGTTACGGGGTTATCCTGAAATTCGTTTCAGGATCACTTTTGGAAGTTTCCAGTTTCCAGTTTTCTATCAGCCGTATTTAACATTCGGTTAAATGCGGATTTATATTTTCTTGAGGGTGAGTCATGAGAGGAAGCTTCTTAGAAGGTGACTAAGCTAGTGATTCATAGTTAGCATTAAATGAGAGATGAGGTGTATTAGTGATTCATTGTTTCATTAATGTGTTCATACTTGGTTTCATTAGTGAGTCGTGTTTTCTTTAATTGTGATATGATAAGCTTCTTTGTTGTGGTCACCCCCCTCTCCTACACTCACCCTCCTCCTTCCCTATAAGTGGCCGGCCCCTCTTGGTGAAGGGATGATGCTTGTTGATTTGGAAAAAAGTATATGGTTTTGGGTTCATGGAAATTTGATAATTCATTTCTCATTTCATTCAAGCCAAAATGGCAACTTCATTAACCGTTCATCCATGGTTTTGGACGAAGCGAGACAAAGTGTTCTACTCATTCTCTACATCAATCTTGGTCATCTCTTCTAGCAAACTTGATGACCGAGTTGCCTCGAGTCAGAGGCGGGAGCCCGTTTAAAGATCCGATGACGTGGTGCCACCTGGACGAGGAGATCGGAGATCGACGAGATCGGAGCAGCGGCAACAGGAGTGTGGGATGATGGTTAAAGAACGACGGACTCGGATCGTTCGGTATAACCTTTCTACCCTCTTTACAGTTTGTTAGTTTAGCGTTAATGGCAGATCCGGGTTATAGTATTCGATAGCGCCAGTTATAAAAGTTTTTGTTCCGCATTTGGCGTCAGATTGACGGCCGGGGCGCTACCGTAGACTTACATTCCGTGCTCAAGTATTCTCCTCCCTGATCACATCAAAGGACATATACCTGTTTTGGTTCTCTACTTCTAACTCATATTCTTTGAATTTCTCAAAAGCTTCAGACTTCTATTTCAACAGGAACATATGTCCGAATCTTTAGAGATCATCAGTGAATGTAATGAAGTTACAAAGAACCGGTACTGGCATGTGTAAACAGGGGACCTACATACATCATCATGTATCAATCCCAAGAGTTCACTAATTCTTTCTCTATTTCCAGTAAACAGAGCTGTGGTCATTTTATCTTTGTGACATGACTGGCAAGTTTCACAAGATGTAGATTCAAACTGATTTAAATATGCATCTAAATATAACTTAGCTAGTTGTATCGCATTGATATGACCCAGTCTACAATGCCTTAAGAAGGATTCGTTCAGTTCTGAACTCTTCCTCTTGTGTGTGTTCTGTACGTTAAGAACTGTAGTTTGATTTAGAACGTATATGCCATTAGATAATGTACCTGATATGATCAACTCTTGATATAGGAAATGTTCAAAACATTATCCAACAATACAAAATTATATCCTTCTTTACATAATAAAAAGACTGAAATGATGTTGTATATCAGGTTCGGTATTTAATAACATTCGTTCAGAATCAATGTATTTTGTAATCCAGGGTGATAACTGCCAACAAGCTTGGCTGCAACACTTGCACCGTTTCCAACTCTTGAAACTTATCACTTATTCTCAGTTCTCTACCTATCTGTAGCCCATGTAACAGATTACATATGTGGGATCCTGATCCGGTATCTCATATCCAGGACGTAGAGGATACTGAGAAACAGTTCTCGGTAATGAACATACCCGAAGAAGATGCATCATCATGTACTTTCTTCGTTTCAGCGGCACGGGAATCCTGGTAATCCCCTATTTCCTGCTCGGTCTTATAACATTTATAAGTTGGAGCAGGACCAACGTTCCCCAGCTCAGTATAACAAGCAGGTTCGGTCAATACATCCATATTATTATCTTGATTAAGCTGTGACATAGTCGGTACCTGGAGAGAGAGAAAGAAGAAAACACTCAGCGTACGCTCTTGCAAGATTAGATTGGTTATTATTTTATCTAATTAGGATGGCTCCCAACGTTTTTATCAAATCTTCCTTCTAACCCTAAAAAGAAAGACTAGCCGGGATTAATTACACCCTACAAGTTCGCCAATCTTTTATCCAGGCTAGTGCAATACTTTGAGGGAGGTTCCCCGTGATTTCGCATTGACCTAATTAAAATAAACCTCATTTTTCCAGGGGCGTAACCCTATTAACACCTTTCTAGACACCTACTTGATCAGCTAATTGTAATGTGTAAAAACTCTCCCAGGAGTAACTATTACTCGCAGTAGGTATCGGGATCCAACTATCTCATAGAAGGTATGCGATCTTATTGCAAATTTCAACACTTGAAATTCCCGATAATATTTTACCCCTAGCGTCCTATGACCTTGACGGAGGTTAACAAACCATAGGCTGCTAGTCAAGTTCTACCCGTACATTTCATGATTGAATTAAACCCACCCGCACGACCCTTGACGGAGGTCAACAATGCCGCACGACTACCTAATCCAATCACATCTCATGCTTTAGCAGGTAAGCGCTAGTTAGCTACCGTACACTACGCCTTGACGGAGGTCAACAAACGTAGCACAAATGGTAAGTAGCACTTATCTGAAATGACAGAGGGCTACGACAGGTTTTTAAGAAAACCTTTTGCGTAATGAACTTGATATCGTTGTAAAATCGAGGGAATTTTAAAAGGAGTGTTTTTGAGGTTTTTACTAGTTTTACTAATGAGGTCACTCCCGGTGAAGGGATCTTGGCTCTTTCCTTATCGAATAAGGTGCAGGATATTCTATATGGAATACCGCTACGCGAAGCAAAAACTATAGAAGCAATCAAAAGACAAACCGTGTGGGTTGTAGCATCTACTAGTTTCGTTAAAGAGGTCACTCCAGGTGAAGGGATCTTTGCTCTTTCCTTATCGAATAAGGTGCTGGATATTCTACAAGTAATACCGCTATGCAAAGAAAGAACTAGAGCTACTAGTTTTTAAAACAAGTTTCTACAAGATCTTTTAGGTTTCTTTTATTTCATTAATCTCATTAATGAAGTCCCATCATAATATGCTTCCTAAGCATCACATATGAAACGAAAGCAGCAATATTAATTATATCTCATATATATAATATAGGCATTCGTCTGAACATATCATAGTGATCACATTATAGAGCAGCAGAAGATAACATATGAAATATTGGATATATTAGGATTTCCGTGTTTTATATCAAGCCAGTAGAAAACACGGATTCCATGGTCGCGATGAATAGCCAAATCTACATCCCTAGAACAATACGAGAGAGGCAAGTAACCCTAACAATTCTAGGGTTAGGAGACCTGGTCTCGACTCCTCGAGATGGCCTCCCATTGTACCTTAGAACCCGGTTACTTATGCTCTCCTCCTTGGATCTATCCTAATGCGGAAAAGTAAATAATATACATCAACGATGACATCTTCCTCGACCCGGAGGTGCCCCAATAAAGGAATATTACATACAATTTTTTATATGAATGAAAATGAAAAACTCTTATCTCATATAAAAAAAACCCGGCTATTCAAACATGACGATCCAATATAACATATTACAGCAACATATAACATCACTTGCCATCAACATAAGTAAATATGCGTATCCCAATTGTTGTTGACATATAGCAACGAAACCGGCGATACTCCATATATTACACTTACGGTCGCAGAAAAGAAAGTGAAAACTACAGCAATTGGAATTCGCAATCACCTTAGACATCATAAACCCGAAATATCTCATATTCCGGATTTCATGCCTAACCAAATGAATTACTTAGACATCGCATGCCTAACAATTATAAACCCCGCATTTTAGTCTCGATATCAAAAATACTTTTCAATAACAAGTCGGGTAATTCAACAAGATTCCCTACATACTGATCGAATGCTCGTCGGAAACTTTAGTACACGGCCGCACCCTCGATACCGTCGACGAAGTGCACTTAGGCGGAACACCGCGACCGTGAGCACCCGAACGGATGCTTTTGGCAACGGGGTTCTCCTACAGTCACTTGGTCGGGGCTATGGGGCGTGGCTATCTAGTAAGGTTACCCGACGAGTATCCGCGTACGCTACGTGATTTCGACGGACTTTTGATCACATCAAAATCCCGTGGCAACCGATCAATTGAGACTAAATTGCTAGATTTATAAAAGTCAAATTAGTGTGGATTCTAAGTATTGTATCCCATCACATGATATCCAGACGACATTAAACTTTTCGATCGATTCATCAAAGTCCCACAATTCGCCGACTGCTCAACACTTGAGCACAGTTTAATAAGACCCAGAACATACCACAGTACCTATGGACCAACCGTAGAAGGGTAGACCCAAGCCTCATTAATGGCACCGTGGAACTGCCACAAACCCTAAGGTTCAAAAGCGGTTCCATGGTCATTATGTCGAGTTAGGGTTTCATTCTTCTAGAGAGTCCACAGAATTACTTGCATGATTTTCAGAATATGCTAAACTTGGAAAAATCGCTTTTTGACATTCGTTCAAACTTTTTAACTTCACCTAGACAACATGCAAATACCCGAAACAATGTTAAAACTACGAATACGAAACACTCCGAATTGCCTATAGTGTAAGATCACATCACATGCAAACTTAGAAAAAACAAACAACACCTGAAACTCCAAAACCCAGAGACTGGAACACAGAAAAAAATTAATGCTAGAACTCCCAAATTGTGCCGAGCAGGCCGGATTTAGTGACAATGTGGCCAGCCATGGTATGCCCAAATTAATTCAATTTTCTTCTGTGTTCATGATATATCTCATATAACATTCTGCGGTTGTTTGAAAAAAAATTTAAAGACTTTTTAAAATCGACAGATACTAAGTTTTCATTTTTCAAGTTTCGGGGTCGTTTCGGTTTCGTAATCTAACAAACATCGTCTATTTTTCTAGCATGGCTTTGATGCCACTGCAGGGTTTTCTAGCATAGCAGCAAGGATTCGGGAGGTATCTTCCATGCCAATTTCAAAAAAATTCCGTTCTAGCTAACCCTAAACCTAGATTCGTTACTAGAAAATGCGACGAAACAATATGCAAACAACTTTGCAAACAAGTGAACAAGGAATACAACCTTTGTAGACCGGTCCTTCACTTCAATAGCTCCGTGTATTCGTCCCTTCGTTGCGATCCATGAACTCTCGGACTCTTGAGAGGCTCCGCAAGATGTACGGAACAAGCTTGCTTGATGTCTTCGAGGCCGAAGATGATCTACGTCGAGGAGACACTAACCCAAGCTACCTCTTCACTAATTGTAGAATTAGTGAAGCAAACACCCTATAATAAATAGCTAGTAGTAGAGGATGATGAAGTAGGAATTTTGCTCACTTTAGAAATAATTTTCTCACATATTTTCTCACTTTAGAAAAAGCTAGCAAGCTTTTTCTCATGAAGAAGAAGATGAAAATGATCAATGAGAGAATGAACTCATGAGGTGAGAAAATAAACCATAGTGAGTATATGACATACACTAACTCTTGTAGAGAGTTAACCATGGCTAAATATAATGGTTGGGTTTATAAAATATCTTAAGCAAAACAAAACTAGTTGAATTATTCAATGGTTATCCAAGCTTCTCTAGGCTTCTAGCCATGACTAATACGCAATCATTTTGAATTACTTAATCAATTAATAAACCCTAATTTATACATAGCATGGTGTAAGTCATACACACATACCCATGAAGCATGTATCATCAAATATGACACATAACTTTGTACACTAATATATATCACATATATACACATGCACAAATAAAGTGAGAAAAGAAATCTTAAGTGAATGAATATTAGTTCATGTAACTTAATATATCAAATATATAATTATACATTAAATTTTTAAATCAACACTTGATTTAATAATCCGGCTATATCACATCTAACCGACTAATATCATGTGTATCATCTTATCGAATCAACACTTGATTCGATAACCCGGCTATATCACATATAACCGACCGATAACACAAATCAAGAGAATAGAATACTGTATCACGTATCGTATTAATTTCGGTCCCGCACATATCACATATGTGCTCCTACTATGTTTCGCTTGGGCCAGGAAACCTCTGTGTAGGAATCTAAAGACTCGTCAATACGCCGGTAGTAGGTGATGATCATATCAAACACACCCACAAGCCGCAAGCAGTCTGCTAAACGTAACGGCCACCCAGGTTTTGACGGATCAGAAGATCAACAAGCATGCCTGCTCATACTTATGCGAATCCAATCATTAACACTACCGTACAGTCCAGTCTCTTCATCAGATATGTCGCATATCTCATCTAGGGGTGGTAAACGTCAGACCCCAGTAACTCGACAAGTCATGCCGATGTGAGGCTCATAACGGGTCGAGAAACTACTGATAACACTTACCAGTGTATCTCTGAATCAGCCCTGGCCAGGGACTTCCTGTTATAGCCAATCGAGCATAGTGCAACATCAACTCCCTATACCGGGAGAGACGAATCCCCTCCTATCGCTCATTGCCTCCATGTGACTCGGGACTGTACCCAAAAACCATCATTTTGCACATTCTCTTGAACGTGGTAAGGTGGAAATCAAAGCACAATAGGAATCACACAAGACTTTATGACGATCTCGGCTTGACAGACTGACCTGTACCAGTGTTACCAGAGAACTGCCATCTGACGTGAGGTATAATACCATCTAGGAGTTCTCGGCGAGTCCATCCAGTGTACCCTGTCTCCACTGAGCACCCGTATACTATCTCTGATGTCAAACACCAATGGATATGGGATCATCCATCGCCCATATGTAGGGTTCTTAGGCACTCTAACAATGTTCTACAAGGCATCAACCATACCCGATTCAAAAAATAGCCGTGCCGAACAACCCTAACCAAGATCGAATACTAGAGATTATGCGAAAACTAGCAAGTTAAACATCTTTAACACTAAGTGAAAGGGATTACAACCTTTGTAGATCCGGTCCTTCACTTCTAAAGCTCCGTGTTGACGTCCCTTCGTTGCGATCATCGGGATCCCGGACTCAAGCGATGGTTTCTTTGGAGAAATGACCGGGCTAGGTCGTTGACTTCGAGGCCGAAGATGATCTGCGTCAAGGAGACTCAAACTCAAGCTCCATCTTCACTAGGTCAAGAACTTTGCGAAGAGAACACCCTAAACTAAATGGCAAGTAGTAGAGGATGATGAAATAGGAAGTGGGTTCACTTTGGATTTGGATTGCTCACTCTTTTTCTTCACTTGAAAATTTTCTAGCAAGCTTTTCTTCTTCTTGAAGAAGAAGAAGAAGAAAGAAAAGAATGATGATAAAATGAATTATTTGAAAACGAATAATCAAGTGAAGTCTATCATAATGCAACCATGGGTGAGATAACCTTTGTAGAGACTAAACCATAGTTAATTATAATGGTTTGGTTAATGAATATCTTAATCAAGACAAAATGAGTGGACTTTGTCAAAGTTGCTTCAATCTTCATGAAGCTTCAAGCCATGACAAAGAAGCCACCATTTTGAATAATTAAGATAAATAAAAACCTTAATTATAATTAACATGGTGTATGCCACACACACATCCTTGTTTGCATGTATCATCAATCATGATGCAAACTAGTGTACAAACATATATCACATATACAACTTGTGCACATCAAATGAGAAAATCAATCTTAAGTGAACCAATACTAGTTAATGTAAATTAATATATCAAATATATAATTATACATTAAATCATTAAATCAACACTTGATTTAATGATCCGGTCATATCGCATATAACCGACTAATATCTTGTGTATCAATGTATCGAATCAACACTTGATTCAGTAACCCGGCTATATCTCATATAACCATCCGATGATACAAATCGCGAGAATAGAATTCAGTATCACATACTGGTATTATTCTCGGTCCCTCACATATCTCATATACGCTCCTATTTTGTTTCGCTTGAGCCAGGAAACCTCTGTGTAGGACTCTAAAGACTCGTCAATACGCCGGCAGTAGGTGGTGATCATATCAATCACCCACAAGCCGCAAGCGGTCTGCTAAACGTAACGGCCACCCGGGTATTGAGCGATCAGACGATCAACGAGCAAGCTTGGTCACACTCCTGTGAATCCAATCAGTAACACTTACCGCACAGTCCGGTCTATTCATCTGATATGTCGCATATCACGCCTAGGGGTAGTAAACGTCAGACACTAGTAGCTTGATAAGTCATGCCGACATAAGGTCCACAACAAGCGTGAAACTACTGATAACACTTACCAGTAAATCACTGCAACCTTGGCCAGGGATTTCCAGTTATGGCCAGTCGAGCATAGCGCAACATCAACCCCCAATACCGGGAGAGACGAATCCCCTCCTATCGCTCATTACCTCCATGTGAATCGGGACTGTACCCAAAAACCACTTGTTTGCACGCCTCAGTAGAGCCGTGGTAGGGTGGAAATCAAAGCACAGTGGGAGACACACACGACTCTATGACGATCTCCGGTCAACAGACTAAGCTGTACCAGTGTCACCAGAGAACTGCCCTCTGACGTGAGGTATAATACTATCTGGGAGTTCTCGGCGAGTCCGTTCAGTGTACTCAGTCTCCACTGAGCACCCGCATACCGTCTCTGATGTCAAACACCAATGGATATGGGATCATCCATCGCCCATCACATGGGTCGAGAAGATATACGCTAGTCTACTTTGGAATATCGATGCCCCTTCTCGATATTCCCACGACTAGGAACATTGAAGGATGTACTCATAGACTACCCAGGCCCCACTAGTATGATCTACAACATAGTCCTGGAAGTTTGAGTACACATCCTAAGGGCTTTATCAACATGTAACAGAGAGACAATAAGTATACATGTTAAGATAAAGAGCAACCAGATTGCGTACTATCATGTCGAGCAAGAAAGTCCTACCTATATATGTCCCTGTATCCACTACAATACACATCTCATGTACAGTAATGGCCTCTAGGGCATACATATAACTAACAATCTCCCACTTGCACTAGGGCCATCTGTAGCAGTGGTTGCAGTATCTCATACTCAACCATCCCATAAAAGTCTCTCTCTGGGAAAAGGCCTTTGTGAGTGGATCCGCCGTGTTGTCATCTGCGTCTACTCTCCTAACCTTGATCACCCTGGAGATCAACTATCTCCATGATCAGGTGATACTGCCTTGGAATATGTCTGGGTCACTGATGGGACCGGGGTTCCTGGGCCAAAGCCTCACCTCTATTGTCATACAATGGTAGGAACCTAGTTCATCTCATGAAGTAATATACACCCAAACTGCCTCTTTAGTAGTATCTTTGATAGCGATGTCACCAGCCTTTATCGTCTAGTTTGCCACGGTATCTTAGCTTGGAACTCTTCCAACATACGTCCCTCCACTGAGGGTAAAGACAATGCCTGGGACTGACATTCAGTCGTCCTTATCACCCTGGAACTTTTCCAGTGATTCTCTCCAGGATCAACTGATACCATCTCACTAGAACTAGTGAGAATCCTAACATCCAATTAGATATATCTCATAGTTCCAAAACCCAGGATTTAGGAGGTATCACTTTGATCCTATATGGAGAATCCATGTGATAAGAAGAGATTGACCGAGCGTAGCATAGGAAACTCTTTTCCTATCAAGAGTATGTTGTCCACGTACAATACGAGGATGACCACTTTACTCTCTACTACCTTTTTGTATATACAAGGTTCATCTACTATTTTGATGAAGTCAAACTCTTTGACTACCACATCAAAACAGACGTTCCAACTCCGCGATGCCTGCTTTGTCACACAAAGCATCTTGCACACGTTTTCGCTGCTCCCACTGTCTACAAAACCCTCTGGCTGTGTACTTATAGACGCTCTCTTCAAAATCAATATTTAGAAAAGTAGTCATGACACCCAACCACCAGATATCGCGGTCATGGTATGTAGCAATGTCAAGTAGGATCCGGATGGACTTAAGCACAGGCACTGGAAAAAGGTTTCATCATTATCCACGTCTGGTTGATGACGAAAACCTTTAACAAGTCTAGCTTCGAAAGTCTCAACTTTTCCATCTACACCAAGTAATCTTCTCAAGATATACTTTCTCCTGATGGGGATTTAACCCTTCAGATATAGTAGCCAAAGTCTATACTTTGTTGGTGTACATGGATTCCATCACAGATCGCTAAGCATCCAGCCATTCTTACAGAGTCCCTACTCTTGATGGCCTGCTCGAAACTAGTTGGGTCATCATCTCATGATGCATTCCTCGCTCCCACTGTCATAGAAAAACTCGAAGTATCTCTCAGGTGGGTGAGGAACCCTACTAGATTGGCGGAGAGGCTGAGGTTTGTCGGAATCTATTGAATCCTTTGGTTCTACCAAATCATCTGCTGTAGTTTGTATAGCTGGAACTCCTTCCAGTTCTACCTCATGACCACTAATTTCTTCATAAGAAATTCCCTTTCACAAAGGTGGTATGTTGAGAAACAAAACATATTTTGTTCCTCTGTTAGGTAGAAGATATTCTCTTGCGAATGCTTAGGATATCCAACAAACTTCTACAGAACTGACTTTGCCTCGAGCTTGTCCGGATTTTGCTTTTAGACATAGGCCGAACAACCCCAAATCTTAACAAACTTAAGATATGGGCTCTTCCCATTCCATATCACATATGAAGTGGTAGGCAATGGATTTGATTGGAACCCTATTCAATAGGTATGCAGCTTCTCAAGTGCATAACTCCCAAAAAGGAAATAGGAAACTCAGTAGTACTCATCATAGAGCGCACCATATCACATAGGGTGTGATTGCTCCGCCCCGATACACCGACGTGCTGTGGTGTATACGGAGGAGTAATGCTAAAAAAGAATCTCATTCTCTTTTAGAATAGTCCAGGAATCCCGTCCTCAAGTATTCTCCTCCCTGATCACATAAAAGGACATAATATTTATAACCATTTTTGGTTCTCTACTTCTAACTTATATTCGGTGATTATTTCAAAAGTTTCGGACTTGTGTTTCAACAGGAACATATGTCTGAATCTAAAGAGATCATCAGTGAATGCAATGAAGTACAAAGAACCGGTCCTGGCATGTGTAGACAGGGGGCTTCATACATCATTATGTATCAATCCCAAGAGTTTACTAACCATTTCTCTGTTTCAAGTAAACGGAGTTATGGTCATCTTATCTTTGTGACATGACTGGAAAGCTTCACAAGATGTAAATCCAAACTGATTTAAATATGCATCTAAATGTAACTTAGCTAGTCGGGTCGCTTTGATATGACCTAGTCTACAATGCCTCAAGTAGGAATCGTTCATTTCTGAACTCTTCCTCTTGTGTGTGTTCTGTACATTAAGAACTGTGGTTTGATTTAGAATGTATATGATTTTAGATAATGTGCCTGAACCGGTCAACACTTGATATAGGAAATGTGCAAAACATTATCCAACAATACAAAATTATATCCTTCTTTAATAAATAAAGAGACTGATATGATGTTGTATGTCAGGTTCGGTATCTAACAACATTCGTTCAGAATCAATGTATTTGGTAAAACAGGGTGATAACTGTCTACATCTTGGCTGCAACAATTGCACCGTTTTCAACTCTTGAAACTTATCACTCGTTCTCAGTTCTCTACCTATCTGTAGCCCATGTAACAGATTACATATATGAAATCCTGATCCTGTATCTAATACCCAGGACGTAGAGGATACTGAGAAACAGTTCTTTGTAATGAACACACCCGAAGAAGATGCATCATCATGCACTTTCTTCGTTTTGGCGGCATGGGAATCCTGGTATTCCCCTATTTCCTGCTCGGTCTTATAACAATTATAAGTTGGAGCGGGACCAACGTTCCCCAGCTCAGTATAACAGGCGGGTACGGTCAATACATCCATATTATTATCTTGATTAAGGCGTGACATGGTCGCTACCTGGAGAAAGAGAAAAGAAAACACTCTGCGTGCGCTCTTGCAAGATTAGATTGGTTACAAATTTTATCTAATCAGGATGGCTCCCACTGTTTTTATCAAATCTTCCTTCAAACCTTAAAAGGAAATACTAGCCGGGATTTATTACACTCTACAAGTTCGCCAATCTTTCGGCCATGCCAGTGCCGGTACTTTGAGGGAGGTTCCCCGTGCTTTCGCACGGACCTAATTAAAATAAACCTCGTTTCCCAGGGGCGTCACCCCATTGACACCTTTCTAGAAACCTACTTGATCGGCTAATTGCAAAGGGCAAAACTTTCACAGGAGTAACAATTACTCGCAGTGGGTATCAGGATCCAACTATCTCATAGAAGGTATGCAATCTCATTGCAAATTTCAACACTTGAAACTCCCGATAAAGGTTTTTACCCCTAGCACTTATGACCTTAATTATGGTCAACAAATCATAAGCACTAGTCAAGCTCTACCCGTCATTTCATGATTAATTAGACCCACCCACATGACCCTTAACTAAGGTCAACAAAGTCACATGACTGTCCTAACTAATCGCATCATATGCTATGTAGGAAGACATCACTTAGCTACCCTACACTGTGCCTTGACTATGGTCAACAAACACAGCACGAATACTAAGTACTCTACTTTCTAAAATGACGGAGGGTAGCGGATGGTTTTTAAGAAAACCTTTAACGCTTTGAACTTGATCTCGCTGCAAAATCAAATGGTTTTAAATGGAGTGTTTTTCAGGCTTTTGCTAGTTTCGCTAAAGAGGTCACTCCCGATGAAGGGATCTTGGCTCTTTCCTCGTCGAATGAGGTGCAGGATATTCACAATATCACTATACAAAGCAAGAACTATAGAAGCAATCAAAAGACAAACCGAAGGTTGTAGCATCTGCAAGTTATTGCTAAAGAGGTCATTCCCGGTGAAGGGATCTCGGCTCTTTCCTTATCGAATAAGGTGTTGGATGTTCTACAAGAAACACCGCTATGCAAAGCAACAACTAGAGCTACCCTGATTTTTGAAATTCAATTCCACAACATCGTTTTAGGTTTATTTTCTTTCATTAATCTCATTAATGAATGTCCCATCATTTAAGACTACCTAAACATCACAGATAAATACAACGTACACTTATGCCATCTGCATTCGCCTCGATGTCCCGTCTGCACCGTTAGGTTAGGTAACTAACGGCAGAGCGGGGCAGGGCTTGTGCGGGTGTAAAACATAAGCAACGTCTATATAATATATCATATATACTATATACAGTATCTATCTGAACATATCACATGATCACATCACAGATAACGCAGCAGAAAACAACATATGAAATATTGGATATACTAGGACGTCCGTATTTTATTTTGAGCCTGTATAAAACACGGATTCCACGGTCGTGAAGAATAGCCAATCACACACCCCTAGACCCCTACGAGAGCGGCAAGCAACCCTACCAATTCTAGAGTTAGGAGACCCGGACTCGACTCCTCGAGATGGTCTCCCACTGGACCCTAGAACCCGGTTACTTGTGCTCCCCTCCTGGGTCTATCCTAATGCGGAAAAGTAAATAATATACAATAATGACACCATCCTCAGCCCGGAAGTGCCCCAATAAAAGAATATTACATACAAGTTTTTTACATGAATGAAAATGAAAAACACTCATCTCACATTAAAAAAAACCCGGCTATTCAAACACGACGATCCAATATAACATATCCAGCAACACATAACATCACATGTCATCAACATAAGTAAATATATGTATCCCAATTTTCGTTGACATATAGCAACTAGACCGGCGATATCACACATTACACTTACGGTCGCAGAAAAGAAAGTGTAAAACTACAATAGTTGGAATCCGCAACCTCCATAGACATCGCATGCCTAACCAAATGAATTCCTTAGACATCAAATGCCTAACTATTATAAACCCCGCATTTTAGTCTCAATATCGAAAACTCTTTTCAATACCAAGTCGGGTAAATCAACAAGATTCCCGACATCCTGATCGAATGCTCGTCGCAAACTTTAGTAGACAGCCGCACCGCCGGATGCCGTCGACGAAGTGCACTAAGGCGGAACACCGCTACCGCGAGCACCCGAACGGATGCTTTTGGCTACGGGGTTCTCCTTCAGTCACTTGGTCGGGGCTATGGGGCGTGGCTGTCTGTTAAGTTTACCCGGCGAGTATCCGCGTACGCTACGTGATTGCGACGGACTTTTGATCACATCAAAATCCCGTGGCAACCGATCAAATGAGACTAAATATCTAGATTTATAACATTCAAATTAGTTATCTCATAACTACTTGTGGATTCCAAATATTGTATCACATTCCAGATAAATAGACAATGTTAAACTTTCCGATCGAATAATCAAACACCCAAGTTTTCCCAAATCTTTCTCAACACTTGAGGGGAGTTTAAAAACATCCATTACATGCCACAGTACCAATGGTCCAGCCGTAGAAGGGTCAAGCCAACGCCTCACATGTGGCACGCCGTACTGCCCCAAACCCTAAGGTTCAAAAGGCAGTTCAAGACGGTCACATAATCGAGTTAAGATTTGTTGTCTTCTAGGGGTCCATCGCGTTACTTGCACGATTTAGACGTTCTTAAACAACGGAAAAATCCAACACTTGGAAATTTTCCGGGTCGAGAAAAAGTGAGTTATTGATATCCGGTCGAACTTTTTAACACTTTCTAAAATTACCCGGAAAAACTTAAACGAAGTTAAATTATCCGATCGAATCAATGAGTCCCCAATACAACCCAGAAAACTCAACTCTTGAGTAAGAATTAAAAATTCCCAAAAGAATCAGGAAACAACTACGGAGGTAACTGTAGAAAATTGAGTGTCTAATCTTCACATACGGCCGCGGAACCGCCGCTAAAAGTAGGGTAAGGCCGCGGTTCCGCGGCGCTACAGTGGAGTTAGGTTGTCGTTTTCTGCTGTTATCCTTAGAATTACCTGCTGATTTTTTTGAGCATTTTTAATTCACAAAAAATCACGATTTAAAAAAATTGTCTAGAGAAGGGTTTAATCGGGGTTATCCGGGTTCGATTTGACTTTTAACTTCGTCTAGACTTCGCCTAAAGCTCTAGCTTGGCTCTGATACCACTGTAGGGTTCCTAGGCACTCTAACAATGTTCTACAAGGCATCAACCATACCCGATTCAAAAAATAGCCGTGCCGAACAACCCTAACCAAGATCGAATACTAGAGATTATGCGAAAACTAGCAAGTTAAACATCTTTAACACTAAGTGAAAGGGATTACAACATTTGTAGATCTGGTCCTTCACTTCTAAAGCTCCGTGTTGACGTCCCTTCGCTACGATCATCGGGATCCCGGACTCAAGCGATGGTTTCTTTGGAGAAATGAGCAGGCTAGGTCGTTGACTTCGAGGCCGAAGATGATCTACGTCGAGTAGACTCAAACTCAAGCTCCATCTTCACTAGGTCAAGAACTTTGTGAAGAGAACACCCTAAACTAAATGGCAAGTAGTAGAGGATGATAAAATAGGAAGTGGGTTCACTTTGGATTTGGATTTCTCACTCTTTTTCTTCACTTGAAAATTTTCTAGCAAGCTTTTCTTCTTCTTGAAGAAGAAGAAGAAGAAAGAAAAGAATGATGATAAAATGAATTATTTGAAAAAGAATAATCAAGTGAAGTATATCATAATGTAACCATGGGTGAGCTAACCTTTGTAGAGACTAAACCATAGTTAATTATAATGGTTTGGTTAATGGATATCTTAATCAAGACAAAATGAGTGGACTTTGTCAAAGTTGCTTCAAGCTTCATGAAGCTTCAAGCCATGACAAAAGAAGCCACCATTTTGAATAATTAAGATAAATAAAAACCTAAATTATAATTAACATGGTGTATGTCACACACCTACCCATGTTTGCATGTATCATCAATCATGATGCAAACTAATGCACAAACATATATCACATATACAACTTGTACACATCATATGAGAAAATCAATATTAAGTGAACCAATACTAGTTAATATAAAGTAATATATCAAATATATAATTATACATTAAATCATTAAATCAACACTTGATTTAATGATCCAGTCATATCGCATATAACCGACTTATATCTTGTGTATCAATGTATCGAATCAACACTTGATTCAGTAACCCGACTATATCTTATATAACCATCCGATGAAACAAATCGCGAGAATAGAATTCAGTATCACATACTGGTATTATTCTCGGTCCTGCACATATCTCATATGCGCTCCTATTTCGTTTCGCTTGAGCCAGGAAACCTCTGTGTAAGACTATAAAGACTCGTCAATACGCCGGCAGTAGGTGGTGATCATATCAATCACCCACAAGCCGCAAGCGGTCTGCTAAACGTAACGGCCACCCGGGTATTGAGCGATTAGAAGATCAACGAGCAAGCCTGCTCACACTCCTGTGAATCCAATCAGTAACACTTATCGCACAGTCCGGTCTATTTGTCTGATATGTCGCATATCACGCCTACGGGTTGTAAATGTCAGACCCAGTAACTTGATAAGTCATGCCGATGTAAGGTCCACAACAAGCGTGAAACTACTGATAACAATTACCAGTAAATCACTGCAACCCTTTCCAGGGATTTCCAGTTATGGCCAGTCGAGCATAGTGCAACATCAACCCCCAATACCGGGAGAGACGAATCCCCTCCTATCGCTCATTGCCTCCATATGAATCGGGACTGTACCAAAAAACCACCTGTTTGCACGACTCAGTAGAGCCATGGTAGGGTGGAAATCAAAGCACAGTGGGAGACACACAAGACTCTATGACGATCTCGGGTCAACAGACTAAGCTGTACCAGTGTCACCAGAGAACTGCCATCTGACGTGAGTTATAATACCATCTGGGAGTTCTCGGCGAGTCCGTTCAGTGTACCCAGTCTCTACTGAGCACCCGCATACCGTCTCTGATGTCAAACACCAATAGATATGGGATCATCCATCGCCCATCACATGGGTCGAAAAGATATACGCTAGTCTACTCTGGAATATCGACGCCCCGTCTCGATATTCCCACGACTAGGAACATTAAAGGATGTACTCATAGACTACCCAGGCCCCACTAGTATGATCTACATCATAGTCCTGGAAGTCGAGTACACATCCTAAGGGCTTTATCAACATGTAACAGAGAGACAATAAGTATACATGTTAAGATAAATAGCAACCGGATAGCGTACTATCATGTCGAGCAAGAAAGTCCTACCTATATATGTCCCAGCATCCACTACAATACACATCTCATGTACAGTAATGGCCTCTAGGGCATACATATAACTAACACCATATACATGGGTCGAGAAGCTATACGCTAGTCTACTCTAGTATATCGATGCCCTGTCTCGATATACCCACGACAAGGAAAATTTGAAGGATGTATTTACCGACGACTCTGTCCCCACTAGTATGATCTGCATCATAATTCTGGTAGTCAAGTACTCATCCTAAGGGCTTTATCAATATGTAATAGAGAGACAGTAAGTGTACATGTTAAAATAAAGAGAAACCAGATAGCATACTATCATGTCGAGCAAAAAAGTCCTCCCTATATATATGCAAGCATCCACTACAAAATACATCGCATGTACAGTAATGGCTTCTAGGGCATACATATAACAAACAGGTGCCTCCCCTCATAATTTGATTTCTACCCTTTGCGCTAGTCAGCTCTTAAGGAGAGGATGTCAGGGATTCTTAGCTTTCATTCGTGATACTGGAGCCATGGTAGATTTGTTGGACCGGGTTCCTATTGTGAGAGAGTTTCCCGACGTTTTTCCCGATGAGTTACCTAGATTTCCGCCAGAGCGTGAGATTGAGTTTTGAATTGATTTGATCCCCGGCACAGGGCCTATTTCTATACCGCCTTACTGGATGGCCCTTGCGGAGCTTAAGAATCAGCTGTAAGAGTTTCTTAATAAGGGACTTATGCGTCAGAGTGTTTTGCCTGTGGGAGCTCCGGTTCTGTTCGTCAAGAAGAAGGACGGCAGTTTGAGGTTGTGCATTGTTTATCGTCAATTGAACCGAGTTACGATGCAGAATAGGTATCATTTACCTCGCATTGATGATTTGTTTGATCAGTTCCATGGTGCGGGACATTTTTCCAAGATTGATTTGAGATCGGGTTATCTTCAGTTGCGGGTTTGGAATGATGACATTGCGAAGACTGCTTTTCGTCCGCGCTACGGGCATTATGAGTTTTTGGTGATATCGTTCGGACTCACCAATGCCCCAGCAGAGTTCATGGATTTGATGAACCGGATTTTCAGGTCGTTCCTCGACCAGTTCATTATTGTGTTTATTGATGACATTCTGGTTTATTCCAAGAGTCGAGAGGAGCATGAGCAGCATTTGAGGATTGCTTTGCAGACATTGAGAGAGTGCCAACTATTTGCAAAATTCTTGAAGTGTGCCTTCTGTCTTGATAGTGTTGACTTCCTGGGTCATGTGGTTACGGGAGACAGTATTCGTGTGGACCCGAGGAAGATCGAGGCCGTACAGGTTTGGCCCGGACCTATATCAGTGACAGAGGTTCGCATCCTTTTGGGCTTAGCCGGTTATTAACGCCGTTTCGTACAGGACTTCTCGAGTATCGCTGCACCGCTGATCGGACCGACCAGGAAAGGAGTTCCTTTTCTTAGGACTGAGGCATGCGAGCTGAGTTTTCAGCAGTTGAAGACTCGGTTGACAACTGCACCAGTTTTATCTTTGCCTTCTGGATCGGGCGGCTTTGTCATTTACTATGATGCTTCTCGGGTAGGGCTCGGTTTTGTATTGATGCGGCATGAAAGAGTTATCTCTTATGCTTCCGGCAGTTGAAGAAGCACGAGAAGAATTATCCCACTCATGATCTTGAGATGGCCGTGGTGGTCTTTGCGCTTAAGATTTGGAGGCACTACTTGTACGGGGAGTCATGTCAGATTTTCATAGACTACCAGAGCTTAAAGTACATCTTCCAGCAGCAGGATCTGAATTTGAGACAGCGCCGTTGGATGGAGCTCATGAATGATTATGATTGTGAGATCCTTTATCACCCGGGCAAGGCGAATGTGGTAGCTGATGCTTTGAGTCGTAGGCCCGGGGATAGCTTGTCCCAGTTGAGCGCAGTTCAGAGACAGTCTTCTGCAGATTAGCAAATCTTGTGCGATAGTAGAGTACAGTTTGAGTTCGCTTCCACTGGAGGACAGCTTGCTCACATCCACGCCATTCCATTTCTACTTGATCGTATTCGTGAGGCACATCCCGACGATGCCCGTTTGTCTGAGATTCATGAACATGTTCGGTAGGGAAGAGATTCGGAGTTTGGGATTGATGACCAGGGTGTGCTATGCTTCGAGACTCGTTTGTGTGTACCTAATACCGATGGGTTGAGACGCGAGATCGTAGAGCAGGCACATCAGTCAGCTTATAGTGTTCACCCAGGTTCCACCATGATGTATCGTGACTTGAGAGATATCTACTGGTGCGCAGGGATGAAGCGTGATGTTTCGGATTTTGTTTCGAGGTGCCTGACTTGTCAGCAAGTCAAGGCTGAGCATCTGAGACCGGCAGGAGAGTTGCAGCCTTTACCCGTTCCGGAGAGGAAATGATAACTTAAATAGACAGAAAGAAGACCCTGACGGATCTCAAACTTTCTCATCCAGGGGAGGTAAACAGATCTCCATGGATTTCATTGTGGGTCTACCCAGGTCCAGTCATGGGTATGACTCCATTTGGGTGATTGTTGACCGGTTAACGAAAGTGACTCACTTCCTTCCAGTGAAGACCACTTTCGGTTATGCTCAGTTGTACTTTAATGAGATTGTGCTTTTGTACAGTGTTCCCACATGCATCGTATCCGACAGGGTCATCCAGTCACTAACCGTCTTTGGCAGAAGCTCCAAGAAGCTTTGGGTATCCGATTGAGTTTTAGCACCGCTTTCCATCCACAGACCGATGGTCGGTCAGAGCGAACTATACAGACTCTGGAGGATATGCTTCGTGCGTGCGTGCTTTATTTTGGTGGCAGTTGGGATCGTCACTTGCTGTTGATAGAGTTCTCCTACAATAATAGTTATCAGGAGACGATTCAGATGGCGTCTTTTGAGGCTTTGTATGGTAGAAAGTGTCGATCGTCAGTCTGTTGGACCGAACTCAGTGAGAGTAGGATATTGGAAGCCCAGCTAGTTCAAGAGACTACGTACAAGATCCAGTTGATTCAGGATAGGATGAGAGCAGCCCAGTGCAGACAGAACTCTTATGACGACCGTCATAATCGCAGGCTCGAGTTCGCAGGGGGGGATCATGTATCCTTACGGATTTCTCCGATGAAGGGCGTGATGAGATTTGGGAAGAAAAGGAAGCTTAGTCCCAAATTTGTAGGTCCTTTTGAGATCGTTGAACGAGTTGGTACTGTTGCCTATCGTTTGGCACTTCCGCCCAGTTTTCCGAATGTTCACCTCGTATTGTTCACCTCGTATTCCATGTATCGATGATTCGCAAGTACCTTCATGACCCTTCTCACATGATTCAGCACCAGACCGTTCAGCTAGAGCGCGATCTTTCGTTCATCGAGCAGCCGGGAGTTATGTTGGATCGGAAGGTGAAGAAACTTTAAGTCCACGTTACCTCTCCCGGTACTTACGGGCTTGCGAAAATGATGAAAAACGATTTTTCAAGAGGTGGTAACATGGACTCAAAATACGGATCTTTGTTAAACAACTAACTAACAAACCTAACAAGAGTTTTACCTACTCGGTTAGGGGGTTATTCCTTTCTTGAACTCCTTCGTCTTCAACTCTTTCCGGTGTACGGATCGGCCTCACCTCTTCGTCTCCTTGCGCCGAAGATGGATCCACCTGAAAGCTTCTACCTTTGGCTTCTTCTTCGAACTTGAAGAAACTAGAACACTTGGTTTGCTAAACCTTGTGAACTAGGATGAGTAGAGAAGTGATATGGGTTTTCTTTTATCTCTAAGGCAATGTTTCTCAACTCATGAGAGGGTGTTGCCTTGAGCTAGAGAGAGAGCAAGAGGAAGAGCAAGAGGGAGAGCTCAAAACAAGAGAGAGAAATGAAATGAGAGAATGTGTAGGTCTTTTGCCATCCAAGCTCTCATAATCCAAAACCATGATTACTCATAATAGTAATTGAGTATTATGTGATGTTTCAAGTCAAAATGGCCATATCATTTTATGCACTCATTTTGCAAAAACAAACAAGCAAGAAAAAGTCTTTGACATGAAATGATAGCCATTGTAATGATGATGGTCAACTAGTCCAACCTAGTCAACCGGTCAACAAAGTCAACAAGTCAACAAAGTCAACCCCTCATCTCAACCATGACACAATAATATTTAATTAATATTATCATTAATCATATTTCTTATTCTCATTAGGGTTTAGCAAAAGTCAATGGTGAACAGTCAACAGTCAACAACCCCAATGAGAATCCTCTGCCTCTGTCTCTCTGTCAATTGTGCATACACACCCGCATCCGCGTTCCGAGGAACACGAATACAAACGAGATAAAACCAATCCCGAAACGTACACTAGGATCTGGCTTAAACCAAAGCCCGTTAGTGTTAACTGTCCGGACACTGAACGTGCACAAGTGCACGGATGTGACCGAACCCTGTCGCAAAACCATGCGACCTGTCGCAAAACCATGCGACCTCTACTCTTTTGCCTAAAGGTGAATAACTTTCTGTGTGGGACTCTAAAGACTCGACACTACGCTGGCAGTGGGTTTAACCACAGACCGCAAGCGGCACTAGCTGTGCATAACGGTCCCCAGGTAGACGCCAACAAGAAGACGGACGAGGTGAAACCCATCTGAACTCCTACTGAGCCTGAATGTGACAATCTCCGTACTGTCCGGTCTGTTCGTCTGATACATCGCATGGCGGGCCTAGGGGGCGGTAAACGTCAGTCCCCTACTAGCGGTACAAGTCGTATCGGAGTGTAGCCCAAAACACCCTGAGATAACACTGGAAACCTACCAGTATGTCTCGCTTGCCCTGGCCAGGGACTACTCGTGTAATGGCTCTCCTAGACACAGCGCGATGTCAACCCCCAATACCGGGAGAGACGAATCATGTCTAACCGTCACTGCCTCCAAGTGCTTCGGGACTGCACCCAATTACTACCTGTTTGCACGACTCCTTTGAGCCTTGGTAGGGTAGTAATCTAAGTACAGTGGGGACACACTCGAGGCGAAGTGACAGTGTCAAGTCAGCGGACTAAGCTGTACTCATGTCACCTGGGAAGTGATAACTGACGATAGGTATAGTACCAACCAACAGTTCCCTACGAGTCCTGTCCAGTGTACTCGTAACCTAACGAGCACCCGCACACTATCTCAAGTACGACGTACTGACGGCTGTGGGACAGACCGTCTCCCACACTGGGATGAGAAGCGCATACGCTAGTCTACTCCGGAGTATCGATGCCCTGTCTCGATAGTCCTACGACTAGGGACCTGCATAAGGATGTGCTTGTGGATTACCCTGCCCCCACTAGTGTGACTGCCATCACAACGCTGGTAATCAAGCAAAGATCCTAAGGGCTCCACTAATGTGTATAGGTGATATACTAAAATAAACACATGTACACATTAAAGTAGAAACAAACCAAGTAGCATACTACTATATTGAGCAAGATTGTCTATACAAGGTGAATATCCTAAGCTTCCATTAAGTAATATACAAACTAGTATGATACAGTAATGGCCTCTAGGGCATATACACTAACAATCTCCCACTTGCACTAAGGCCATGTACTGGCGTATCGAAGACCTATCATCTCGATCATGTAAGTGCACGGCGGCGCCCCGGCCGTCAATCCGACGGCCAAATGCGGAAGCGGTGATAAACTTAAATTTTTCTTGAACTGGCAAACAGCCGCGCACTAATACCCGGATCGAACCACTAACTAGTCCTAGCTAACTACAAGATGGGGAAGAGAGATATACCGACTGATCCAAGTCCTCCGGTATTCTAGTAGTCGTCCCGATCTCCTGCGGAAACTCCGGTCTCCACCTCGTCGCCGGAAGTGCACCACATCGCCTACGTCTTTTACGGGCTCCCACCTCAATGCCGAGGCAACTCGGGCACGAAGCTGGCTAGTCGACGTGCCCAAGATTCGATGTACAATGTGTAGTGTAGAAGTCTCATTTTGGGGTTGTGGAATTGCCATTTTGGTGGAGGAAATAAAGGATGTTTTTGGATGAACAAGAGAGCACTTTTCTTGGCACCATGAGAACCAAAATTGCCACACCAAAAATGAATCCCTCATTTCCCCTAAGGGAATGGCCGGCCCATACAAGGGAGTGGGGAGAGAGAGTGTCAACCATATCCAAGAGAGAGAGAAGAATGGTTATCATATGAAAAGAAATGATAGCAAGGAAAGTCCAACACTCAAACACCAATGATCATCCATCATCACAACAATCCCAACACTCAACCAACAATCATCAACAACCATGATTGTTAACAAAGTCAAGCCATGATGGAAAAGAAAGAGTAAAAGGATGGGCTCCATCATGAAACCATCATGATACAAATATATGCAAAGAACCCCTTCCACAAACACTTATTTGCAACAATGCAAATAAGCCCTCCTCCACCAAACTTCGGCCAATGAACGATACAAATGAAATCGGCCGAAACGAAAAGCAAACTGGCAACTCCAGAAAACTGGTCCCGTAATAAATTACAGGAAAACCCCGATACTGTGCATACACACCCGCATTTGTATTCCGACCGAAATACAAATGCAATGAGACAAAATCTACACTGTACTATACTAGGATCCGGCTTAAACCAAAGCCGGCTAGTAATATCCGTTCGATCCTGTTCCGTGCAATACCGCACGTATTTGATCGAACCCCGCCATATATCCATACGGCCTATAGTACAAACTGTCCGATCCTGATCCGTGCAATACCGCACGTATCTGATCGGACCTTGCCATATCTCCATACGGCCTCTACAACTTTTCGCCCGAAAGCTGAGTAACTGAATGTGGGGGACTCTAAAGACTCGTCAACACCATGGTTGTGGATTTAACCACTAGCACGTCAGAGATATAAGCCAATACGTAACGGGCTACCAGGTATTGACTAAAAGGGACTGTAACACCTTAGGATAAGGGTTAGTGGATAATTATAATTAAATAATGATTTTTAATAAAAAGTTTACCAAATTGTGTTTTAAATATTTTTCTTAATTTAATAAATATTTTTCCAAAATTTTCCTAAGCTTGCACACACATGTGCATGTAAACTAGGGTTTTTAAATCAAGGAAATACCATAATTATTAACCATGGTGGGTTAATTGTAGGATTAATTCTTTTGGATTCTTAAATGGGTTTAATTAATTAGTTAAACTAAAAGATTACTTTAATTCAAATGGTAAGGGTGTTGACTTGTGAGAAGGAGAGAGAGAGAGGGCATCATGGCTCAAGCCATGCTTGCCATTAATGAGGTGAGAGAGAGAGAGGGGTGACTTTTGTGTGTGATGATTAGGGTGGCTCTCATTTCTTTCTTTGGTTTTCTCTCAAACTCTCACACTCTCACATACACAACACACCAACACACTCACACTCACACTTACCTCTTCAAGCAGCAGCAGAAGCAACTGAAGCAGCAGCAAAAGCAACAGAAGCAGCAGCAGAAGCACAAGCAGCAGCAGCAACATTCAGCAACAGCAGCACAGTGTGTAGCAGTGAGCACCAAGCTTCACAACAGCAACTGCAGCCTATTCTCTTCTCTTCTCCACCTTCCTGCAGCTCCCTAAGGTCGAGAGTGAGGTATATTTCCTATCTTGCTTCACTAGTTTGCCTAGTTAGTGTAGTTTTGCATCGGTTATTGGATATTGGTGCGTTTTAGTGCGATATGGGGTGTTTAGTGTGAACTTTGTGCTAGTGAGGTGTAGATTAGTTCCAGTAGGATGATTGTGGTCTGTTGAGGCCATTGTAACTTAGTCGAACCCCGATTACACTAAAATACCACCAGTTTCATGTTTGATGCAAATATCGTATTTGGGCAAAATGTGAGTTTTCTGGAACTGCTATCAACTCGGTGAGTGCAGATTGATTTTGGGAAGACTGTAGTGTAGTGGAGTAGAGATGATGCACCAGGTGAAACCCGACCCCCATACAGCTACAGTAGGCCGCCAATTTCCTCATTCTGGCCGCCAATTGCGGCCATATGGGTAGGGTTTGGGTTGGGGTTTGGTCCAGTGGGTGTCTGCTACTGTGGGTAGTGTTTTGGTATATATATATTTTTAAGATCAATTCTGTAGGAAAATCTGGGACCAAATACCTGTTTTGCCGTTTTTCTAAACCTTCGCGACACGCGTGATACGTGAGTAGGTTTAGGTTCTGCGTATCGCGGCGCGTCGGGGTAGTTTTGTGGCGCGTGAGTACACGTTTTAGCGTATCGCGCACACGCGCGATTGGTTTGCGACACAGGTTTCTCGTTGGATTATAATGTCGCGTTTTGTGACTTAAGCTTATGTGTGATACGTGTATGTGATTCTAGGTTCGCAGGCCAGTGAGACGGACGCTGCGAAGAAGGGCAAGCAAGTGGTTGGATACACTTAGCGCGAGACACGGTGAGTAGATTTCACATCTACGGGGATATCGCCCGCATGGCGTTATGCGTCAGGGCTGATAGGATCTCAGTATTACATATTGTATTTACCTATGGACTGCCATCTCATATTGCATTTCCCTGCTATGTGTTATTGATATATGCTAGAACTGATAGAACACCACACTATTACTAACGGTTTATGTTGCACGAGCACTATTTACATGCTACACACACACCGTTAGTAATTGCCATGCCACACTCACTATAGAACTGCCATGATTATACTGTTGTGTTATTGTTGTAGTTCACCATACATGTGATTGACTATGATTTCCTGGACATTGGGAGCCGCATGACATCTTTAAAAACGGAAACTATTTTAAAAAGCGGCTTTCCCTTATATACCTGCCATGGATTGATTATATTGTACCTCACATTGGATTTTACTATTGGTATTGGATTTTCATGTGATTTCTGTTTTGAGGGCCGTGGAATTATTTAAGGAAAGATATGCCATTTTGAAAACCCGGTACCTCGTGATATGATATTTTGGTGTGTCCACCACGCGTTTTCTCGGTGCTGAGACGTGTGCTTGAAACCCGATTCGAGGAGTGGATGTTCCGTTTGCGGGTTCGTGGTGGGCCCGGTATGGTTCCCCTCGGCGAGATGATCGATGGGATTTGCCGATTGAGTCTGGAGGCGGGCGAGTACCTACCGGTGATTGGTTGGACCTGGCAGTTGTCCGGAGGATACTGACCAGAGTCGAGTGATGGTTGCGGGATGACCGTGCTGCCGGGGCCGAGGGCCGATACCGCAGACGGACCCCGTGGGGCCGGCCCAGATTGACGGCGCCCGATATTTGAGGATTTACGTGTCGATGCTGGACACGGGTATTTTATGATGTTTTGGGTGCCGATGTTGGGCACTCGTGACTCCTCCGAGATATACAGGATTTGAGGGCCGATGGGTGTGCCGGCGCCTGAGTATATGTGGGATTTGGGTGCAGTTTGAGGCACCGATCACTGCTTTCCATGTTGACATAGTCCATGTAGATATTATTTATCCCATACTCAGTATTGATTACTATACATCTCATCCTGTGGCATTTACCTGTTAGAGTACATGCATTACTACTGTATCCACTGTTGACATGCATTGATATCATCTGCTGGCATTAGTAGAGCCACGCTATATGTGCATGCCTGCGATCACCTTTATATGTTATCTCTATTCACGAGTTGGCAACTCACCCCCGTTGTGCCACAGTGTTTGCAGGTTGCCCTTGGGAGTAGTCACGGCTGGCTGTTACCTCATCTTTTGGCACAGATACCCTTTTTGAGCAGAGATAGCCCTTTTGCTGTTTAGGTGGGTTTTGTACGGTATCTGTTATCTTTCAGTTGTATATTGATGTATCTAGTACTCTCCATCTACCTTATGTATTGACTTAGAGACAGTTGTGAGGACGATATGTATGATTTTATATTCTGGTGTCGAGCTCGCATGTGAGCCGACGTTACTTTATGCAGTCTTATCTTTTATGATATTGTCCTTGTTTTACTGTGTATTCTTCGCTACGGCGTCGTATATCATATTGCGATGCTTTATTCTCGTCACTTGTTATTTCCGCCACACCTTACTTTTACCCGACTTTCGGGGCTAATGTTTTAAAGAGGAAATGTTACCAAAATTATAAAACTCATAACTTTTGAACTTAAAAGGGATTTCTACTAAATAAATGGAAGTTTTTCAGACATTTACTATTGCTTTTACAAAATGCTTTAAATCACTCTATATTTATTGGTTTTGATTTCTGGGTTCGGCTTACTTAGCCGCGTTACGCCTGTAGACGTTGCGTGGTTAAGTGCCGGTCACGAGTCGAATTTCTCGGGTCGTGACAAAGTTGGTATCAGAGCGTAGGTTTTACCTTCGGAGTGTAGGATGACCCTGGTATGATGGAGTAGGTAGCTGCGGCAGGGTAGCGTAGCGTGCGTATGTTCCGCGGCATACTCACGACACGGTACTCCGCTTACGCGACCTTAGGACTTGTTGATTTGATTCCTCCTTATATTCTCGTGATTCGATTTCCGTGTTCTTATCGAATCCAAATTTTCTTTCAGCCAATATGCCGCCTAAGACTACGAGGGCACAGAGAGCGGCCGTGAGGGCCAAGATTCGTGTTGACTCGTCCGAGACGAGGACTGATCCGGGCAGTACGCCGGTCGTACCTGAGCAGGCTGTTCCTGCCGTGACAGAGCAGATCGCATCGTTAGGGGCTGGTATGCAGGAGATGCGCCAGATGATAGGATCGCTAGTTGAGACGCTTCGAGCGCAGCGACCAGAGGTAGCTCCACCAGTTCCAGAGACCGCGATGGTGCCTACCGCACAGCCAGTTGCCCCTGCAGCCACGGAGGTGATTACCGTATCGCTATCAGAGTTCATGAGGCTGAAGCCTCCGGTTTTCACAGGCACCGATACAGCCGAGGACCCACAGTCTTTCATAGACAGGATGGCCAGGATATGTCGTTCCCTCAGATGTGCAGATGCGAGATGGGTTGAGTTCGCGAGCTTTCGCCTGGAAGGTCTTGCGCAGAAATGGTGTGATTCAGTGGAGAAGGGCAGAGCAGCAGGTCTTCCTCCTATGACCTGGACGGAGTTCGTGACCATATTTCTAGCCCGTTTCCTTCCCCGGAGTGTTAGAGATGCCCGAGCACGCAGGTTTGAGTCTTTGCGCCAGACGCCAGGGATGACAGTGGCAGAGTATGACGTACTGTTTACAGAGCTAGCAGTCTACGCCCCACATCTAGTGGCCACCGAGGAGTTGCGAGTCCGGAGATTTGTTCGAGGCTTGATTTCACCAGTGTTCCTCGCGATCAGCGCGCAGCACTACGAGACCTATGCAGCAGCTGTAGACGCAGCCCTAGTGGTCGAGGAGCACCTTGTTGAGACTTCGGTATTTCCAGAGCCGAAGAGAGTTCGTACCAGTATTTCCGCACGGAGGCAGTCATTCAGACGCCGCGACAGGTATCGTTCCGGTACGAGGGGTAGCAGAGATTCGGGACGGGGTCGGATGTTTAGTTCGTATCCCCAGGACGGTCAGCAGTCGCCGCGGGGTTGCTACAGATGTGGCAGCCTACTTCACCTCGTTCGAGATTGTCCAGAGACACACCGGAGGGAGGCGGCAGCACCGCATGTTACCTTACCCCCTTCACCACCCCAGAGGGCGTTGCCCGTTGCGCCTACCGTTGCTCCACGCCAGACTTATGCTCAGAGAGGTCGCGGGCGTGGAGGAGTTGCTCAGAGAGGACGAGATGACCGAGGCAGAGGTCAGTCAGTTACAGGTGGTGGACAGGCGAGGGTCTTTGCTTTGACACATCAGGACGCGCAGGCGTCCAATGCAGTGGTTTCAGGTATCCTCCCTGTATGTTCGGTTGATGCACATGTATTATTCGATCCCGGATCCACACACTCGTACGTATCCACACACTTCGTGCCAAGTTTGGGTAGAGAGTCTGGCTTACTTGATCAGCCGCTTGTGGTGACTACTCCTGTGGGAGAGTCGTTTGTTGCTAGGCACGTGTTCCGATCCTGTATCGTCTGTATTGGCGAGAGAGAGTTGCCTGTCGACTTGATCCTTCTGGAGATGTTGGACTTCGACGTTCTTTTGGGCATGGATTGGTTAGCCACGTGCTATGCTTCTTTGGACTGCCGTGAGAAGACAGTTAGATTCTGTTTCCCCGGTGAGTCGATTTTTGTTGTGTTGGGGGACCGTAGTGCCGCCCCTCACAGTGTGATTTCTTCTTTCCGCGCTGGACAGCTTTTGAGGAAGGGATGTCAGGGATTTCTCGCTTATGTTCGCGATGCTCGTGCTACGGAGGTTCCCTTGGATCAGGTTCCGGTAGTTAGCGAGTTTCCTGATGTGTTCCCTGACGAGCTTCCTGGGTTGCCGCCCGAGCGCGACATTTCTTTCTGTATTGATTTGGTTCCTGGTTCGGGGCCTATTTCTATACCGCCCTATCGGATGGCCCCGGCGGAACTTCGTGAGCTGAAGGGTCAGTTACAGGATTTGCTGGACAAGGGACTTATTCGACCCAGTGTTTCTCCTTGGGGTGCTCCAGTCCTGTTCGTCAGGAAGAAGGACGGCAGCTTGCGTCTTTGTATCGACTACCGCCAGCTGAACAGGGTGACAGTGCGGAACAGGTATCCTTTGCCGCGTATCGACGATTTGTTCGACCAGCTTCAGGGGGCAGGGTACTTTTCGAGGATCGATTTGCGATCGGGCTATCATCAGCTGCGAGTTCGACAGGAGGACATTCCCCGGACAGCTTTCCGTACGCGCTATGGCCATTACGAGTTTTTGGTGATGTCGTTCGGACTCACCAATGCGCCAGCAGCCTTCATGGATTTGATGAACCGTATTTTCCGGCCTTATTTGGATCTGTTCATCATAGTCTTCATCGACGATATCTTGGTGTATTCCCGGAGTAGTGAGGAGCACGAGCAGCACCTGCGGGTTACATTGCAGACATTGAGGGAGCACCAGCTCTATGCGAAATTCTCCAAGTGTGCTTTTTGGCTAGACAGCGTGGACTTCTTGGGTCACGTGATTTCACGAGACGGTATATGTGTTGACCCGAGGAAGATCGAGGCCGTTCAGCGTTGGCCCAGACCCACATCGGTGACGGAGATTCGCAGCTTTTTGGGATTGGCCGGTTACTACAGGCGTTTTGTGCAGGACTTCTCACGTATTGCTACACCGTTGACCGGGTTGACCCGGAAGGGAGTTCCCTTCGATTGGACGGAGGAGTGCGAGCACAGTTTTCAGCAGTTACGGACTCGGCTGACGACGGCACCGGTGTTATCTTTACCTTCCGGATCGGGTGGATTTGTGGTCTTTTGTGATGCTTCTCGAGTGGGATTGGGATGCGTTCTGATGCAGCATGATAGGGTGATCGCGTATGCCTCGCGACAATTGAAGAAGCACGAGCAGAACTACCCCACTCATGATTTGGAGATGGCAGCAGTGGTCTTTGCACTTAAGATCTGGCGACATTACTTATACGGTGAGTCGTGCCAGATATTTACGGATCACAAGAGTCTGAAATACATATTCCAGCAGCGGGACCTGAACCTTCGACAGCGTCGATGGATGGAGTTAGTGAAGGATTACGACTGCGAGATCTTATATCACCCGGGCAAGGCAAATGTGGTAGCGGATGCTTTGAGCAGGAGGCCCGGGAGTAGTTTATCATGTTTGCGCGCAGTGCAGGAGCAGTCATCGGCGGATTGGCAGATATTATGCGACAGTCGAGTACAGTTCGAGTTCACGCCGATTGGAGGACAGATAGCGCATGTCCGTGCACGCCCACAGTTGATTGATCGTATACGTGAGGCACAGCTCAGTGATGACCAGTGTTCAGAGATCATGGCACAGATGGGACAGGACCGATTTTTCGAGTTCGTGATCGATGATCAGGGGATACTACGGTTTGGAGTCAGACTGTGCGTACCTGATGCTGAGGGACTGAGGCGCGAGATTCTTGAGGAGGCACATCGATCGGTGTATAGCGTACATCCCGGTTCCACCAAGATGTATCATGATATGAGAGATGTTTACTGGTGGGACGGAATGAAGAGGGACATTGCAGATTTTGTATCGAGATGCCTGACTTGTCAGCAAGTCAAGGCTGAGCACCAGAGGCCCGCGGGAGAGCTACAGCCATTGCCCATTCCGGAGTGGAAATGGGAACAGATTTCGATGGATTTCGTGGTGGGTCTACCCAGGACTAGTAGGGGGTATGACTCCATCTGGGTGATCGTGGATCGTTTGACGAAAGCGGCTCACTTCTTACCGGTGAAGACGACTTTCGGATTTACTCAGTATGCCCAGATCTATATTGATGAGATAGTACGACTACACGGAGTCCCGACGTGCATTGTGTCCGACAGAGGCACCCAGTTTACTAGTAGACTATGGCAGAGGCTTCAGGAGGCTTTGGGCACTCGCTTGAGTTTCAGCACGGCATTTCATCCGCAGACCGACGGACAGTCGGAGCGGACCATTCAGACTCTCGAGGACATGCTCAGATCTTGTGTATTAGATTTCGGAGGTAGCTGGGATCATCATTTGCCCTTGGTAGAGTTTTCCTACAATAACAGCTACCAGGAGACTATTCAGATGGCACCGTTTGAGGCTCTTTACGGGAGGAGATGCAGGTCACCTACTTGTTGGACAGAGCTCAGTGAGAGCAGTATCTTAGGGCCACAGATCGTTGAGGAGACGACTGCGAAGATCCAGTTGATTCGCGATAGGATGAGAGCAGCGCAGAGTAGGCAGAGGGCTTATGCAGACCGTCGACGACGCAGACTTGAGTTTTCTGTTGGTGATCATGTTTTCTTGAGGGTCTCCCCAATGAAAGGTGTGATGAGGTTTGGGAAG
This sequence comes from Agapanthus africanus, assembly GCA_030015575.1. Lineage (NCBI taxonomy): Eukaryota > Viridiplantae > Streptophyta > Magnoliopsida > Asparagales > Amaryllidaceae > Agapanthus > Agapanthus africanus. Next base: position 378,709,556 of record JASDDO010000012.1, read on the forward strand.
AAGGGGAAGCTTAGCCCCAGGTATGTGGGCCCCTTCGAGATCCTCGAGCGTGTCGGTGCAGTAGCTTACCGGTTAGCCCTTCCGCCCAGCTTTCCAGACGTGCACCCCGTATTCCATGTTTCGATGCTCCGCAGATATCTACATGATCCTTCGCACGCGATTCAGCATCCGACGATCCAGCTTGAGCGTGATCTTTCCTATGCAGAGCAGCCGGTGATGATCTTGGATCGACAAGTGAAGAAATTAAGATCGAAGGAGATTCCATCAGTTAAAGTACCTTGGCGTGGTCAGAACCGTGAAGAGGTCACTTGGGAGACCGAAAGCGAGATGATGAAGACGTATCCCCATCTTTTTGAAGGTAACCTTAGTTAGATTTTTGAAATTCGGGGACGAATTTCTTTAAGGGGGAGAGATTGTAACACCTTAGGATAAGGGTTAGTGGATAATTATAATTAAATAATGATTTTTAATAAAAAGTTTACCAAATTGTGTTTTAAATATTTTTCTTAATTTAATAAATATTTTTCCAAAATTTTCCTTAGCTTGCACACACATGTGTATGTAAACTAGGGTTTTTAAATCAAGGAAATACCATAATTATTAACCATGGTGGGTTAATTGTAGGATTAATTCTTTTGGATTCTTAAATGGGTTTAATTAATTAGTTAAACTAAAAGATTACTTTAATTCAAATGGTAAGGGTGTTGACTTGTGAGAAGGAGAGAGAGAGAGGGCATCATGGCTCAAGCCATGCTTGCCATTAATGAGGTGAGAGAGAGAGAGGGGTGACTTTTGTGTGTGATGATTAGGGTGGCTCTCATTTCTTTCTTTGGTTTTCTCTCAAACTCTCACACTCTCACATACACAACACACCAACACACTCACACACACACTTACCTCTTCAAGCAGCAGCAGAAGCAACTGAAGCAGCAGCAAAAGCAACAGAAGCAGCAGCAGAAGCACAAGCAGCAGCAGCAACATTCAGCAACAGCAGCACAGTGTGTAGCAGTGAGCACCAAGCTTCACAACAGCAACTGCAGCCTCTTCTCTTCTCTTCTCCACCTTCCTGCAGCTCCCTAAGGTCGAGAGTGAGGTATATTTCCTATCTTGCTTCACTAGTTTGCCTAGTTAGTGTAGTTTTGCATCGGTTATTGGATATTGGTGCGTTTTAGTGCGATATGGGGTGTTTAGTGTGAACTTTGTGCTAGTGAGGTGTAGATTAGTTCCAGTAGGATGATTGTGGTCTGTTGAGGCCATTGTAACTTAGTCGAACCCCGATTACACTAAAATACCACCAGTTTCATGTTTGATGCAAATATCGTATTTGGGCAAAATGTGAGTTTTCTGGAACTGCTATCAACTCGGTGAGTGCAGATTGATTTTGGGAAGACTGTAGTGTAGTGGAGTAGAGATGATGCACCAGGTGAAACCCGACCCCCATACAGCTACAGTAGGCCGCCAATTTCCTCATTCTGGCCGCCAATTGCGGCCATATGGGTAGGGTTTGGGTTGGGGTTTGGTCCAGTGGGTGTCTGCTACTGTGGGTAGTGTTTTGGTATATATATATTTGTAAGATCAATTCTGTAGGAAAATCTGGGACCAAATACCTGTTTTGCCGTTTTTCTAAACCTTCGCGACACGCGTGATACGTGAGTAGGTTTAGGTTCTGCGTATCGCGGCGCGTCGGGGTAGTTTTGTGGCGCGTGAGTACACGTTTTAGCGTATCGCGCACACGCGCGATTGGTTTGCGACACAGGTTTCTCGTTGGATTATAATGTCGCGTTTTGTGACTTAAGCTTATGTGTGATACGTGTATGTGATTCTAGGTTCGCAGGCCAGTGAGACGGACGCTGCGAAGAAGGGCAAGCAAGTGGTTGGATACACTTAGCGCGAGACACGGTGAGTAGATTTCACATCTACGGGGATATCGCCCGCATGGCGTTATGCGTCAGGGCTGATAGGATCTCAGTATTACATATTGTATTTACCTATGGACTGCCATCTCATATTGCATTTCCCTGCTATGTGTTATTGATATATGCTAGAACTGATAGAACACCACACTATTACTAACGGTTTATGTTGCACGAGCACTATTTACATGCTACACACACACCGTTAGTAATTGCCATGCCACACTCACTATAGAACTGCCATGATTATACTGTTGTGTTATTGTTGTAGTTCACCATACATGTGATTGACTATGATTTCCTGGACATTGGGAGCCGCATGACATCTTTAAAAACGGAAACTATTTTAAAAAGCGGCTTTCCCTTATATACCTGCCATGGATTGATTATATTGTACCTCACATTGGATTTTACTATTGGTATTGGATTTTCATGTGATTTCTGTTTTGAGGGCCGTGGAATTATTTAAGGAAAGATATGCCATTTTGAAAACCCGGTACCTCGTGATATGATATTTTGGTGTGTCCACCACGCGTTTTCTCGGTGCTGAGACGTGTGCTTGAAACCCGATTCGAGGAGTGGATGTTCCGTTTGCGGGTTCGTGGTGGGCCCGGTATGGTTCCCCTCGGCGAGATGATCGATGGGATTTGCCGATTGAGTCTGGAGGCGGGCGAGTACCTACCGGTGATTGGTTGGACCTGGCAGTTGTCCGGAGGATACTGACCAGAGTCGAGTGATGGTTGCGGGATGACCGTGCTGCCGGGGCCGAGGGCCGATACCGCAGACGGACCCCGTGGGGCCGGCCCAGATTGACGGCGCCCGATATTTGAGGATTTACGTGTCGATGCTGGACACGGGTATTTTATGATGTTTTGGGTGCCGATGTTGGGCACTCGTGACTCCTCCGAGATATACAGGATTTGAGGGCCGATGGGTGTGCCGGCGCCTGAGTATATGTGGGATTTGGGTGCAGTTTGAGGCACCGATCACTGCTTTCCATGTTTACATAGTCCATGTAGATATTATTTATCCCATACTCAGTATTGATTACTATACATCTCATCCTGTGGCATTTACCTGTTAGAGTACATGCATTACTACTGTATCCACTGTTGACATGCATTGATATCATCTGCTGGCATTAGTAGAGCCACGCTATATGTGCATGCCTGCGATCACCTTTATATGTTATCTCTATTCACGAGTTGGCAACTCACCCCCGTTGTGCCACAGTGTTTGCAGGTTGCCCTTGGGAGTAGTCACGGCTGGCTGTTACCTCATCTTTTGGCACAGATACCCCTTTTGAGCAGAGATAGCCCTTTTGCTGTTTAGGTGGGTTTTGTACGGTATCTGTTATCTTTCAGTTGTATATTGATGTATCTAGTACTCTCCATCTACCTTATGTATTGACTTAGAGACAGTTGTGAGGACGATATGTATGATTTTATATTCTGGTGTCGAGCTCGCATGTGAGCCGACGTTACTTTATGCAGTCTTATCTTTTATGATATTGTCCTTGTTTTACTGTGTATTCTTCGCTACGGCGTCGTATATCATATTGCGATGCTTTATTCTCGTCACTTGTTATTTCCGCCACACCTTACTTTTACCCGACTTTCGGGGCTAATGTTTTAAAGAGGAAATGTTACCAAAATTATAAAACTCATAACTTTTGAACTTAAAAGGGATTTCTACTAAATAAATGGAAGTTTTTCAGACATTTACTATTGCTTTTACAAAATGCTTTAAATCACTCTATATTTATTGGTTTTGATTTCTGGGTTCGGCTTACTTAGCCGCGTTACGCCTGTAGACGTTGCGTGGTTAAGTGCCGGTCACGAGTCGAATTTCTCGGGTCGTGACAGGGACGTCTGTGAGCGAACCCAGCCAGACAACCCTACTGAGCCTGTCAGTGACAATATTCGTACAGTCCGGTCCGTTCGTCTATGAGTATCGCATGGCGGGCCTAGGGGGTTGGTAAAAGTCAGACCCCCAAAAGCGGTACAAGTCGTGTCGGAGTGTAGCCCAGAACACCCTGAGATACTACTGGAATACCTACCAGTAAATCTCCTTGCCTCGGCCGAGGGCTTCGTGTAATGGCTCTCCTAGACACAGCACGACCTCACCCCCAATACCGGGAGAGACGAACCCCTGAAGATACGCTCACTGCCTCCATGTGGCTCGGGACTGTACCCAACTAAAACCTGTTTGCATGACTCCTTTGAGCCGTGGTAGGGTAGTAATCAAAGTACAGTGGGAACTCACACAAGACAAATGACGATCCCCAGGTCGATGAACTAACCTGTACACATGTCACCAGGGAACTGCCATCTGACGTCTGGTATATGACCAACTGGCAGGTTCGCGGCGAGTCCTGTCCGGTGTACTCATAACCCAATGAGCACCTGTATACATCTTAGGTGAACCAACTGACACCAGTGGCTTGTGAGACCGGCCACCGCCCCTCGTCGGGGTCTCGAATGTACACACTAGTCTACTCTGGAGTATCGATGCCCTATCTCGAAACTCACACGACTAGGGACAATTTAAGGATGTGCTTATAGACTACCAGCTCCCACGTATATGATCGCCCTCATACTGCTGGTGGTCAAGCAAGAATCCTAGGGGCTCTATCAACATGGAATAGCGACTTGTCAGGTCACCTAAAGCAGTACACGATGATAAAGGTAAACCAGATAGCATACTATCATCTCGAGTAAGACTGTCCTATCGGGATAGGTCCTCCATCAATCATTGTAATCACGTGCCTGTGATCGAATAATTGAATCTGAGGGCACTATCTCCAACAATCCCCCACTTGCACTCAAGGCTAATTATTGCGATGTCACATACTCACAGCACGTGTGATACCGAACACCCAACTCCTCTACTAGTCAGTCTCACAAAGCTCGCTTGCGAAACTATTGCGTTCGAGGAATAGCCTTAGTGAGTGGATTCGCCTTGTTGTCTCTTTCTATGTCTCTCTATATCTCAAGTTCGCGGAGAAACCCATCTCCCGAAATGAGCAATACCTGTCTTAGAATGTGTCTGGATGTCTGATGGGACATAGCTCATAAATGAACTCCAAATCTAAACTTCTTAGACTGTATCGTCAACTGAACTTAATCAGTATCCTGCGCCATGCCTCCCTCAGTATTGCCTTGGATCACCTGTCCAAAATACTGCCCCTCATCAGAAGGAAAACTATAACTCTGACAACCTCCTTGTCATCCGGGTCACTTTGGAAGCCTGGAATGATAACCGTCTCCCGAATGAGGCTGTCGTTATCATATCCCTAGAACATCCACTTATGTTCTAAAACTGCTTCCGACTGTTTCTCCAGCATTGGATCAATATCATCTTATTGCATCTAGTGCAAGAACAACATCTGGTGTGGTACTTGACATCTCATGATTGACTCAATTGCCTAAGCAAGTGATCTGTCAATCATGCGCATCCCTCTCTACTTTAGTCTGTAAGACACCTTTAAAGAGGGTGACTCCATCTACTGCAGGTACACCACCGTGCCAGGAGTCGTCCATTCTAAATACTCTTAGAATGTTGTCTAAGTACCCTGATTGGGAAACCACCCAAATCTAGATCTAAAACCATAGATCTAGTAACCAGTATGTCTGATATAATGTCCAAGTCCCATGTGGAGAAACCACTGTGTGACGACCAAAGTATAACCGATTGTAGTGTAGGAATAATACTTCATACTCTGTGTATGTCATCCAAATACCATGACATCACACCCTACTACCTTCTCAACAGATCCATCCCCTATTCTGATGAAGTCAAACCTATGACTGTCACATCAGAAATTGATGATCTATCTCCGCTATATCTGCTTTAGTCTATAAATAGACATAAGCTACCTGTCCACCAATGCTTCCGCTGCTCCCACTGACTACGAAAACTCTCTGGCAGAGTCATATATACGTACACTTCTAAAGCAAGTTTAGAACGACGCTATACTCATCCTCCTGCCGGGTCTCACAGTCTGGAACAACAGCAATGGCAAGTGTGGGTAAACAAGAACCTCCCTGTCACCGTCCTTGAGGCTACCGGAGTACCTCTCGGGTGCCTGAGGTTACCCACCTTATCTGCGGAGTGGCCAATGGAATGTCAAATCAGATTGAATCTTTAGGTTCCTTATCAAATCTTCAGTAATCGTTTGTGGTTCTGGAATCACTTCCAGTTCTACCATACTCCCACTACTGTTTTCTGAAAAGATTCATTTTTAATAAAACTGTGGAGAGTCTAGAACAATATCGCTATTGATCTTCCAGATGGTAGAAAGTCAACCCTCTTCATAACCTTGGTCAACCCACAAACAGCCATTACAGAAACGTGCCTTGAGTTGTCCAGTGTCTGGTTTTAATCATAAGCCGGACAACTCCCCGTACCTTAACACCGTTAAGATATGACATGTTCTATATCCAATATAGAACCAGAGGCACTGATTTAATTGAACCAGATTCAAATCATGCAGCTATCCCCAGTGCATGTCAACTAAATGGAAGGAGGCCGATCAGCGTTACTCAACTTAGGAATGCTTCTAATTATGAGTAACCTGAAAGAGAAGCAAGATCTCTTTTATCATTACTATCAACTGAATACCATACACAAGTATCTACATCTTCGATCACTTTGAAGAATCCTGATACTTGCTACACCTGGTTCTCTACTCTATTCAAATACCTATAACTTCTCAAAATTCGGACCCTGTGTTTCCACGAAACAACTGTCTAAAAACTAGAGAAGTCATAAGTAAACCGAATATAGTACGAGGACCAACCCCTCTGTCCGGATGGACCCTGGACAACATACAATACTCTGTATAAGTCCCTTGAGTCTTATAACTCATTCACTGTGTGTCGTAGGTTGAAAACTGTACTTATGGTTAAGAAGAATTACACCGATGTTTAATGCTCCTTACCTAACCATCCACTGATATAGGTAAATGTCGTAGACATAATTTCAGAAAGGTATATCTCACTCTATGAAAATAGACGTACAGATATATCAATTTGAAATTGGTGCATAACAGCGGATATTCAAAACCAAATATTTGCCGACCGGCAAATTACCCAGGTGACTTCCTCAAATATCACCGATTACAACGAATCCCGATATAATGAGGATGATCACCCAATTCCAAATAACCCACTCCCACTCATCATCTGTAAAACCATACAGATGTGAGAATCATACCTGGTAAATACATAACCTGGAGTAAGTATCTAATCGGGAAATCAGTTTTCTTTTAACATTACACAGTGAAACTGAAACATTGAAGTGTTTCGATGGGGTATCCTGGTATTCCTAGTAATGCCTCTTACATTATCTAGATTCACAACTGTAACCGTGTAATTCTTTGCCACCTCTCCAAATCCCTTCATATGTCTTTAGTCTTTACCTTCTGCACACCCCTTTAGGCCAAATGGTTTTCTTCCTTCCCTACCGTTCGGCACCAGCCTATGGTTTGGAAGAAGACTATCCAATAAGCATAATGGGTGTACTGTCCTAATCCTAGGAACACTCGCAATGCGAGAGAAGATGAAGATAAAAGGCAACCGAATAAACCTTATTCCTATTTCTCCTGAACCAGAATCCATCCCCGAACTGGAACAAGTTCCTTTCAAGTTCGTATATAACCATACGATGGAGTATCCAATAAACTGTGGATCTTCGTAGTGATACGGAGTGTCCTGGAGAAATACAAAGGTGATTTAGAATTGGCGAAGGAATACTTGGTTTTGTCGTGAATAGCAGTCGCAATTTACTTTGCCCTCTTACTAATCCCTTGCTTTGTCTTAACTCAATACCTTATGTACACCATCGTTAGGCTAATTGGTTTTCTTCATTCCCTACCGGTCGGCACCAGCCTAAGGTTTGGAAAAAGACTATCCAATTTGCGTAATAGGTGTACTACTCCTAAACCAAGGAGTACTCGCAACCTGAGAGAAGGTAAAAGGAAAAGACAACCGAATAGTCCTATCCGTTTTCTCCAGAACCGGAAACCATCCTCGAATTCCTTCGAGTTCGTATATAACCATACGATGGTTTTGTCCAATAGAAGTGGACGTTCGTAGTAATACGGGGTGTCCTGGAGAAAAGGGTAAAAGTAGGAGTGGCAATGAGGTTTGCAACTCTGACAATCCAAAAGCCAGTGTTTTGAAGGTTCGGTCAACTTGGTCACTGAGTCATAGTCTTAGGGTCTGGTCAATAGTCGCTGCCAAAGAGGGAGAGAAAAGAAACACTCAGCGTGCACTCTAACCTAGATCATAATGGTTACCAATTTATCTAATCTGGAAACCTCCCACTGTACCGTCAAATTCTCCTCCAAACCTGAAAGAAGAATTAGTCGCGATCACCCGAGGAGTATACTAACTCATCAGTGGGAATCGGGATCCAACTATCATTTCATGATAACGTGACGGAATCCGCTCACGGTGTCACACTCCAGAAGGTATGCGCATATCTGGCAAGTTTCAGTTCTTTTGAAACTCCCGATGTGATTTCTGCCCCATGCTCTTATGACCTTGGCGAAGGTCAACAAATCATAAGTCACATGTCAAGTTCTACCCGTCATTATCCAGGGTTAATCTGAATCCACCCGTACAAGCCCTTGACGAAGGTCAACAAGGCTATACGACTGTCCCAAACCAACGCATCTATCTATGCTGCAGAAAGGTAACAAGCAGCTACCATACACTATGCCTTGACGAAGGTCAACAAACATAGCATGAATACTACGTGCTACCCGTCTGAAACGACGGAGGGCTATGAATGGTTTCTGGCGAAAACCATAAACGTAAAGAACTTGATATCGTTGAAGGAACTGATAGCCTTTTAAAATATAGTGACGAAAACCGTTGCTAAAGAGGTCACTCCCGGTGAAGGGATCTCGGCTCTTTCCCCGTAGAATGGGGTGAAGGATATTCCATCCGAATACCACGGTGCAAAGCAAAAGTAATCGGCTATAGTGAAGTCATTGCCCGGACGCAAACTTTTTGTCCAAGGGGTCACTCCCGGTGAAGGGATCTCGGCCCTTGCCTCGTCGACTGAGGAGCAGGATATTCCAACTGAATATCACGATGCAAAACAAAAGTGAACGTCCTTGTAATAACAGCTTTTTGAAAAGTGTTCAAACAACATCAGATTAGGTTTGTTTTTAACTTGCATTGATCCGAATCAACGCAGTCCCATCAAAAGATCACACCACAAAGAACGAAAATATACAGATGTACGTATATGCCATCCGCATTCGCCACTGGGTCCCGTCATTACCCGTTAGGTTAGCTAACTAACGACAGAGCGGGGACTGGACTAGCGCGGATGTAAAACATATACAGCATCTACTAATATATATTCCAATATATTATATTTCGCTCAAGGTGTGATAAGAAATGCAACATCACAGAAACAATACAGATATCTGGGATCCCCGGGTTTCACAGAGCCACTACTGAAACCCGACGTTCCCTTGGTCGTGTGATAGCCTGTGCAATGAAAACCTAGACCCCTACGGGCGCGGCAAGTCACCCGCCAAAACCTGAAGCGAGGCAGCCCCCTTCAGTGCCGTGAATGGACCACCCAGCACTTCACGGAATCCGGTAACTTGGGCACCCCTCCTGGGTCAACCTGTACCCCCTACGAGTGCGGCGAATAGCCCGCCAATCCTAGAGTGAAGACCCTTCCGTCTCAATGCCATGAGATGCGGGCTTGTTTCCCTCTAGAACCCGGCTATCCGTGCACTCCTCCTGGGGTAATCCTAGTACAGAAAGTAAAATATACATACAACGGGTACATCGACCGCAACCTGGCCGTGTCCCAAAATAATAATACAATCAGGCAGTGACGGCAGTCCACATGTCGGACGCTCGCCCCGCAATATCAAATGTACATAATACAACCACAACTGTACTAGCATTGCATCCAGGCTATCCCCCACGACCGATCCGCAACATCACAGCAAAAACAGAACATCAACGTGAAAGTCACGTTCGCAAATCCGTCTAACCGGGCTATAGAAGTTAGACCGGATTTACCGATCAAGTGACATTCACGGTCGCAGATATAATGTAAATACTGTGAAATAATATGTTTAAAATATCCGATCGATCATATTTTAACAAGTGGGCCCCTAAGTACTACTGTAGCACATCAAGAAATTCTGGGCCCAATGTTATTATTCCAAAACCCCTATTTTCACCCCAGAAAGCCTCTGTAAAAAATTGGTCCAGCGAACCCAACAGTGTGCGGCGGAACCGCGGCCCAAAGGGGTGTTTTGGCCACGGTTCCGCGCTCCTACTGTAGAGTTGTTGCATCGAACTTTCACAGAACTCTTATCTTTTCTAGTACATCACTTTTCTGTAACCTGAAAAAAATTTCGACACCAAAAAATTTTAACAGAAAACTGATGCGAACAAAAATGTAGATTTTGGAATTTTGGTCGATCGGAAATGCAAAACACATTAAACCAAGCTAGACTAAGTTAATGGCGAGGCTCTGATACCAGTGTAAGTGCACGGCGGCGCCCCGGCCGTCAATCCGACGGCCAAATGTGGAAGCGGTGATAAACTTATATTTTTCTTGAACTGGCAAACCGCCGCGCACTAATACCCGGATCGAACCACTAACTAGTCCTAGCTAACTACAAGATGGGGAAGAGAGATATACCGACTGATCCAAGTCCTCCGGTCTTCTCGTAGTCGTCCCGATCTCCTACGGAAACTCCGGTCTCCACCTCGTCGCCGGAAGTGCACCACATCGCCTACGTCTTTTACGGGCTCCCACCTCAATGCCGAGGCAACTCGGGCACGAAGCTGGCTAGTCGACGTGCCCAAGATTCGATGTAGAATGTGTAGTGTAGAAGTTTCATTTTGGGGTTGTGGAATTGCCATTTTGGTGGAGGAAATAAAGGATGTTTTTGGATGAACAAGAGAGCACTTTTCTTGGCACCATGAGAACCAAAATTGCCACACCAAAAATGAATCCCTCATTTCCCCTAATGGAATGGCCGGCCCATACAAGGGAGTGGGGAGAGAGAGGGTCAACCATATCCAAGAGAGAGAGAAGAATGGTTATCATATGAAAAGAAATGATAGCAAGGAAAGTCCAACACTCAAACACCAATGATCATCCATCATCACAACAATCCCAACACTCAACCAACAATCATCAACAACCATGATTGTTAACAAAGTCAAGCCATGATGGAAAAGAAAGAGTCAAAGGATGGGCTCCATCATGAAACCATCATGATACAAATATATGCAAAGAACCCCTTCCACAAACCCTTATTTGCAACAATGCAAATAAGCCCTCCTCCACCAAACTTCGGCCAATGAACGATACAAAGGAAATCGGCCGAAACGAAAAGCAAACTGGCAACTCCAGAAAACTGGTCCCGTAATAAATTACAGGAATACCCCGATACTGTGCATACACACCCGCATTTGTATTCCGACCGAAATACAAATGCAATGAGACAAAATCTACACTGTACTATAGTAGGATCCGGCTTAAACCAAAGCCGGCTAGTAATATCCGTTCGATCCTGATCCGTGCAATACCGCACGTATCTGATCGAACCCCGCCATATATCCATACGGCCTATAGTACAAACTGTCCGATCCTGATCCGTGCAATACCGCACGTATCTGATCGGACCTTGCCATATCTCTATACGGCCTCTACAACTTTTCGCCCGAAAGATGAGTAACTGAATGTGGGGGACTCTAAAGACTCGTCAACACCATGGTTGTGGATTTAACCACTAGCACGTCAGAGGTATAAGCCAATACGTAACGGGCTACCAGGTATTGACTAAAAGGGACGTCTGTGAGCGAACCCAGCCAGACAACCCTACTGAGCCTGTCAGTGACAATATTCGTACAGTCCGGTCCGTTCGTCTATGAGTATCGCATGGCGGGCCTAGGGGGTTGGTAAAAGTCAGACCCCCAAAAGCGGTACAAGTCCTGTCGGAGTGTAGCCCAAAACACCCTGAGATACTACTGGAATACCTACCAGTAAATCTCCATGCCTCGGCCGAGGGCTTCGTGTAATGGCTCTCCTAGACACAGCACGACCTCACCCCCAATACCGGGAGAGACGAACCCCTGAAGATACGCTCACTGCATCCATGTGGCTCGAGACTGTACCCAACTAAAACCTGTTTGCACGACTCCTTTGAGCCGTGGTAGGGTAGTAATCAAAGTACAGTGGGAACTCACACAAGACAAATGACGATCCCCAGGTCGATGAACTAACCTGTACACATGTCACCAGGGAACTGCCATCTGACGTCTGGTATATGACCAACTGGCAGGTTCCCGGCGAGTCCTGTCCGGTGTACTCATAACCCAATGAGCACCTGTATACATCTTAGGTGAACCAACTGACACCAGTGGCTTGTGAGACCGGCCACCGCCCCTCGTCGGGGTCTTGAATGTACACACTAGTCTACTCTGGAGTATCGATGCCCTATCTCGAAACTCACACGACTAGGGACCATTTAAGGATGTGCTTATAGACTACCAGCTCCCACGTATATGATCGCCCTCATACTGCTGGTGGTCAAGCAAGAATCCTAGGGGCTCTATCAACGTGCAATAGCGACTTGTCAGGTCACCTAAAACAGTACACGATGATAAAGGTAAACCAGATAGCATACTATCATCTCGAGTAAGACTGTCCTATCGGGATAGGTCCTCCATCAATCATTTTAATCACGTGCCTATGATCGAATAATTGAATCTGAGGGCACTATCTCCAACAGATCAGCCGCTCGAACTGAGTCTGGGGTAAGGCCTTTGTGAGTGGATCAGTAGTGTTATGTTCCATAGAAACTCTCTGAACCTCGATCTCCTGGCGACCCACGATCTCCCTGATCAGGTAATACCGCCTCAAGATGTGTTTGGATCTCTGATGGGACCTGGGTTCCTTCGCTAAAGCTATAGCCCCGTTGTCGTCGCAATACAGAGGTATTGGATCAACAATGGACGGAACCACCTGAAGTTCAGTTAAGAACTTCCTTATCCAGATGGCTTCTTTTGCGGCATCTGCAACAGCGATATATTCCGCTTCTATCATCGAGTCAGCAACGGTTTCCTGTTTGGAACTCTTCCAACACACCGCCCCTCCATTGAGGGTAAAGACATAACCCGACATGGACTTGGAATCATCCTTGTCACTCTGGAAGCTGGAGTCAGCAAAGGCCTCGATCTGGAGGTCTTTTCCGCCATACACCAAGAACATCTCCCTAGTCCTTCTCAGGTACTTGAGAATGTTCTTTACAGCTATCCAGTGTTTCTCCCCAGAGTTTGACTGATACCGACTTACCACACTCAGTGCATAAGCTATATCTGGTCTGGTACACAACATCGCATACATTATAGAGCCTACAGCAGAAGCGTAGGGTATAATAGACATGCGATCCCTTTCCAAATCAGTCTTGGGAGACATCTCTTTGGAGAGGGTGATCCCGTGACAAGCCGGTAGATTACCGCGCTTGGAATCTTCCATACTGAATCTTTTCAGTATGGTGTCGATGTACCTGGACTGTGAAAGTCCTAATATCCTCTTGGATCTGTCACGAAAGATCCGGATCCCCAGAATGTACGAGGCATCACCCAGGTCTTTCATGGAGAACCTGTGCGACAAGAACCCCTTGACAGATTGTAGCATAAGAATGTCATTTCCTATCAAGAGAATGTCATCCACGTACAATACGAGGAATACGACAGTTCTTGCTACAAATCTACTATAGATGCATGGTTCATCTGGATTTTTGATAAAGCCAAATTCTTTGACCGTCTCATCAAAACAGATGTTCCAACTCCGCGATGCCTGCTTTAGTCCGTAGATGGACTTAAGCAACTTGCACACCTTTACGCTGCTCCCACTCGGAATGAAACCCTCTGGCTGGTCCATATAAACAAACTCCTCTAAATTTCCATTTAGAAAAGCGGTCTTTACGTCCATCTGCCAAATCTCATAATCGTGGAAGGCAATAATGGCAAGAAGGATCCGAATGGATTTCAGCATAGCTACTGGAGAAAAGGTCTCGTCATAGTCCAAACTAGGTCTTTGACGAAAACCCTTTACAACCAGTCTAGCTTTATAGGTCTCAACCTGTCGATCTACACCAATCTTTCTTTTGAAGATCCACTTGCATCCTACGGGTTTTACCCCATCTGGAGCAACGTCCAACATCCTTACTTTGTTGGTGTACATGGACTCCATTTCGGTCCGCATTGCATCCAGCCATTTTACCGAGTCAACGCTCTGAATGGCCTGCTGGAAGCTAGTCGACTCATCATAATCAATGATGCAATCTTCTCTATCCCCGTCTATGAGAAAACCATAGTATCTCTCGGGCGGATGAGACTGCCTACAACTCCTGCGGAGCGGCGTAGGAATGTCATGTTCTTTTGAACCCTCTGGTTCTACTAAGCTTTCAGTAATAGCTCGTGGTTCTGGAATTTTTTCCAGTTCTATTGCACTCCCACTTATCTGATTCTCCGAAAACTGAGTTTCCAAGAAGTGGGCATGCCGAGAAACAAAAACCTTTTGTTCCTCTTCGCAATAGAAGAAATATCCCTTGGAATTATTTGGTTATCCCACAAACTTGCAGTGTACTGAGCATGCCTATGAGCTTGTCCGCATGCTGCTTTTTGACAAAAGCTGGACTTCCCCATGTCTTAATGTGATTAAGATAGGGTCTCTTCCCACACCACATCTGATATGGTGTAGTAGGCACAGTCTTAGTTGGAACTCGGTTCAAAAGGTATGCAGCTGATTCTAGTGCATATCCCCAGAATGATCGCGGTAACTCAGCGTTACTCATCATGGACCGTACCATATCCAATAGAGTTCGGTTCCGTCTCTCCGATACACCGTTATGTTGCGGAGTGTATGGAGAAGTAAGCTGAGAGGGAATTCCATTCTCTTTTAAGTAATCCAGGAACTCGGCACTCAAGTATTCACCACCTCGATCAGATCTTAGTGTCTTAATACTTTTGCCGGTTTGTTTTTCTACTTCATTCTTATATTCCTGGAATTTTCCAAAGGCTTCGGATTTATGTTTCATTAAGAAGACATAACCGTACCTTGAAAAGTCATCCGTAAAAGTAATGAAGTAAGAATAACCACTTCGCGTATGTGTAGACATTAGACCGCACACGTCGCTGTGTACGAGTCCCAAGAGCTCGCTCGCTCTCACTCCGTGACCAGTGAACGGAGTCTTTGTCATCTTTCCTTTGAGACAGGATTGACAAGTTGCATATGATTGATATTCGAACGGATACAAATATCCTTCTGTATGTAACTTCGTCAATCTTCTCTCATTGGTGTGACCCAATCTACAATGCCATAAGAAAGTCTGATTTATTTCCGGAGACTTTCTTTTATGTGTATTCTGGGCATTGAAAATCTGTGGTTGGTTTAATACGTATATACCATTGCTTAATGTACCCGACCCAATCAGAACTTGATTAAGGTGAATGTTTACAACATTACTTACAAACGCAAATTCATAACCTTCTTTAGAAATCAAAGATACAGAAATGATATTACAAGTTGCGTTGGGTACAAAAAAGCAATTACGTAAAACCAAAACATGTCCATCTGACATTCCCAGGTGATAGTCCCCCACGGCCTTAGCATCCATGCTAGCTCCGTTTGCAACTTTGAGGGTCATGTCACCTGCCTTCAAAAACCTACGGTTTCTCAACGCCAGCAAAGAATTACAGATATGAGATCCTGATCCGGTATCCAATACGCAGGAAGTAGAGTTTATTGATAGACAGTTTTCAATAACATACACACCTGAAGATGAAGCCGCAACTTGCTTTAGATCCTGTGTTCTGGATTTCCAAGCCCTGCAATCTTTCTTCCAGTACCCACTCTAATGACAGTAAAAGCACTCTTCCTTCCCCACAAGTTTCCCCGCTATCTTTGTTGCTTTTGCCTTTCCTTTCGTATCCACTTTACTAACACCGCCCCTTGGTTTGGCGGGGGATTTCTTCTTCTTTCCCTTGGCTTTTACCTTGGACCTAGAAGAGGAAGATCCTCCTACAAACAAAGTGGATGTTTCCCTACCTTTCTGTAGGGTGCCCTCTGCACTCCTCAGCATGTTGAGGAGCTCTGAAAGTTCAACTTCCTTTTCTTGCAAGTTGAAATTCAGGATGAACTGGGCGTAAGTGGAAGGAAGGAACTGAAGAATCAAGTCCGTATAGAGCTCGTTCTCTAACGTGGTCCCAAGGTCCGCGAGCTCCTCAATGAAGCCAATCATCTTAAGCACGTGTTCCGCTACCGATGATCGGACGGCCAACCTTGCCGAAAACAGCTATTTCGACACTTCGTATCTGGCGATTCCAGCTTTGCTCTCCATGCAGTTCTTTTTTTATGGAGAAATATGGATTCAAGGTCCATATTCTTGTGCCTCCTCTGATGTTCGTTATCCATAGAGGCAAGCACGAGGCACTTGGCCTTCGCGCAATCGATTTCCCAGGTCTTACGGATTTCCCTATCCGCGACGCTGGTTTTGGGACCTGGGACAGGGGGAGCTTTGGTGGTAAGAAGATACCCCAACTTGTCATAAGTGATCGCCATTTTGACATTCCTGAGCCAATCTTTGTAGTTTGGCCCTATCAGTATGTTTTTATCTAGTAGTAACTTAAGTCCGGTCATGATGTTTGGTCGCTGCAATTAGGAGAGAGAGAAGAAACACTTTAGCATGATGCTCTTGCAAGTTTAGTGTGGTTTTTAATTTGTCTAAACAGGATGGCTCCCACTGTCTCTCGAATCCCTCCTCAAACCAAAAAGGAAGAATTAGTTAGGATCAATCTCACCGTACAATACTTGCTTAACCGTTCGGCCAGGCTGGTGTCGGTACTTCGAGGGAGGTTTTCCAACGCTTTCGCGAAGTTCCTTAATTAAATAACCTCTTTTCCCTGGGGGCGTAGCCCCGCTAACACCTTTCTAGACACCTACTTGGTTTATAGTATTGATCGTTAAGTGAGAAATTTCCCGAGGAGTAGCATATACTCACAGTAGGATCGGGATCCAAATATCATCGCGTGACAAAACTGAAGGAATCCTACCAGAATCATCACACTCCAAATGGTATGCAGCGCTAGCAAGTTTCAGTTCTTTTGAAACTCCCGATGTGGATTTTTGCCCCATGCTCTAATGACCTTGACTTTGGCCAAAATATCATAAGTCACATGTCAAGTTCTACCCGTCATTTTCCAGGTTAATTTGAGCCCACCCGCACATACCCTTGACTTTGGCCAAAATGGTAGAACGACTGCCCCAAACCAACACATCTATCTATACTGCACATGAATACCCAATAGCTACCAATCACTATGCCTTGACTTTGGCCAACATACATAGCTTGAATACTTATTGACCATTCATGTGAAACGACGGAGGTCTACGAATGGTTTTGGCGAAACCGTGAACGTAGTGAACTTGATATAATCGATGGAACAAGATAGCTTTCAAAAAGGAGTGGTTCATGCTCCGCATTTAAAAGTTTGGTTTTGAAAAGAACCGAGTGGTTTTCAAAGTGTTCCAACGACTTTTACTTGGTTTATTTTTCTTGCATTAATTTTAATGCATCCCATCAATTAATCCTACCATTGCAGAAAACAACCAAAATATGACGTACGTTTATGCCATCCGCATTCGCCACGGGGCCCCGTCATTACCCGTTAGGTTACTTAACTAACGACAGAGCGGGGGCTGGACTAGCGCGGATGCAAAATATAAGCAACGCCTAAATAATATCATATATAGATATATTGCAATGATAGCCATTTCAGATCACAGATGAACACATTGGATATACTAGGAATCCGCAATTCGTACGAGCCTGTTACGAAAAGCGGATTACACGGTCGCGGTGAATAGCCAATACCCCACCCAAGACCCCTACGGGTACGGCAAACTACCCGCCAAGTACCCGAAGTGAAGCAACCTCCCTCAACACCGTGAGTAGGCCACTCGGCACTTCGAGATACCCGGTAGTTTGTGCACCCCACCTTGGGTCTATCCTAGGAGCAAAAACAGTAAAAAGAAATTATACAATAACGGCTACAACCCCGACCCGGTTGTGCGGCCATACAAATAATATTACATCAATTTAGATATTACATGAATTAAAAGATAAAAGGAAAAACTCTCATCTCACAACCCCCCGGCTATTCATCCGCGACAATCCAATGAATTCATATACACATACCATCAACATTACACATCACAGATATGTATAACCCTCACTAATCGACATATAGCAATTAGCAGACGTTCAATACATATATCACATCACAGATATATACCCGTCAGCTTAAGTCTTTAGAAGTTCGATCAAAATACGGTTTTTTAAGCCCCAAAAACAAATTTTGCTTTCTGGAAAATCTGGCCTGAAAAAACATACTCCAAAAATCCCAAAACACCCCAAAGACACTCTGCAGGAAAACAGTGCCACGACCGAGTCAACTCGGCCGCGGATCCACGGCGGGAGCATGCTCCTGCCGCTGTTCCGCGGCGCTTTGACCGAGTCAGTGGACCTGTTTTCTTGGGTGTCTTAACAAAAGCCTGAGTCGATTTTTGGTGAAAGATTTATTAATTTTTGAACAGAATACAGAATCGACAGAAACTTGATTTTTCGGGGATTTCTCGCGACTTTTTCTCCGATCGAATTTCTATTTACTTTGCTAACATGTTAGATAGTGTTTAACTAGGCTCTGATACCACTGTAAGTCCACGTTACCTCTCCCGGTACTTACGGGCTTGCGGAAATGATGAAAAACGATTTTTCAAGAGGTGGTAACATGGACTCAAAATACAGATCTTTGTTAAACAACTAACTAACAAACCTAACAAGAGTTTTACCTACTCGGTTAGGGGGTTATTCCTTTCTTGAACTCCATCGTCTTCAACTCTTTCCGGTGTACGGATCGGCCTCACCACGTCGTCTCCTTGCACCGAAGATGGATCCACCTGAAAGCTTCTACCTTTGGCTTCTTCTTCGAACTTGAAGAAACTAGAACACTTGGTTTGCTAAACCTTGTGAACTAGGATGAGTAGAGAAGTGATATGGGTTTTCTTTTATCTCTAAGGCAATGTTTCTCAACTCATGAGAGGGTGTTGCCTTGAGCTAGAGAGAGAGCAAGAGGGAGAGCTCAAAACAAGAGAGAGAAATGAAATAAGAGAATGAGTAGGTCTTTTACCATCCAAGCACTCATAATCCAAAACCATGATTACTCATAATAGTAATTTGTTGGAGATAGTGCCCTTAGAGTCAATTATTGGATCACAGGCACGTGATTGCAATGATTGAGGGAGGACCTGTCCCAGTAGGACAGTCTTACTCAAGATGATAGTAAGCTATCTGGTTTACCTTTATCATCGTGTACTGCTTTAGGTGACCTTATAGGTCACTATTGCACGTTGATAAAGCCCCTAGGATTCATGCTTGACTACCAGCAGTATGAGGGCGATCATATACGTGGGAGCTGGTAGTCTATAAGCACATCCTTAAAAGGTCCCTAGTCGTGGGAGTTTCGAAACTGGGCATCGATACTCCAGAGTAGACTAGTGTATACAGTCGAGACCCCGACGAGGGGCGGTGGCCGGTCTCACAAGCCACTGGTGTCAGTTGGTTCACCTAAGATGTATACAGGTGCTCATTGGATTATGAGTACACCGGACAGGACTCGCCGGGAACATGCTAGTTGGTCTTATACCTGACGTCAGATAGCAGTTCCCTGGTGACATGTGTACAGGTTAGTTCATCGACCTGAGGATCGTCATTTGTCTCGTGTGAGTTCCCACTGTGCTTTGATTACTACCCTACCACGCTCAAAGGAGACGTGCAAACAGGTTTTAGTTGGGTACAGTCCCGAGCCACATGGAGGCAGTGAGCGGATCTTCAGGGGTTCGTCTCTCCCGGTATTGGGGGTGAGGTCGCGCTGTGTCTAGGAGAGCTATTACACGAAGTCCTTGGCCATGGCAGGAGATTTACTGGTAGGTATTCCAGTAGTATCTTAGGGTGTTCTGGGCTGCACTCCGACACGACTTGTACCGCTTTTGGGGGTCTGACTTTTACCAACCCCCTAGGCCCGCCATGCGATGCTCATAGACGAACGGACCAGACTGTACGGATATTGTCACTGACAGGCTCAGTAGAGTGTCAGGATAAGTTCGCTCATCGACGTCCCTTTTGGTCAATAGCTGGTGGCCCGTCACGTATGGCTAATACCTCTGACGTGCTAGTGGTTAAATCCACAGCCATAGTATTGACGAGTCTTTAGAGTCCACCACACACATCCAGTTACTCAAGTTTCGGGCGAAACGCTGTAGAGGCCGTATGGAGATATGGCAGGGTTCGACCAGATACGTGCGGTATTGCACGGATCAGGATCGGACGGTTAGTACTAGAGGCCGTATGGATATATGGCAGGATTCGATCAGATACGTGCGGTATTGCACGGATCAGGATCGGACGGATAATACTAGCCGGCTTTGGTTTAAGCCGGATCCTAGTATAGTACAGTGTAGATTTTTTGTCTCATTGCATTTGTATTTCGGTCGGAATACAAATGCGGGTATGTATATACAGTAGCGGGGTTTTCCTGTAATTTATTACGGGACCAGTTTTCTGGAGTTGCCAGTTTGCTTTCCGTTTCGGCCATATTTCTTTGTATCTTTCATTGGCCGAAGATTGGTGGAGGAGGGCTTATTTGCATTTGTGCAAATAAGCAATTTGGAAGGGGGTCTTTTGCATACTGTTGGATCATGATGGTTGCACCATCCCTTGACCCATTGACTTGTTTTGACTCCATGATGACTTGACTTTTGTGAGTGATGATGGAGGGTCATGATGGTGGGTTTGGTGTGTTGGTTTTGCTAGTGATGATGATTCTTGCATGATGACCATTCCTCTCACTTGCATTATTCTTGTGGCTATCTTTTTCACTAACTCTCTCTCATTCTCTCCCCTCCCAAGATGCATGGCCGGCCACTAAGGGGGTGGGGTTGATTCATTTTGGTGTGGGATTTTTCACTCTCTTGATGCTTGTAAAAATCCCCAAGTTGATCTCTAAAAGTTCATATCTCCTTTCCTCCACTAAAAGGCAACATCCACTACCCCAAAATGAGACATGAGTTCTACACACATTTTACAGCAAACCTTGGGCACGTCGGCTCGCCAACTTCGTGCCCGAGTTGCCTCGAACCAGAGGCGGGAGCCCGTAAAAGAAGCAGGCGACGTGGTGCCCTTCCGGCGACTTGGTGGAGACCGGAGATTCCGTGGGGAGATCGGGACGACGACGAGAAGACCGAAGGACACGGATCGCTCGGTATATCTCTCTACCCCCTCTCTTGATAGCTAGAACTAGTTTAATGGCACGATCCGGGTTTATAGTGCGCGGTGGTGCCGGTTCAAAAAGTTAAAGTAAATCACCGCTTCCGCACTCCGGCGTCGGATTGACTGCCGGGACGCCGCCGTGCACTTACAGTGGTATCAGAGCCTCTCCATTAACATAGTCTAGCTTGGTCTAATGTGTTTACGTTTCCGATCGAACAAAAATCCCAAAACCGCGTTTTCATGCATATCAGTTTTCTGTCGAAATTTTTTTGGCTCCAAATTTTTTTCAGTATGTTGCAGAGTGATTTGCAGAGAAATATAACACATCTTTGAAAATTTGGTGAAATGATACAGTAGGATGACCGCGGAACCACAGCCAAACCCCCCTTATGGCCGCGGTTCCGCCGCAGTTCAGTGTCTTCAGTGCACCATTTTTGCACAGTAATCTTTTTACAGGGAAAATAGGGGTTTTGGAATATTATTTTTGGGCCCAGAATTTCTTTGTCTGCTACAGTAGTGCTTTGGGGCCCACTTGGTAAATTTGATGGATCGGATATTTTTAACACATTGGTTCACAGTATTTACATTATATCTGCGACCGTGAATGTCACTTGATCGGTAAATCCTGTCTAACTGCTATAGCCCGGTTAGACGGATTTGCGAACGTGACATTCACGTTGATGTTCTGTGTTATGCTGTGATGTTGCGGATCGGTCGTGGGGGATAACCTGGATGCAATGCTAGTACAGTTTTTGTTGTATTATGTACATTTGATATTGCGGGGCGAGCGTCCGACATGTGGACTGCCGTCACTGCCTCATTGTATATTATTCTTTTGCGGCATGACCAGGTCGAGGTCGATGCACCCGTTGTATGTATATTTTACTTTCTGTACTAGGATTACCCCAAGGTGGGGTGCACGGATAGCCGGGTTCTAGAGGGCAACAAGCCCGCATCTCATGGCACTGAGACGGAGGGGGCTTCACTCTAGAATTGGCGGGCTATTCGCCGCACTCGTAGGGGGTACAGGTTGACCCAGGAGGGGTGCCCAAGTTACCGGATTCCGTGAAGTGCCGGGTGGTCCATTCACGTTGCTGAAGGGGGCTGCCTCGCTTCAGGTTTTGGCGGGTAACTTGCCGCGCCCGTAGGGGTCTAGGATTTCATTGCACAGGCTATCCACACGACCAGGGGAACGTCGGGTTTCAGTAGCGGCTCTGTGAAACCCGGGGATCCCAGATATCTGTATTGTTCTGTGATGCTGTACATTTCTGTGATGTTGCATTTTATCACGTCTTGAGCGAAAATATTATATATTGATATATATACTAGTAGATGTTGTATATGTTTTGCATCCGCGCTAGTCCAGTCCCCGCTCTGTCGTTAGTTAGCTAACCTAACGGGTAATGACGGGACCCAGTGGCGAATGCGGATGGCATATACGTACATCATTATATTTCGTTCTTTGTGGTGTGATCAATTGATGGGACTGCGTTGATTCGGATCAATGCAAGTTAAAAACAAACCTATTCTGATGTTGTTGGAACACTTTTTCAAAAAGCTGTTATTGCAAGGACGTTCTCTTTTGTTTTGCATCGTGGTATTCAGTTGGAATATCCTGCTCCTCAGTCGACGAGGCAAGGGCCGAGATACCTTCACCGGGAGTGACCCCTTGGACAAAAGTTTGCGTCAGGGCAATAACTTCACTATAGCCGATTACTTTTGTTTTGCACCGTGGTATTCAGTTGGAATATCCTGCACCTCATTCTACGGGGAAAGAGCCGAGATCCCTTCACCGGGAGTGACCTCTTTAGCAAAGGTTTTCGTCACTATATTCTTAAAAGCTATCCGGTTCCTTCAACGATATCAAGTTCATTACGTTAAAGGTTTTTCGCCAAAAAAAATTCGTAGCCCTCCGTCGTTTCAGGAAGGTAGCACTTAGTATTCATGCTATGTATGTTGGCCTTCGTCAAGGCATAGTGTATGGTAGCTATTTGTTACTTTTCTGCAGCATAGATAGATGCGTTGGTTTGGGACAGTCGT
Source organism: Agapanthus africanus (assembly GCA_030015575.1). NCBI lineage: Eukaryota > Viridiplantae > Streptophyta > Magnoliopsida > Asparagales > Amaryllidaceae > Agapanthus > Agapanthus africanus. Next base: position 378,732,899 of record JASDDO010000012.1, read on the forward strand.
ACTACTATTTTGGCCATCGTCAAGGGTATGTACGGGTGGGTTCAAATTAACCTGGACAATGACGGGTAGAACTTGACACGTGACTTATGATATGTTGGCCTTCGTCAAGGTCATAAGAGCATTGGGTAAAAATCCACATCGGGAGTTTCAAAAGAAACTGAAACTTGCCAGATATGCGCATACCTTCTGGAGTGTGACAACGTGAGCGGATTCCGTCACGCTATCATGCGATGATAGTTGGATCCCGATTCCCACTGATGAGTTAGTTTACTCCTCGGGTGACCCCGACAAATTCTTCTTTCAGGTTTGGAGGAGAATTTGAGGTTACAGTGGAAGGTTTCCTAATTAGATAAATTGGTAACCATTCTGATCTAGGTTAGAGTGCACGCTGAGTGTTTCTTTTCTCTCTCTCTTTGGCAGCGACCATTGACCCGACCCTAAGACTATGACTCAGTGACCAAAGTTGACCGAACCTTCTTAAACACTGGCTTTTAGATTGTCAGAGTTGCAAACCTCATTGCCACTCCTACTTTTACCCTTTTCTCCAGGACACCCCGTATTACTATGAACGTCCATTTCCATTGGACAAAACCATCGTATGGTTAAATACGAACTCGAAGGAATTTATTCGAGGATGGTTTTCGGTTCTGGAGAAAACGGATAGGATTATTCAGTTGTCTTTTCCGTTTACCTTCTCTCAGGTTGCGATTACTCCTTGGTTTAGGAGTAGTACACCTATTACGCAAATTGGATAGTCTTCTTCCAAACCTTAGGATGGTGCCGAATGGTGGGGAATGAAGAAAACTAATTAGCATAACGATGGTGTACAGAAGGTATTAAGTTAATACAAAGCAAGGGATTAGTAAGAGGGCAAAATAAACTGCGACTGCTATTCACGACCAAACCAAGTATTTCTTCGCCAATCCTAAAATCACCTTTGTATTTCTCCAGAACACTCCGTATCACTACGAAGATCCACAGTTTATTGGATACTCCATCGTATGGTTATATACGAACTCGAAAGGAACTTGTTCCAGTTCGGGGATGGATTCTGGTTCAGGAGAAATAGGAATAAGGTTTATTCGGTTGTCTTTTATCTTCACCTTCTCTCGCATTGCGAGTGCTCCTAGGATTAGGACAGTACACCCATTATGCTTCTTGGATAGTCTTCTTCCAAACCATAGGCTGGTGCCGAACGGTAGGGAAGGAAGAAAACCATTTTCCCTAAAGGGGTGTGCAGAAGGTAATGACTAAAGACATATGAAGGGATTTGGAGAGGTGTAACATTTCAAAAAAAATAAAATATTATTTTTGGGAATTTTCATAAATTAATATTAATTTTTAATGAATATTTTAATAGTCGGTATAATTAAATACCGATAAATGGTGAAAATTCCGGAGAAAATTTTGGAAATTCTAAAATAGGGTATTTTGTGGAAAAATGTCATTTTTAAGCTTTTATGATTATGTATACGTTATTTTGGTGTTAACCGCGATTAACAATCGCTAGGTGGATTTTTGGCTTTTGTGCAATGTGCACATGACATTTCCACACCTGTCACATTCGGTTCATGTTTCGGACACATGGTGGCCTAGGGTTGAACCATGTTTAGATGACCATGGTGAGTTTTAAACCTTTAGGCTAAGTTAAGTGGGTTAATCAGGTTTGGTTTGGTTCATGGTGAATGGGATGATGAGAGTTAACTCATCTCATTCAAAACTTTGGTTTGCCTCTCAAACACACATATAACAACCTCTCTACACCAGACATATACACCCACCCATCAGCCACCCTAGCTGCTGCTACAAGATGCGACACAAATCAGCCTAACACTTCAGCCACCAAACCTCATTGACAAATACATCAGCTACATCAGCCCCTATAGCTGATCGACACCAGCCCCTAACAAATTTCAGCCCCCATAGCTGACTTACACACCCCCATCATGACTCTTCAGCCCTCTAGCTGACCTACACACCCCCTTATCAACACCTTCAGCCACAATAGCTGACTTCAGCCACCAAAACAGCATAACCCTTGCAACACCCCAACTTCATAAGCTACCAAACTGCTGCAACAGCAACAGAGGAAAAGAAAAGGGAGAAGTTGCAAGCAGCAGATGTAGCATCAGCGTTGCTGTGAAAACAGCCACAGCAACAACAGCCCCATTCAAACCACACCACACCCCCATCACACTTCAACCTCACCACAAACCAACACACCAACAACCCCATACCACAACTTCAGCAACACCAGCACCCCAATAAAAACAACAGCAGCAGTAGCTGCTGCAAAAGAGAAGAGGAAAACAGATTTCAAGCAGCAGCTGCAGCCAAAGCAATAGCAACAGCAGCCCACTTCAGCAGCAACAGCCCTTCCTCCTCCTTCCTTCTTCCATTCTCCTACATTCTAGGACCCCCTAGAGGTATAATCTCGCATCCCAACTCATTTCTTGCTCCGTTCTAGTTATCTAGCTGATGTTACTGTTTTATTTGTGACATTGTGCTAGTTTAGGCAAATTTGAGTGAAACTTGACCTAGTATTAGTTTTGATCGTTAGTATAACCTTATTAGGTGTTTTTGAGACCATTGTAACCAATATTACCCCAGATTCCTTGTATTTACCAGAGTTATTCGACTTGGCGTATTTTAGCGTTTTTGTCGATTTTGAGACCTTTCTGAGATCTGCTTTCACCCGGGGCCTCCTAGAGAAAAATTGACTTGGCAGAGAGCTGTGCAGGCATCCTGGAACCCCTACCCAAAGCCCTAGACACCACCTCAAAACCCCGGCCGAAAAGTTAATCCCCCTGGCCGCAATTTGCGGCCAGAGCAGTGTAAAACTGCCTCGTTTTGCGTGCACAGCCCCTTTTTCATGTAAAATTGACCCCCGGCATGTCTAGTTTTGACTGGTTCCTGTTAGGGTAAAATCTGGGTTCATTTTCATGAGTTGGCGTATGTTTTACGACGTGTTTTCGAATTGATTTTGATATTCGATGATTCGTATCTGTCGGGTGGCGTTTGGACGTCAACGACAGTGGTGATTGGCTGTTTTTGCACACAAGGTCACAGGTTTTTACCTATGGGCGTAGTGTGCACCATATTGGGTTCCGATGTGATTTTTATGAGTTTTAGCATGTGATATCCTTGTAGGTACTCCGCGTGGCGTTGATGCGTTGGAGATGGAAACGACGACATCGGCACCGGCACACATATCAAGGTGAGTAGATTTATATCTACGGGGAGAAGTCGGGTGGATGGCGTATAGCACCCCCGCAGTCCGTGGTGATGTATACGGATGAGTATACACACCAACAATTTAGGATATGTTGTTAGGATTTATTTTTGATGATTTACGATGGATATTGGTGATGGATTGGTGCATGGTTACGAAACCTTAGGTAGTGGGTGCACTACACTTACACATACATACATATACATACTTGCATACATCCTCATTTCATATATGGTTATGGGATTCGTTATGGATATTTGTTCACATGGGTTTGGGTTTATGTGTTTATTACGGATTGGAGGATGATACATGGGATCGATGTGAGTCGATGGTTTGATATGAGATCATGATGTCGGTGATATGATAAAATTCATAATTAGGATACACCTTGATACTTTAGAGGATTTTGGGAATGATGATGCCATAGTAATAGCGACATATATATTATGTGATCGCCATGTAATTATGATATACGATGGGATATGATATGATATGATATGACAGGATACTTGTGATAGGCCACCTTAGGCGATGTATACTCTGGTGATGATATATGAGGATAATATCGATCTATACTAGACTGTCGATCAATAGTTAGATCTTGATTATAGTGATGATGTTAGAATTGTGCTAGACATAGGTCAGTACCCAAATACGTTATTTTATAAGAGAATACTTGATGATTAATATGACAAATGTGATATTGACCCGTACCCATATTTGGGGATGCCGTGCGACGGATTTGCGTACGAGCTATAATTTGATGTTTGATCCGCCTACTTGACTTGGGAATAACCAATTATAGAGATTTGGTATCGGATGTGATATGATCGAGGCGGGATCACCGGCTAAATATGTATATTTATATGTATCGACTCAGAGGTTAGGCGGTTTCCCTTACCTACGGTTAGCCTTAGCTCAGCCTTATAGTGGTGTGGCTATATGACCTTTATGACATTAGATGCAGTTTAGTGATCATGGTGTTCAGTATTTCAGCTCCCGCATATTATTATTGTTGCTCTGCATCGCATACTGTCGTGATTTATATTCCATTATTGCTATCATGCTGCTAGGACTCCAGCACCATTACCGATGATGCGTATGCACCACGTACACTTATTTGCTGTCGCACACACATCTTCGTCGGTAATTGCCATGTCACGTACACTTAGAGAATATTATTACCTAATTTAGCTTGTTAGCTAGTAGTGACATGATATTAGTGTACTTGCCATATATACCAGCTTGACATTGTAGTTATTACTTGTCACTTCATGCATGTTGTTATTCACTATATGCTGCATTCATGGATTCTCATGCTTCTATTCATGATTTCACATGCTATTGAAGATTTGGATTCGAGTTTCCATGAGATTTTCTAGATTTGGAGGAAAACCGCAACACATATATATACTACTTTCTCTCTTTTTTAATAAATGCGGTTTTCCCATGATCTATGAGTCGTCCACCATGAGTTTGCTGATGGATTTCGAGACCCGATTCGAGGAGGCGGATGAACCATTTCGGGTACATGGTGGGCCCGGTGCGGTACCCCGGGGCAAGAAGATCGCAGGAGATGGCGTTGAGCCTGGCAGGGGAGCACGACCGACCGGTGATATTATCCGACACGTCGGATATCCGGAGGATACCGTCGTAGTCATGAGATGGATGGTAGGGGCCGATCTGGACTGACGGCGCCCTGGATATTATGATTGAGACATTGAGATTTGAGATATTGAGGTACAGAGATTGTGATACAGAGATATCGAGACATTGAGATTTATGATTTTTGCCGATGCTAGGCACTGTTTTATGCTGATTTCATCGTGATACCTCATTTTAAAAACACAGAAATCTCACAAAGTTACAAAAGCAGTTTTCTTCAGTACATGCATTCTGTTTCATGCATTCATACATCATTCATATGATATATTGCCACCTGATGCACTGGCACAGACACATGGGTTTACACTGGGGTTAGATATTTATACTAGCCATGGTTAGAGATTGCTGGTTATATACTTGAGGATTATATATTGATCGTATGATCTAGGATTACGTCATGCATGTGATTTTCTGTTCGTAGATCCTTTTCTACTCACGAGTTGGCAACTCACCCCCGTTGTGCCCCAGTTTCTTGCAGGTGTTGCCGTACGGATTTCATTACGGCTTTGCGGGCACTGTACCTTTCGGGTGACTTGCTAGTAGGTGGGTTTATTGTATCTTACCCATCATTATACCTTGCATATTATATTTCAGTTGTATCTAGAATTTCCATCAACCAAACTTGTACTTATTTGAGATAGAGACCAGTGATGTTTATTCTTTCGACCTTAGAGTCGCGTGTTATATTTCGATGGGTTCTTGCTGGTTGAGTTTCATTTCTGTTGTGATCCTCGCCATTAGGCGTTGTATATTATGTTGCATACAGGTTGATTTGATATGGTTCATCCTATTCTCTACTACTTCTCTTGGTTTGGATTTCTGGGTTTCGGCTTACTTAGAGTACGTACGCCTTGAGACGTTCGTAGTCTAAGTGCCGGTCATGTTCCGTACTTTCGGGTCGTGACAAAGTTGGTATTAGAGCGTTAGGTTTTACCTTCGGAGTATAGGATGACCCTTGGTTGATGGAATAGGTGACTAAAGTAGAGTGACGTACCGTGGTATGTCCGCGGCATATTTACGATACGCCACTCCACTTAAGAAGCCTTAGGATGTACATTTCCATGTTCAGTATCACATTCCTTCCTGATCTAGCCTCATCAGTATCAGTTACGGTTTTGCTGCCACGATTACGGGCAGGGAGAGCTACGGCTAGAGTTGCGGTCAGCATGAGCTCGTCACGAACGAGGACTGACCAGGGCGTTATTCCGGCGACACACGATTGCAGAGATGTGTCTTTGATTGTGTTTTTGCGCCACGAGCGTTGGATGGATCGCCGTGTGAGATTACTCGGACGTGCGGATTGGCACCAGAGGATTGAGCTACTGATAGAGGCCGGCCAGATTTTGATGACCGTTGATGTATGGCTTATTCATGATGACTGAGGCACAGTTCATCGTGCAGACGAGTGAGCCAGTTATTGCTACGAACGAAGAGATATCGACCTAGATGTTGGAGCTATTGGTGTACGAGATTGTACCAAGAAATGATAAAAGGTCGCTAGTCACCGAGGGTGAAGGACTAGTACATGCGGATCGTTCGCTACCCCGATGAGAGGTCATCAGATGGACTGATTCCAGCTGAGACGACTTCACGCGGAGACGTTGAGAGTCGACAGAGACGATCGAATGACAGTAACCTATTATTCTAAGTTTGAAGTATTCGGAAAGACATGCAGGCAATTCTATGGTCCCTCTAGAAGAATGAAACCCTAACTCGACTTAATGACCGTATGAAAGCCTTTGAACCTTAGGGTTTGCGGCAGTTCTGCGGCGCCATTAGTGAGGCTTGGGTTTGCCCTTCTACGGCTGGACCACCGATGCTGGGGTATGTACTCGATACTATCATACTGTACCCAAGATGTTGAGCTCTTGGGGGATTATGAGGTTTTGACGACTCGATCGGATGGCTCGATTTAATTCGGATGCTAGATGGTGAGATGCATTTCTTGGGAGACTCCAGATACGAGGATAGCCATTAGAGCTCAGTCCATGTAGCCACGACGAGACAAGTCCGAAGACGTCGACATTAGAGAAAAATGGAGTAAGACGATCGTACAAGGTCTGGATGAGACGACGTTCCACTCCGCCGACACCAGAGATGCGATGCGCATACCGAGGCATTGTAACTGGAAGGAGTCGCGATGAGTATGCAGCCGTTCCGGAACAAGAAGTAGATATAGTAAAGGACGATGACTTCCGGACAATTGGCAGAGATGAGACTTGGAAGAGACCTTGAGCAGGATTCCTTCCAGGACACTGCTGCAATGATACTTGCACCCAGGATCAGATGTGTCATGTATATTCAGAGAGCCAGAGGCCGACGCCAGTGACATGTTGCTTTACGAGTGGTTGCGATGATTGCCCGAGAGATGACCGGAGAAGTGCCAGAACAGAATCGTCCCCGTTAGCACACTTGACATGGCCGATGAGCCGATGGATCGAGAGGTTGATAATTCACAGAGAAGACTCGGACTCAGGAGTGGTCATGTTACGCACACCAGTAGGCCAGAGTTCATGATCATCGACGAGACGTTCCACAAGTGACCGCGATAGTTGGCCCGAGATTTTTGGAAGATGCGCTTGAGCGGTACTATTCCGCCATACTTGATTACGATGTGTTGGGTGATTTATTAGCATGATTTGATTTTGATGATTGAGTATTTACGATTTTTGCACAGTTGTAGCACTTGATATCGTTTTCGAGCCTTGGTTTCATATGTTTGTGATTTTATGGTTTCAGACATTGGAGTTGATTTTGTGCATATGCACGCACACGATTTGGTTCCTGCACTCTGTATAGTTTATATATGCTTGCAGTGCAGGGACATGTATTTTGTGCACTTGGATGCACTGGATTTCGATTTCGAGGGTGATGCTCGACATTTGTTTTGTGCACTTTATGCACCTGATTGGATTTTACACGTGTTTCGGCGCTTGGCATTGGATTTCATGATTTCGTGCATGATGGATGCACCGGATTTGGATTTGTAGCGCATGTTGAGCGCAAGTTATGAGATGCGATTTGGTGCACACCAGATGCACTAAGTCGGGATTTTTTTTCGTGCATGTCAGATGCACTTGATTTTTCTGTCAGGCACACACGTCTCCTATGACAGATGTTGCGTGCACACCCGTTTCACCTTGATGTCGTTTTGTGCACCTGCTTGGCACAGGTATGGCTTTTGATTTCCGTGCGCACCGGACGCACAGGGTTTTTATATGCATTTTTTTGATTGATTTCTATGGAGCAGTACGTTTATATGTGTTTTCGTACTGGGCAGGACTGATCAGATGAGAGTGCCTGGGTATATTTTGCATGCACTGATAGATTTCAAAGAGATTTCCTAAAGCGAGCTATAGTCTCATTATTTACATCTAAAATTCTAATTTCTAGCATATCGGTTTTGCTTTGGATTTGGCATTCGTGTTTTCAGCTTGACTCCGATGATTGCGAGGCGCTTGACGGAGTTTTGTTTTCGAGTTATCTGCTTGTTACTCATGCGCATATATTGCGTTATGATGTCTTTTATGTACTGAAGATTTCGGAGCCCTATTGGTTTGGACATTTTATTGAAATGTTTTTAGAATATGGGGGTTTAAATTAAAATTCGGGGACCGAATTTCTTTAAGGGGGGAAGACTGTAACATTTCAAAAAAAAATAAAATATTATTTTTGGGAATTTTCATAATTTAATATTAATTTTTAATGAATATTTTAATAGTCGGTATGATTAAATACCGATAAATGGTGAAAATTCCGGAGAAAATTTTGGAAATTCTAAAATAGGGTATTTTGTGGAAATATGTCATTTTTAAGCTTTTATGATTATGTATACGGTATTTTGGTGTTAACCGCGATTAACAATCGCTAGGTGGATTTTTGGCTTTTGTGCAATGTGCACATGACATTTCCACACCTGTCACATTTGGTTCATGTTTTGGACTCATGGTGGCCTAGGGTTGAACCATGTTTAGATGAACATGGTGAGTTTTAAACCTTTAGGCTAAGTTAAGTGGGTTAATCAGGTTTGGTTTGGTTCATGGTGAATGGGATGATGAGAGTTAACTCATCTCATTCAAAACTTTGGTTTGCCTCTCAAACACACATATACCAACCTCTCTACACCAGACATATACACCCACCCATCAGCCACCCTAGCTACTGCTACAAGATGCGACACAAATCAGCCCAACACTTCAGCCACCAAACCTCATTGACAAATACATCATCTACATCAGCCCCCATAGCTGATCTACACCAGCCCTAACAAATTTCAGCCCCCATAGCTGACTTACACACCCCCATCATGACTCTTCAGCCCCCTAGCTGACCAACACACCCCCTTATCAACACCTTCAGCCACAATAGCTGACTTTAGCCACCAAAACAGCATAACCCTTGCAACACCCCAACATCATAAGCTACCAAACTGCTGCAACAGCAACAGAGGAAGAGAAAAGGGAGAAGTTGCAAGCAGCAGATGCAGCATCAGCATTGCTGTGAAAACAGCTACAGCAACAACAGCCCCATTCAAACCACACCACACCCCCATCATACTTCAACCTCACCACAAACCAACACACTAACAACCCCATACCACAACTTCAGCAACACCAGTACCCCAATAAAAACAACAGCAGCAGTAGCTGCTGCAAAAGAGAAGAGGAAAACAGATTTCAAGCAGCAGCTGCAGCCAAAGCAATAGCAACAGCAGCCCACTTCAGCAGCAACAGCCCTTCCTCCTCCTTCCATCTTCCCTTCTCCAACATTCTAGGACCCCCTGGAGGTATAATCTCGCATCCCAACTCATTTCTTGCTCCGTTCAAGTTATATAGCTGATGTTACTGTTTTATTTGTGACAATGTGCTAGTTTAGGCAAATTTGAGTGAAACTTGACCTAGTATTAGTTTTGATCGTTAGTATAACCTTATTAGGTGTTTTTGAGACCATTGTAACCAATATTACCCTAGATTCCTAGTATTTACCTGAGTTATTCGACTTGGCGTATTTTAGCGTTTTTGTCGATTTTGAGACCTTTCTGAGATCTGCTTTCACCCGGGGCCTCCTAGAGAAAAATTGACTTGGCAGAGAGCTGTGCAGGCATCCTGGAACCTATACCCACAGCCCTAGACACCACCTCAAAACCCCGGCCGTAAATTTAATCTCCCTGGCCGCAATTTGCGGCCAGAGCAGTGTAAAACTGCCTCGTTTTGCGTGCACAGCCCCTTTTTCATGTAAAATTGACCCCGGCATGTCTAGTTTTGACTGGTTCCTGTTAGGGTAAAATCTGGGTTCATTTTCATGAGTTGGCGTATGTTTTACGACGTGTTTTCGTATGGATTTTGATATTCGATGATTCGTATCTGTCGGGTGGTGTTTGGACGTCAACGACAGTGGTGATTGGCTGTTTTTGCATACAAAGTCACAGGTTTTTACCTATGGGCGTAGTGTGCACCATTTTGGGTTCCGATGTGATTTTTATGAGTTTTAGCATGTGATATCCTTGTAGGTACTCCGCGTGGCGTCGAGGCGTTGGAGATGCAAACGGCGACATCGGCACCGGCACACATATCAAGGTGAGTAGATTTATATCTACGGGGAGAAGTCGGGTGGATGGCGTATAGCACCCCCGCAGTCCGTGGTGATGTATACGGATGCGTATACACACCAACAATTTAGGATATGTTTTTAGGATTTATTTTTGATGATTTAAGATGGATATTGGTGATGGATTGGTGCATGGTTACAAAACCTTAGGTAGTGGGTGCACTACACTTACACATACATACATTTACATACTTGCATACATCCTTATTTCATATATGGTTATGGGATTCGTTATGGATATTTGTTCATATGGGTTTGGGTTTATGTGTTTATTACGGATTGGAGGATGATACATAGGATCGATGTGAGTCGATGGTTTGATATGAGATCATGATGTCGGTGATATGATAAAATTCATAATTAGGATACACCTTGATACTTTAGAGGATTTTGGGAATGATGATGCCATAGTAATAGCGACATATATATTATGTGATCGACATGTGATTATGATATACGATGGGATATGATATGATATGATATGACAGGATACTTGTGATAGGCCACCTTAGGCGATGTATACTCTGGTGATGATATATGAGGATAATATCGATCTATACTAGACTGTCGATCAATAGTTAGATCTTGATTATAGTGATGATGTTAGAATTGTGCTAGACATAGGTCAGTACCCAAATACGATATTTGATAAGAGAATACTTGATGATTAATATGACAAATGTGATATTGACCCGTACCCAGATTTGGGGATGCCGTGCGACGGATTTGCGTACGAGCTATAATTTGATGTTTGATCCGCCTACTTGACTTGGGAATAACCAATTATAGAGATATGGTATCGGATGTGATATGATCGAGGAGGGATCACCGGCTATATATGTATATTTATATGTATCGACTCAGAGGTTAGGCTATTTCCCTTACCTACGGTTAGCCTTAGCTCAGCCTTATAGTGGTGTGGCTATATGACCTTTATGACATTTGATGCAGTTTAGTGATCATGGTGTTCAGTATTTCAGCTCCCGCATATTATTATTGTTGCTCTGCATCGCATACTGTCATGATTTATATTCCATTATTGCTATCATGCTGCTGTAGGGATCCTTGGCACGCTAAAGAAGTCTCACAAGGCATCAACCATGCCAATTTCAAATTTTACGGGTGCCGAGAAACCCTAATACGGATCGTTGACTAGAAGTTTAGGCGATATACGAATCTATTTAACAACTTAACTAAAGATAAGAAGCTACAACCTTTGTAGATCCGGATATCCACTTCCTTGGCTCCACGTAGGCGTCCTCTCGCTGTCCATCTCGAATCCCGGACTCAATCGTCGGCTTGATCGGAGAAATGGGCGGACTAGGTCGTCGGCTTCGTGCCGAAGATGATCTACGTCGAGGCATCACAAGTTCAAGCTCCGACTTCACAAATTGGTGAAACTTGTGAAGAAAACACCCAAAACAACTAGGCAAGAGGTAGAGGGTGGAGAAATAGGAGGTAGGTTCACTTTAGAATTGGATTTCTCACTTTGGAACTCAAGTTGCCATTGATGGCATCAAGTTTTCTTTCTTGAAGAAGAAGATCAAGAAGAAGGAAATATTATGATAAGTTAATCAAAAATGAAAAAGACATGAATACTTATCATAATAGGAACCATGGTTAGGTGTAGAGAATTGACCAAGGTTAGAATAGTGGTTAGGGTTAAGCATGAAGACAAATTGGTCACTTTGGTCAAAGCTTCATGAAGCTTCACAAAGGTTCAAGAATGAAAGCAACCATTTTGTATTCTTATCCTATTCTTTTTCCAAAATGAATAAATAAAAGAATGGATAATTAAAACCCTAATCACTTTCTTAACCTAGGTTTAATTCTTTACACTTAACCAAATGAGCAAGCATCATCAAACATGATACAAAGATGTGCACAAAAGTATATCTCATATACAACTTGCACATCAAGTGAGAAAATCCATTTAAAGTGAACCAATACTAGTTAATGCAAAGTAATATATCAAATATATAATTATACATTAAATCATTAAATCAACATTTGATTCAATGATCCGGTCATGTCGCACATAACCGACTAGTATTCAATGTATCGATTTATCGAATCAATGATTCGATAACTAGGTCATATCGCATACAACCAATCGAAACATTCATCGCGAGAATGAAATGCGGTATCACATACACGCATTATTCTCGGTCCCGCACATATCTCATATGCGCTCCTATTTCGTTTCGCTTGAGCCAGGAAACCTCTGTGTAGGACTCTAAAGACTCGTCAATACGCCGGCAGCAGATGATGAACATATCAAGCACCCACAAGCCGCAAGCAGTCTGCTAAACGTAACGGCCATCCGGGTATTGAGCGATCAGAAGATCGACGAGCCAGCCCGCTCACACTCCTGTGAATCCAACCAGTAACACTTACCGTACAGTTCGGTCTGTTCGTCTGATATGTCGCATATCAAGTCTAGGGGTGGTAAACGTCAGACCCCAATAACCGATAAGTCGTGCCGATGTGAGGCTCATAACGGGTCGAGAAACTACTGGTAACACTTACCAGCAAATCTCTGATCAGCCCTGCCCAGGGACTTCCCTGTTACGGCCAATCGAGCACAATGCATCATCAACCCCCAATACCGGGAGAGACGAAACCCCTCCTATCGCTCATTGCCTCCATGTGACTCGGGACTATACCCAAAGACCACCGTTTTGCACGCCCTCATGGACGTGGTAAGGTGGAGATCAAAGCACAGTGGGAATCATACAAGACTCTATGACGATCTCGGGTCTACAGACTAACCTTCACAAGTGTCACCTGAGAAATACCATCTGACGTGAGGTATAATACCATCTGGGAGTTCTCGGCGAGTCCGTCCAGTGTACCCAGTCTCCACTGAGCACCCGTATACCATCTCTGATGTCAAACACCAATGGATATGGGATCATCCATCGCCCATCTCATGGGTCGAGAAGCGTATACGCTAGTCTACACTGGTATATCGATGCCCCGTCTCGATACACCCACGACTAGGGACCTTGAAGGATGTACCTATGGACTACCATGTCCCCACTAGTATGATCTGCATCATAGTCCAGGTAGTCAAGTACACATCCTAAGGGCTTTACCAACATGTAACCATAAGACAGTTTATAGAGACTAGTATACATGTTAAGAAAAAGAGTAACCAGATAGCATACTATCATATCGAGCAAGAAAGTCATCTCTATATATGTCCAAGCATCCAATATAATATACATCATCTGTATAATACTGGCCTCTAGGGCATACATACAACTAACAATCTCCCATTTGCACTAGGGCCAGCTGCTGTAGTATCGCATACCGAGCATCCCGAAGAGTCTCTCAAACTGTATCTGGGGAATGGCCTTCGTGAGTGGATCCGCCGTGTTGTTCTTCGTGTCAACTCTCCTAACCTCGATCTCCCGGCGATCAACTATCTCCCGGATCAGGTGATACCGCCTCAGAATGTGCCTGGATCGCTGATGGGACCTGGGTTCCTTGGCCAAAGCCACTGCTCCATTGTTATCACAATACAAAGGTATTGGATGCTCAATGGATGGAACCATACCAAGTTCAGTAATGAACTTCTTGATCCAGACAGCCTCTTTGGCAGCATCGTTGGCAGCGATGTATTCAGCCTCCATCGTCGAGTCTGCCACGGTTTCCTGCTTGGAACTCTTCCAGCTAACCTCCCCTCCGTAAAGGGTAAAGACAAATCCCGACTGCGACTTAGAGTCGTCCTTATCACTCTGGAAGCTCGAATCGGTAAATGACTCCACTTGGAGTTCTCCGTTACCATACACCAAGAGCATCTCTTTAGTCCTTCGCAAGTACTTGAGAATGCTCTTCACAGCTGTCCAGTGACTCTCTCCAGGATCAGCTTGATACCTGCTCACTATACTTAGTGAGTATGCTACATCGGGTCTGGTACATAGCATCGTATACATGATAGAGCCTACAGCCGAAGCATAGGGTATCCCTTGCATGCGAGCTCTCTCCAAATCAGTCTTGGGAGACATCTCTTTGGAGAGAGTGACTCCAGAGATCGTGGGCAAGTTCCCACGCTTGGATTCTTCCATACTAAACCTCTTTAGTATGGTGTCAATGTACCTGGATTGGGACAATCCCAATATCCGTTTGGATCTATCTCTATAGATCCTAATTCCCAATATGCAGAAGGCATCACCAAGATCTTTCATTGAGAATCTTTGTGATAAGAAGAGCTTGACCGATTGGAGCATAGGAATATCATTTCCTATCAAGAGTATGTCGTCCACGTACAATACGAGGAAGACGACCTTACTCTCTGCCACCTTCTTGTAGATACAAGGTTCATCTGGGTTTTTAACGAAATCAAACTCTTTGATAACGACGTCAAAGCAGATGTTCCAACTCCGCGATGCTTTCTTTAATCCATAAATGGATTTAAGCAGCTTGCACACCTTCCCGCTGCTCCCACTATCTACGAAGCCCTCTGGCTGAGTCATGTACACGCACTCTTCTAAATCACCATTTAGAAAGGCGGTCTTAACATCCATTTGCCAGATTTCGTAATCATGATATGCAGCGATGGCAAGCATGATCCGGATGGATTTAAGCATAGCCACTGGAGAAAAGGTTTCGTCATAGCCCACACCTGGTCTTTGACGAAAACCCTTTGCTACAAGTCTAGCTTTGAAAGTCTCTACTTTCCCATCTACACCAAGTTTTTTCTTGAAGATCCACTTGCTCCCAATGGGTTTTACCCCTTCAGGAGCAACTTCCAAAGTCCATACTTTGTTGGTGTACATGGATTCCATCTCGGACCGCATAGCATCCAGCCATTTCACTGAGTCCCTACTCGTGATGGCCTGCTCGAAGCTAGTTGGGTCATCATCCTCCATGATGCAATCCTCGCTTCCACCGTCAATGAGAAAATCGTAGTATCTCTCAGGTGGACGAGAAACCCTACTAGATCAGCGGAGAGGCTGGGGTTCGTCGGGTACTACTGAATCCTCTGGTTCCACTAAATCTTCAGTTACAGTTTGTGTTTCTGGAACTTCTTCCAGTTCTACCTCAGAGCCACTAATCTCTTTTGCAAGAAATTCCTTTTCTAAAAAGGTGGCATGTTGAGCAATAAACACTTTTTGTTGTTCACTGTGGTAGAAAAATAATCCATTTGAATGTTTAGGATATCCCACAAACTTACATAGAACTGACCGTGCCTCGAGTTTGTCTGGATTTTGCCTATTGACATAGGCCAGACAACCCCATATCTTAACTCGTTTAAGACATGGTCTCTTCCCACTCCATATCTCATATGGTGTGGTAGGTACAGATTTAGTTGGAACTTGATTCAATAGGTATGCAGCTGTCTCAAGCGCATACCCCCAGAAGGAAATAGGTAACTCAGCTGTACTCATCATAGAGCGCACCATATCTAATAGGGTGCGATTCCTCCGCTCCGATACACCGTTGTGCTGTGGTGTATAAGGAGGAGTAAGCTGAGAGAGAATCCCATTCTCTTTTAGATAATCTAGGAACTCATTGCTTAAGTATTCTCCTCCTCGATCAGATCGAAGGATCTTAATACTTTTGCCCGTTTGTTTTTCTACTTCGTGCTTATATTCTCTGAATTTCTCAAAAGCTTCAGTCTTGTGTTTCATCAGGAACACATGTCCGAATCTAGAGAGATCGTCAATGAATGTAATGAAGTAGGAAGAACCGTTCCTGGCATGCGTAGACATGGGACCGCATACATCACTATGTATTAGTCCTAAGAGTTCATTAACTCTTTCTCCGTGTCCACTAAACGGAGCTTTGGTCATTTTTCCTTTGAGACATGAATGGCAAGTATCATAAGATGATAATTCGAACGGATTCAAATAACCATCCTTATGTAGCTTAGCCAGTCGTGTCGCACTGATATGACCAAGTCTACAATGCCACAAGAAGGATTCGTTCATTTCTGAACTTTTCCTCTTGTGTGTGTTTTGTATATTGAGGACTGTATTCTGATTTAAAATGAATATGCCATTATGTAACGAGCCTGATGCAATCAACTTTTGATCTTGGAATATGTTCATAACATTATCCTTTACTACAAAATTATATCCATCTTTACTTAATAAAGAAACTGATATAATGTTGCACATCATGTTCGGTATATAATAGCACTCATTTAGAATCAGTGTATTACGACTTGGCAATACAAGGTGATATTCGCCAACTGCTTTGGCTGCAATACTTGCACCGTTCCCTACTTGAACGGAATGATCACCTTTTCGTAGTTCTCTACCTTTACGTAGCCCATGTAACATTTTACATATGTGGGATCCTGATCCGGTATCTAATACCCAGGACGTAGGGTGAACTGAGAAACAGTTCTCAATGACAAACACACCCGAAGATGATGCATCAACATGCATGTTCTCCGTTTGGGCGATGTGAGAATCCAGATATTCTCCTGTTTCCTGTTCATTCTTATAACACTTATAAGATCGAACGGGTTCAACGTTCCCCTGCACAGTATAACATGCGGGTTCAGTCAATACATCCATATTTTTATCTTTATTTGGGCATGAAATGGTCGCTACCTGGAGAGAGAGAGAAGAAAACACTTTAGCGTATGCTCGTGCAAGATCAGATTTGTAACGTCTTCAAAATAATAAAATATGATTTTTGGGAAATTTTATAATTTAATATTATTTTAATGAATATTTTAATATTCTGGTATAATTAAATACAGATAAATGGGGAAAATTATGGAAAATTCTAAAATAAGGTATTTTAAGGAATTGCTTCGTTTTCTGTGCATGCCCCCATTTCCTCTAGTTTTGACCCTGAGTATGTCTAGTTTTGACTGATTCCATCTAGGGTGAAATCTGGATTGATTTTCCTATGTTGGTGTATAATTTGGGACTTGTTTTAGCATGGATTTTGGTATTTGGTGATTCATTCCTGTCGGGTGGCGTTTGGACGTCAACGACAAGTGGATTTTGATTGTGTTTACATGCGAGTCGATAGGTTTTTACCTATGCGGGTAGCGTGTGCTATTTTGGTTTCCGATGTGATTTTCATGTGCTTTAGCATTGTGATATACTTGTAGGTACCCCGCGTGATGTTGAGGCAAAGGAGGTGAAGATAGCGACATCGGCTTTGGCACACGAGAAGCAATGTGAGTAGATTTATATCTGTGGGGAGAAGTCGGGTGGATGGCGTATAGCACCCCCGCAGTCCTTGGTGATGTATACGAATACGTATACACACGAATATTTATTATGTGTTGTTTAGGGTTATTGATGGTAATAATGATATTTTGATGATAAGAATATATTGGTTTAGTTTAGTGCGAACCCTAGAGTAGTGGTTGCACTCACACATACATTTACACACATACTTGCATTCATTCTTTCATTTATTAGAGTGCATATGATGGTGCGTATATCTACACATGGGTATGGGACTATGTGTTTATATACTGGATTTGAGGATAGTATTTGGGATTTGAGATGAGTCGATGAGATTGGGCTTGAGGCCAGGAGATCGGTGATGTGATTTGGTTCGTATTGAGATACGACACGATGTTTTAGCGGGTCTTTTGACGTAGTGATTCTTACACTTGCATGCATACATAGAGGGTATCAATATTGTACTAGACGTAGATCAGTACCTCGATCATGACATTTGATAAAGAGGATACCAGATAAATAGTATGATGAATGTGATATTGACCCGTACCCAGATTTGGGATGCCGTACGACGGATTTACGTACAAGCTATATTTTGATGATTGATCCGCACTCTTGACTTGGGATGTCTGATTATTGATAGGGTATCGGATATGATATTATTGAGGCGGGATCACCGACTAATATATATACATGTATGTATATGTATCGACTCAGATGTTAGGCGGTTTCCTCACCCGTAGCTCTACTTGTTAGTTCAGCCGTATAGTTTAGGATGGTTGTTAGATTAGATTAGACTCCTACCTATTTCAAAAACTAACGAATCGTGGGTATTTTAAAAGACAGCCCAAGTGATCCTACGGATATTTCAAAAGATGTATCTTTTCATAAAAACACCGTAGCCCCTATTTTCAAAACCCCATGATTCGTGTTATTTCAAAAGGCACCAATTATAGAGGTTATTTTAGATTAATGCAGATTAGTTATAGTTGCGTCTAGTATTCAGCTTCCGCTCATTATTGTGGTTCGCATCGCATCGCATGCTTATATTATGTTTCATACTCCATTATTGATGTTATGCTGTTAGGACACCAGCACCATTACCGATGATGCGTATGTACCACGTACACTTACTTGCCGGCTCACACACATCTTCATCGGTAATTGCCATGTCACGTACACCTTAGAAAATATTATTGCATCGACATAGGTTGTTAGCTAATAATTTAGACATGATATTAGTGTACTTGCCTTATATGCTAGATTAGACATTGTAATTATTAGTTGTTACATCATGCATGTTATTATTCATGGATTTTTATGCCTGTATGCACTGTTTACATGCTATTGAGGATTGGATTCGGATTTCCATGAGATTTTCTGGATTTGGGGGAAAACCGCAAAACTTATATAAACTTCTTTTCTCTCTTTAAAATAAAAAGTGCGGTTTTCCCATGATGTATGAGTCGTCCACCATGAGTTTGCTGATGGATTTGGAAACCCGATTCGAGGAGACGGATGAACCGTTTCGGGTACATGGTGGACCCGGTAAGGTACCCCGGGGCAAGAAGCGCGTGGTGATGATGATGTGAGCCTGGCAGGGGAGCACTACCTACCGGTGATTTTACCCGACGCGTCGGATATCCGGAGGATACCGTCGTGGTCTTGAGATGGATGGTAGGGGCCGGTCTGGACTGACGGCGCCCTAGATATTATGATTGAGACATTAGGATTTTGAGATTTCGAGGTACAGAGACTGTGATACAGAGATATCGAGATATTGGGATTACGTTTTGTGCCGATGCTAGGCACTGTTTTATGCTGATTTCATTATGATACCTCAACTAAAAATACAAGGGAAATCTCACTAAATTATGAAAACAGTTTCTTCATTTACATGTATTCTGCTTTCATGCATTCATACCTCATATTCATGACATACTATTACCTGAGGCACTAGCACGAGCACTTGGCACTACATTCACGTATAGAGATTACATTGCCAGTTTAGCATGCTTCAGCTTTATTCATATTGAGGTTTCTTTATATCTGATCGTATTGATCTAGGTTGGGTCATGCATTCGATCTCTGCTTGTAGATATCTTTCTATTCACGAGTTGGCAACTCACCCCCGTTGTGCCCCAGTTCTTGCAGGTTTGCCGTACAGTTCTATAGCGGCATTTCTGGCACACTGCTTCCTTTTGGGTGATTTGCTTGGATAGGTGGGTTCTTTTGTATCAGAACCGCCGTTGTATTTATATTATTCATTGTATCTAGAATATCCATCAACCAAAACTCGTATATTGTTCAGACCTAGACTGGTGATGTATTATTCGACCATAGAGTCGCGCTTAGTAGTGTTGCGGTTTTCTTGTTGCTTTTGAGCTTTCTTTTGGATTTGATCCTCGCCACTTGGCGTTGTATATTATTGTTGCATGTGTGGTGGTGACCGTCGATTGACGAAGAGCTAGCTCCCGCTTGGGGATGCCTTTATCATTGCATATATTGTTATCCTTGTTATACCCCATTCGGGGCCAGTTTTACAAAAGAAACTCTGCCGAAATTTTTATAAAAGACTGTACTGTTTTTAAAAATGCATATTCGGCTTAGTTATTTAAAAACCTTGATTTCAAACATATTTTTCTTCACTTCTTTAAACCAGTTTCTTTACTTATTCTTAAAAATGGTTTTAGATTTCTGGGCTTTTGGCTTACTTGGATCAGATGGAGTCCTATAGACTTCATATTGTTCAAGGGCCAGTCACGTGCTCTTTCGGGTCGTGACAAAGTTGGTATCAGAGCGCTAGGTTGACCTTGGTTCGAGTCTAAGTTTGACTATGTGGAGCCTAGGGCGTTTATATATATACGGAACTTAGGCTTGACCTTACGGAACTTAGACTTGGTCGGGGGGGTATTAGACCCGAACTTTCGTCGTGTAGGATGACCCTTGGTTGATGGAATAGGTAACTAAAGTAGAGTGACGTACCGTTGGTATGTTCCGCGGCATACTTACGACACGCCACTCCGCTTAAGGAACCTTAGGATGTACATATTTTCGAGATCAGTGATCATCTTTATATCCAGGATTATACATCCATTTGAGATCCCCGATTCTATTAGTTTCATGATCATACCTTTATTGATGCTGTTCCTTCCCATGATCATGTATCCACTTTGGATCTGTTGTTTCCTTTCTTGCCATTGATGTACTCTCCTTGATACTCGATTGAGGTTCCTGTCACCATGTTTGAGGGCAGTTTGGGCTGCTGCTAGGGTTACGGCCGGTGTGAGCTCGTTTGGTACGAGGGCCGACCATTGTGTTTTCTGGTGACATGGGAACGTCTCGAGTTAGTGTTGGTGATTGTGACCTCTAGTGGAGGCGAGTGCTTGGTCTTGCACCGGATGATCGGGCCATTGTTAGAGCTGCCAGTTGAGAGAGGACTGTTGATGTACAGCATAGCTTAGAGATTGTGATGTCGCCTACCGTGCAGACAGATGGACCAGCTGTTGCTGAGATTGACAGGATGTCGCTTCCGAAGCTTACGAGCTGAGATTGCCGTAGCTTTCAGGCAGATATGAGACAGATGACAGCTAGTCTACCCGATTTGAGAGACGAAGGTGATTCGTCCGATTTTGCGCCGGAGCGGGCCCTGATGAGTTGAAGATTTCCAGTGTGGAGAGTCTTACTCAGATCTAGAGCAGACCGACTCAGAGATGACCGCCTATGTATTGCCTTTCCTGGAGGATTGAGGCGCTGTTCGGCGTACAGGCGAATAAGCCAGTTGCTGCTGCAAATGACGAGATGTCGCCCAGATGGTTGGAGCTACTGCAGCGTGAGTATATACTTAGAGAGATGATAGCGAGTCGCTAGTCACCTGAGGATGAATGACTAGGACAGGTGGTTCGTTTGTTTACCGATGCGATGTCATCAGATAGATTGTTTCCACCTAGAGACGACTTCACGCAGGTTCGTTGAGAGTCGATAGAGACGATCGAATGTCAGGAGCCCATTTTCCAAGTTTAAAGTATACGGAAAGACATGCAGGTGATTCTATGGACTCTCTAGAAGAATGAAACCCTAACTCGACTTAATGACCGTGTGAAAGCCTTTGAACCTTCGGGTTTGCGGCGGTTCCTCGGCGCCATTAGTGAGGCTTGGGTTTGCCCTTCTACGGCTGGACCACCGACGCTGTGGCATGTACTCGATACTATTAAACTGTACCCATGATGTGATCTCTTGGGGGATTATGAGGATCTGACGAGTCGATCGGATGGTTCGACATCTTTCGGATATCGTGATGGGAGACTCCAGATGCGAGCGTAGCCGTCGGAGCGCAGTTCGTGTAGCCACGATGAGTTAAGTCCGAATCAGTCGACATTGAGCAAGGTGGAGTAAAGAGTTCGTACGAGATTTCGACGAGATGACGTCCTACTCCGCTGACATTAGAGATGTGATATGCACCCCGAGGCGTGGTATATGGATGTATCTTCCAGAGAGAAGCGCGATAGGTATGCAGCCGTTCCGGAATAAGCTTTAGCTTCAGCATTGGATGATGACTTCCGGGCATTTCGGCAGGATTGAGATTTGAGAAAGGAACCTCGACAGGACCTTTCTTGAGTACGTTACGAGAAGACCTAGACCAGGAGTGGTCGTATTGCGCACACCCAGCAGGACAGAGTTCGGCATTGTCGACGAGGTAGTTGACCATGTTCGGATAAAGGAACTTACCCAGATGCGTTGCAGATTGATCAGGGACGGACGAGTGATGAGTATTCCTCCGATGGTTGGGACGTGTTCCCGAGGACCTGTTCGGCCTGACATCCTCTACAGAATGATGAAGCTACAGAATATGCGATTTCGAGTCCGTGCGAGAGACTTCAGATTGACCGTGGCCGAGAACAGTGCAGTGCGTAGTAGCTTGGCGTGACGTCATAGTGGACGACGATAGAGACATTTGGAACAAGAGGTTCGTGTGAGACACTGATGAGCTGTCATTGCTTCCCGTCGAGACTAGAGACCTGATATGCTTACAGAGACATTGGAATGTGACCAGTTTCCGAGAAAATATTGTGCTGAGGACACAGGTGTTTTTTAGCGAGAAGAGGTTGTGTAGGAAGCCAGCCTCTGTACAGATCGGCATAGGCATGATCGGAAGAGACCTTGAGCAGGATTCCTTCCAGGACATTGCTGCAATGATGTTTGGACCCAGGATCAGATGTGTGACGTGCTTTCAGAGAGCCAGAGGCCGACGCCAGTGATACGCTGCCTTACGAGCGGTCGTGAGGATTGTCCGAAAGGTGACCAGGAAAGTGCCAGAACGGAATCGTTCCTGTCAGTACTCCTGACCGGGCCGATGAGCCGATGGATTGCGAGATTGGTAATCTACAGGAAAGATCAGGAACCAGAGGCAGAGGACGCCAGCCGCGAGCAAGAGGCAAGTAGATATCTTGCGCAGCTAGCATCGGATGTTCCGGTACCTTCTCGACCCTGAAGGATGGTATACCGACGACGGTAATTATGATTTGTGATTTTGTGATTTGATTATCACGTATCCGTTGCTTTGGATTTCGGTATTTTGGGCGATCTATTCACATGATTTAGTCTTGATGACTGAGTTTCATGATATTTGATTTTGTGCACCATTGTTGCACCTACTGGGTATTTATACCTTGTACATAGTTATTACTCTTGAGCTGTTGATTGCGATTTCATGCCTATTTTATGCTGGTGATTTGATTTACGCTTCCAGCAGAGTTTCATGTAATTTTAGTGTTTTGATTTTGCACTCGGTATAGCTTATATGTGCTTGTAGTGTATCGATATGTGTTTTGTGTCCGCAGCTGCACACGTTTATGATTTTCTTCATATCTGGATACACTTGGTGTTGCTGCTTACGTATTTGAGTTATTGCTTGGTATTTGTGCATGGGATGCACCAGTTCTATACTTCGTGCATTTGTCGCACCAGTTTTATGTTTCTTGCGTTTATCGCATCAGATTTATATTTCGTGCCTTTGTTGCACCGGATTTATATTTTGTGCATTACGATTGCACCTGACTTCGATTTGATGCCTTTCGGTATGTCGATTTTGATTGTGATATTGATGTGGATTCTTGCACTCCGTGCTTTTGACTGGACTTACGCATATTCGACGTTGCTATTGGATTTTGTGATTCCGTGCATATTGAGTGCGCAGGGTCTAGATTTTCATTCGTGCATGATGGATGCACCGATTTGGATTTTCGCGCATGTTGGGCGCATGTTTTGAGATACGATTTTGGAGCACACCAGATGCACTAAATCGAGATTCTTCGTGCATGTCAGATGCACCTGTTTTGGCTGCCAGGCACACGTTGCCTATGACAGATGCTTCGTGCACACCCGTTGCACCTAGATGTTGTTTTGTGCACATGTTTAGCACATATATGGATTTTGATTTCCGTGCGCACCAGACGCACAGGGTGGTGTTATGTGATTTTTGGGATTTATTCCTTTTGGAGCAGTACATTTTTATGATGTTGGATATTTGCTTTCATACTGAGCAGGACTAGTCAGTGGGCAGTACCTGGATATATTTTGCATGCATCGATAGTTATCGAAGGGATTTCCAAAAAGCGAGCTATAGTCTCAGTATATACCTACGTGTCCGATATGACACGAAACGTTTTAAAAACAAGGAAACCCTTCTAAACTGTTTTCAAAACGGCGGAACGTACCTATTAAACAAAGGATATATATACACATATATAGTTATTTTCTTATGAGAAACGTCCGCCACTGTGCAGTGTTACGCGCATCGCACAGCGACTTAAAAAGATTTGGCATACATTTGCATCAGCTATTTACATGTATAGATTGGATGTCTACATGTATAGTCTTCGTCCATATCATATTGATTTTGTATTGGATTTGACATTGTGTCGTTACCATGACTCCGATGATTGCGGATGCTTGATGGAGTGTTGCATTTGAGTTATCTGCTCAGTACTCATGCGCATGCATTGCGCTATGATGTTTTATGTATAGATGATTTCGGAGCCCCGATGACTTGGAATTTGTATTGAAATATTTTAGTATTTGGGGGTTTAAATTTAAATTCGGGGACCGAATTTCTTTAAGGGGGTAGATTGTAACGTCTTCAAAATAATAAAATATGATTTTTGGGAAATTTTATAATTTAATATTATTTTAATGAATATTTTAATATTCTGGTATAATTAAATACAGATAAATGGGGAAAATTATGGAAAATTCTAAAATAAGGTATTTTAAGGAATTGCTTCGTTTTCTGTGCATGCCCCCATTTCCTCCAGTTTTGACCCTGAGTATGTCTAGTTTTGACTAATTCCATCTAGGGTGAAATCTGGGTTGATTTTCCTATGTTGGTGTATAATTTGGGACTTGTTTTAGCATGGATTTTGGTATTTGGTGATTCATTCCTGTCGGGTGGCGTTTGGACGTCAACGACAAGTGGATTTTGATTGTGTTTACATGCGAGTCGATAGGTTTTACCTATGCGGGTAGCGTGTGCTATTTTGGTTTCCGATGTGATTTTCATGTGCTTTAGCATTGTGATATACTTGTAGGTACCCCACGTGATGTTGAGGCAAAGGAGGTGAAGATAGCGACATCGGCTTTGGCACACGAGAAGCAATGTGAGTAGATTTATATCTGTGGGGAGAAGTCGGGTGGATGGCGTATAGCACCCCCGCAGTCCGTGGTGATGTATACGAATACGTATACACACGAATATTTATTATGTGTTGTTTAGGGTTATTGATGGTAATAATGATATTTTGATGATAAGAATATATTGGTTTAGTTTAGTGCGAACCCTAGAGTAGTGTTTGCACTCACACATACATTTACACACATACTTGCATTCATTCTTTCATTTATTAGAGTGCATATGATGGTGCGTATATCTACACATGGGTATGGGACTATGTGTTTATATACTGGATTTGAGGATAGTATTTGGGATTTGAGATGAGTCGATGAGATTGGGCTTGAGGCCAGGAGATCGGTGATGTGATTTGGTTCGTATTGAGATACGACACGATGTTTTAGCGGGTCTTTTGACGTAGTGATTCTTACACCTGCATGCATACATAGAGGGTATCAATATTGTACTAGACGTAGATCAGTACCCCGATCATGACATTTGATAAAGAGGATACCAGATAAATAGTATGATGAATGTGATATTGACCCGTACCCAGATTTGGGATGCCGTACGACGGATTTACGTACAAGCTATATTTTGATGATTGATCCGCACTCTTGACTTGGGATGTCTGATTATTGATAGGGTATCGGATATGATATTATTGAGGCGGGATCACCGACTAATATATATACATGTATGTATATGTATCGACTCAGATGTTAGGCGGTTTCCTCACCCGTAGCTCTACTTGTTAGTTCAGCCGTATAGTTTAGGATGGTTGTTAGATTAGATTAGACTCCTACCTATTTCAAAAACTAACGAATCGTGGGTATTTTAAAAGACAGCCCAAGGGATCCTACGGATATTTCAAAAGATGTATCTTTTCATAAAAACACCGTAGCCCCTATTTTCAAAACCCCATGATTCGTGTTATTTCAAAAGGCACCAATTGTAGAGGTTATTTTAGATTAATGCAGATTAGTTATAGTTGCGTCTAGTATTCAGCTTCCGCTCATTATTGTGGTTCGCATCGCATCGCATGCTTATATTATGTTTCATACTCCATTATTGATGTTATGCTCTTAGGACACCAGCACCATTACCGATGATGCGTATGTACCACGTACACTTACTTGCCGGCTCACACACATCTTCATCGGTAATTGCCATGTCACGTACACCTTAGAAAATATTATTGCATCGACATAGGTTGTTAGCTAATAATTTAGACATGATATTAGTGTACTTGCCTTATATGCTAGATTAGACATTGTAATTATTAGTTGATACATCATGCATGTTATTATTCATGGATTTTTATGCCTGTATGCACTGTTTACATGCTATTGAGGATTGGATTCGGATTTCCATGAGATTTTCTGGATTTGGGGGAAAACCGCAAAACTTATATAAACTTCTTTTCTCTCTTTAAAATAAAAAGTGCGGTTTTCCCATGATGTATGAGTCGTCCACCATGAGTATGCTGATGGATTTGGAAACCCGATTCGAGGAGACGGATGAACCGTTTCGGGTACATGGTGGACCCGGTAAGGTACACCGGGGCAAGAAGCGCGTGGTGATGACGATGTGAGCCTGGCAGGGGAGCACTACCTACCGGTGATTTTACCCGACGCGTCGGATATCCGGAGGATACCGTCGTGGTCTTGAGATGGATGGTAGGGGCCGGTCTGGACTGACGGCGCCCTAGATATTATGATTGAGACATTAGGATTTCGAGATTTCGAGGTACAGAGACTGTGATACAGAGATATCGAGATATTGGGATTACGTTTTGTGCCGATGCTAGGCACTGTTTTATGCTGATTTCATTATGATACCTCAACTAAAAATACAAGGGAAATCTCACTAAATTATGAAAACAGTTTCTTCATTTACATGTATTCTGCTTTCATGCATTCATACCTCATATTCATGACATACTATTACCTGAGGCACTAGCACGAGCACTTGGCACTACATTCACGTATAGAGATTACATTGGCAGTTTAGCATGCTTCAGCTTTATTCATATTGAGGTTTCTTTATATCTGATCGTAATGATCTAGGTTGGGTCATGCATTCAATCTCTGCTTGTAGATATCTTTATATTCACGAGTTGGCAACTCACCCCCGTTGTGCCCCAGTTCTTGCAGGTTTGCCGTACAGTTCTATAGCGGCATTTCTGGCACACTGCTTCCTTTTGGGTGATTTGCTTGGATAGGTGGGTTCTTTTGTATCAGAACCGCCGTTGTATTTATATTATTCATTGTATCTAGAATATCCATCAACCAAAACTCGTATATTGTTCAGACCTAGACTGGTGATGTATTATTCGACCATAGAGTCGCGCTTAGTAGTGTTGCGGTTTTCTTGTTGCTTTTGAGCTTTCTTTTGGATTTGATCCTCGCCACTTGGCGTTGTATATTATTGTTGCATGTGTGGTGGTGTCCGTCGATTGACGAAGAGCCAGCTCCCGCTTGGGGATGCCTTTATCATTGCATATATTGTTATCCTTGTTATACCTCATTCGGGGCCAGTTTTACAAAAGAAACTCTGCCGAAATTTTTAGAAAAGACTGTACTGTTTTTAAAAATGCATATTCGGCTTAGTTATTTAAAAACCTTGATTTCAAACATGTTTTTCTTCACTTCTTTAAACCAGTTTCTTTACTTATTCTTAAAAATGGTTTTAGATTTCTGGGCTTTTGGCTTACTTGGATCAGATGGAGTCCTATAGACTTCATATGGTTCAAGGGCCAGTCACGTGCTCTTTCGGGTCGTGACAAGATTGGTTATTATCTTATCTAATCAGGATGGCTCCCACTGTTTTTTATCAAATCTTCCTTCAAACCCTAAAAGGAAAGACTAGCCGGGATTAATTACACCCTACAACTTCGTCGATTTTTCAGCCAGTCCAGTGTCGGTACTTTGAGGGAGGTTCCCCGTGCTTTCGCACGGACCTAATTAAAGTAAACCTCGTTTTCCCAGAGGCGTAACCCCGTTGACACCTTTCTAGACACCAACTTGATCGGCTAATTGTAGTGTGCAAAACTCTCCCAGGAGTAACTCTTACTCGCAGTGGGTATCAGGATCCAACTATCTCATAGAAGGTATGCAATCTCATTGCAAATTTCAACACTTGAAATTCCCGATAATATTTTGCCACTAGTGTGCCATGACCTTGACAGAGGTCAACAAATCATAGTGCACTAGTCAAGTTCAACCCGTCATTTCTTGATTGAATCAAACCCACTCGCACGACCCTTGACAGAGGTCAACAAGGTCGTACGACTACCCTAATCCAATCACATCACATGCTTTGCAGATAATTACTAGTTAGCTACCGCACACTACGCCTTGACAGAGGTCAACAAACGCAGCACGAATACTAAATAGTCTTTATCTGAAATGACGGAGGGCTACGTCAGGTTTTTCTGAAAACCTATTGCGTAATGAACATGATATCGTTGTAGAATCAAAATGAAGTTTTGAAATGGAGTGATTTTGAGGCTTTTGTAGTTTTGCTAAAGGGGTCACTCCCGGTGAAGGGATCGTCGGCCCTTTCCTCGTCGAATGAGGTGCGGGATATATCATATATATCACTGTGCAAAGCAGAAATTATAGAAGCAATCAAAAGTCAAACCGAGTGTGTAGCATCTGCCAGTTATTGCTAAAGGAGTCACTCCCGGTGAAGGGATCTCGGTCCTTTCCTCATCGAATAAGGTGCAGGGTATATCATATATACCGCTATGCAAAGCAAGAACTGTAGCTACCTGTTTTGTTTAAAATTTGATTCTACAACATCTTAGGTTTCTTTTCTTTCATTAATCACATTAATGAAGTCCCATCATTTAAGTACCTAAACATCACAGATAAATACGACGTACACTTATGCCATCCGCATTCGCCTGGATGTCCCCTCGTGCACCGTTAGGTTAGGTAACTAACGACAGAGCAGGGCAGGGCTAGTGCGGGTGCAAAACATAAGTAACGTCTATATAATATATCATATATACTATATAAAGTATCTATCACAGAACATCACATGATCGCATCACAGATATCACAGCAGAAGAAACATATGAAACATTGGATATACTAGGACGTCCGTGTTTTCAATACGAGCCAGTATAAAACACGGATTCCACGATCGTGATGAATAGCCAATCCCACACCCCTAGACCCCTACGAGAGAGGCAAGCAACCTTACCAATTCTAGGGTTAGGAGACCCGGACTCGACTCCTCGAGTTGGTCTCCCACTGGACCCCAGAACCCGGTTACTTGTGCTCCCCTCCTTGGGTCTATCCTAATGCGGAAAAGTAAATAATATACAAAAGGTGACATCTTCCGCAACCTGGAAGTGCCCCAAATAAAAGAATATTACATACAAGTTTTTACATGAATGAAAATGAAAAACACTCATCTCACATAAAAACCCCCGGCTATTCAAACACGACAATCCAATATAACATATCCAGCAACACATAACATCACATGTTATCAACGTAAGTAAATATGCGCATCCCAATTGTCGTTGACATATAGCAACGAAACCGGCGATATCACATATTACACTTACGGTCACAAAAAAGAAAGTGTAAAACTACAACAGTTGGAATCCGCAACCTCTTTAGACATCGCATACCTAATCAAATGAAATACTTAGACATCACATGCCTAACAGTTATAAACCCCGCATTTTAGTCTCATTATCGAAAACTCTTTTCAATATCAAGTGAAACTAAACCGCTAGATTTATAACATTCATTCAGTTATCTCATAACTGTTTGTGAATTCCAATTATTGTATCCCATTCCGATAAATAGAATATATTAAATTTTCCGATCGAACATTCGAACACCCAAGTTTTCCCGAAACCGTTCAAACACATGAAATAGGTTCAAAGACATTCACTTCATGCCTCAGTACCAACGGTCCAGCCGTAGAAGGGTCAAGCCAACGCCTCACATGTGGCACGCCGTACTGCCCCAAACCCGAAGGTTCAAAGGGCAGTTCAAGACGGTCACATAATCGAGTTAAGGTTTGTTGTCTTCTAGAGGGACCATCGCGTTACTTGCACTACTCAGAACGTCCTTAAACCACACAAAAATCCAACACTTGGATATTTTTCCGACAGGGGAAAAGTTGGGTATTTATATCCGGTCGAACTTTGTAACATATTCTAAAGTTACCCAGAAAAACACAAAGACGAAATTTGATAATCCGATCGAATCATCGATTCCCAATGCAACCCCAGAACACTCGACTCTTGAGTCAAATTAAAAATTCCCAGAAAACTCAGCATAATTAAATAGGAGTTACTGTGCAAAAAGGGGATGATGACGTCATCATCTTGCCGCGGAACCGCCGCAGAAGCCAGGCTTCTGCCGCGGTTCCGCCGCACTCTGTACTGTTCATTTGAAATATTTTGCACCGTAATTCTTATAATTCCCTGCTGAATTTTTTAAGCATTTTTAATATGGAAAAATCCCAGATTTTAGAAAAACTCCAGAGAGCACTTGGGTTTAAGGGTTTCGGGTTCGTTCGGGTTTCAAATGTCGTCTAGACTTCGCCTAAGGCTCTAACTAGGCTCTGATACCACTGTAGGGATCCTAGGCACGCGAAAGAAGTCTCACAAGGCATCAACCATGCCAATTTCAAATTTTACGGGTGCCGAGAAACCCTAATACGGATCGTTGACTAGAAGTTTAGGCGATATACGAATCTAGTTAACAACTTAACTAAAGATAAGAAGCTACAACCTTTGTAGATCCGGATATCCACTTCCTTGGCTCCACGTAGGCGTCCTCTCGCTGTCCATCTCGAATTCCGGACTCAATCGTCGGCTTGATCGGAGAAATGGGCGGACTAGGTCGTCGACTTCGTGCCGAAGATGATCTACGTCGAGGCATCACAAATTCAAGCTCCGACTTCACAAATTGGTGAAACTTGTGAATAAAACACCCAAAACAACTTGGCAAGAGGTAGAGGGTGAAGAAATAGGAGGTGGGTTCACTTTAGAATTGGATTTCTCACTTTGGAACTCAAGTTGCCATTGATGGCATCAAGCTTTCTTTCTTGAAGAAGAAGATCAAGAAGAAGGAAATATTATGATAAGTTAATCAAAAATGAAAAAGACATGAATACTTATCATAATAGGAACCATGGTTAGGTGTAGAGAATTGACCAAGGTTAGAATAGTGGTTAGGGTTAAGCATGAAGACAAATTGGTCACTTTGGTCAAAGCTTCATGAAGCTTCACAAAGGTTCAAGAATGAAAGCAACCATTTTGTATTCTTATCCTATTCTTTTTCCAAAATGAATAAATAAAAGAATGGATAATTAAAACCCTAATCACTTTCTTAACCTAGGTTTAATTCTTTACACTTAACCAAATGAGCAAGCATCATCAAACATGATACAAAGATGTGCACAAAAGTATATCTCATATACAACTTGCACATCAAGTGAGAAAATCCATTTAAAGTGAACCAATACTAGTTAATGCAAAGTAATATATCAAATATATAATTATACATTAAATCATTAAATCAACATTTGATTCAATGATCCGGTCATGTCGCACATAACCGACTAGTATTCAATGTATCGATTTATCGAATCAATGATTCGATAACTAGGTCATATCGCATACAACCAATCGAAACATTCATCGCGAGAATGAAATGCGGTATCACATACACGCATTATTCTTGGTCTCGCACATATCTCATATGAGCTCCTATTTCGTTTCGCTTGAGCCAGGAAACCTCTGTGTAGGACTCTAAAGACTCGTCAATACGCCGGTAGCAGATGCTGATCATATCAAGCACCCACAAGCCGCAAGCGGTCTGCTAAACCTAACGGCCATCCGGGGATTGAGTGATCAAAAGATCGACGAGCCAGCCCGCTCACACTCCTGTGAATCCAACCAGTAACACTTACCGTACAGTCCGGTCTGTTCGTCTGATATGTCGCATATCAAGTCTAGGGGTGGTAAACGTCAGACCCCAATAACCGATAAGTCGTGCCGATGTGAGGCTCATAACGGGTCGAGAAACTACTGGTAACACTTACCAGCAAATCTCTGATCAGCCCTGGCCAGGGACTTCCCTGTTACGGCCAATCGAGCATAGCGCAACATCAACCCCCAATACCGGGAGAGACGAAACCCCTCCTATCGCTCATTGCCTCCATGTGACTCGGGACTGTACCCAAAGACCACCGTTTTGCACGCCCTCATGGACGTGGTAAGGTGGAGATCAAAGCACAGTGGGAATCACGCAAGACTCTATGACGATCTCGGATCTACAGACTAACCTGCACAAGTGTCACCTGAGAACTGCCATCTGACATAAGGTATAATACCATCTGGGACTTCTCGGCGAGTCCGTCCAGTGTACCCAGTCTCCACTGAGCACCCGTATACCATCTCTGATGTCAAACACCAATGGATATGGGATCATCCATCGCCCATCTCATGGGTCGAGAAGCGTATACGCTAGTCTACACTGGTATATCGATGCCCCGTCTCGATACACCCACGACTAGGGACCTTGAAGGATGTACCTATGGACTACCATGTCCCCTCTAGTATGATCTGCATCATAGTCCAGGTAGTCAAGTACACATCCTAAGGGCTTTACCAATATGTAACCATAAGACAGTTTATAGAGACTAGTATACATGTTAAGATAAAGAGTAACCAGATAGCATACTATCATATCGAGCAAGAAAGTCATCTTTATATATGTCCAAGCATCCAATATAATATACATCATCTGTACAATACTGGCCTCTAGGGCATACATACAACTAACAGCTGCTAGGACACCAGCACCATTACCGATGATGCGTATGTACTACGTACACTTATTTGCTGTCGCACACACATCTTCATCGGTAATTGCCATGTCACGTACACTTAGAGAATATTATTGCCTGATTTAGCTTGTTAGCTAGTAGTGACATGATATTAGTGTACTTGCCATATATACCAGCTTGACATTGTAGTTATTACTTGTCACTTCATGCATGCTGTTATTCACTATATGCTGCATTCATGGATTCTCATGCTTATATTCATGATTTCACATGCTATTGATGATTTGGATTCGAGTTTCCATGAGATTTTCTGTATTTGGAGGAAAACCGCAACACATATATATACTGCTTTCTCTCTTTTTAAATAAATGCGGTTTTCCCATGATGTATGAGTCGTCCAACATGAGTTTTGCTGATGGATTTCGAGACCCGATTCGAGGAGGCGGATGAACCGTTTCGGGTACATGGTGGGCCCGGTGCGGTTCCCCGGGGCAAGAAGATCGCAGGAGATGGCGTTGAGCTTGGCAGGGGAGCACGACCGA
Source organism: Agapanthus africanus (assembly GCA_030015575.1). Lineage (NCBI taxonomy): Eukaryota > Viridiplantae > Streptophyta > Magnoliopsida > Asparagales > Amaryllidaceae > Agapanthus > Agapanthus africanus. The sequence goes on from JASDDO010000012.1 coordinate 378,766,601, forward strand.
CCGGTGATATTACCCGACACGTCGGATATCCAGAGGATACCGTCGTAGTCATGAGATGGATGGTAGGGGACGATCTGGACTGACGCCGCCCTGGATATTATGATTGAGACATTGAGATTTGAGATATTGAGGTACAGAGATTGTGATACAGAGATATCGAGACATTGAGATTTATGATTTGTGCCGATGCTAGGCACTGTTTTATGCTGATTTCATCGTGATACCTCATTTTAAAAACACAGAAATCTCACAAAGTTACAAAAGCAGTTTTCTTCAGTACATGCATTCTGTTTCATGCATTCATACATCATTCATATGATATATTGCCACCTGATGCACTGGCACAGACACATGGGATTACACTGGGGTTAGATATTTATACTAGCCATGGTTAGAGATTGCTGGTTATATACTTGAGGATTATATATTGATCGTATGACCTAGGATTGCGTCATGCATACGATTTTCTGTTCGTAGATCTTTTTCTACTCACGAGTTGGCAACTCACCCCCGTTGTGCCCCAGTTTCTTGCAGGTGTTGCCGTACGGATTTCATTACGGCTTTGCGGACACTGTACCTTTCGGGTGACTTGCTAGTAGGTGGGTTTATTGTATCTTACCCATCATTATACCTTGCATATTATATTTCAGTTGTATCTAGAATTTCCATCAACCAAACTTGTACTTATTTGAGATAGAGACCAGTGATGTTTATTCTTTCGACCTTAGAGTCGCGTGTTATATTTCGATGGGTTCTTGCTGGTTGAGTTTCATTTCTGTTGTGATCCTCGCCATTAGGCGTTGTATATTATGTTGCATACAGGTTGATTTGATATGGTTCTTCCTATTCTCTACTACTTCTCTTGGTTTGGATTTCTGGGTTTCGGCTTACTTAGTGTACGTACGCCTTGAGACGTTCGTAGTCTAAGTGCCGGTCATGTTCCGTACTTTCGGGTCGTGACAAGAGGTGGCAAAGAATTACACGGTTACAGTTTTGAATCTGGATAATGGAAGAGGCATTACTAGGAATACCAGGATACCCCATCGAAACATTTCAATGTTTCAGTTTCACTGTGTACTGTTAAAAGAAAACCGATTTCCCAGTTAGACACTTGCTCTAGGGTATGTATTTACCAGGTAAGATTCTCACATCTGTATGGTTTTACAGATGATGAGTGGGACTAAGTTTTTGGGAATTGGGTGATCATCCTTATTATATCGGGATTCGTTGTAATCGGTGATATTTGAGGAAATCGCCTAGGTTGTTTGCCGGACGGCAAATTTTTTGTTTTGAATATCCGCTGTTATGCACCAATTTCAAATTGATATATCTGTACGTCTATTTTCATAGAGTGAGATATACCTTTCTGAAATTATGTCTGTGACATTTACCTATATCAGTGGATGGTTAGGTAAAGAGCATTAAACAGCGGTGTAATTCTTCTTAACCATAAGTACAGTTTTCAACCCACGACACACAGTGAATGAGTTATCAGACTCAAGGGACTTATACAGAGTATTGTATGTTGTCCAGGGTCCATCAGGACAGAAGGGTTGGTCCTCGTACTATATTCGGTTTACTTATGACTTCTCTAGTTTTTAGACAGGTGTTTCGTGGAAACACAGGGTTCGAATTTTGAGAAGTTATAGGTATTTGAATAAAGTAGAGAACCAGGTATTGTAAGTATCGGGATTCTTCAAAGTGATCGAAGATGTAGATACTTGTGTATGGTATTCAGTTGATAGTAATGATTAAGCGAACTTGCTTCTCTTTCAGGTTACTCATAATTGGAAGCATTCCTAAGTTGAGTAACGCTGATCGGCCTCTTTCCATTTAGTTGACATGCACTGGAGACAGCTGCATGATTTGAATCTGGTTCAATTAAATCAGTGCCTCTGGTTCTATATTGGATATAGAACAGTTCATATCTTAACGATGTTAAGGTACGGGGAGTTGTTCGGCTTATGCTTAAAACCAGACTCTGGATAACTCAAGGCACGTTTCTGTAATGGCTATTTATGGGTTGACCCAGGCTATGACGAGGGTTGACTTTCTACCATCTGGAAGATCAATAGTGATATTGTTCTAGACTCGCCACAGTTTTAATAAAAATGGATTTTTTCAGAAAACAGTAGTGGGAGTATGGTAGAACTGGAAGTGATTCCAGAACCACAAACGATTACTAAAGATTTGATAGGAACCTAAAGATTCAATCTGGTTTGACATTCCATTGGCCACTCCGCAGATAAGGTGGGTAACTTCAGGCACCCGAGAGGTACTCCGGTAGCCTCAAGGACGGTGACAGGGAAGTTCTTGTTTACCCAGACTTGTCATTGTTGTTGTTCCAGACTGTGAGACCCGGCAGGAGGATGAGTATAGCGTCGTTCTGAACTGGCTTCAGAAGTGTACGTGTATATGACTCTGCCAGAGGGTTATCGTAGTCAGTGGGAGCAGCGGAAGCATTGGTGGACATGTGGCTTTTGTCTTTTTATGGACTAAAGCAGATATAGCGGAGATAGATCATCTATTTCTGATGTGACAGTCATAGGTTTGACTTCATCAGAATAGGGGATGGATCTGTTGAGAAGGTAGTAGGGTGTGATGTCATGGTATTTGGATGACATACACAGAGTAGGAAGTGATATTCCTATACTACGATCGGTTATACTTTGGTCGTCACACAGTGGTTTCTCCACATGGGACTTGGACATTATATCAGACATACTGGTTACTAGATATATGGTTTTAGATCTAGATTTGGGTGGTTTCCCAATCAGGGTACTTAGACAGCATTCTAAGAGTATTTAGAATGGAAGACTCCTGGTACGGTAGTGTATCTGCAGGTGATGGAGTCACCCTCTCTAAAGGTGTCTTACAGACTAAAGGGGAGAGGGATGTGCATGATTGGCATATCACTTGCTCAGGCAATTGAGTCAATCATGAGATGTCAAGTACCACATCAGATGTTGTTTTTGCAGTAGATGCAATAAGTTGACATTGATCCAATCCTGGAGAAACAGTCGAAAGCAGTTTTAGAACATAAGTGGATGTTCTAGGGATATGATAACGACAGCCTCATTCGGGAGACAGTTATCATTCCAAGATTCCAAGGTGACATGGACGACAAGGAAGTTGTCAGAGTTATAGTTTTCCTTCTGACGATGGGCAGTATTTTGGACAGGTGGTCCAAGGCAATACTGAGGGAGGCATGGCGCAGGATACTGATTAAGTTCAGTTGACGATACAGTCTAAGAAGTTTGGATTTGGTGTTCATTTATGAGCTAGGTCCTATCAGACATCCAGACACATTCTAAGACAGGTATTGCTCATTTCGGGAGATGGCTTTCTCCGCGAACTTGAGATATAGAGAGACATAGAAAGAAACATCCTGGCGGATCCACTCACTGAGGCTATTCCTCGAACGCAATAGTTTCGCAAACAGGTTTTGTGAGACTGACTAGTAGAGGAGTTGGGTGTTCGGTATCACACGGGCTGTGAGTATGCGACATCGCAATAATTAGCCTTGAGTGCAAGTGGGAGATTGTTGGAGATAGTGCCCTCAGAGTCAATTATTGGATCACAGGCACGTGATTGCAATGATTGAGGGAGGACCTGTCCCAGTAGGACAGTCTTACTCAAGATGATAGTATGATATCTGGTTTACCTTTATCATCGTGTACTGCTTTAGGTAACCTTACAGGTCACTATTGCACGTTGATAAAGCCCTTAGGATTCATGCTTGACTACCAGCAGTATGAGGGCGATCATATACGTGGGAGGTCGTAGTCTATAAGCACATCCTTAAAAGGTCCCTAGTCGTGGGAGTTTCGAGACAGGGCATCGATACTCCAGAGTAGACTAGTGTATACAGTCGAGACCCCGACGAGGGGCGGTGGCCGGTCTCACAAGCCACTGGTGTCAGTTGGTTCACCTAAGATGTATACAGGTGCTCATTGGGTTATGAGTACACCGGACAGGACTCGCCGGGAACATGCTAGTTGGTCTTATACCTGACGTCAGATAGCAGTTCCCTGGTGACATGTGTACAACTTAGTTCATCGACCTGAGGATCATCATTTTTCTCGTGTGAGTTCCCACTGTGCTTTGATTACTACCCTACCACGCTCAAAATAGACGTGCAAACAGGTTTTAGTTGGGTACAGTCCTGAGCCACATGGAGGCAGTGAGCGGATCTTCAGGGGTTCGTCTCTCCCGGTATTGGGGGTGAGGTCGCGCTGTGTCTAGGAGAGCCATTACACGAAGTCCTTGGCCAAGGCAGGAGATTTACTGGTAGGTATTCCAGTAGTATCTCAGGGTGTTCTGGGCTACACTCCGACACGACTTGTACCGCTTTTGGGGGTCTGACTTTTACCAACCTCTTAGGCCCGCCATGCGATGCTCATAGACGAACGGACCAGACTGTACGGATATTGTCACTGACAGGCTCAGTAGGGTGTCAGGATGAGTTCGCTCATCGACGTCCCTTTTGGTCAATAGCTGGTGGCCCGTCACGTATGGCTAATACCTCTGACGTGCTAGTAGTTAAATCCACAGCCATAATATTGACGAGTCTTTAGAGTCCACCACACACATCCAGTTACTCATGTTTCGGGCGAAACGCTGTAGAGGCCGTATGGAGATATGGCAGGGTTCGATCAGATACGTGCGGTATTGCACGGATCAGGATCGGACGGTTAGTACTAGAGGCCGTATGGATATATGGCAGGGTTCGATCAGATACGTGCGGTATTGCACGGATCAGGATCGGACGGATAATACTAGCCGGCTTTGATTTAAGCCGGATCCTAGTATAGTACAGTGTAGATTTTTTATCTCATTGCATTTGTATTTCGGTCGGAATACAAATGCGGGTATGTATATAAAGTAGCGGGGTTTTCCTGTAATTTATTACGGGACCAGTTTTCTGGAGTTGCCAGTTTGCTTTCCGTTTCGGCCATATTTCTTTGTATCTTTCATTGGCCGAAGATTGGTGGAGGAGGGCTTATTTGCATTTGTGCAAATAAGCAATTTGGAAGGGGGACTTTTGCATATTGTTGGATCATGATGGTTGCACCATCCCTTGACCCATTGACTTGTTTTGACTCCATGATGACTTGACTTTTGTGAGTGATGATGGAGGGTCATGATGGTGGGTTTGGTGTGTTGGTTTTGCTAGTGATGATGATTCTTGCATGATGACCATTCCTCTCACTTGCATTATTCTTGTGGCTATCTTTTTCACTCACTCTCTCTCTCATTCTCTCCACTCCCAAGATGCATGGCCGGCCACTAAGGGGGTGGGGTTGATTCATTTTGGTGTGGGATTTTTCACTCTCCTGATGCTTGTAAAAATCCCCAAGTTGATCTCTAAAAGTTCATATCTCCTTTCCTCCACTAAAAGGCAACATCCACTGCCCCAAAATGAGACATGAGTTCTACACACATTCTACAGCAAACCTTGGGCACGTCGGCTCACCAACTTCGTGCCCGAGTTGCCTCGGACCAGAGGCGGGAGCCCGTAAAAGAAGCAGGCGACGTGGTGCCCTTCCGGCGACTTGGTGGAGACCGGAGATTCCGCGGGGAGATCGGAACGACGACGAGAAGACCGAAGGACATGGATCGCTCGGTATATCTCTCTACCCCCTCTCTTGATAGCTAGAACTAGTTTAATGGCACGATCCGGGTTTATAGTGCGCGGTGGTGCCGGTTCAAAATGTTAAAGTAAATCACCGCTTCCGCACTCCGGCGTCGGATTGACGGCCGGGGCGCCGCCGTGCACTTACAGTGGTATCAGAGCCTCTCCATTAACATAGTCTAGCTTGGTCTAATGTGTTTACGTTTCCGATCGAACAAAAATCCTAAAACCGCGTTTTCATGCATATCAGTTTTCTGTCGAAATTTTTTTGGCTCCAAAATTTTTTCAGTATGTTGCAGAGTGATGTGCAGAGAAATATAAGACATCTGTGAAAATTTGGTGAACTGATACAGTAGGATGACCGCGGAACCACGGCCAAACCCCTCTTATGGTTGCGGTTCCGCCGCAGTTCAGTGTCTTCAGTGCACCATTTTTGCACAGTAATCTTTTTACAGGGAAAATAGGGGTTTTGGAATATTATTTTTGGGCCCAGAATTTCTTTGTCTGCTACAGTAGTGCTTTGGGGCCCACTTGGTAAATTTGATCGATCGGATATTTTAAACACATTGGTTCACCGTATTTACATTATATCTGCGACCGTGAATGTCACTTGATCGGTAAATCCTGTCTAACTGCTATAGCCCGGTTAGATGGATTTGCGAACGTGACATTCACGTTGATGTTCTGTGTTATGCTGTGATGTTGCGGATCGGTCGTGGGGGATAGCCTGGATGCAATGCTAGTACAGTTTTTGTTGTATTATGTACATTTGATATTGCGGGGCGAGCGTCCGACATGTGGACTGCCGTCACTGCCTGATTGTATATTATTCTTTTGGGGCACGACCAGGTCGAGGTCGATGTACCCGTTGTATGTATATTTTACTTTATGTACTAGGATTACCCCATGGTGGGGTGCACGGATAGCCGGGTTACTCAGTTGTCACTTACGATCAGCATGCAGCAGTCGGTCACCTACATAGCACCAGTGGTTGCAGTTCCAGTTGACGAGGCACATATTCCAGGACAGTGGAGGACTCGTACCAGTGTACCAGTCCAGAGACAGAGATTTAGTCATCGAGACAGATTTCGTGGCCGTCGCGGGAGCAGCAGAGGCTTAGGACGAGGACAGCCGTTCAGCTCTCATCCCTAGGATGGTCAGCAGTCACCACGTGGATGTTTTCGATGCGGGAGCCTTCAGCACTTCGTCAGGGATTGTTCCTTAGCACCTCGTCAGGATCGTTTTCAGAGAGGCCGTGGACATGGAAGGTTCGCTCAGAGGGCTCAGTCTACCAGAGGAGTTCAGCCAGTTGCGGGTAGAGGGCAGACACAGGAGTTTGCTTCTACTCATCGGGACGCGCAGACGTCCAATGCAGAGTTTTCAGGTATCCTTATTTCGCATGTTCTTTTGATGTATGCGTTTGTTTTTCAAGCTTGTACCGTGGTTGGGTAGATTAGTCGTAGTTGTGTTAACTTCTGTCAGCGATTCTTCTGTTGCGCGACACGTATTCAGTTGTGTGCCAATCGGATAGGAGATAGAGATTCGTCCGTCGTTTTAATCCTTCTAGAGATGTTGGATTTGACGTTCTCCTAGGCACGGACTGGTTAGTTACGTGCTAGGCGTCTGTGGACTACCGTGAGGAAACAGTCAGTTTGGTTTTCCCGGCGAGTCAGTTCTTGTTGTGCAGGTGGATAGTTGTGCCGCCTATCACAGCTTGAATTCAGCCTGTTTCGCTATTCGGCTTTTGAGGAGATGTCGTGGATTCTTGGCGTTCATTCATGATACCGGAGCCACAGTGGGATTGTTGGACGGGGTTTCTTTCGTGCGAGAGTTTTTCTGACGTTGTTCTGGATGAGCCGGCGAAGCTTAGGGAGCTTAAGGATCTGCTGCAGAGTTTTTTTGTTGGGGAGTTTTGTGCGTCTGAGTGTTTCGCTTTTGGAAGCTCCTATTTCTGTTCGTCATGGAGAAAGACGGCAGTTTAAGGTTGTGTATCGACGGATCGTTACTTGAACCGGCTTACGGTGCGGATGGGTAACCTTCACCTCGCATTGACGATTTCTTCGATCAGCTCCAGAGTGCGAGACATTTTCTAAGTTTGTTTGGGATCAAGTCATCATTATTGCGGATTCGGGGTGATGGCATTCCGAAGACTGCCTTGTGCGTGCTACGGGCTTTGTGTGTGTTAGTGAGACATTGGATTCACTGATGCCCTAGCAGCATTCGTAGATGTGATGAACCAGATTTCTTGAGGCCGTTCCTCGACCAGTGTTGTTGTGTTATTTACGACATTCTGGTCTATCTAATGTGTCTTGAGGAACAGGAGTAGCACTCGAGGATTTGTTATGTAGATACTGGGAGAACCCCAGCAGTTTGCTAAATTCTCGGAGTGTTTCTTCAGGCTTGTTTTGTGTTGACTCCTGGGTCTTGTAGTCACGGGAGACGGTTTCGTGTGGTTCCGAAGGAGATCGTGGCTGTACAGCTTAGGTCCAGACTTGTGTGCAGGACGGAGGTCCGCAAATTTTTGGGCTTAGCAGGTTCTTACCGCCGTTTCGTGCAGGATTGCTAGAGTGGTACTGCACCGTCGACTGAATTGACCGAGATGGAGATTTCTTTTCTGTGGACTGAGGCATGTGTGCGGAGTTTTCGGCAGTTGGAGATTTCATTGACAACTGCACCAGTTCTTCCTTTGCTTTCTGGTTCGGGCGACCTTGTTGTTTAACTGTAATGTTTCTTCAGTGGGGCTCGAGTGTGTACTGAGGTGACACTATAGAGTTATCGCTTTTGCTTCACTACATTTGGAGGAAGTACGAGAAGGATATTCCACTCATGATCGAGAGATGGCCGCGGTGGTTTTGCGTTGGAGATTTGGAGAAACTATCTGTTCGAGAGTCATGTCAGATTTTCACGGACCACCAGAGCCTAATGTGCAACTTCCTGCAGCGGATTTTGATTGCTGTGATAGTCTTCTGCAGATTTACAGTTCTTGTGTGATCGTTGAGTACAGCTTAAGTTCGTCTCTACGGAGGGGACAGCTTGCTCATGTCCACGCCCGACCACTTTTCCTTAATCGTTTTCGCGAGACACTACCCGCCGATGCTCGTTCGTCAGAGATACTTGAGCATACTCGGCTGGGTAATGATTCAGAGTCCTTGATTTGTGACAATTGTGTGCTTAGTTAGAGACGCGTTTGTGTACGTGATATTAACAGGTAAAGACGTGAAATCCTAGAGAAGGCCCATCTGTCAACTCTCTGTTTTCATTCGAGTCCCACCAACATTGATGTGACTTACGAGATAGTTACGGGTGAACAAGGATGTAAGGAGAAGTCAGGATTCGTTTCAATGTGTCTGTCTTGTTGGGTGCTTGGGTCGAGCATCTGAGGCCGGCTGGAGAGTTGCAACCTTTAACCGTTCCGAAGTAGGAGTGGGAGCAGATCTCCACGAATTTCGTTATGGTTTCTACCCAAGTTTAGTCAGGGTGTGACTCCATTCGGATTCTTGTCGTCCGGTTTTACTCAGTTTGCTCAGTTGTTCCTTGTTAAGTTGTGTGTTTGTTTTGATTGTTGTCAGCAGTTGGGGATCGTCACTCGCTATCGTTAGGGTTCTCCTTCGATAGCTGTTATCAGGAGACACTCCAATTGGCCACCTTTAGGTTTAGGGGTTAGGTCGTGTCGATCACCAGTCTGTTGTTTTTCTGACTCTGAGTAAGTAGGATTTTGGACCCCAGCTATGTCTAGAGACTTTGGAGATAGTCCAGTTGTGTTAGGTCAGGATGGAAATTGTCCATTTCGAACTGAGGTCTTATGCCGACTGTGTTGGTCATAGACTCGAGATCACATGGACAGATCATGTATTCCTATGGACTTTCCGATGAACGACGTGTTGGATTTTGGGAAGCTTATCCCAGGATTTAGGTCCTTCCGAGATCCTATAAGCGAGTTAGTTTCGTTGCCTTTAATTTGGCACTTCCGCCCAGATTATTGGATTTTCACCCCGTATTCCTTGTGATGATACTTTACAATTATCTTCTTGACCTTTCTCACATGATTTGGCACCAGACCATTGGACTTGGACGCGATCGTTTCGCTCACAGGCAGCCATGTGTGTTAATGGCTCGGCAGGTGGAGGAACATCGGTCAAGGGTCTTGCCATCTGTGAAGGGTTTTCTTGGGTGTAGCCGTATAGTGAGGTAATCAATTAAGAGGCTGCGAGCGGGATTTGAGAGTTGTAATCTTCTCTTTGAAGGTACACGTAACAGTATAATTTTAAATTCGGGGACGAATTTCTTTTAAGGGGGGAGATTGTAACACCTTAGAATGTGTTTTGTAGCTAATCATATTTTAATATATGGTTTTTAATAAAAAGTTTACCAAATTAAGTTTCAAATATTTTATCCTATTTAATGAGTATTTTATTAGATTTTTTCCTAGGCTTGCACACACTTGTGCATGATAACTAGGGTTGTTTTGGGGGTTTAACCATGATTAGCAACATGGTGAACTAACCATTCCCTAATCTAGTTTAATATTGTATTAGGTTCTTTTGGGTTTTTATTTGTATATGGTTCTTTTCAAAAATAAAATGAATTTAAAAAGGGTTTTTAAATGATTGCTTTGTGTTGACTTGGTGAGAGAGAGAGAGAGAGTGCATAATGAGGCATGATGGCTTTGCCCATGCCTTCATTAATGAAGAGAGAGGGAGAGAAAGGGTTGACTAATGCTAGATCTCATTTCCCTTTCCTTCTCATTCTCCCACTCTCAAACTCACACACAACTCACACCCTCACAGCAGCAGCTGCAGAAGCAAGCAGCAGCAGCTGCAGAAGCACGCAGCAGCATCAGCAACTGTAGCAGTAGCAGCCCCAGCCACTACAGCAGTTCTTCTCCACTTCTTCACCTGCTCTCTAGGGTTCATTAGGGTATATTTCTGAACCCTTTCCCTAGTTTGCTTATCTTGTGTGTTAATTAGCATCGGTTTGTGTTAATTAGCTAGTTTAGTGCTAATTTTAGTGATTTATGAGATGTGGTGGTAAATTGATGATTGTGTTGGTAAACCCTACTTATTTGAGTGTTGTTAGGGTCACTTTAACTGAGTTTAATCCTGGATTACACTAAAATACCATAGGGTTTGTGTTTTATGCAAAATTGGTGATTTTAAAGCGATGTATTGGCTTTCTGAGATCTGCTATTGATCCGGGACCTTCAGGTTAAAATTGAGAAAACTGGGGCATGTACACTAGGTCTAGAACACACCACCAGAGCACGAGCCCCTAACTCTTACCTTGGGCCGCAGATTTATTGTGTTTGGCCGCAATTTGCGGCCAAGTAGGGGGCAGGGGTGTTGGGGTCTTGGCTAGGGTTGTCTGTAGTGTTGTCTAGTGCTTTGGCATGTCTAGTTTTGTAAGATTTGGCCTGTAGGAAAATCTGGGATAATATACCGTTTTTCATGTCCGTTGTGTTTGCGCGATACGCACGATACGTGAGTGGGTTCTGTGATCCAGCGTATCACGGCGTGTCGCGATGGTTTTAGACGCGTATACACACGATTCAGCGTATCGTGCACGCGCGCGTTTAGTTCGCGACGCGAGTTTCTCGTTTTGGTTCGATATCGCGTTTTGCGGAATATTTGGCTTATATATGATTTCCATGTCTTATTTGCATGTTTGCAGGCAGGGACTACGGACACTACTACAAGGGGGAGCAGATGGTAGGATTCACCTAGCGTGGAGCGTAGGTGAGTAGATTTAACATCTACAGGGGAATCACCCGCATGGCGTTATGCGTCTGGGCTAGGATTCAAATACCTGTCGCATATTCTACGTCATTGTTAGAATTGCGCCTTTACTTTATTTCCTTTGTATAGTTGTACTGTGACTAGCAGCCGTAGGACACTGCACATATTATTGACGGTTCATGTTGCACGAGCACGGATTGTATGTTACACACACACCGTCAATAATTGCCATGTCACACACAACCCCTTATAGATACTTTATTGCTTATCATACTTGACATCTAGCTTAACGGTATACCTATAGTGTATCTTACCATTAGTGATTGGTATATCTACACCTTGCGATACAGCTACAGGTATACCTTGCACATATTTTACTTATACCCGGGGGGGTACCCTTCATATTCTATTTATACCCAGGGGGTATACGACATCTTTTACATATAGGTAGATACCTATACTTAGCTGTACCTTATTGATTTCGCATACATCTGGTTTCAGCTACATATTTTCAGTTATATGCTCGCATTTCAGATATATCGCATATGTGTATTCCTGGATTTGCGCATTGTTATTCTGATTTCACATGATGATTTCTGGTTTTGGGAACCGCGGGAGTTCATGAAATTATGCATACATTGAAAACCAGGTTTCCTTGATATGATATTCGCGCAGCCACCATGAGATTTATCGGTTCTGATTGTATACTCCATACGAGGTGTGGTTGCCGTATGAGAATACATGGTGGGGCCCGGTATGGTTCCCCTCGGCAAGAAGATCGATGGACTTTGCCGATTGAGCCGGGAGGCGGGCGAGTACCTACCGGTGACAGTATCCATGACTCGGCTGGGGATCACGGAGACACCGTTGGGAGTCATGTACGTATGCATACGTCGAAAGGCGAGGGTCAGAGCTAGGCACTCGTGCTTTCGGGATAGCGTATGATACGTGATCAGGATTTCTGTGTCGATGCTTGGCATATGGTTTTCATGATATTTCTTTAACACCTTTGTATATATAACAGAGGATTTAGCCGTTGTTATATATACCCTTACACCAATATTAGTGGAATGGGACGCTAATATATGTGTATTGCCCCCATCATATTTTTTTCTGTATATATTTACGTTTAGGATGTTAGATTCTTACTTGAGATTTGACTTGGGATATTAGGTGATTCATTGAGATTGGATATTGGACATACCTATGTGATTACTAATTTGTACATTCGGGATATAGGAGATTACTCGATATTGTACATTGAGGAGATGTGAGACTTATATGATGTGAGAGCCCAATGTGGGGGCTGATTTGAGGAATTGGGATTTGAGTGTCTTGATGGATTGTGATCCTACCACGATATCAGGTTTCCGTGGGAACGACATTTTTCACTCCATACCTCATACCTTTTCACTTATGCACGGTTTCATATATTAGTAGTACCTGTTAGTGTACCCTTATAATTGCTGCATATCTACTTTCTCATATCCCTATTTCATAGTTATTGCATACTTTTATCATGTCATTATTACTGTAATCGCATATCTTAGATTCATGCTGTACGTACATTCCTGCGATTACCTGCATATGTTATCTACTATTCACGAGTTGGCTACTCACCCCCGTTGTGCCACAGGTGTTTCAGGTTGTTCCCCAGAGTAGTCGAGGCAGGCTATTCTGCTATTCAGCTATCATCTTTTGCTACAGATATCGCATCGGCTCACAGTTTACTATTTTTGCTTAGGTGGGTTGGATGATTATCTGTATTTCATATTGTACATTCGATGTATCTTGTACTCTCCATCTACTATTATGTTGTTGACATAGAGACTTGGTGAGGACGATATTATATATTATTATGGATTTGTTGTCTTTTATATACAGCTTTCTCTCTATTGTCTTTATTTCTTCGCTACGGCGTCGTATTTTGTGTTGTATTCATCTTGGCTAGTTTTTACAAAAAGGGGGTGTTGCTAAAATTTTAAAGAAATAAAGTAGGACTTTTAAAGAATTTGGGTTGCGATTTCAAATGTTTCAAAAACTTATATTATCTTTTCCGTATTTTTATGGTTTAGATTTCTGGGTTTTGGCTTTCTTTTACTACGTTACGTCTTAGGGCGTTGCGTAGTATTAGGGCCGTCACGGGCCAATTTCGGGTCCTGACAAAGTTGGTATCAGAGCGCTAGGTTTTACCTTTCGGAGTGTAGGATGACCTTAGTATGATGGAGTAGGTAGCTTAAGCAAAGTAACGTAGTGTGTGTATGTCTGCAGCATACCCATGATGCGATACTTCGCCTAAAGTGACCTAAGTACAAATTGTTTGAAATTCCTCCCTTGATGATTCATATCCTAGAGATTCGATTCCTATTTCTCATCGAATCTTATATCTATTTATAGCCTTGCCGCCGATGAATATGGGGACTCAGAGTGATGCAGCGAGGGCCGAGGTCAGAGTTAGCTCGGGTGAGACGAGTACTGACCAGGATGGCACTCTAGTTGCATAGGTGCCGACGGATCAGCCTACGACATACACTATTGATAGACTTTTGGCAGAGATGCAGGAATTCTGCCAGACTATGAGTTCATTGGTTGATGTCGTTCGGGAGCTACGACAGGAGGTTGTCACCCCTGTTACTCAGTTGTCACTTACGATCAGCATACAACAGTCCGTCACCTACATAGCACCAGTGGTTGCAGTTCCAGTTGACGAGGCACATATTCCAGGACAGTGGAGGACTCGTACCAGTGTTCCAGTCCAGAGACAAAGATTTGGTCATCGAGACAGATTTCGTGGCCGTCGCGGGAGCAGCAGAGGCTTAGGATGAGGACAGCCGTTCAGCTCTCATCCTCACGATGGTCAGCAGTCACCACGTGGATGTTTTCGATGCGGGAGCCTTCAGCACTTCGTCAGGGATTGTTCCTTAGCACCTCGTCAGGATCGTTTTCAGAGAGGCCGTGGACGTGGAAGGTTCGCTCAGAGGGCTCAGTCTACCAGAGGAGTTCAGCCAGTTGTGGGTAGAGGGCAGACACAGGAGTTTGCTTCTACTCATCGGGACGCGCAGACGTCCAATGTAGAGTTTTCAGGTATCCTTATTTTGCATGTTCTTTTGATGTATGCATTTGTTTTTCATGCTTGTACCGTGGTTGGGTAGATTACTCATAGTTGTGTTAACTTATGTCAGCGATTCTTCTGTTGCGCGATACGTATTCAGTTGTGTGCCAATCGGATAGGAGATAGAGATTCGTCCGTCGTTTTGATCCTTCTAGAGATGTTGGATTTGACGTTCTCCTAGGCACGGACTGGTTAGTTACGTGCTAGGCGTCTGTGGACTACCGTGAGGAAACAGTCGGTTTGGTTTTCCCGGCGAGTCAGTTCTTGTTGTGCAGGTGGATAGTTGTGCCGCCTCTCACAGCTTGAATTCAGCCTTTTTCGCTAGTCGGCTTTTGAGGAGATGTCGTGGATTCTTGGCGTTCATTCGTGATACCGGCGCCACAGTGGGATTGTTGGACCGGGTTTCTTTCGTGCGAGAGTTTTTCCGACGTTGTTCCGGATGAGCCGGCGAAGCTTAGGGAGCTTAAGGATCAGCTGCAGAGTTTTTTTGTTGGCGAGTTGGGTCTGAGTGTTTCGGGTTGTTCCCCAGAGTAGTCGAGGCAGGCTATTCCGCTATTCAGCTATCATCTTTTTCTACAGATATCGCATCGGCTCACAGTTTACTATTTTTGCTTAGGTGGGTTGGATGATTATCTGTATTTCATATTGTACATTCGTTGTATCTTGTACTCTCCATCTACTATTATGTTGTTGACTTAGAGACTTGGTGATGACGATATTGTATATTATTGTGGATTTGTTGTCTTTTATATACAGCTTTCTCTCTATTGTCTTTATTTCTTCGCTACGGCGTCGTATGTTGTGTTGTATTCATCTTGGCTAGTTTTTACAAAAAGGGGGTGTTGCCAAAATTTTAAAGAAATAAAGTGGGACTTTTAAAGAATTTGGGTTGCGATTTCAAATGTTTCAAAAACATATATTATCTTTTCCGTATTTTTAAGGTTTAGATTTCTGGGTTTTGGCTTTCTTTTACTACGTTACGTCTTAGGGCGTTGCGTAGTACTAGGGCCGTCACGGGCCAATTTCGGGTCGTGACATATTGATATCCGTTCGAACTTTTAACGTCGTCTAAATAACCCGAATAGATGTTAGAATTACGACTACGAAACACTCCTAATTGCCTTTGCACAAAAATAACATCACATGCAAATTTAGCAAAAACAAGCAACACCTGAAATACCAAAACCCCAGAGACTGGAACACCCTAGAAATTTAAACCCAGAACAACACCACAAAACTGAGCAGGCCGGTTTTTCAAGGCATTTGGCAGGCCAAAATCCGGCGAGGCGGGTTGAATTTTCTACTATGTTCATGTTACATCTCATATAACATTCTGCAGTTGCTTAAAAAAAATTTGACACTTTAAAAATTTCGACAGAAACTAGATCTTTATATCGGGTGTTTCGGAGTTGTTTCGGTTTCATAATTCTACAACCATTGTATAATTCTCTAGCTTGGCTCTGATACCACTGTTGGGTTCCCTAGGGTGGCAGCAAGGTTTCGGAAGGCATCCTCCATGCCAATTTCAAAAATTTGCCGTACTAAAGTACCCTAACCCTAAAATCATAACTAGAGATTATGACGAAACTACAATGCAAACAACTTTATATCTAAGTGAATGAGGAATACAACCTTTGTAGACCGGTCCTTCACTTCTAAAGCTCCGTGTAGTAGTCCCTTCATTCCAAGTAGTGAACACCCGAACTGTAGTAAGGGTTCACAAGAAGAAATAAACAAGCTTTCTCGAAGTCTTCGAGGCCGAAGATGATCTACGTCGAGGAGACTCAAGATCATGCTACCTCTTAACTAATTGTACATTAGTGAAGCAAACACCCTAAACTAAATGGCTAATATAGTAGAGGATGATGAAGTAGGAATTTTGCTCGTTTTAGTTTTATTTTTCTCACAATGTTTCTTCACCATTTGAAAAGCTAGAAAGCTTTCCCATAAGGCAGAAGAAGATGAAGTGGAGATGAGAAATGAAACTCATGAGGTGAGAATAGCAACCATGGGTGAGTTAGTGTCATACACTAACTCATGTAGAGAATAAACCATGGCTAACAATAATGGTTAGGTTAATAAATATCTACAAGTAAAACAAAATTAGTGGACTTGGTCAATGGTTCCACAAGCTTCTACAAGCTTCAACCATATAACTTAATTCCAACTAATTTGATTTACTTTAAATAAATAAAACCTTATCATTATTATAAGCATGGCGTGAGTCTCATACACCCATGTAGAATGTGGCATCTAGCTTGACACAAAATATGTACATTAATATATATCGCATATATACTAAGTGTACACTAGTGAGAAAAAGAAAACTTAAGTGAGCTAATATTAGTTAATATAAGATAATATATCAAATATATAATTATACATTAAATTATTAAATCAATATTTGATTTAATAATCCGGCTATATCACATATAACCGACTAATATAAAATGTATTAATTTTTCGAATCAACACTTGATTCGATAGCCCGGCTATTTCACATATAACCGGATGATATCACATATCGCGAGAATAGAATACTGTATCAAATACGCGCATTAATCTCGGTCTCGCATATATCATATATATGCTCCTAATTCGTTTCACTTGAGCCAGGAAACCTCTGTGTAGGACTCTAAAGACTCGTCAATACGCCGACAGTAGGTGGTGATCATATCAGTCACCCACAAGCCGCAAGCGGTCTGTTAAACGTAATGGCCACCCGGATATTGAGCGATCAGAAGATCAACAAGTAATCCTTCTCATACTCCTGCGAATCCATCAAGTAACACTACCGTACAGTCTGGTCTCTTCGTCAGATATGTCGCATATCTCAACCTGGGGGTGGTAAACGTCAGACCCCAATAGCCCTGATATGTCATGCCAATGTGAGGCTCAAAACAGTTTAAGAAACTACCAGTAACACTTACCGGTTGATCTCAGCAACCCTGGCCAGGGATTTTCTGTTATGGCCAATCGAGCATAGCGCAACATCAACCTCCAATACTGGGAGAGACGAAATTCCCTCCTATCGCTCATTGCCTCCATGTGACTCGGGACTGTGCCCAAAAACCACCGGTCTGCACGACTCAGTAGATCAGTGGTAGGGTGGAAATTAAAGCACGGTGGGAGACACACAAGACTCTATGACAATCTCGGGTCGACAGACTAACCTGTACCAGTGTCACCAGAGAACTGCTATCTGACGATAGGTATAATACCATCTAAGAGTTCTCGATGAGTCCGTTCAATGTACCCAGTCTCCACTGAGAACCCGTATACCATCTTTGATGTCAAACAGCAATGGATACGGGATCATCCAACGCCCATTATATGGGTCAAGAAGCGTATACGCTAGTCTACTCTGGAGTATCGATGCCCTGTCTTGATACTCCCACGACTAGGAACAATTGAAGGATGTACTTGCCAACTACCTATGCCCCACTAGTATGATCCGCATCATAATCCTGGTAGTCAAGTACTCATCCTAAAGGCTTTATCAACATGTAATAGAGAGACAATAAGTGTACACGTTAAGATAAAGTGCAACCAGATAGCATACTATCATGTAGAGCAAGAAAGTCCTCCCTATATATGTCCAAGCATCCACTACAATATACATCATATGTACAGTAATGGCCTCTAGGGCATACATGTAACTAACATAGGCTTCATGGGAGTTTGGACAAGCTTGCTTGTTGATTTTCTATTCGCTCAATACCCGAGTAGCCGTTACGTCCAGCTAGTACCGCTGACGGCTTGTGGGTGACTGATGTGATCATCACCTACTGTTGGCGTATTGACGAGTCTTTAGAGTCCCACATAGATGTTTCCTGGTTCAAGTAAAACGAAGTAGGGCACATATGCTGATATGTGCAGGGGCCTGATTAAATACGAGTATGAGATACTGTATTGTAATCTTGCGGCTATTTGTTATTAGTTAGGCTATATGTGATATAACCAGATTATTGAATCAAGTGTTGATTTGATAATGTGATATACAGATAAATGATATTAGTCGGTTATATATGATATAACCGGACTATTAAATCAAGTGTTGATTTAATAATATGATATGTATTTATATTTGATATAATTATATATTAACTAATATAATTGCTCACTAGTTATTTACTTAATATATATATTAATATATATATATATATTAATATATTAATATATTTATATATATATATTAATATATATATATATATTAAAAAATATATATATATTTGATATATGTGTGTGTGTATACATATATATATATATATATATTATATGTAGCATGGTTGCATTATCTATTTTTGGAAAAGAGAAAAAGAGGTGGAAAATGAGGAGGAATGGTGAGGCATGGCTTTTCTAATTGTTTATTCATTTGGGATTCACTATAGAAGTATGGTTGCTTTAAATTATTGGTTTTTTAATTGATGCTTCTATTATTGTGATATTAGATAAGCCATTCTTCACTACATTCTCATGCTTAGACTTGCTCATTTTTTCTTGTGCTCATTTGATGAGTTCTTTCCTCTAGCTCTCTCCATTTTCTTCACCTCCATCTCCAAGTTCAATCCCTCTCATGAGTTGTGAACACATGAGCTTGTGACAATCCTAGTGAGAAAAAAAAACCCTACTTCACCATCCTACACTAGATTAACACTTTGGTGTAGTGTGTTTATTTCACTAAAGAGTTTACTGAAGAGGTAGCTTGGATTAGCGGACTTCAGGTGGATCATATTCGGTACGAAGGTCATTGAAGCAAGTTCGGTTAACCTTCAAGTGGAGCCTAGTGGAGTCACGTGGACTACAATCTGGAGCTTTAGACGAGAAGGACACGGTCTAGAAAGGTCGTAGCCTTTTTCTCTTAGTATAAAATTTTGTTATATCGAATTAAACCCTAATCATATAATTTCGATTCTTGTTTAGTGTTAATTAGCATCCTGAATTTTTTTAAATTGGCATGCTTGATGCTAGTAAAACCTAGTGGTGGTGATAACATTCACTTTCATAGTATCAGAGCCAAAGCTAGAAGATTAGACGATGTTAGTAAAAAACCGAAATCGAAACTCCGAAAACCGAATCCTTAAAACAAAGTTTCTGTCGATTTCAAAAGGGACTCTGAAATTTTTTTAAACATGTACAGAATGTTGCAAATGATGTAACTAGAACACCAGAGAAATTCGAAGCCAAAATTCCTAAAACGACCCGGCGAGAATGCTCTTTTTCCCGGTCTCGCCGGCCCACTATTCTCATTTTAGCCTCGATTTTGTTCTTTGTTCTCATATGTTGGGTTTAGGGTTTCTTTGTTATGTTTGATTGGCCGAGTTTGCATATGATGTTAACAATTCAGTTAGGGCTAATCGGAGTGTTTCGTAGTCATGTTTTTAACTTCGTTTCGGGTTTAAGTTTGATATGTGTTGCAATGGTTGGAATCCACATTTAATTAGTTTTAATAAAACTAGTTAGTGATTGTATATCTAGTATGTTAGTCTCTTTTGATCGATTGCCACGAAGTTTCGATTCGGATCGAAACTCTGTCGCAATCGTGTATCGTACGTGAATACTCATCAGATAACTTTACTAGGTAGCCACGCCCCCGACCAAGTGACTTTAGGAGAACCCCGTTGCCAAAAGCATCCACTCGGGTGCTCGCGGCCACGGTGTTCCGCCTAAGTGCACTTAGTCGACAGCATCGGGGGTGCAGCCATCTTCTAAAGCTCCCGACGAGTATTCGATCGGATAGTCGGAAATCTTGTTGAATTACCCGACTAAGTTATTGAAAAGTATTTTTGAATTGAGACTAAAATGCAAGGTTTATAGGGTTAGCATGAAATTCAGAATATGAGATATTCCAGGTTTATGATATCTAAGGAAATGTGAATTCTAATTTTTATAGTTTTCATTTCTTTTCTGCGACCGTAAGTATAATATGTGGGGTATCCCAGATCTCGTTGCTATATGTCAACGACATTCGGGATACGCGTATTTACTTACGTTGATGACATGAGATGTTATGTGTTGCTGTGATATGTAATATTGGATTGTCGTGATTGAATAGCCGGGGGTTTTATGTGAGATAAGAGTTTTTCAATTTTCATTCATGTAAAATTTGTATGTAATATTGTTTTATTGGGACACTTCCGGGTAGAGGATGATGTCACCATTGATGTATATTATTTACTTTTCCGCATTAAGATAGACCCAAGGCAGGGAGCATAAGTAACCGGGTTCTGGAGTGCAGTGGGAGACCATCTCGAGGAGTCGAGACCGGGTCTCCTAACTCTAGAATTGGTAGGGTTGCTTGCCGCTCTCATAGGGGTCTAGGGATGTGGGTTTGGCTTTTCATCACGACCGCGGAATCTTTGTTTTTCATTATTGGCTTAATCTAAAACACAGAACTCCTAGTGTTGGCTATAGTGCCCTCAAGTCAATTATTGGATCGCAGGCACATGATTGCAATGATTGAGGAAGGACCTATACCGGTAGGACGGTCTTACTCGAGATGATAGTATGCTATCTGGTTTATCTTTATCATTGTGTACATGCTTTAGGTGATATTACATATCACTATTACATATTGATAGAGCCCTTAGGATTCTTGCTTGACTACCAGCAGTATGAAGGCGATCATATACGTGAAATTTGGGTAGTCTATAAGCACATCCTTAAAGTGTCCCTAGTCGTGGGAGTTTCGAGACTGGGCATCGATACTCCATCAGTAGACTAGTGTATATGGATCGAGAACTAGACGAGGGGCGATGGCCGGTCTCACCTGCTATTAGTCTCAGTTGGTTCACCTAAAACGTATACAGGTGCTCAGTAGGTTATGAGTACACCAGACGGACTCACCGGGAACCTGCTAGTTGGTATTGTACCTAGCGTCAGATAGCAGTTCCATGGTGACATGTGTATAGGTTAGTTCATCGACCTGAGATCGTCATTTGTCTCGTGTGAGTTCCCACTGTGCTTTGATTACTACCCTACCACGGCTCAAAGGAGTCGTGCAAATAGGTTTTAGTTGGGTACAGTCCCGAGCCACATGGAGGCAGTGAGAAGATCGATAGGGGATTCGCCTCTCCCGGTATTAGGGGTGAGATCGCGCTGTGTCTAGGAGAGCCATTACACGAAGTCCTTGGCCAAGGCAAGTGAGATTTACTGGTAGGTATTCCAGTAGTTTCTCAGGGTGTTCTGGGCTACACTCCGACACGACTTATACCGCTTTTGGGGGTTTGACGTTTACCAGCCCCCTAGGCCGGACATGCGATACTCATAGATGAACGGACCGGACTGTACGGATATTGTCACTGACAGGCTCAGTATGGTTTCAGGATGAGTTCGCTCACCAGCCACCCTTTTGGTCAATATCTGGGCGGCTGTTACATACAGCTAGCACCACTGACGTGCTTGTGGTTAAACCCACTGCCAGCGTATTGACGAGTCTTTAGAGTCCCCCACAGAAAGTTTTCCAAGTTCGGGCGAAACGTTGTAGAGGCTGTATTGTATTATTGTAGGGTTCGATCATATACGTGCAGTCGTGCACGGATCATGATCGGACGGATCGTAATAGTGGGCTTTGGTTTAAGCCGGATCCTAGTATTAGATTTGTTGGATTACTTTAGTCTCGTTGCATTCGCATTCAGTGGGAATGCGGATGCAGGTATGTATATACAGGTGAGGGGTATCCTTGTGATCCGTCACGAGTTTACTTTAGATATTGCCATTCTTTTTTTGGATTAAACATTTTGGTTTAAATGTTTTGTGGTGGAAATTGTGAGTGGAAATCATCATGAAGAGCAATTAATGTGGCATGTGCATGGGTGATGACTCATGGTCTTATTTTTTGTGCTATGTCAACATTTGTGATTGATTATTGTGTTGAAATGATGTATGGAGAGAGAATGGACAGCCACAAGTAGTGGGGTTGGTCTTGAGATTTAGTATGGGTGCTCTCATTTTTCATTCCAACACAATAATAAGTCTAGCTCTTCTTCTTCTTCCTACTCTAGCGCACAAGTTTCATCCATGGCTTCATCTTCAACCTCCATCCATACAATCTCATGAGTTGAGAATCAATGGATGCTTGAGACAAAGTTATCGCACACATTCTCTACTTCACCTTGGACATGTCGGGTAGCAAACTTCATGTCCGAGTTGCTTCGGTTTGAAGCGGGAGCCCATAAAAAGACTTCTTGACGTGGTACCCTTTCGATGAGGAGACCGGAGATCGAGCGAGATCGGAGATGCCGTTAGGAGCTAAGGATGGTGGCTAAAGACCGAAGGACACGGATCGAACAGTATAGCCATTCTATCATTTTAGTAGTTTGCTAGTTTAGTGTTAATGGTACGATCCGGGTAAAAGTCTTCGTTAGCGCCAGTTTCATAAAAAGTTTTTGTTCCACGTTTGGCCTCGGATTGACGGCCGGGGTGATAACGTAGACTTACATGGCATCAGAGCCACCCATTAAACCTTAGCTAGCTTGTTTAGACAATGTTAATGTATCAAAATCGAAACAACCCCAAACTATATCCTGCACATTCCAGTTTCTGTTGTTTTAAAAAGTGTCTTCAAAAATTATTTAAACAACTGCAAAAGACTACTGACATGACCTATAGCCTACACCCCAAACATGACCCCAATCCCTCGGATTTTGGCCGAGCACATGGCTCCCAAATCCGATGAGGCCGGCCATTTCAGGGCATTTGGGTTTCGTTTTGGGGGTGTGGTTTGGTCTCTGGAATCTTGGTTCAGTGGTATTGTTTGTTAAGCCCAGTTTGTCTATGGTTTTATCTAGTTGTTTGGGGCTTTTCGGGGTTATTTCGAAGTTGATATTTTCTAACATTGTTTAATTTTTACGGTGCATTACATTACTATCTGCGACCGTGAATGTCATTCGAGTGGTAAATCTTGTCTAATCGCTATAGTCCTTTTAGACGGATTTGCGAACGTGACATTCACGTTGATGTTCTGTGTTGTGCTGTATTGTTGCGAATTTGTCATGATGGATAGCTTGCGTGCAATGGTAGTGCAGTTTGGATATATTTGTACATTTGATATCGCGGGGCGAGCGTACTACTTGTGGACTGCCGTCACTGCCTGTTTTTATATTATTATTTTGGGGCACGACCGGGTTGAGGTCGATGTCACCATTGTACATATTTTCTTTTCGGTACTAGGATTACCCCGCGGCGGGGTGCACGGATAGCCGGGTTCTAGAGGGCAACGGGCCCACAACTCATGGCTTTGAGACGGAGGGGGCTTCACTCTAGAATTGGTGGGATATTCGCCGCACTCGTATGGGGTATAGGTTGACCCAAGGACGGGTGCTGAAGTTACCGGATTCCGTGAAGTGCTCGGTGGCCCATTCACTTTGCTGAAGGGGGCTGCCTCGCTTCTGGTTTTGGCGGGTACCTTGCCGCGACCGTAGCAGTCTAGGTTTTCATTGCACAAGCTATCCACACGACCAGGGGAACGTCGGGTTTCACTTGCGGCTCAAAGGAAACCCGAGGCTCCCAGATTATCTGTATTTTTCTGTGATGCTTATTACATTTCTGTGATGTTGCATTTATCACGCCTGGAGCGATTATTATATATTGATATATATATACTAGTAGATATTGTATATGTTTTACACCCGTGCTATTCCTGTCCACGCTCTGTCGTTAGTTAAGTAACCTAACGGGTGATGACGGGACCCAGTGGCGAGTGCGGATGGCATATACGTATATCATATTTTCGTTCTTTTGTGGTGTGATCAATTGATGGGACTGTGTTGATTCAGATCAATGTAAGGAAAACAAACCTATTCGATGTTGTTGGAACAATTTTCAAAAAGTTGTTATTACAAGGATGTTTTCTTTTGTTTTGCACAGAGGTATTCGGCTATGAATATCCAGCACCTCATTCGACGAGGCAAGGGCCGAGATCCCTTCATCGGGAGTGACACCTTGGATAGAGGTTTGCGTTAGGATAATAACTTCACTATAGTCGATTACTTTTTTCTTTGCATTGCGGTATTCAATTAGAATATCCTGCACCTCATTCGACGAGGAAAGAGCCGAGATCCCTTCACCGGGAGTGGCCTCTTTAGCAAAGGTTTTCGCCACTATATATTTGTAAAAAGCTATATGGTTCCTTCAACGATATCAAGTTCATTACGTTAAAGGTTTTTCGCCAAAAACCAGTCGTAGCCCTCCGTCATTTCAGACAGGTAGCACTAAGTATTCATGCTATGTATGTTAGCCTTCGTCAAAGCATAGTATATGAGTTGGGACAGTCGTACTACTATTTTGGCCTTCGTCAAGGGTATGTACGGGTGGGTTCAAATTAACCTGGACATTGACGGGTAAAACTTGACATGTGACTTATGATATGTTGGCCTTCGTCAAGGTTATAAGAGCATGGGGTAAAAATCATATCGGGAGTTTCAAACATACATGAAACTTGCCGGGCATGCGCATACCTTCTGGAGTGTGATAACGTGAGTGGATTCCTTTACATTATCATGCGATGATAGTTGGATCCCGATTCCTACTGATGAGTTGGTTTACTCCTCGGGTGATCCCGACTAATTCTTCTTTCAGGTTTGGAGGAGACTTTGAGGATACAGTAGGAGACATCCTGATTAGATAAAGTGATTAACCATTCTGATCTTGGTTAGAGTGCACACAGAGTGTTTCTTTCTCTCTCTCTCTTGACAGCGACCATATCCTGACCCTAGACTATGACTCAATGACCAAGTTAACCGAACCTTCTTAAAACACTGGGTTTTGGATTGTCTAAGTTGCATACATCATTGCCGCTCCTTCTTTTATCCTTTGCATTTCTCCAGAACACCCCGTATTTCTACGAACATCCACTTCCATTGGATAAATCCATCATATTGTTATATACGAACTCGAAGGTACTTTTTCGGGGATGGATTCTGGTTCTGGAGAGATTGAATAGGACTATTCAGTTGTCTTTTCCTTTTACCTTCTCTCAGGTTGTGAAGGCTTCTAGGATTAGGAGAGGGTACACCTATTACGCTTATTGGATAGTCTTCTTCCAAACCATAGGCATGTGCCGAAACGTAGGGAATGAAGAAAACCAATTAGCCTAAGTGTTATGTACAGAAATTAATAAGTAAAGACAAATAAAGGGATTAGAAAGAGGGCAAAGTAAATTGCGACTTCTATCATTCATGACCAAACCACGTATTTCATCGCCACTCCCACTTCACCTTTGTATTTCTCCAGAACACTCCGTATCACTACGAAGATCCACAGTTTATTGGATAATCCATCGTACGGTTATATACGAACTCGATGGAACTTGTTCCAGTTCGGGGATGGATTCTGGTTCAGGAGAAATAGAATTAGGTTTATTCAGTTTTCTTTTATCTTTACCTTCTCTCAGGTTGCGAGTACTCCTAGGATTAGGAGAGTACACCTATTACGCTTACTGGACAGTCTTCTTCCCAACCATAGGCTGGTGCCGAATGGTAGGGAAGGAAGAAAACCACTTAGCCTAAGGGCGGTGTACAGAGGGTAATGAGTAAAGACATAAAAAGGGACTTGGAGAGATGGCAAAAGGAAATATACGGTTGTAGTCTTGAATCTGTTAATGGAAGAGGCATTACTAGGAATACCTGGATACCCCTTCGAAACATTTTCATGTTTCAGTTTCACTGTGCGTTGTTAATTGAAAACTGATTTCCCAATTAGATCCTTACTCCAGGGTATGTATTTACCAGGTATGATTCTCACATCTGTATGGTTTTACAGATGATGAGTGGGAGTAATTTATTGGGAATTAGGTAATCATCCTCATTATATCGGAATTCGTTGTAATTGGTGATATTTAAGGAAATCTCCTGGGTACAGTTTCCAACCTACGACGCACAGGGTTTGAGTTATTAAACTCAGGGGACTTATACAAAGTATTTTATGTTGTCCAGTGTCCATTAGGACAAAAGGGATGGTACTCGTACTATATTCTTTTAACTTGTGACTTCTCCAGTTTTAGACAAGTGTTTCGTAGAAATACAAGGTCTAAGTTTTGAGAAATTATAGGTATAAGAATAAAGTAGAGAACCAGGTGTTGGAAATATCAGGATTCTTCAAGGTGATCGATGATGTAGACACTTGTGTTTGGTATTCAGTTGTTAGTAATGAGTTTGAGAAACTTGTTTCACTTTCAGGTTACTCATGTTTGGATGCACTCCTAAGTTGAGTAATGATGATCGGCCTCTCTCCATTTAGATGACAAGCACTAGAGACAGCAGCATGATTTGAATCTGGTTCTAATTAAATCAGTGACTCTGTTTCTATATTGTATATAGAATGGATCATATCTTAACAATGTTAAGGTATATGGAGTTGTCCGACTTATGCCTAAAACCAGAATCTGGATAACTCAAGGCACATTTCTGTGATGGCTGTTTGTGGGTTAACCCGGGTTATGACGAGGGTTAACTTTCTACCATCTGGAAGATCATTAGTGATATTGTTCTTGACTTGCCACATTTTTAGGAAAATAGACTTTTTCAGAAAACAGTGGTTGGAGTATGGTAGAACTGGAAGTGATTCCAGAACCGCAAACGATTACTGAAAATTTAATAGAACCTAAACATTCAATCAGGTTTGACATTCCATTAGCCACTCCGCAGATATAGAGGGTAACCTCAAGCACCCGAGAGGTACTCCGGTAGCCTCAAGGACGGTGACAGGGAGGTTCTTGTTTACCCAGACTTGCCATTACTGTTGTTCCAGACTATGAGATCTGGTAGGAGGATGAGTATAGCATCGTTCTAAACTAGCTTTAGAAGTGCACGTGTATATGATTCTTCCAGAGGGTTGTTTTAGTCAGTAGGAGCAGCGGAAGCATAGTGGACAAGTAGCTTATGTCTATTTATAGACTAAAGCAGATATAGCGGAGATAGATCATCTATTTTTGATGTGAAAGTCATAGGTTTTGACTTCATCAGAATAGAGGATGGATCTGTTGAGAAGGTAGTAGGGTGTGATGTCCAGGTATTTGGATGGCATACACGTTGTAGGAAGTGACATTCCTATACTACGATCGGTTATACTGTGGTTGTCACACAGTGGTTTCTCCATAAAGGATATAGATATTATATCAGGCATTCTGGTTACTAGATCTATAGTTTTAGATCTAGATTTGGGTAGTTTCCTAATTTGGGTACTTAGACAGTATTCTATAGGTGTTTTAGAATGGACGACTCCTGCCACGGTAGTGTACCTGCAGGTGATGGAGTCACCCTTCCCTAAAGGTGTCTTACAGACTAAAGGGGAGAGGGATATACATGATTGGCATATCACTTGCTTAGGCAATTGAGTCAATCATGATATGTCAGGTACCACACCAGATGTTGTTTTTGCACTAGATGCACTACGTTGAGATATTAATCCAATCCTGGAGAAACGTTCGGAAGCAGTTTTAGAACATAAGTGGATGTTCTAGGGATTTGATAACGGCAGCCTCCTTCGGGAGACGGTTATCATTCCAGGCTTCCAAGGTGACCTGGATGACAGAGTGACTGTCAGAGTTATAGTTTTCCCTCTGATGAGGGGCAGTTGTTTGGACAGGTGGTCCAAGCGGATACTGAGGGAGACATGGCGCAGGATACTGATTAAATTCAGTTGACGATACAGTCTAAGAAGTTTACTGGATTTTGTGTTCATTTGTGAACTGGGTCCCATTAGATATCCAGATATATTCTAAGACAGGTATTGCTCATTTCGAAAGATGGTTTTCTCCACGAAGTTGAGATAAAGAGAGACATAGAAAGAAACATCAGAGCGGATCCACTCTATGAGGCTATTTCTCAAAAGCAATAGTTTTACAAACGAGCCTTGTGAAACTGATTACTAGAGGAGTTGGGTGTTCGGTATCACACGGGCTGTGAGTATGCGACATCGGAATAATTACCCTTAAGTGCAAGTGGGAGATTGTTGGCTATAGTGCCCTCAAGTCAATTATTGGATCGCAGGCACGTGATTGCAATCATTGAGGGAGGACCTATACCGGTAGGACAGTCTTACTCGAGATGATAGTATGCTATTTGGTTTATCTTTATCATCGTGTACATGCTTTAGGTGATATTACACATCACTATTACACATTGATAGAGCCCTTAGGATTCTTGCTTGACTACCAGCAGTATGATGGCGATCATATATGTGAGAGTTGGGTAGTCTATAAGCACATCCTTAAAGTGTCTCTAGTCATGGGAGTTTCGAGACTGGGCATCAATACTCCATCAGTAGACTAGTGTATACGGATCGAGTCCCCGACGAGGGGCGATGGCCGGTCTCACAAGCCATTAGTGTCAGTTGGTTCACCAAAGACGTATACAGGTGCTCATTGGGTTATGAGTACACCGGACGGACTCGCCGGGAACCTGTTAGTTGGTATTGTACCTAGCGTCAGATAGCAGTTCCCTGATGACATGTGTACAGGTTAGTTCATCGACCTGAGATCGTCATTTTTCTCGTGTGAGTTCCCACTGTGCTTTGATTACTACCCTACCACGGCTCAAAGGAGTCGTGCAAATAGGTTTTAGTTGGGTATAGTCCCGAGCCACATGGAGGCAGTGAGAAGATCGGCAGGGGATTCGTCTCTCCCGGTATTGGGAGTGAGATCGCGCTATGTCTAGGAGAGCCATTACACGAAGTTCTTGGCCAAGGCAAGTGAGATGTACTGGTGGGTATTCTAGTTGTTTCTCAGGGTGTTTTGGGCTACACTCAGACACGACTTGTACCACTTTTGGGGGTCTGACGTTAACCAGCCCCGTAGGCCCGACATGCGATACTCATAGACGAACGGACCGGACTGTACGGATATTGTCACTGACAGGCTCAATAGGGTTTCACGATGAGTTCGCTCACCATCCTCCATTTTGGTCAATACCTGGACGGCCGTTACGTACAGCTAGTACCACTGACGTGCTTGTGGTTAAACTCACTGCTAGCGTATTGACGAGTCTTTAGAGTCCCCCACAGAAAGTTTCCAAAGTTCGGGCGAAACGTTGTAGAGGCTGTATAGTATTATGGTAGGGTTCGATCATATACGTGCAGTCGTGCACAGATCATGATTGGACGGATATACTAGTAGGCTTTGGTTTAAGCCGGATCCTAGTATTAGATTTGTTAGATTACTTTAGTCTCGTTGTATTCGCATTCAGTCGGAATGCGGATACAGGTATGTATATACAGGTGAGGGGTATCCTTGTGATCCGTCATGAGTTTACTTTAGATATTGCCATTTTCTTTTTGGATTAAACATTTTGGTTTAAATGTTTTGTGGTGGAAATTGTGAGTGGAAATCATCATGAAGAGCAATTAATGTGGCATGTGCATGGGTGATGACTCACGGTCTTATTTTTTGTGCTATGTCAACATTTGTGATTGATTATTGTGTTGAAATGATGTATGGAGAGAGAATGGACAGCCACAAGTAGTGGGGTTGGTCTTGAGATTTAGTATGGGTGCTCTCATTTTTCATTCCAACACAATAATAAGTCTAGCTCATCTTCTTCTTCCTTCTCTAGCTCACAAGTTTCATCCTTGGCTTCATCTTCAACCTCCATCCATACAATCTCATGACTTGAGAATCAATGGATGCTTGAGACAAAGTTATCACACAGATTCTCTACTTCACCTTGGACATGTCGGCTAGCAAACATCATGTCCGAGTTGCTTCGGTTTGAAGCGGGGGCCCGTAAAAAGGCTTCTTGATGTGGTGCCCTTTCGACAAGGAGACCGGAGATCGAGCGAGATCGGAGATGCCGTGAGGAGCTAAGGATGGTGGCTAAAGACTGAAGGACACGGATCGATCGGTATAGCCATTCTATTATTTTAGTAGTTTTCTAGTTTAGTGTTAATGGTACGATCCGGGTAAAAGTCTGCGTTAGCGCCAGTTTCATAAAATGGTTTTGTTCCGCGTTTGGCCTCGGATTGACGGCCAGGGCGCTACCGTAGACTTACACCTAGTATATCCAATATATCATATGTTGACTTCTGCTACTTGGTTCCGTGATGTGATCATATAACTGCGTGAGACGAATGCTATATTATATATATGATATATAATGAACGTTGCTTATGTTTTGCTCCCGCGCTAGTCCAGCCCCCGCACTACCGTTAGTTAAGTAACCTTACGGTGCATAACGGGACCCCGTGGCGAATGCGGATGGCATAAGCGTACATTCTATTTTCGTTTCTTTTTCTATGATGTTTAGGGAAACATTATATGATGCGAATTCATTAATGAGATTTATGAAAAGAAAAGAAACCTAATGATGTTGTAGAATCAAAAGTTTTTAAAAAGGTAGCTCTAGTTCTTGCTTTGCATAGTGGTATTCTTTGATGAATATCCAGCACCTTATTCGATGAGGAAAGAGCCGAGATCCCTTCACCGGGAGTGACCTCTTTAGCAAAACTAGAAAATGCTACAACCCACTCGGTTTATCATCATAGATTCTGTATTTCTTGCTTTGCATAGTGGTATTCCTTGATGGATATCCAGTACCTCATTCAATGAGGAAAGAGCCGAGATCCCTTCACCAGGAGTGACCTCTTTAGAAAAAGCTAGTAAAAGCTTTTCGGTTTGTTTTTTGAAAACTACTCGATTTTAAAAGTGGAGCTTAAACCACTCCTTTTCAAAATCACTAGATTCTACAACGATATCAAGTTCATTACGCTAAAGGTTTTCTTAAAAACCAACGTAGCCCTCCATCATTTCAGATAGGTGCTATTTATTATTCGTGCTGCGTTTGTTGACCTTGTCAAGGCGTAGTGTGCGGTAGCTGATTATTTCTTATCTGCCGCATATGATGCGATTGGATTAGGGTAGATGTGCGACCTTATTGACATTGTCAAGGGTGGTGCGGGTGGGTTTAATTCAGTCAAGAAAAGAACGGGTTGAACTTGACTTGCGGTTTATGGTTTGTTGACCTTGTCAAGGACATAAATCGCATGGGGGGTAAAAACAATATTGGAAATTTCAAGTGTTGAAATTTGCAATAAAATTGCATACCTTCTATATGATAGTTGGATCCCGATACCTACTGCGAGTAAATATTACTCCTGGGAGAGTTTTCCACTTTACAATTAGCCGATCCATTAAGTGTCTAAGAAACCTGTTAACGGGGTGATTCCCCTGCGGAAACGAGGTTATTTAATTAGTTACATACGAAAGCATGGGAGACTCCCTCGGAGTACCAATACCTGCCTGGCCGAACGATTGGCGAACTTGTAGTGTGTAATTAATCCTGGCTAATCTTACCTTTTAGGGTTTGAAGGAAGATTTGAAAAAAATAGTGGGAGCTATCCTGATTAGATAAAATAATAAACAATCTAATTTTGCAAAGAGCGCACGCAAATTGATTATCCTTCTCTCTCTCCTGGTAGCGACCAATGACACGCCTTCGTCAAGATAATAATATGGATGTATTGACCAAACCCACTTATTATACTGGGCTAGGTTCCACTCTATCTTATGACTATCATAAGCTTGAGTAAGGAATAGTAGAATACCCGGATTCCCACGCCACCCAAAACGAAGAAGGAGCATGCTAATACATCTTCTTCGGGTGTGTTCGTTACCGAGAAATGTTTCTCAGTTTACTCTACATCATGGGTATTGGATACCGGATCAGGATCCCACGTATGTAATTTGTTGTTGGAGATAGTGCCCTCATAGTCAATTATTGGATCGCAGGTACGTGATTGCAATGATTGCGGAGGACCTATCCCGGTAGGACAGTCTTACTCGAGATGATAGTATGCTATCTGGTTTGCCTTTATCAGTTGTGTACATGTTCAGGTGACTGATTGCATGTTACACTTTGATAGAGCCCTTAGGATCTTGCTTTACTACCAACAGTATGATGGCGATCATATACGTGAGAGTTGGGTAGTTTATATGCATATCCTTAGTTGTGGTCCCTAGTCGTGGGAGTTTCGAGACAGGGCATCGATACTCCGGAGTAGACTAGTGTGTACAGTCGAGACCCCGACGAGGGGCGGTGGCCGGTCTCACAAGCCACTGGTGACAGTTGGATCACCTAAGATGTATACAGGTGCTCATTGGGTTATGAGTACACCGGACAGGACTCGCCGGGAATCTGCTAGTTAGTATTATATCTACCGTCAGATAGCAGTTCCCTGGTGACATGTGTACAGGTTTGTTCATCGACCTGAGGTCGTCATTTGTCTCGTGTGAGTTCCCACTGTGCTTTGATTTCTACCCTACCACGGCTCAAAGGAGTCGTGCAAACAGGTAGCTTTTGGGTACAGTCCCGAGCCATATGGAGGCACGTGAGCGGATCGGCAGGGGATTCGTCTCTCCCGGTATTGGGGGCGAGATCGTGCTGTGTCTAGGAGAGCCATTACACAAATCCATGGCCATGGTAGGAGATTTACTGGTAGGTACTCCAGTAGTATCTCAGGGTGTATTGAGGCTTCACTCCGACACGACTTATACTGCTATTGGGGGTCTGACGTTACTAGCCCCCCAGGCGGATATGCGATACTCATTGACGAACGGACCGGACTGTATATACATTGTCACTGTTAGGCTCAGTAGGGTTTTCGGAGGAGTTCGCTCATCGGTCTCCCTTGAGTTCGCTCCTCGGCCACCCTTGAGGTCAGTCCATGGGCAGCCGTTATGCATAGCTAGTGCCGCTGACGGTTTGTGGTTAAACCCACTGCCAGGGTGCTGACGAGTCATTAGAGTCCCCCACAGACAGTTTCCCAAGTTCGGGCGAAACGTTGTAGAGGCCGTATGGTTTTATGGCAGGGTTCGGAAAATGCACGTGCGTTTACGCACGTGTCGATTTTCGAACAGATGATACTGGTCGGCTTTGGTTTAAGCCGGATCCAAGTATTATATTGAGTAGGTATAATATCTTTGTCTCAGTTGCATTTATATTCAGTCGTAATATAAATGCGGGTATATTTATACAGTTTCGGGGTTATCCTGAAAGTCGTTTCAGGATCACTTTTGGAAGTTGCCAGTTTCCAGTTTTCTATCAGCCGTCTTTTAACATTCGGTTAAAGACGGATTTATCTTTTCTTCTGATATGAGTGAGTCATCATTCTAGAAGGTTCTAGAAGTGATGAAGTGGCTTCATGACTCATTAGGCATTAATGGAGTCATTAAGGATAAGGTGACTAGGTTTAATGTGATTGGTTGATTATTATGTGTCATCATTTTCTTTAAAGCTTTTTGTTTTGGCTAAGATATTTTAGTGAGAAGCTTTTGTGATATGGTCACCTCCCTCCTCCTACACTCACCTCCCTCCTTTGATATATATATAGCCTCCTCTCTCTCTCTCATTCACTTACTTGATTCAAGAGAGAAAAGATTTTGATAGTATTAATCGGTGTATGGAATTTCACAGTCCATTTCATTCCATCACCCGATTTCCACGGCAACTTCATTAACCGATCGTCCACGGATTTGGACGAAGTGAGACAAAGTCATCTACTCATTCTCTACATCAATCTTGGTCGTCTCTTTTAGCAAACTTGACGATCGAGTTGCCTCGAGTCAGAGGCGGGAGCCCGTTTAAAGAACCGATCATGTGGTGCCACCTCGACGAGGAGATCGGCGATCGACGAGATCGGAGCAGCCGCAACGGAGCGTGGGATGATGGTTGAAGAACGAAGGACTCGGATCGTTCGGTATA
Source organism: Agapanthus africanus (assembly GCA_030015575.1). NCBI lineage: Eukaryota > Viridiplantae > Streptophyta > Magnoliopsida > Asparagales > Amaryllidaceae > Agapanthus > Agapanthus africanus. Next base: position 378,800,771 of record JASDDO010000012.1, read on the forward strand.
ACCATTCTACACTCTTTACAGTTTGTTAGTTTAGCAATAATGGCAGATCCGGGTTAAAGTATACGATAGCGCCAAGTTAAAAGTTTTTGTTCCGCATTTGGCGTCTGTAGACTGCCGGGGCGCTAGCGTAGACTTACAGTGGTATCAGAGCCTAACCATTTTGCTATACTAACTTGTGCTAACGCGTTCAAAACATCGATCCGACCGAAAATCAAAAACGACAAAATCCTTGCACGACAGTTTCTGTTGATTTTAAACGGTGTCGAAATTAATTTCTGGATGTCTTAAAAATCCGTGCAGGGAATTCTAAGAACGACGTAGAAATTTGGGCACGAGATTCGATGAGACTGCCGCGGAAACGCGGTCAAACCTATGGTTTGACCGCGCTTCCGCGGCCAAACAGTGAGCTCGTGGCCCCAAATTTTTCCAGTGGGTTCTTGGTGGGATTTTGTGGTTTTTGGTATATAAAATTTTGGCCCAGATTTTGTTACTGTTCACCAGTAAGCTGTCGGGCCCACTTTTTGAAATTTGGTCTTTGGTCGATCGAAATTTAAACGCGTTAGTTTACAGTGCTTACATTATATCTCCGACCGGGAATGTCATTTGATCGGTAAACCGCGTCCGATTGCTATAGTTCTTTTAGACGGGTTTGCGAACGTGACATTCGCGTTGATGTTCTGTGTTGTGCTGTGATGTTGCGGATTTGTCGTGGTGGATAGCAGTGTGCAATGATAGTACAGTTTGTGTTTATTTGTACATTTGATATTGCGGGGCGAGCGTCCAACTTGTGGACAGCCGTCACTGCCTGTTGTATAATATTCTTTTGGGGCACGGCCAGGATGCGGTCGATGTACCTATTGTACTATTTTTCATTACTGTACTAGGTTTTGCACCGAGACGGAGTGCACGGATAGCCGGGTTCTGGGGGGCAACGGGTCCGCAGCTCATGGCTTTGAGAGGCAGAGGGGTCCCACTTCAGAATTGGCAGACTATTCGCCGCACTCGTATGGGGTACAGGTTGACCCAAGGAGGGGTGCTCAATTTACCGGATTCCGTGAAGTGCCGGGTGTTCCATTCACTATGCTGTGGGGACTACCTCGCTTCAGGTTTTGGCGGGTAACTTGCCGCACCCGTAAGGGTCTAGGTTTCATTGCACAGGCTATCCACACGACAGGGGAACGTCGAGTTTCAGCAGCGGCTCTGTGAAACTCGGGGATCCCAGATATCTGTAGTGTTCTGTGATGCTTATTACTTTTCTGTAATGTTGCATACTATCACGCCTGGAGCGATTATTGTATATTGGTTTATATACTATTAGATATTGTATATGTTTTACACCCGCGCTAGTCCAGTCCCCGCTCTGTCGTTAGTTAAGTAACCTAACGGGTGATGACGGGACCCAGTGACGAATGCGGATGGCATATACGTACATTTTATTTTCGTTCTTTTCTGGTGTGATTATTTGATGGGACTGCGTTGATTCTGATCAATGCAAAGTAAAACAAACCTGTTTTCAGTTGTTGGAACAATTTAAAAAGTGTTGTTACAAAGACGTTTCCTTTTGTTATGCATAGCGGTATTCAGTGGAATATCCAGCACCTCATTCGACGAGGCAAGGGCCGATATCCCTTCACCGGGACCGACCCCTTGGACAGAAGTTTGCGTCAGAGTAATAACTTCACTATAGTCGATTACATGTTGCTTTGCATAGCGGTATTCAGTGGAATATCCTGCGCCTCATTCCACGAGGAAAGAGCCGAGATCCCTTTACCGGGAGTGACCTCTTTAGCAAAAGGTTTTCGCCACTATATTTTAAAAAGCTATCAGGTTCCTTCAGCGATATCAAGTTCACTACGCTAAAGGTTTTTTCGCCAAAAACCAGTCGTAGCCCTCCGTCACTTCTTTTGGGTATTCAGTAGTATTCAAGCTATGTATTTTGACCTAACGCCAAGGCATAGTGTTTGGTAGCTGCTGGGTATTCAATTGTTGCATAGATAGATGAGTTGGTTTGGGACAGCCGTTCTGCCATTTTGACCTAACGCCAAGGGCATGTGCGGGTGGGTTCAAATTAACAAGATAGTGATGGGTAGAACTTGGCATGTGACTTATGACATTTTGACCTAACGCCAAGGTTATAAGAGCATGGGGCAAAAAAAAAAAAAAAAAAAAAAAAAAAAATATCAGGAGTTTCTAAAGAAACTGAAACTTGCCGAGTATGCGCATACCTTCTGGAGTATGAGTAACGTGGATGTATTCCATCACGTTATCATGCGATGAGAGTTGGATCCTGATTCCCACTGATGAGTTGGTTTACTCTTCGGGTGATCCCGATTGATTCTTCTTTAGGTTTGGAGGAGAATTTGACAGGACAGTGGGAGGTTTCCGGATTAGATAAAATGATGACCATTCTGATCTAGGTTAGAGTGCACGCAGAGTGTTTCTTTTCTCTCTCTCTCTTTGGCAGCGACCTTTGACCGACCCTAAACTATGACTCAGTGACCAGGTTGACCGAACCTTCTTAAAATACTGGCTTTTGGATTGTCTGAGTTGCATAAGTCATTGCCACTCCTTCTTTTACCCTTTGAATTTCTCAGAACACCCGTATTACTACGGATATCCACTTCCATTGGATAGATCCATCGTATGGTTATATACGAACTCGAAGGGACTTCTTCGAGGATGGATCCCGGTTCAGGTTCAGGAGAAATAGAATTGGTTTATTCAGTTGTCTTTTATTATCACCTTCTCTCAGGTTGCGAGAGCTCCTTGGTTTAGGAGAGTACACCTATTACGCTTATTGGATAGTCTTATTCCAAACCATAGGCTGGTGCCGAAAGGTAGGGAATGAAGAAAACCAATTAGCCTAAGTAGGGTGTGCAGAAGGTAATATGTAAAGACAAAATAAAGGGATTAGAAAGAGGGCAAAGTAAATTGCGACTGATAACATTCACGACCGAAACCGCGTACTTCATCGCCGCTCCTATTTCACCTTTAAAAAGAATAAGGTATTATTCAGTTGTCTTTTATCGTCACCTTCTCTCGAGTTGCGAGTACTCCTTGGTTTAGGAGGGTACACCCATTATGCTTACTGGATAGTCTTCTTCCAAACCATAGGCTGGTGCCGAACGGTAGGGAAGGAAGAAAACCAGTTAGCCTAACGATGGTGTACAGAAGGTAACGACTAAAGACAAATAAAGGGATTTGGAGAGATGGCAATAAAATATACGGTTGAAGTCATGAATTGGATTATGAAAGAGGCATTGCTATGAATACCAGGATACCCCTACGAAACATTTTCATGTTTCAGTGCATTGTTAAAGAAAACTGTTTTCCCGATTAGACACTTACTCTAAGGGTATGTATTTACCAGGTTCCATTCTCATATCTGTATGGTTTTACAGATGATGAGTGGGAGTAAGATATTGGGAATTAGGTGATTATCCTCATTATATCGGAATTCGTTGTAATTGGTGATATTTGAGGAAATCGCCAGGGTACAGTTTTCCACCTACAAAGCACAGGTTTAGAGTTGTTCAAACTCAGCGGACTTATACAGAGTATTGTATGTTGTCCAAGTGTCCATCAGGACAAAGGGGTAGGTCCTCGTACTTTGTTCTGTTTACTTATAACTTCTCTAATATTTAGACGAGTGTTTCGTAGAAATACAAGGTCTAAGTTTTGAGAAGTTGTGGGTATAAGAATAAAGTAGAGAACCAGGTATCACAAGTATCGGGATTCTTCAAAGAGATCGAAGATGTAGATTCTTGTGATTGGTATTCAGATGATAGTGATTGTTTTGAGAAACGTGTTTCTCTTTCAGGTTACTCATAATTGGATGGATTCCTAAGTTGAGTAATGCTGATTAACCTCTTTCCATTAAGTTGATATGCATTGGAGACAGATGCATGGATTGAATCTGGTTCCAATTAAATAAGTGCCAAAGTTTCTGTATTGGATATAGAATGGATCGTACCTTAAAAGAAATTAAGGTACGGGGAGTTGTCCAGCTTATGCTTAAAACCAGACACTGGATAACTCAGGGCACGTTTCTGTAATGGCTGTTTGTGGGTTGACCCTGGCTATGACGAGGGTTGATATTCTACCATTTGGAAGATCAATAGTGATATTGTTCTTGACTCGCCACAGTTTTTGTAAAAATGGATCTTTTTCAGTAAACAGTAGTGGGAGTATGGTAGAACTGGAAGTGATTCCAGAACCGCGAACGATTACGGAAAATTTAATAGGACCTATACATTCAATCAGGTTTGACATTCCAATAGCCACTCCGCTGGTATGGTAGGTAACCTCAGACACCCGAGAGGTACTTCGGTAGGCTCAAGGACGGTGACAGGGAGGTTCTTATCTACCCAGACTTGACACTACTGTTGTTCCAGGTTATGAGACCCGGTAGGAGGGTTGTCGTAGTCAGTGGGAGCAACGGAAGCATAGTGGGCAAGATGCTTATATCTATTTATAGACTTGAACAGTTATAGCGGAGAAAGATCATCTAATTTTGATGTGACAGTCATGGGTTTGACTTCAATCAGAATAGGGGATGGATCAGTTAAGAAGGTAGTAGGGTGTGATGTCATGGTATCTGGATGACATACACAGAGTAGGAAGTAAAATTCCTATACTACGATCGGTTGTACTGTGGTCGTCACACAGTTGTTTCTCCAGACAGGATATGGATATAATATTTGACATTTTGGTTTCTAGATCTATGGTTTTAGATCTGGATTTGGGTAGTTTCCCAATGTGGGTACTTTGACAGATATTCTAATGGTTTTTGGAATAGTTGACTCCTAGCATGGTGGTGTACCTGCAGATGATGGAGTCACCCTCTCTAAAGGTGTCGTATAGACTAAAGGGGAGAGGGATGTGCATGATTGGCAAATCACTTGCTTAGGCAATTGAGTCAATCATGAGATGTCAAGTACCGCACCAAATGTTGTTTTTGCACTAGATGCAATAAGTTTGTATTAATCCAATCCTGGAGAAACATAAGGGAGCAGTTATAGAACATAAGTACATGTTCTATGGATTTGATGACGGCAGCCTCCTTCGGGAGACGATTATCATTCCAGGCTTCAAAGGTGACGTGGTTGACAGAGTGACTGTCAGAGTTTTAGTTTTTCCCTCTGAAGAGGGACAGTATTATGGACAGATGGTCCAAGAGGATACTGTGGGAAGCTAGGTGCCCGATACTGATTAGGTTCAGTGATCGATTCAGTCTAAGAAGTTTGGATATGAAGTTCATTTATGAACTAAGGTCCCATCAGATATCCAGACATATTCTAAGATAGGTTTTACTCAATTCGGGAGATGGTTTTCTCCGCGAACTTGAGATTAAGAGAGATATATAAAGATACTTCTAGGCGGATCCACTCACTGAGGCTATTTCTCGAACACAATAGTTTTACAAACGGGCTTTGTGAAACTGATTAGTAGAGGAGTTGGATGTTCGGTTTCACACGGGCTGTGAGTAGTCGACATCGCAATATTAGCCTTGAGTGCAAGTGGGAGATTGTTGGAGATAGTGCCCTCATAGTCAATTATTGGATCGCAGGTACGTGATTGCAATGATTGCGGAGGACCTATCCCGGTAGGACAGTCTTACTCGAGATGATAGTATGCTATCTGGTTTGCCTTTATCAGTTGTGTACATGTTCAGGTGACTGATTGCATGTTACACTTTGATAGAGCCCTTAGGATCTTGCTTTACTACCAACAGTATGATGGCGATCATATACGTGAGAGTTGGGTAGTTTATATGCATATCCTTAGTTGTGGTCCCTAGTCGTGGGAGTTTCGAGACAGGGCATCGATACTCCGGAGTAGACTAGTGTGTACAGTCGAGACCCCGACGAGGGGCGGTGGCCGGTCCCACAAGCCACTGGTGACAGTTGGATCACCTAAGATGTATACAGGTGCTCATTGGGTTATGAGTACACCGGACAGGACTCGCCGGGAATCTGCTAGTTAGTATTATATCTACCGTCAGATAGCAGTTCCCTGGTGACATGTGTACAGGTTAGTTCATCGACCTGAGGTCGTCATTTGTCTCGTGTGAGTTCCCACTGTGCTTTGATTTCTACCCTACCACGGCTCAAAGGAGTCGTGCAAACAGGTAGCTTTTGGGTACAGTCCCGAGCCATATGGAGGCACGTGAGCGGATCGGCAGGGGATTCGTCTCTCCCGGTATTGGGGGCGAGATCGTGCTGTGTCTAGGAGAGCCATTACACAAATCCATGGCCATGGTAGGAGATTTACTGGTAGGTACTCCAGTAGTATCTCAGGGTGTATTGAGGCTTCACTCCGACACGACTTATACTGCTATTGGGGGTCTGACGTTACTAGCCCCCCAGGCGGATATGCGATACTCATTGACGAACGGACCGGACTGTATATACATTGTCACTGTTAGGCTCAGTAGGGTTTTCGGAGGAGTTCGCTCATCGGTCTCCCTTGAGTTCGCTCCTCGGCCACCCTTGAGGTCAGTCCATGGGCAGCCGTTATGCATAGCTAGTGCCGCTGACGGTTTGTGGTTAAACCCACTGCCAGGGTGCTGACGAGTCATTAGAGTCCCCCACAGACAGTTTCCCAAGTTCGGGCGAAACGTTGTAGAGGCCGTATGGTTTTATGGCAGGGTTCGGAAAATGCACGTGCGTTTACGCACGTGTCGATTTTCGAACAGATGATACTGGTCGGCTTTGGTTTAAGCCGGATCCAAGTATTATATTGAGTAGGTATAATATCTTTGTCTCAGTTGCATTTATATTCAGTCGTAATATAAATGCGGGTATATTTATACAGTTTCGGGGTTATCCTGAAAGTCGTTTCAGGATCACTTTTGGAAGTTGCCAGTTTCCAGTTTTCTATCAGCCGTCTTTTAACATTCGGTTAAAGACGGATTTATCTTTTCTTCTGATATGAGTGAGTCATCATTCTAGAAGGTTCTAGAAGTGATGAAGTGGCTTCATGACTCATTAGGCATTAATGGAGTCATTAAGGATAAGGTGACTAGGTTTAATGTGATTGGTTGATTATTATGTGTCATCATTTTCTTTAAAGCTTTTTGTTTTGGCTAAGATATTTTAGTGAGAAGCTTTTGTGATATGGTCACCTCCCTCCTCCTACACTCACCTCCCTCCTTTGATATATATATAGCCTCCTCTCTCTCTCTCATTCACTTACTTGATTCAAGAGAGAAAAGATTTTGATAGTATTAATCGGTGTATGGAATTTCACAGTCCATTTCATTCCATCACCCGATTTCCACGGCAACTTCATTAACCGATCGTCCACGGATTTGGACGAAGTGAGACAAAGTCATCTACTCATTCTCTACATCAATCTTGGTCGTCTCTTTTAGCAAACTTGACGATCGAGTTGCCTCGAGTCAGAGGCGGGAGCCCGTTTAAAGAACCGATCATGTGGTGCCACCTCGACGAGGAGATCGGCGATCGACGAGATCGGAGCAGCCGCAACGGAGCCTGGGATGATGGTTGAAGAACGAAGGACTCGGATCGTTCGGTATAACCATTCTACACTCTTTACAGTTTGTTAGTTTAGCAATAATGGCAGATCCGGGTTAAAGTATACGATAGCGCCAAGTTAAAAGTTTTTGTTCCGCATTTGGCGTCTGTAGACTGCCGGGGCGCTAGCGTAGACTTACATTTGTTACATGGATTAAGTAGAGGTAGAGAACTGGAAAAAGGTGATATGTCCCTCAGAGAAGAGAATGGTGCAATTTTCGCAGCCAAAGCAGTTGGCGAATATCACCTTGTATTACCAAATGGTAATACAATGATTCTAAGCGACTGTTATTTCGTACCAAAAATATTGTGAATATTTTCCTAAATCAAGTGTTGATTGGGTATGATACGTTGTATAACGGTATATACGTTCTAAATCACAAAACAGTTCTAAGTATACAGAATACACACAAGAGGAACAGTTCAGAAATGAACGAAGCCTTCTTGGGGGATTGTAGACTTGATCATATCAATGCGACAAGACTGGCTAAGTTGCATAAGGATGGATATTTGAATCCGTTTGAATTTTCACCTTAAAAAACTTGCCAGTCATGTCATAAAGGCAAGATGACCAAAACTCCATTTACTGGACACAGAGAAAGAGCTACTGAAATCTTGGGACTGATACATAGTGATGTATGCGATCCTATGTCTACACATGCAAGGAATGGTTCCTTGTACTTTATTACATTCACCGATGATCTCTCAAGATACGGACATGTGTTCCTGATGAAACACAAATCTGAATCTTTTGAGAAAAATCAAGGATTATAAGTACGAAGTCGAGAACCAGATGGGTAAAAGTATTAAAATCTTTCAATCTGATTGGGGAGGAGAATACTTGAGCACGGAATTCAGAGACTACCTAAAAGAGAATGGGATTTTCTCTAGCTTACTCCTCCGTATACACCACATCACAATGGAGTTTCGAAGCAGACGAATCACACCCTATTAGATATGGTGTGCACTATGATGAGTAATGCTGAGTTGCCTATTTCCTTTTGAGGTTATGCATTTGAGATCGCTGCATTCCTATTGAATAGAATTCCGACCAAATCTGTGCCTACCACTCCATATGAGATATGGAATGGGAAGAGACCGTCTCTTAAACGAGTTAAGATATGGGGTTTTCCGGCCTATGTTAAAAAGAAAAATCCGGACAAGCTCAAGGCAAGGTCAGTACTATGCAAGTTTGTAGGATATCCCAAACATTCACGAGGGTATATCTTCTACCACGCTGAGGAACAAAAAGTGTTTGTTTCTTAACATGCCGCCTTTTTAGAAAAGAAATTTCTTGTGAAAGAAATTAGCGGTAATGAGGTAGAACTGGAAGAAGTTCCAGCAACACAAACTATAACTGACGATTTGGTGGAACAGGAGGATTCAATAGTCCCCGACGAACTGCAGCCACTCCACAGATCTAGTAGGGTTTCTCATAGACGGTGGGAGCAAGGATTGCATTATGGAAGACGATGACCCAACAAGTTTTGAGCAGGCCATCACAAGTGGAAACGATTTGAAATGGCTAGATGCTATGCGATCTGAGATGGAATCCATGTACACCAACAAAGTATGGACTTTGAAAGTTGCTCCTGAAGGGGTAAAATCCATCGGGAGAAAGTAGATCTTTAAGAAGAAAATTGGTGTAGATGGAAAGGTTGAGACCTTCAAAGGTAGACTTGTAGCAAAAGGCAGGTGTCGATTATGATGAAACCTTTTCTCCAGTGGCTATGCTTAAGACCATCAGGATCCTACTTGCCATTATTGCATACCATGACTACGAAATCTGGCAGTTGGACGTCAAGACCGCTTTTCTAAATGGTGATTTAGAAGACAGTGTGTACATGACACAGTCAGACGGCTTCGTAGATAGTGGGAGCGGCGGAAGCGTGTGCAAGTTGCTTAAATAAATCTACGGATTAAAGCAGGCATCACGGAGCTGGAACATCAGTGGAGGGACGGTATGTTGGAAGTGTTCCAAGATAGATACCATAGCAGACTCGACGATGAAGGCTGAATACATCGCTACCAACGATGCTGCCATAGAAGTTGTCTGGATGAAGAAGTTCATGAGATGAGCTTAGTGAGGTTCCATCCATTAAGCATCCAATACATGTGTATTGTGATAACAATGGAGCTATGGCTTTGGCCAAGGAACCCCAGTCCCATCAGAGATCCAGGCATATTCTTAGGCGGTATCACCTGATCAGGGAAATAGTAGAGCTCCGGGAGATTGAGGTCAGACGAGTTGACACAGAGGATAACACAGCGGATCCACTCACAAAGGCCCTCCCCCAGATACGATTCGAGAGAATTTTTGGGATGTTGGATATGAGATACTACAACAACTGGCCTTAGTGCATGTAGTAGATTGTTAGTAATATGTATACCCTAGAGGCCATTATTATATGATATAGTGGATGCTTGGACATATATATAGAGGACTTTCTTACTCGACATGATAGTATGCTATCTGGTTGCCTTTATCTTAACATGTTCACTGGTATTATTATATTGTCTCTCATATACATGTTGATAAAGCCCTTAGGATGTAGGCTTGACTACCAGGACTATGATGCAGATCATACTACTGGGACCTGGGTAGTCCACAAGCACATCCTTCAATTGTTCCTAGTCGAGGGAATATCGAGACAGGGCATCGATATTCCAGAGTAGACTAGTGTGTACGTTTCTTGACCCTGTATGGGGCGATGGTTGATCCCATATCCATTGGTGTTTGACATCAAAGATTGTACACAGGTGCTCATTAGAGAATGGGTACACCTAATAGGACTCGCCGAGAACTCCTAGCTAGTACTATACCTATCGTCAAATAGCAGTTCTCTGGTGACATTGGTACAGGTTACTCTGTAGACCTGAGATTGACATAGAGTCTTGTGTGGTTCCCACTGTGCTTTGATTTCCTCCCTACCACGGCTCAAAGGAGTCATGCAAACAGGTGGATTTTGGGTACAGTCCCGAGTCACATGGAGGCAATGAGCAATAGGAGGGGTTTCGTCTCTCCCGGTATAGGGAGTTGATGTTGCTCTATACTCGATTGGCTATAACAGGAAGTCCCTGGCCAGGGCTATTGATGAGATTTACTGGTAAGTGTTATCAGTGGTTTCCCGTACCGTTATAGGCCACACATCGGAAAGACTTATCAAGTTATTAGGGTCTGACGATTTCACCCCCAGACTCAATATGCGACATATCAGACGAAGAGACCGGACTGTACGGTAAGTGTTACCTATAGGCTTCATGGGAGTTTGGAAAAGATTTCTTGTTGATCTTCTATTCGCTCAATACCTGGGTAGCCGTTACGTCCAGCTAGTACAGCTGACGGCTTGTGGGTGACTGATATGATCATCACCTACTGCTGGCGTATTGACGAATCTTTAGAGTCCCACATAGAAGTTTCCTGGTTCAAGAGAAACGAAGTAGGGCACATATGCTGATATGTGCGGGGTCCTGATTAAATACGAGTATGAGATACCGTATTGTAATCTGGCGGCTATTTGTTATCAGTTAGGTTATATGTGATATAACCGGATTATTGAATCAAATGTTGATTTGATAATGTGATATACAGATAAATGATATTAGTCGGTTATATGTGATATAACTGGATTATTAAATCAAGTGTTGATTTAATAATATGATATATATTTATATTTAATATAGTTATATATTAACTAATATAATTGCTCACTAATTATTTACTTAATATATACATTAATATATATATATATATATTTGATATATGTATATATGTATATATATATATATTATATGTAGCTTGGTTGCATTTTTTAATTTTGGAAAATAGAAAAAGAGGTGGAAAATGAGGAGGAATGGTGAGGCATGGCTTTTCTAATTGTTTATGCTGGATGTAGTGCCCTCAAAGTCAATTATTGGATCGCAGGCACGTGATTACAATGATTGAGGGAGGACCTATACCGGTAGGACAGTCTTACTCGAGATGATAGTATGCTATCTGGTTTGCCTTTATCAGTCGTGTACAGCTTTAGGTAACATTACTGTTCACTATTACACGTTGATAAAGCCCTTAGGATTCTTGCTTGACTACCAGCAGTATGATGGAGATCATATTCATGAGAGTTGGGTAGTCTATAAGCACATCCTTAAAAGTGGTCCCTAGTCGTGGGAGTTTCGAGACAGGGCATCGATACTCCGGAGTAGACTAGTCTATACAGTCGAGACCCTGACGAGGGGCGGTGGCCGGTCTCACAAGCCATTGGTGTCAGTTGGTTCACCTAAGATGTATACAGGTGCTCATTGGGTTATGAGTGCACCGGACAGGACTCGCCGGGAACCTGCTGGTTGGTATTATACCTAGCGTCAAATAGTAGTTCCCTGGTGACATGTGTACAGGTTAGTTCATCGACCTGTGGTCATCATTTGTCTCATGTGAGTTCCCATTGTGCTTAGATTACTACCCTACCACGGCTCGAAGGAGTCATGCAAACAGGTTTTAGTCGGGTACAGTCCCGAGCCACATAGAGGCAGTGAGCGGATCGGCACGGGATTCGTCTCTCCCGGTATTGGGGGTGAGATCGCGCTGTGTCTAGGAGAGCCATTACACCAAGTCCTTAGCCAAGGAAGGTGAGAATTACTGGTAGGTATTCCAGTAGTTTCTCAGGGTGTTCGGGGCTACCCTCCTACTCGACTTATACCGCTATTGGGGGTCTGACGTTACCAGCCCCCTAGGCCCGATATGCGATTCTCATAGACGAACGGACCAGACTGTACGGATATTGTCACTGATAGGCTCAGTAGGGTTCCAGGATGAGTTCGCTCCTCGGCTTCCCTTTCGGTCAGTACATGGGCAGCCGTTACGCACAGCTGGTGCCGCTGACGTGCCTGTGGTTAAATCCACTGCCAGAGTATTGACGAGTCTTTAGAGTCCCCCACAGATAGTTTCCCAAGTTCGGGCGAAACGTTGTAGAGGCCGTATGGTTTTATGGCAGGGTTCGAACATGCACGTGTACTTGTGCACGTGTCATGATTCGGACAGAAAATACTGGTGGGCTTTGGTTTAAGCCGGATCTAAGTATTATATTGTGTTGGAATACTTTCATCTAGTGGTATTCGTATTCGGTCGGAATACGGATACAGGTATGTATATACAGGTGAGGGGTATTCTCGTAATCCGTTACGAGATTATTTTAGAAGATGCATTCTTTTGGTTAAACATTTTAGTTTAAATGTTTAAATGGTTTTGGAAAGTGTGACTCACTTTGGATGACACATTTATTCTAGAATGTTCACTAATGACTCATGTAATGAGTCATCTAGTGAGTCATTAAAGAATTAACGGTGTTTGTTTTGGTAAGATATTTTTGAGGGTTTGTGTGGGATATTTTTGTGAGATCTTTTTTATGTTTTAAATAACAAAACCTCATTATATCTTCTCACTTGAAAAAAGGGCAGCCAACGCTATTTTTGGTGCTTGGTTATTATTGCTCACTAGAGTTTTCTTGAGCTCACATTATTCAACTCTTTGCATCTTCTTCAACCTCCACCCTAACCCTCTCATGTGATGAGAACCCTAGGGTGTAATGAGACAAAGTATTCTACTCTTTCTCTACTTCATCTTGGTCATCTCTTTTAGCAGACTTGATGTCCGAGTTGCCTCGGTATAGAGGCGGGAGCCCGTATAAAGAATTGATGATGTGGTGCCACCTCGACGAGCGAGATCGGAGAGCGGACTTTGTCGGCGCAGCAGCGGGAGTTTGGTCCGAAGATTGAAGACCGAAGGACACAGATCGATCGGTATAATCTCGTCAAACTCTTTTACAGTTTCTAGTTTATGGTTAATGGTACGATCCGGGTATTAAGTTTGCGTTAGCGCTAGTTTCAAAAGTTTTTCTTCCGCAATTGGCGTCGGATTGACGGCCGGGGCGCTAGCGTAGACTTACATGGTACCGGAGCCAAACTATTAATCGTTAACTAGTTAGTTTAGATAATGTTAAAGTATCAAAACCGAAACGAAACCCAAACGATGCCACGAAATCAACAGTTTCTGTTGTTTTTCAAATGATCCAGAAAAATTATTTAAACATGTGCAGTAGACTATTCTAGATGACACAAGAACACACCCCAAGCACGAACCTCCCTCGCCAGATTTTGGCCGATCCCCAAGTGGTTTTTTTTGGCGTCGCCGGATTTGTGAAGGGCTATGGGATTTGTGTTTTGGGTGTGGTTTTGATCTCTGGGGATTTTATTTAATGGTGTTGTTTATTTGGCCCAGTTTGGATAAGGTTTTATCAGGTTGTTTGGGCTATTAAGGGGTTATTTCGGAGTTGATATTATCTAACATTGTTTAAAGTTTGCAGTGCATTACATTACTATCTGTGACCGTGAATGTCATTCGAGCGGTAAATCGTGTCTAATTGCTATAGTCCTTTTAGACGAGTTTGCGAACGTGACATTCGCGTTTATGTTCTGTGTTGTGCTGTGATGTTGTGGATTTGTCACGGTGGATAGCTGTGTGCAATGGTAGTACAGTTTGGATATATTTGTACATTTGATATTGCGGGGCGAGCGTCCAACATGTGGACTGCTATCACTGCCTGTTTGTATATTATTCTTTTAGGGCACGACCGGGTTGAGGTCGATGTACCCGTTGTACATATTTTCATTTCTGTACTAGGATTACCACACGACGGAGTGCACGGATAGCCGGGTTCTAGAGGGCAACGGGTCCGCATATAATGGCTTTAAGAGGAAAGGGGCCTCACTCTAGAATTGGCAGACTATTCGCCGCACTCGTAGGGGGTACAGGTTGACCCAAAATGGAGTGCCCAAGTTACCGGATTCCGTGAAGTGTTGGGTACACTCCGGATGGGATATGGAGAGCACTCCCGTATCGCAAGGTACGAGACCTCAAGGAAACTCTTCCAAATGAGGTTAGCTCCAGGATCGCCTGCAGGAGAGCACGTCCTCAAAATGATCAGCCTCATTGAGGAACTCGCAAACCTGGGATGCGTGCTAGAGATTGATTTGTATATCGACTTGATTTTGCAGTCCCTTCCCCACACCTTCTCTCAGTTCGTGCTTAGCTTCAACATGCACGAAATGGAAGCTGATCTTCCAAAGCTCCTCAACATGTTGAGGGTAGCCGAGACCTCCTTGAAAAAGGAGAAGGCCCCCGTTCTGTATGCTGGCCAATCATCCTCTTCTAAATCTAAAGCGAAAGCTAAAGGGAAGAAGAAGATGAAAGCATCAAACCGAAAGGTAGGGTCAAGAAGGTGCAGGGAAAGAACAAGGCAGGAATAGTGAAAGCAGATATAAACGAATGCCATTATTGTCACAAGCAAGGGCACTGGAAAAAGGACTGTATGGCCTTCAAGGCAAAGGACACGAAGCAAGCCGTTGCTTCTGCTTCAGGTGTGTTCGTAATCGAAAATTGTCTTTCAGTAAACTCTACATCATGGGTACATGATACCGGTTCTGGTTCTCACATCTGTAATTCATTGCAGGATCTGAGAAATAGTTGAGTACTGGGGGCAGGTGATATGACTCTCTGGATGGGCAATGGAATGCATGTAGATGCTATTGCATTAGGGGAATATCACCTAGGGTTGACTAGTGGGCACATTTTGGTGTTGTACAGCTGTTTTTTCATTCCCAGTATGTTGTGTAATATTATATCAGTATTTTTGTTATCTAATGAAGGATATAATTTTGCGCTTGAAAGAAATGTCATGAACATTCTCCTAAATCAAGAACTGATTGGGTATGGCACACTGGAAAACGGCATATACATACTTAATCAACCTCGAATTTTCAATATTCAAAACACACTTAAAAGAAAGGCTCCAGATTCAAATCAAGCCTTCCTATGGCATTGTAGACTTGGTGATATAAACGAAACAAGGTTGACTAAGTTACATAAAGATGGATATCTAGATCCATTTGAATATTCATCATATGCAACTTGTCAATCATGTATCAAAGGAAAAATGACCAAATCTCCATTCTCCGGACACGGAGTGGGAGCTACTGAACTCTTGGGACTTGTACACAGTGATGTATGTGGTCCAATGTCTACACATGCGCGAAGCGGTCAATCCTACTTCATCACTTTTACTGATGACTTCTCTAGATATGGACATGTGTTCTTAATGAAACATAAATCCGAGACCTTTGAGAAGTTTAAAGAGTATAAAAATGAAGTAGAGAAACAAACTGGTAAAAGCATCAAGACACTTCGATCTGATCGAGGTGGAGAATACTTAAGTACCAGTTTCCTTGAATACTTAAAAGAGAATGGAATTCTCTCTCAGCTTACTCCGCCTTATTCACCTCAGCATAATGGTGTATCAGAAAGAAGGAATCGCACGCTATTAGATATGGCGCGTTCAATGATGAGTAGTGTTGAGTTGCCACTTTCCTTCTGGGGATTTGCTCTAGAATCAGCAGCATACTTATTGAATAGAGTTCTAACTAAGTCAATGCCTACCACTCCATATGAAATGTGGAGCGGGAAGAGACCATATCTCAAGTATATCAAGATATGGGGGTGTCCGTCATATGTTAAAAGGCATAGACCGGACAAGCTCGAGGCACGATCGGTTTTGTGCAAGTTTGTAGGATACCCCAAACATTCAATGGGGTACATGGTCTACCACACTGAAAAACAAAAGGTGTTTGTCGCTCGCCACATTGTCTTCTTAGAAAGCGAATTTCTTGCAAAAGAAATTAGTAGGAGCGCGGTAGAACTGGATGAAATTCCAGAACCTCAAACTGCTACCGAGGATTTAGAAGAACCTCAGATTTCAATAGAACATGACGAACCAACGCCACTCCGCAGATCTAGTAGGCTTTCTCATCCTCCTGAGAGATACTATGGTTTTCTTCTTGATGGGGATCGAGAGGATTGCATCATCGATGATGATGAGCCTACTAGTTTTCAGCAGGCTGTCACGAGTATTGACTCGATGAAGTGGCTGGATGCTATGAGATCCGAAATGGAATCCATGTACACCAATAAAGTATGGACTTTAGAAGTTGCTCCTCCTGGGGTGAAACCAGTTGGATGCAAATGGATCTTCAGTGGGATCGGCTGAGATTATCCAATGAAGTGGTTAGAAAAGACTAAACATCCCATAACCTAACTCTATATGACCTAAGTCCCTTTGGTTAGCAACTAGAGAAACTTAGTTACCTCAAGACTTGAGGTGAAGCTTGGATTAGGGTTCTCGGGTGGATCATCTATCACTTGGAGGAGGCCGAGGAGGACGAAGAGATCGTAAAGACGAAGGACACGTATCACTAGGTATAATCTCTTTACATGGTAGTTTAGAACTTCTATGGTAGGTGTTAAGTATCGTTTAGCAAAGATCTTCGTTTAGTCGATGTATGCTTCAAGAACAAGATCGTTTTTCATATTTCCGACTCCCCGCAACTCGTGGGGTGTTGCACATCGACTTACAGTGGTGTCAGAGCCTTACTAAACAATAATTAACTCACTTGCAAAGTCGTATGAATTTCGAACGCAAAACGAACCGGAAAACACCCCGATATCACATAGTTTCTGTCGATTTTAAAATGAGGTCCTAAAATTTTTCAGGTTCCTCCAGAACACCCTACATGAAACTATAATAACACACACAAAAAATGGGCTCCTGAATCGGCCACTGAGCGGCGGAACCGCTGCCGATCCCACCGATCCGCCGCGGATCCGCGGCCGAGTTGTGGCCGATTCAGCCCAGTTTTTCTCTGTGCATCTTCTGTGATATTTTGTCTTTTCTGGTATAGTTTATTTTTTGCTCAGGTCTCAGGTTTACAGAGAAGCTTTGGAGCAGAATCTAATGGGTTTGATCGACTGAAATTATACGATGTTTGCTTGTTTGATTATATCTGTGAACTGTATTATGTGTTCGTAAACCTCCCCTAACTGCTAGTATGTCGGTTGGCAGGGGGTTGCACATATCTGTAATGTTTTTAACATTTCGTGATTATGAACTCTATTAGACTGTTGTGATGATTAGCCGGGGTTTTGTGATGGGTTTTTGTATTAATTCATTCGATGTAATTGTAATAAGTTGTAATATTATTTTGCGGGGCACATCCAGGTTGCGGTTGTTGCCACCGTTGTATTATTTCTTTTTACTGTTTTTGCTCCTAGGATAGACCCAAGTGGGGTTCACAAACTACCGGGTATTTCGAAGTGCTTAGTGGCCTACTCACGTTGCTGAGGGAGACTGCTTCACTTCGGGTACTTGGCGGGTAGTTTGCCGTACCCGTAGGGGTCTGGGGTGGGGTAATGGCTATTCATCACAACTGTGTAATCCGTCTTTTCTTACAGGCTCAAAAGAAACGCGGATTGCTTGCATAATCCAATAAAGTTTATCTATGATCTGGAATGCCTATTATTGCGTTTGACGAATGTACAATATCTATATATGATAGCTATTTAGACGTCACTTTTGTTTTACACCCGCGCTAGCCCAGCCCCCGCTCTGCCGTTAGTTAAGTAACCTAACGGGTGATGACGGGACCCCATGGCGATTGCGGATGGTATAAGAGAATGTTGTATTTTCGTTGTTATCTGTAATGATAGGTTAAAGATGGGACGCATTATTTTTTAATGCAAAGAAAAATAAAACCTAAACTAAATCGTTGGAACAATTTCTAAAACCACTCGGTTTTCTTAAAAAAGCAAATTTTAAATGCGGAGCTTAAACCGCTCCTTTTAATAAAAGCTATCTTAGTTCCTTCGATCAAATCAAGTTCACTACGTTAACGGTTTTTTGCCAAAAAACCAGCCGTAACCCTCCGTCGTTTCAAATAGACAGCACATCGTATTCATGCTATGCTTGTTGGCCTACGTCAAGGCATAGTGGATGGTAGCAGTGTGGCTTGCTTATTTGTTGCATAGATAGATGCATTAGTATAGGACAGACGTACAGCCTTGTTGGCCTACGTCAAGGGCATGTACGATGTACCTAAATTAATCAGGAAAACGACTGGTAGAACATGACTTGCGTCTTATGACTTGTTGGCCTACGTCAATGTCTATAAGAGCTTGGGGTAAAAATCACATCGGGAGTTTCAAACATAAAGGAAACTTGCAGATTTAGCATACCTTCTGGAGTGTGCTGACTAGAGTGGCTTCCATCTAGTACATCATGCAATGATAGTTGGATCCCGATCCCACTGATGAGTAGGATTACTCTCAGGAAAAATGGACACTGGATATTTGCCGGACGATGGATAAAGTATAAAGGGGTTGGTCCTCGTACTATGTTCTGTTAACTTTATCCATTAAGGGTTTTTGCCGGACGGCAAGTACTATGATCTCGGCTGTTTTGAATATCCGTTGTTCTTAAAGCATACATCGACTAACCGAAGATCTTTGCTAAACGATAATTAACACCTACCATAGAAGTTCTAAACTACTATGTAAAGAGATTATACCTAGTGATACGTGTCCTTCATCTTTACGATCTCTTCGTCCACCTCGGCCTCCTCCAAGTGATAGATGATCCACCCGAGAACCCTAATCCAAGCTTCACCTCAAGTCTTGAAGTAACTAAGTTTCTCTAGTTGCTAACCAAAGGGACTTAGGTCATATAGAGTTAGGTTATGGGATGTTTAGTCTTTTCTAACCCTTGTACTCAACTCATGAGTGGTAGGATTAGAGCTTGAAGAAAGAGAGAGCTTGAGGAGAGAGAAGGTGAACTAGAATAATGAAATGAAAATTGCTTCTCACTTAATATATCAAGCATAATGAAATATCAATAAAATGAATAATAAAAGATTATTCATCATGCTTCATAAATGAATATGAGTGATTCACTATGTGAGTCATTAAGCATTTAATGATGCATTAATGACATAGTGAATCACACATAATGAGTCACAATTTACATTAATGACAATGCCACCTTAACCCCTCAAGTCACCATGCTTCTAGAAGCTTCCCGGAAATTACGAGAACGCCCCTCTCATCCGTGAAAACACGGAAAAACTTTAGACTGTATAAATCCAATAACCTGATACTAGAATCTGGCTTAAACCAAAGCTGTCTAGTAAAAACTGTCCGAATGTCGTACATGCGTTTAAACACGTATTCGTCCGAACCCTTGTCGTAACACCGTACGACCTCTATATGGTTTCGCTGGAGTTGGGAAAACTCTGTGTGGGACTCTAAAGACTCGACTACTACACTGGCAGTGGGTTTAACCACAGACCGCAAGCGGCACTAGCTGTACCTAACGGTCCCCAGGTAGATGTCGATAAGAAGGCCGATGAGGATACCAATCCGAACTCCTACTGAGCCTGTGAGTGACAATATCCGTGCGGTCCGGTCTGTTCATCTAAGAGTATCGCATGTATGGTCTAGGGAGGTGGTAAACGTCAGGCCCATAATAACCGTACAAGTAGTGTCGGTATGGCTTTATCGCCATTCGAGAATCCACTGATCAATCTATCAGTAATTCTCAATCAGCCCTGGCCAGGGACTTATGGTAATGACCAACCGATCACTGTGCGATATCAACTCCCTATACCGGGAGAGACGAATCCCTAACAGTCACTCACTGCCTCCACGTGGCTCGGGACTGTGCCCAACTAAAAACTGTTTGCATGACTCCTTTGAACCGTGGTAGGGTAGTAATCAAAGCACAGTGGGAACTCACACGAGACAAATGACGACTTTAAGTCAACGGACTATCTGCACACATGTCACCTGAGAACTGCTATCTGACGTTAGGTATAAATACCATCCAGTCAGTTCTCGGCGAGTCCTGTCCGGTGTACTCACACCCAGTGAGCATATGTATACAATCTTAGGTGCACTCCACCAATGGCTGCGGGACCAATCCATCGCCCCTCCTCAGGGTCTAGATATGTATACACCAGTCTACTCCGGAGTATCGATGCCCAGTCTCGATACTTCTGCGACCAGGGACATCTAAGGATGTGCCTATTGACTATCCAGCTCCCATTAGTATGACTGCCATCACAACGCCGGTAGTCAGGAAAACACCCTATGGGCTTTATCAACATGTATATATATATGAATACTACGCAAAATATATCATATGTTAAGATAAAGACAAACCAAATAGCGTACTATTATATTAAGCAAGACTGTCATGTACATACAAATCCCCAGCATCCTATACAATGAAGGCCTCTAGGGCATATATATCCAACAGTTCTAAACTAGCTTTCGAAGTGCACGTATATATTATTCTGCCAGAGGGTTGTTGTGGTCAGTGGGAGCAGTGGAAGTATAGTGGGCAAGTAGCTTATGTCTATTTATAGACTAAAGCAGATATAGCGGAGATAGATCATCTAATTTTGATGTGACAGCCACGGTTTTGACTCCATCAGAATAGGGGATGGATCTGTTAAGAAGGTAGTAGGGTGTGATGTCCTGGTATTTGGATGACGTGCACTTTGTAGGAAGTGAGATTCCTATCCTAAGATCGGTTATACTGTGGTTGTCACACAGAGTTTCTCCATACATGATATGGATATAATATCAGACATTATGGTTATTAGATCTAGATTTGGGTAATTTCCTAATCTGGGTACTTAGACAGTATTCTAAAGGTGTTTTAGAATGGAAGACTCCTGGCATGGTGGTGTAACTGCAGGTGATGGAGTCTCCCTCTCTAAAGGTTTCTTACAGACTAAAGGGGAGAGGGATGTGTATGATTGGCATATCACTTGCTTAGGCAATTGAGTCAATCATGAGATGTCAAGTACCACACCAGATGTTGTGTTCGCACTAGATGCAATAAGTTTATATTAATCCAATCGTGGAGAAACATACAAAAGAAGTTTTAGAACATAAGTGGATGTTCTAGGGATTTGATAACAGCAGCCTCCTTCAGGAGACGGTTATCATTCCAGGCTTCAAAGGTGACATAGATGACAAAGTGATTGTCAGAGTTATAGTTTTCCCTCTGACGAGGGGTAGTAGTTTGGACAGGTGGTCCAAGCGGATACTGAGGGAGGCATGGTGCAGAATACTGATTAGGTTCAGTTGACGATAAAGTCTAAGAAGTTTGGATTTGGAGTTCATTTATGAACTAGGTCCCATCAGATATCCAGAAATATTCTAAGACAGATATTGCTCAATCCGGGAGATGGCTTTCTCCGCGAACTTGAGATTAAGAGAGACATATAAAGAAACATCAGGGCGGATCCACTCATTGAGGCTATTTCTCGAACACAATAGTTTTATAAACGGGCTTTATGAAACTGATTAGTAGAGGAGTTGGATGTTCGGTATCACACGGGCTGTGAGTATGCGACATCGCAATAATTAGCCTTAAGTGCAAGTGGGAGATTGTTGGATGTAGTGCCCTCAAAGTCAATTATTGGATCGCAGGTACATGATTTCAATGATTGAGGGACGACCTATACCGGTAGGACAGTCTTACTCGAGATGACTGTATGCTATCTGGTTTGCCTTTATCAGTCGTGTACAGCTTTATGTGACATTACTGTTCACTATTACACGTTGATAGAGCCCTTAGGATTCTTGCTTGACTACCAGCAGTATGATGGCGATCATATTCGTGAGAGTTGGGTAGTCTATAAGCACATCCTTAAAAGTGGTCCCTAGTCATGGGAGTTTCGAGACAGGGCATCGATACTCCGGAGTAGACTAGTGTATACAGTCGAGACCCCGACGAGGGGCGGTGGCCTGTCTCACAAGCCATTGGTGTCAGTTGGTTCACCTAAGATGTATACAGGTGCTCATTGGGTTATGAGTGCACTGGACAGGACTCGCCGGGAACCTGCGAGTCGGTATTATACCTACCGTCAGATAGCAGTTCCCTGGTGACATGTGTACAGGTTAGTTCATCGACCTGAGGTCGTTGATTGAATGTAAAATTCGAGACTGTGTAGTGTGTATCAACTCAAATGATCCCTGATAACGGTTTCATTTGATCGATATGAGTTTCTTGTTTGTGTCGGTATGAAAATTGAATAAAATTCACAATCAAAGAATTATATTTGACCGCAATCAATTACGGTGTCGGTTGTAGACCGTAAGCGAGTGCGGATCGTCCACAGGGATTGTGCGATTCGTTTCTATGTTGATTTGTTTGAATTGAAAAGTTAATCGAAAAGAAAAGAAAAGATGATTCAAGATTTTATCGATTGATTCAGGTGTCACTTGTCTAATCAAGAATCAAGAAAATGATAAACAATCGAGAATTGGGTTTCGATGATATTTCCAACCAAAATGTCAAGAATCTAAATGAGGCTCGTAGGAATCGATCGGATCTATAGATGTGATATAATCTCAAGATATCGTGTTCTTGTCCTTCGAAGAATTGATACTAGATCGATGATGATCGACGAGAGTTAGGGTTTCCTCATGAAAACTAGGGTTTCATCATTTAACCCTTGTTCTTTCGTCGATATCATTCACATTCTAGCCTCCAGCAATTTCAAGAAACGATCGTAACTCCCCAATTTCGAGCGATATCAATCAAGAAAGCATCGCAACGAACTGGGTTGTCGATTCTTGAACTTGCTAGGGTTTACAAAACACGTAGGACTCAAGAATCGATTTAAGATATATTACATCATCATTCTATTGATCGTCTCGACTCCTCGACGAGCGGAGTATTACTCAAACATCACAACAAGAACCACAACTAGAAATTGAGATCGAATCATCATGCAAGAATTTAAAGAAAACAGGATAAAAGAATATCACCTTTTATTTATATCAACAATTTGATTACAGTCGCTCAAGAACTACAAGAGGAAGAACTAAATTGTCGATCTGGCGTCGCTTTTCTCCGTGAGTCGTGGATCGGCTTGGACCACTTGCTCTGTTGAAGATCGGCTTCGCTCATAAAAGGTTGCAAGGCTTCTTGCTTGATGGGGTACTCGAGATCTTGGCTTTTGATTGGAATTAGGGTTAGGGTTTCACACAAGCCTTGTCACTAGACTTGTGGAAGAAGAAGATGAAGAAAGAGGTAAGAGATTGAATGGCTCTAGATTGTAGATTCTAGATACAATGATCCTCCTCTCTCACCCTAGGTCTAGGCTTCTATTTATAGACTTCCGAAACCCTAGGTCTAGGTTTGAAATTACAATTCCCTCCAAAAGTTTGTTGAGGAGCTTCTAGAATTAGTTTGTTAGGAGCTAGCTTAGGTTTTAAGCTAGGATTAATTAAGCTTAGAAACCCTAGTTTGCTGATCTGGCAGAAGTCTCTGGAATCTTCTGGAATTTGTCATGTCTTGATGTAGTGTTGGCCCTGAGAGAGAAATAATGCACTGAATTTGAGGAGGTGAAGTGGCAAGACGGCCGCGGAAACGCGGCGCAAGCCGGCTCCGGCCGCGGTTCCGCGGCCATGTTGGCTCCTTGGGGCTTGGGCTCTTTGCAGTGGTCTTGGGTTGACACTTAAGGCTTTATCTGATATGTTGAATTGTATTTGTCCCTTTGGATTGCTACCAGAACTGAAATTATTGAGTTGGCGTAATGTTTGATCAGTACCTTGTAAATTTTTGGCATTTCTTCTGGGTTTTCCTGCACAGATCTTAAAACTAGTGTTTCGCAATATAGGGATGATGCGATGCCATGAAATGCAGTCAATTTCCTTAGAAATGCCGGTTTTAAGGTCTAACACATGTAATATGATATTTTGCGACAGATTTGCTAATATGTGAAATATGAATGCCGAACACTTCTATATGAATGCAAATGATGAGGAAATTGCCGGCTAAAAGATGCAATATTTTGGACTAATCAAATTCCCCCAAACTTAATTTCGATCGTCTCGAGCGAACTTTTTATTAAAAAGAGAAGGAGAAAATAAAGAAAGAGAAAAACTAACTAGCACACTTTCGTAGGCAACACGATTGCACTGAGCACGTGCAACAAGCCTTTAAACCTCTAGGTGTCCATAGTAGGAGGAGTGTTGTCTCCTGAGGGTTTTTCAGCGGATTGCACCCACAAAATCCAATAATAAAAGGAAGATCATGAATATTACATTTAAAGAAAAGAATTGTAAAAGAAAAGCTTTTGAAAATTAGGGTTTCCAACTAAGCTAGCTTTTCGGTTGTCATGAGCCCTATCTTAATGGTCATGAAAAGATGTTAGAAATCATGTCCTCCCTCAATAAAAAATCGTCTTATTCTTTATTCCTATCTTTCATCCAAACATAGATCATATCACCCTGCGTGTGTGTAAAGACATCCTTAAACCCGGAGAATTCAATTCAAGCTATCATACTGTTGCCCATCAGCCTCAGTACTTTTTGATTAATGAATATTTAGATGAGATTGCTCACACGCTTTCATGCGACTGTTAATACTTCTTGAGGTACTAACCGACCGATTACTCCTGTGCTTGCTTACTTGGTGTATTTTCCTCGTCTTGGACCACCTCAGGCATAGTAGTGACTCCCAGACCAGTTGGCCTTAGGGCACTAGGTGAAGAAGCACCCTCGCTATATTTTTTTTTATTGCCCTTGGCGATAACAAAACCAGTGTCCATTTTTCTCACCACTTTATATTTTATTCATTTCATTTTTTTTTATTTCCTTCATACTTTTGGCTTTAAGACAAGAGCATTTCAAGGTATCCTCTACTATCCCAGGCTTCAAGATGTGTGTAAGTGCGAATAGCAGGGTAGAAACGTTCAAAATGTTTGGCTTCCAGAATAGAAACTATTTTTCAGACTTAGTTTTATCCTCAGATTAGTGACGTCCTTTATCTTACTAACCCTTGGGACAACGGCTCATAACTACTTATTACTAGATCGTATAAGAAAACTTCTAATTTTCTTGGTTTTCTTAAATTTTTCTAATCTCATGGATGTAATTTTTCATTATCTAAACTTTCATTATCTTATTTATGTACAAAAATATTTTTATCTTTTTGAAATTTTTTGAAATTTTTATAGGTTTTCAAAAATGTTTTGTGCTTATGCAAATGATATGCAAATGATGCAAAAATAAGCACAAACCTCCCCCAAACTTGTTTTCAACAGTGTCCTCACTGTTGCCAACAGCTATATCTACAAAACCTGTAAGTCTGGGAGGAATTATTAGTGGGGGAAAAATATATAAGTGAAGAACTTCCCCCAAACTTACTCTTTTCACTCACCTCCATTCAAAAGATGATGCAATGATATACCGGACATGAAGGTGAGACGGAGGAATTTTAATCCAAATAAACTGGCTCTTGTAAGAACAAGAGCTCCTCCGTGGGGTCAGTGGAAAAAGACGGCTTTAGTCTATGTCCATTTACTTTAAAAAAAATGTGCCGTTTTTTATATTTTCTACTTCTACTGCCCCATGCGGGTATACAGACCGCACAACAAAAGGTCCCTTCCACCGAGATCGGAGCTTACCCGCGTGAAGGTGTAGTCGTGAATCATAAAGAAGGACTTGTTGACCAGGTGAAAATGTTTTCCTCAAAATGTTTTTATCATGAAAAACCTTAGTCCTATTCTTTACAATTACAGCGTTATCATAAGCTTCATTGCGGAGTTCGCTTAGCTCATTAATTTGCAGCTTCCGAAAGTTGCAAGCTAAGTTTAGATCAAAATTTATTTCCTTAATAGCCCACAATGCTTTATGCTCTATTTCGACAGGTAAGTGACATGCTTTTCCAAACACTATCCTATATGGAGACATCCCTAGGTCGGTTTTAAATGCAGTTCGGAATGCCCAAAGAGCATCCGTCAGTTTGGTCGACCGGTCTTTTCTATTCTTAGCAACAGTCTTCTCCAGGATAAGTTTGATTTGTCTGTTTGAGATTTCAGCCTGCCCGCTTGTTTGGGGATGATAGGGTGTAGAAAGTCGGTGGTTGATTGAGTATTTCCGCATCAAAGTCTCGAAAGATCTGTTGCAGAAATGTGTCCCATTATCGCTAATAATAGCGCGTGGGTGTCCAAATCACGAGAAGATATTCTCTTTTAAGAACTTAATGACAACTTTCTTGTCATTAGTGCGACATGGAATGGCTTCTACCCACTTTGAGACATAATCAACCACCAGCAGTATGTACAAATTCCCAAAGGAGCTGGGAAAAGGACCCATAAAATCAATGCCCCAAACATCGAATATTTCAACAACCAAGATAGGTTGCTGAGGCATTTCATTCCTCTGGGAGATTCTACCCGTATACTGACATTGTGTACAGGTTTTGCAATGCTCAAATGCGTCCTTAAATAAGGTCGGCCAATAAAATCCACATTGCAAAACCTTTTCCGTCGTCTTTTTAGGACCAAAGTGACCCCTACAGGCCTGATCATGACCAAAAGAAAGAACACTCTTGAACTCTTCTTTCGGGACACATCGGAGAATGATCTGATCAGGACAATACTTAAATAAGTATGGATCGTCCCAGTAAAAGTGGTTTACTTGGGATAAAAAGCGGTATTTGTCCTGTTTTGACCAATCGCTGGGTATAAGTCCCGTGACAAGATAGTTCACAATACCCCTGAACCATGGTTCATTAGATACGCTCAAGAGTTGTTCGTCAGGGAACGAGTCATTGATCGACAGGGTCACAAGGGAAGAAGAGATGCATGAAAGATGGTCAGCTACTACGTTTTCACATCCTTTCTTATCTTTGATAACAAGATCAAATTCTTGTAACAGAAGGATCCAACGTATCAGTCGACCTTTTGCATCTTTCTTCGCCAGAAGATGTTTTAAGGCGGAATGGTCCGTGTACACAACTATAGGTGAGCCAATTAAGTAAGGCCTGAATTTTTCTAATGCAAATACAACCGCTAAAAGTTCTTTTTCTGTGGTTGTATAATTGATTTGCGCATCATTCAGGGTCTTACTTGCATAGTATATCACGTGTGGTATCTTTACGATGTGCTGTCCTAAGACTGCACCTACTGCAAAGTCGGATGCGTCACACATTAGCTCAAAGGGGTAGTCCCAGTTTGGTGATGATAAAATGGGGGATGAAGTGAGTGAGTGTTTAAGTTAGTCGAAAGCTGTCTCGCAGTCCGGGTCAAAATGGAAGGTCGTATCCTTGGCCAGGAGAAGAGTTAAAGGTCTAGCAATTTTGCTAAAATCCTTAATGAATCTTCTATAAAAGCCCGCATGGCTAAGGAAAGATCGAATATCTTTGACGCTTTTGGGATGAGGGAGGTTTTGAATGACATCTATCTTAGCTCTGTCAACCTCAATGCCTTTCTGTGAAATAACATGTCCAAGAACAATTCCTTCTTGGACCATAAAATGGCATTTTTCCCAGTTCAAAGTTAAGTTCTTCTCTTTGCAACGAGTAAGAGCAGCGTCAAGATTCGCTAGGCAATCGGAAAAAGAGTCTCCAAAAATCGAGAAATCATCCATAAAGATCTCCAGAAAATTCTCTACCATATCAGAGAATATCCCCATCATAAACCGCTGAAAGGTAGCGGGAGCATTGCATAACCCAAAGGGCACGCGACTGTAAGCAAAGGTACCAAAAGGACAAGTAAAAGTGGTTTTATCTTGATCCTTTTTGGCGTTGGGGACCTGATTATAGCCTGAGTATCCGTCCATAAAACAATAGTACTCTCGTCCCGCTAAGCGTTCCAGCATTTGATCAATGAATGTAAGAGGAAAGTGGTCTTTCCTCGTGGCAGCATTGAGTTTTCTATAATCGATACATACACGCCACCCAGTTTGGGTGCGTGTCTGAATCAACTCATTTGCCTCATTGGTTATAACAGTGATGCCGGATTTCTTAGGAACGACATGTATAGGACTTACCCATTGGCTATCGGAGATGGGGTATATAATACCATTATCTAAGCATTTGACGATCTCTTTCATTACCGCATCCTTCATGACGGGATTCAACCGTCTCTGTGGTTCTCGGGTTGGTCTGGCATCATCCATCACATGTATATGATGTTCAACTATCAAGGGACTAATCCCTTTGATGTCCGCCATACTCCAACCAAACGCTTCTTTGTTAGATCTCAATACCGATAAAAGTGCATTCTCTTGCTCTAATGCTAGAGAAGTTGAAATTATAACCGGTAAAGACTCCTTCTCACCTAAATAAGCATATTTCAGATGAGACGGTAAAATTTTGTGATCTAATTCAGGCGGAGAAATGATAGAAAGAGGGATCATTGAGTGATTTTTGGATTTACAAAGAAGCTCAGAGCCTGTGAAAGATACAGACTCGGGTGGAGAAAGTCAGGAGTGCAGTACTCAAGTGTAGGTAAAGTGTCCTCACTAAGATCTTGTGTTAAATCAAACAGAGATGTGGTAATGTCATCGAGATCAGTAAAGCAAAGTTCCTCAGCTCCGCAACTATCGGGAGCGATCTCATGGACAAAGCACATATCTAAAATATGAGCAGAGGGTTCTGATGGCTGACTTCCAACTTTGTAGATGTTTAGTTCAATGGTCATATTTCCAAATGAAAAGTTCATTGAACCGTTTCTACAGTTTATAACACCGTTGGAAGTGGCAAAGAAAGGACGACCCAGAATCACCGGAATTTGGCCTCGGGGGTTTGCTACAGGCTGTGTGTCGAGCACAATGAAGTCTACAGGGAAAAAAAATTCCCCGACCTTAATCAACACATCCTCTAGTTCACCCCTTGGTTTAGTGATTGAACGGTCTGCCATTTGGAGAGTGCAGTGAGCAGGTTTCAGCTCTCCAATCCCTAATTGCTCATATACAGAATATGGAAGTAGGTTAACACTTGCGCCAAGGTCTAAAAGAGCACGATTTATGTTTTTACCCCCGATAGAAATCGATATTGTAGGACATCCTGGGTCCTTTCGTTTCTTAAGTAGCTGGGAGATAAAAGCAGTGCTGATATTATTAGACATAAAGACCTTCTTCGGCACTTGAGTCTTCCTCTTCCTAGTGCACAAGTCCTTAAGAATTTTCGCATAAGCGGGGACTTGTTGAATCGCATCTAGGAGAGGGATATTGATGTTAACCTGTTTGAACATTTCCATAATTTTCTCCATATGAGGACTCGTTCTATTACCGCTTAACCGGTTCGGGTAAGGAGCTTTCGCAATAAGCGTCGGGTCCATCATAAGAGAAGGAAGAGGGGGTAGACGAGGTCCCAAAAGAGGTGTGGGGACCGTCTGTGGAGAACTATAAGGGTTGGGTTGAGGTGTCGAGCCTAGTGGGAAATGGAGAATAGGCTCGCGAGAAGAAGGTGTGGTAGAAGAAGAAGGATCAGAATTAGAAGTGTGTGTGTGAGGAAGGATCTCAGCCGGGGTGTTGATATGATTTCCAATATCATCAATATCTTCCCCGACATGATTGTTCAGCACTCTTCCCGATCTCAATGTTGTGATGGCATTAACATTGTAATGCCCAGGATTCTGTAGGGGTTGAGAGGGAAGTTTCCCTTTTTCTCTCGCACTCATTTCGGCTTTAAGGCGTGCTATTTCAGCTTCCATCGATCTGATACTCTCAGCTTGACACGCTGAGTTTTTCTTTATCTCACGGACGGAAGATCTAACCTCAGTCGAAACCTCTATGAAATTTGATAAAAGTGATTTCATGGTTTGAGTGAATTGAGAGAATTCGTCGGAACAGGACAACTGCATAGGATTAGACTGTGCAGGATTGTTGACCTGATTTTGGAAGTTTTGTGACTGGTAGGGGTGCTGAGTGATTTGAAGTGGTTGCTGTTGTTGTGGAGGAAGAGCCTTTTGAAAATTATTCGTGTTTGGAACCGTGTTTTGAGATTGGTTTTGGTTCCAAGCGAAATTCGGGTGATTCCTCCAACCCTGATTGTACGTAGAAAAATATGGATCGTTTCCAGGTCGTTGAAATGCGGCATTAGTATGCTCATGACCTTGAAACGGACATTCTTCCGTCAAGTGAGACGGATCAGAACAACAGCCACATACAGTTTTGGGGAGTGACATTGGGTTTAGGGAGGCTGCAGAAAATTTGTGTTCCTTAGCGTCGAGCTTCTTTTGCATTGCTGCCACCTCAGCTCGAACACCTATGGATACATCTATTTGGTGTACGCCACCCCTATTCAATGGTTGGGTTCCACTCTCCCACTGTAGTGATTTTTCAGCGAACTCTTCTAAATACTTCCATGCTTCCCCATCATCCTTAGTCATAAAAGTACCTTGACACATGTTTTCAAGGCTCTGTTTAGTGTTTGGGTTAATGCCCTCATAAATGATTCGGCACAATTCCCATCTCGGGATGCCGTGATGAGGACACTGAACCAATAGATCCTTGAAACGTTCAAAGCATTTAGAGAATGGTTCAGTAGGGAGCTGGGCAAATTGATTCAGTTCGCTACGGATTCGAGCTGTCTTTTGTATTGGGTAAAATTTCTTAAGGAATGCAGCGACGAATTCTTCCCAATTCGTAATAGAGTGTGCGGTAGTGTTATATAGCCACTTCTCGGTTATATCGCACAATGTAAATGGAAGAAGTCGTAGACGCATCGCATCCACTGAAAGTTGTGACGTACCCATCATTGCGCATACGTTTTCAAATTTGGTGATGAAAACGTAAGCGTCCTCAGTCTCGAGTCCGTGGAATTTGGGTAAAAGATTGATGTATTGGGGTTTAATCTCAAAGTTATCCCCATTGGCTGGTGGTGTGGATAAGCAGGTCGAAAGATGACCTCGCAGTGGATAGCACCTCTCCCGGAGAGAGATGTGGGGTGGATTCTGCCCACCAACGGACGGCGGCAGATCAGGGTTAAAGAAGTTTGATGGAGGTGGATCCATCGGTATGGGGGTAGGGTGGAAGTGGGTAAAGAAGAAGTAAATGGAGAAATATCGACTTCGGAGTCGATAAAGGGTACGCGGACTAAACGGGCACTAGAATCCCGTGTCCAGCCTATCTTGTACTAAAAAGGGTTAGTACAAGTGGCAGCGTTGGCTTATAATTAGGGGTAAATGAATGAATGCGGTGTTTGCTTTGAAAAAGGGCGGATTTTTTGAAAAAATGATGCGACACAACAAATGCAGCACACAAACCCTAGAATTTAGTGGTCACCTAGGTCCGACTCTAGACCGCTCCTAACTGCCAAAAGACAAGTCGCAGGATAGATTCTTCCACTGCCTCTTTGTTTCCCTGTGGCCAGGTATGTGCCAGGTAAGTGGGAAGGTACTCCACTACGTAAGTAGTGGGCCTAATTAATAACCACTAGCCTTTGACACACTTGCCTAGACACCACAAGAAAACGCGGATAAGCAATGAATTACCCACGGCCTTCTTCTGTCCTAAGTGAGCGCGACGGTCCTTAGAGTCATCTCTAGATTTCTTTTAGTTAATTGCGGTAAATACGGATGCATGTTTTGCGATTTTCGGGGCCTAGGAAGGGTAATGAACTCCCCACCTAATTTGGATTTGGCCGTGCCCCTTAATATCCGTATTTAGAATGCAAACAACCAAGAAACAAAAACAAGCACAAATTTAATTTTGCAATTTGCGAGCTGCGATTATTTGCAATGAAGCCTGCAGAAAATTATTAGTTGGAGCTAAAAAGAAGAGAGAGGAGAAGGTAAGAAATTACCTGAAGCAAAATTTTCACAGAGAATGCTTCACCAAGCCGCGGTTCCGCCGCAATAGGGGGCTCCTACCGCGCTTCCGCGGTCTTCTGTGCAGATCACTGCACCAAAATTCAACAGAAGCTTCCTGTTGATAACTCCAGCTCTCTGGAATTTTCCAAAAAATTTCTTCAATTGCCAAACAGCTCCAGATTTCCTTGCAATGAACCACAACAAATCGTTTAGGGTTTGCACGAATTTTGATTACAAAAATTATAATGGAATAAATCCTTCAATTCAAATTTTAATATGAAACGAATTAGCGCGTAGTCCCCGGCAACGGCGCCATTTGATTCAATGTAAAATTCGAGACTGTGTAGTGTGTATCAACTCAAATGATCCCCGATAACGGTTTCATTTGATCGATATGAGTTTCTTGTTTGTGTTGGTATGAAAATTGAATAAAATTCACAATCAAAGAATTATATTTGACCGCAATCAATTACGGTGTCGGTTGTAGATCGTAAGCGAGTGCGGATCGTCCACAGGGATTGTGCGATTCATTTCTATGTTGATTTGTTTGAATTGAAAAGTTAATCGAAAAGAAAAGAAAACATGATTCAATATTTTATCGATTGATTCAGGTGTCACTAGTCTAATCAAGAATCAAGAAAATGATAAACAATCGAGAATTGGGTTTCGATGATATTTCCAACCAAAATGTCAAGAATCTAAATGAGGCTCGTAGGAATCGATCGGATCTATAGATGTGATATAATCTCAAGATATCGTGTTCTTGTCCTTCGAAGAATTGATACTAGATCGATGATGATCGACGAGAGTTAGGGCTTCCTCGTGAAAACTAGGGTTTCATCATTTAACCCTTGTTCTTTCGTTGATATCATTCACATTCTAGCCTCTAGCAATTTCAAGAAACGATCGTAACTCCCCAATTTCGAGCGATATCAATCAAGAAAGCATCGCAACGAACTGGGTTGTCGGTTCTTGAACTTGCTAGGGTTTACAAAACTCGTAAGACTCAAGAATCGATTTAAGATATATTACATCATCATTCTATTGATCGTCTCGACTCCTCGACGAGCGGAGTATTACTCAAACATCACAACAAGAACCACAACTAGAAATTGAGATCGAATCATGATGCAAGAATTTAAAGAAAACAGGATAAAAGAATATCACCTTTTATTTATATCAACAATTTGATTACAGTCGCTCAAGAACTACAAGAGGAAGAACTAAATTGTCGATCTGGCGTCGCTTTTCTCCGTGAGTCGTGGATCGGCTTGGAGCACTTGCTCTGTTGAAGATCGGCTCCGCTCATAAAAGGTTGCAAGGCTTCTTGCTTGATGGGGTACTCGGGATGTTGGCTTTTGATTGGAATTATGGTTAGGGTTTCACACAAGCCTTGTCACTAGACTTGTGGAAGAAGAAGATGAAGAAAGAGGTAAGAGATTGAATGGCTCTAGATTGTAGATTCTAGATACAATGATCCTCCTCTCTCACCCTAGGTCTAGGCTTCTATTTATAGACTTCCCAAACCCTAGGTCTAGGTTTGAAATTACAATACCCTCCAAAAGTTTGTTGAGGAGCTTCTAGAATTAGTTTGTTAGGAGCTAGCTTAGGTTTTAAGCTATGATTAATTAAGCTTAGAAACCCTAGTTTGCTGATCTGGCAGAAGTCTCTGGAATCTTCTGGAATTTGTCTTGTCTTGATGTAGTGTTGGCCCTGAGAGAGAAATAATGCACTGAATTTGAGGAGGTGACGTGGCAAGACGGCCGCGAACCGCGGCGCAAGCCGGCTCCGGCCGCGGTTCCGCGGCCATGTTGGCTCCTTGGGGCTTGGGCTCTTTGCAGTGGTCTTGGGTTGACACTTGAGGATTTATCTGATATGTTGAATTGTATTTGTCCCTTTGGATTGCTACCAGAACTGAAATTATTGAGTTGGCGTAATGTTTGATCAGTACCATGTAAATTTTTGGCATTTCTTCTGGGTTTTCCTGCACAGATCTCAAAACAAGTGTTTCGCAATATAGGGATGATGCGATGCCATGAAATGCAGTCAATTTCCTTAGAAATGCCGGTTTTAAGGTCTAACACATGTAATCTGATATTTTGCGACAGATTTGCTAATATGTGAAATATGAATGCTGAACACTTCTATATGAATGCAAATGATGAGGAAATTGCCGGCTAAAAGATGCAATATTTTCGACTAATCAAATACCACAGGACCGAGATTGATACGATATGAGATACCATATTCTATTCTCGCGAATTATGACATTGGTCGGGTATATGCGATATAGCCGGGTTATCGGATCAAGTGTTGATTCGATAAGTTGTTACACATGATATTAGTCGGTTATATGTGATATAGCCGAATTATTAAATCAAGAGTTGATTTGATAATCTAATGTATAATTATATATTAGATATATTAAATTACATTAACTAGTATTAGCTCACTTATGATTTCTTTTCTCACTTGATGTGCACATTGTATATATGTGATATGTATATTTGTGTACATGTATTGTGTCATGCTTGATGATACATGCAAGATGGGTGTATGAGACTTAAACCATACTAGGGTTAAGTTATGGTTTTATTTATTTCTTAAGTTATAACAAAAGAGAGAAGACTTGGTCAATGTTGTCAAGCTTGGATGAAGCTTGTAGAAAGATTGACAAAGTCCACTGTTTTGTCATTCTTTAGGATATTAGTTAACCCAACCCTTAACCTTAGCCCTTGGTTTATTCTATACATGAGTTAGGCATGAGGGCTTAACTCACCCATGGTTGCAATAATTCATTTGGATAACTCATATGTTGAGTTCTTTCTTCTTCTTCTTCTTCCGCTCAAAGCTTTCTAGCTTCAATGTAGGTATGAGAAAAAATGTGAGAAAATCAATTCTAAAGTGAGCCCACTTCCTACTTCATCATCCTCTACTACTTGCCCTTTAGTATAGGGTGTTTGCTTCACTAATTTCATAATTTGTGAAGAGATAGCTTGTGTTAGTGTCTTCTCGACGTAGATCATCTTCGGCCTCAAAGTCTTCAAAGCAAGCATATTCGTTTCTTCATGGGAGCCTCTCTAGAGTCCGGAGTTCATGATCGCAGCGAAAGGGACTACTACACGGAGCTATTGAAGTGAAGGACCGGTCTATAAAGGTTGTATTCCTTGCTCACTAGACTTGCAAAGTGTTTGCATTTATATTTCCGTCGATTTCTAGTTAACGATTCTTAGTTAGGGTTAGCTAAAACGGTAAAAATTTGTATTTGGCATGGACGATGCCTCGCGAAACCTCGCTGTCATCTTAGGTAACCCTGCAGTGGTATCAGAGCCATGCTAGAAATTTATACGGATTTAGTTTAGATTACGAAACCGAAATACTCCGAAACTTGAAACGAAAAATTTAAGTTTCTGTCGATTTTAAAAGTTGTTCAAAAAAAGTTTTAAATAAGTACAGAGTAATGTATGAGATATATCATGAACATAGTCAAAATTTCAGGGCATTCTGAAAAATTTTGGCCGGCCACCACCTACCCCATATCGGCCAAAACCGAGCACCCCCCCTGAAAATTTTTGTTTGTTCCAGAGACTTGGTTTTGATGTTTCAGGTGTTGTTTGTTTTTGCTAATTTTGCATGTGATGTAATATTACACTATAAACAATTCGGAGTGTTTCGTATTCGTAGTTTTAACATTTTTTCGGGTTATTCGCATGTTGTCTAGGCGAAGTTAAAAAGTTCAATCGAATGTCAAAAACCCATTTTTCCAAGTTTAACGTATTTGGAAAAACATGCAAGTGATTCTATGAACCCTCTAGAAGAATGAAACCCTAACTCGACTTTTTGGATCGCGGAACCGCGGTCAAACCCTAGGGTTTGTCGTAGTTCCGTGGCGACATGAGTGAGGCTTGGGTTTGCCCTTCTACGGCTGGTGCATATGTACTGTGGCATATTCTGCGTATTATTGAACTGTGCTCAAGTGTTGAGCTATCGGAAAATTGTGGGACTTTCATGAATCGATCAAAAAGTTTAACGTCGTCCGAGTATCATGTGATGGGATACAATATTTGGAATCCAAAAAAGTAGTTATGAGATAACTAATTTGAATGTTATAAACCTAGCAATTTAGTCTCATTTGATCGGTTGCCACGGGATTTTGATGAGATCAAAAGTCCGTCGCAATCACGTAGCATACGGAGATACTCTCCGGGTAACCTTATTAGATAGCCATACCCCATAGCCCCGACCAAGTGACTGTAGGAGAACCCCGTCGCCAAAAGCATCCGTTCGGGTGCTCGCGGCAGTGGTGTTCCGCCTTAGTGCACTTCGTCGACGGCATCGGGGGGTGCGGCTGTCTACTAAAGTTTCCGTCGAGCATTCGATCAGGATGTCGGGAACCTTGTTGAATTGCCTGACTAGATATTGTAAAGAGTTTTCGAGATCGAGACTAAAATGCAGGGTTTATAATTGTTAGGCATGCGATGTCTAAGGAATTCATTTGGTTAGGCATGTGATGTCTAAGGTGGTTGCGGATTCCAAATGTTGTAGTTTTTCACTTTCTTTTCTGCGACCATAAGTGTAATATGTGGTGTATCGCCGGTTTCGGTGATATATGTCAACGACAATTGGGATACGCATATTTACTTACGTTGATAACATGTGATTTTATGTGTTGTTGTGATATGTTATATTGGATCGTCGTGTTTGAATAGCCGGGGGTTTTATGTGATATGAGGGTTTTCAATTTCATTCATGTAAAATTCATTGTTTGTAATATTCTTTTATTGGGGCACTTCCAGGTTGAGGATGATGTCACCATTGTATATTATTTACTTTTCCGCATTAGGATAGACACAAGGCGGGGAGCACAAGTAACCGGGTTCTAGGGTCCAGTGGGAGACCATCTCGAGGAGTCGAGACCGGGTCTCCTATCTCTAGAATTGGTAGGGTTGCTTGCCGCTCTCATAGGGGTCTAGGGATGTGGGATTGGCTATTCATCACGACCGTGGAATCCGTGTTTTATACGGGCTTAATCTAAAACCCGGAAATCCTAGTATATCCAATATTTCATATGTTGTGTTCTGCTGCGATATTCTGTGATGTGATCATTGATTATATTCTGAGACGAATGCTTATATTATATATATGATATATATTATATATTATTGCTTTCGTTTCATATGTGTTTCTTGGGAAGCATAATAAATGGGACTTCATTATGAGATTAATGAAATAAAAGAAACCTAAAGATATTGTAGAAACCTGTCTCGAAAACTGGTAGGTCTAGTTCTTGCTTTGCATAGCGGTATTCCTTGCAGAATATCCAGCACCTTATTCGATAAGGAAAGAGCCGAGATCCCTTCACCGGGAGTGACCTCTTTAGCAATAACTGGCAGATGCTACAACCCTCGGTTTGTCTTTTTATTGCTTTTATAGTTTTTGCTTTGCATAATGGTATTTGTGAAATATCCTGCATCTTATTCGATAAGGAAAGAGCCAAGATTCCTTCACCGGGAGTGACCTCTTTAGCAAAACTAGTAAAGCCTCAAAAAACACTCCATTTAAAATCACTCGATTCTATGACGATATCAAGTTCATTATGCAAAAGGTTTTCTTAAAAACCTGTCGTAGCCCTCCGTCATTTTAGATAAGTACTTCATAGTAATTATGCTACGTTTGTGGGCTTGCGTCAAGGCGTAGTGTGCGGTAGCTATTTATTCTTATCTGCATAAACATATGATGCGATTGAGTTAGGGTAGTTGTGCGACTTTGTTGGCTTTCGTCAAGGGTCGTGCGGGTGGGTTTAATTAAATCAGGAAATGCATCCTATAGTTTGTTGGCTTTCGTCAAGGTCATAGAATGCTAGGGGCAAAACATTATTGGGAATTTCAAGTGTTGAAATTTGCAATGAGATTGCATACCTTCTATGAGATGTTGGATCCTGATACCCACTGTGAGTAATAGTTACTCCTGGGAGAGTTTTGCACATTACAATTAGCCGATCAAGTAAATGTATAGAAAGGTGTTAACGGGGTTACGCCCCTGGGAAAATGAGGTTCATTTTAATTAGGTCCGTGCGAAAGCACGGGGAACCTCCCTCAAAGTACCGACACTGGCCTGACCGAAAGATTGGCGAACTTGTAGGGTGTAATTAATCCCGGCTAGTCTTTCCTTTTAGAGTTTGAAAGAAGATTTGACTAAAACAGTGGGAGCCATCCTGATTAGATATATTAATAACCAATCTAATCTTGCAAGAGCATACGCAGAGTGTTTTCTTCTCTCTCTCTCTC
This sequence comes from Agapanthus africanus, assembly GCA_030015575.1. NCBI lineage: Eukaryota > Viridiplantae > Streptophyta > Magnoliopsida > Asparagales > Amaryllidaceae > Agapanthus > Agapanthus africanus. The sequence goes on from JASDDO010000012.1 coordinate 378,839,097, forward strand.
CAGGTAGCGACCATGTCACGCCTTAATCAAGATAATAATACGGATGTATTGACCGAATCCGCTTGTTATACTGAGCTAGGGGAACGTTGGTCCCGCTCCAACTTATAATTGTTATAAGACCGAGCAGGAAATAGGGGATTACTAGGATTCCCGTGCCGCCCAAACGAAGAAAGTGCATGCTGATGCATCTTCTTCAGGTGTGTTAATTACCGACAACTGTTTCTCAGTATCCTGTACGTCCTGGGTATGACATACCGGATCAGGATCCCACATATGTAAACTGTTACATGGGCTACAGATAGGTAGAGAACTGAGAATGGGGTGATAAGTTTCAAGAGCTTGAAATGGTGCAAGTGTTGCAGCTAAGTTTGTTGGCAGTTATCACCCTGTATTACCAAAATACATTCATTCTGAACGAATGTTATTAGATACCGAACCTGATATACATGTAAGGTTACTAGGCACAGTCACAAGTGTCTAGAAGGTATCAACCATGCCCGATTTAAATTTTAGACGTGCCGAACAACCCTAACCAAGATCTTAGACTAGAGATTAGGCGAAACAAAGCAAGTAAACAACTTTACTTCTAAGAGTTAGGGATTACAACCTTTGTAGTCCGTTCCTTCACTTATAAAGCTCCGTGTTGAGGTCCTTTCGCTGCGATCATCGAGTACCCGGACTCAAGAGAGGCTCCATGAAGAGAAAGATGCAAGCTTGCTTCCGATCTTCAATAACAAAGATGATCTACCTTGAAGAAACTCAAACCTAAGCTCTTTCTTTGCTAATCAAGTATTAGCAAAGAAAACACCCTAATCTAAGCGGATAGAATAGATGAGGATGATGAAGTAGGAATTTAGCTCTCATTTGTTTTGGATTTCTCACTCATTATCATCACTTTGCAAAAAGCTAGAAAGCTTTTTATCAAAAAGGAAGAAGAAGAAGAAGAAGCAAATCTCTTTGTGATGAATAATGAATCAAGTGTGAGGTTAGAAATGCAACCATGGGTTAAGTAAGAAGACTTAACCCATGTAGAGATTTAACTATGGTTAAAGGGTTGGGTTGGGTTAATGAAATATCTTTGCAAAATATCACAAAATATCAAGGTCAAAGTCAAAGCTTCAAGAAGCTTCTTGAAAGCTTCATGAAAGCTTAACCTTAATCCAAACCCTAAACATATTTAAACTCCACAAAACATGTTGCATTTATAACCACAACTTGTTACAATATTATATATCACATATACAATATTTATTGTAACAAAATAAAATAATACAATTAAAATATATCACATATATATCAATGTATTACCCGAGTGAGAAAAAGAATCTTTTAGTGAGCTTATATTATTTAATGTAATTTAATATATCAAATATATAATTATACATTAAATTATCGAATCAACACTTGATCTGATAATCCAGCTATATCACAAATAACCAGCTAATATAATCTGTATCAGTTCATCGAATCAACACTTGATCCGATGACCCGGCTATATCACATATACCCGGCCGATATCTCATATCGCGAGAATCTGATACGGTATCGCATACACGTATTATTCTCGGTCCCGCACATATCATATATATGCTCCTACTCCGTTTTGCCTGAGCCAGGAAACCTCTGTGTAGGACTCTAAAGAATCGTCAATACGCCGGCAGTAGGTGATGATCATATCAAACACCCACAAGCTGCAAGCGGTCAGCTAAACGTAACATCCACCCAGGTATTGAGCAATCAGAAGATCAACAAGCAAGCCTGTACATTCTCCCGTGAATCCAACCAGTAACACTCCCGTACAGTCCGGTCTCTTCGTCTGATATGTCGCATATCTCGCTTAGGGGTGGTAAACGTCAGACCCCAGTAGCTTGAAAAGTCGTGTCGATATGAGGACCATAACAGTTCGAGAAACTACTGATAACACTTAACAGTACATCTCAGCAACCCTGGCCAGGGATTTCCAGTTATAGCCAATCGAACACAGCGCAACATCAACTCCCTATACCGGGAGAGACGAAACCCCTCCTATCCAACATTGCCTCCAAGTGATTCGGGATTGTACCCAAAAGCCACTTTTTTGCACGCCCTCTTGGATGTGGTATGATGGAAATCAAAGCACAGTGGGAATTACACAAGACTCTATGACGATCTCAGGTCTACATACTAACCTGTACCAGTGTCACCAGAGAACTGCCTTCTGACGTGAGGTATAATACCATCTGGGAGTTCTCGGCGAGTCCGTCCAGTGTACCCAGTCTTCACTGAGCACCCGTATACCTTCTCTGATGTCAAACACCAATGTATATGAGATCATCCATCGCCCATCATATGGGTCAAGAAGCGCATACGCTAGTCTACTCTGGAGTATCGATGCCCTGTCTCGGTACTCCCACGACTAGGATCACTTGAAGGATGTACTTGGCGACTACACTGTCCCCACTAGTATGATCTGCATCATAGTCCTGGTAGTCAAGTACTCATCCTAAGCGCTTTATCAACATATGACATAGAGACAATCAGTGTACATGTTAAGATAAAGAGTAACCAGATAGCATATTATCATGTCGAGCAAGAAAGTCCCCCTATATATGTCTAAGAATCCACTACAATATACAACGTATGTACAGTAATGGCCTCTAGGGCATACATATAACTAACAATCTCCTACTTGCACTAGGGCCATCTGTTGTAGTATCTCATACCCAACAATAAGCTGTGTTGAAGTATCTCATACTCAACCATCCCATAAAAGTCTCTACTGGGAAATAGGCCTTTGTGAGTGGATCCGCACTGTTGTCCTCTGTGTCTACTCTCCTAACCTCGATCTACCTGGAGATCAACCATCTCCATGATCAGGTGATACTGCCTTAGAATATATCTGGATCACAGATGGGACGGGGGTTCCTTGGTATAAGCTACAACTCCATTGTCACACAATAGCCAGAACGAAGTTCATCTCATGAACTAAAATATATCCAGACTGCCTCTTTGGTAGCATCCTTGGTAACGATGCATCTTGCCTTTAATCGTCTAGTAAGTCACGGTATCTAGCTTGGAACTCTTCCAACATACCGTCCCTCCACTGAGGGTAAAGACAATGCCTGCGACTGACATTCAGTCGTCCTTATCACCCTGGAACCTTTCCAGTGATTCTCCCAGGATCGATTGCTATCATCTCACTACAACTAGTGAGAATCCTAACATCCAATTAGATCTAACCCATAGATCCATAATCCAGGATTTAGGAGGTATCACCTTGTTCCTATATGGAGAATCCATGTGATAAGAGGAGATTGACCGAGCGTAGCATAGGAAACTCCTTCCCTATCAAGAGTATGTCATCCGCGTACTATACGAGGATCACCACCATACTCCCTACTACCTTTTTGGTATATACTTGGTTCATCTACCATTTTGATGAAGTCAAACTCTTTGACTACTACATCAAAACAGACGTTCCAACTCCGCGATGCCTGATTTATCACATAAAACATCTTGCACACGTTTCTGCTGTTCCCACTGTCTACGAAGCCCTCTGGTTGTGTACTTATAGACGCTCTCTTCCAAATCATCATTTAGAAAAGTAGTCATAACACCCAACCACCAGATATCGTAGTCATGGTATGTAGTCGTGGCAAGTAGGATCTGGATGGACTTAAGCATAGCTTTGAAATTCTCAACTTTTCCATGTACACCAAGTAATCTTCTCAAGATATACTTGCTCCCGATGGGGATTTAACCCTTCAGATAAAGCAACCAAAGTCCATATTTTGTTGGTGTATAAGGATCCCATCTCAGATCGCTAAGAATCCAGCCATTCTCACAGAGTCTCCACACCTGATGGCCTGCTCGAAACTAGTTGGTTCATCATCTCATGATGCAATCCTCGCTCCCACTGTCTTAGAGAAACCGAAATATCTCTCAGGTGGGTGAGGAACCCTACCAGATAGGCGGAGAGGCTGAGGTTCGTTGGAAACTATTGAATCCTCCGGTTCTACCAAATCATCAGCTGCGGTGTATATAGATGGAACTCCTTCCAGCTCTACCTCATGACCACTAATTTCTTCACAAGAAATTCCCTTTCACAAAGGTGGCATGCTGAGAAACAAAAACACCTTTTGTTCTCCAGATTGGTAGAAGATATTCCCTTGCGAATGCTTGGGATATCCAACAAACTTCCACAGAACTGACCTTGCCTCGAGCTTGTCCGTGTTTTGCTTTTAAACATAGGCTGGACAACCCCAAATCTTAACATACTTAAGATATGGGCTTTTCCCATTCCATATCACATATGAAGTGGTAGGCAACTGATTTGATTGGAATCCTATTCAATAGGTATGCAGCTTCTCAAGTGCATAACTCCCAAAAGAAAATAGGCAACTCAGTAGTACTCATCATAGAGCACACCATATCACATAGGGTGTGATTGCTCCGTCCCGATACACCGACGTGCTGTGGTATATACGGAGGAGTAATGCTGAGAGAGAATCTCATTCTCCTTTAGAATAGTCCAGGAATTCCGTGCTCAAGTATTCTCCTCCTTGATCTCATCAAAGGACATAATACTTATACCCATTTTTGGTTCTCTACTTCTAACTTATATTCATTGAATTTTTCAAAAGTTCCAGACTTGGTTTCAACGGGAACATATGTCCGGATCTTGAGAGATAATCAGTGAATGTACTGAAGTACAAAGAACCGGTCTTGGCATGTGTAGACAGAGGAACTGCATACATCAACAAGTATCAATCCCAAGAGTTCACTAACTCTATCTCTGTTTCCAATAAACGGAGATGTGGTCATTTTATCTTTGTGACATGACTGGCAAGTTTTACAAGATGTAAATCCAAACTAATTTAAATATGCATCTTTATGTAACTTCAGCTAGTCGGGTCGCATTGATATGACCTAGTCTACAATGCCTCAAGAAGGATTCGTTCATTTCTGAACTCTTCCTCTTGTGTGTGTTCTGTACGTTAAGAACTGTGGTTTGATTTAGAACGTCTATGTTTTTAGATAACGTGCCTGAACCGATCAACTCTTGATATAGGAAATGTTCAAAACATTATCCAACAATACAAAATTATATCCCTCTTTACTAATAAAGAGATTGATATGATGTTGTATATAAGGTTCGGTATCTAATAACATTCGTTCAGAATCAATGTATTCTGGTAATACAGGGTGATAACTGCCAATAGACTTGGCTGCAACACTTGCATCATTTCCAACTCTTGAAACTTATCACCCGCTCTCAGGTCTCTACCTATCTGTAGCCCCTGTAACAAATTACATTTGTGGGATCCTGATCCGGTATCTCATACCCAGGACGTAAAGGATACTGAGAAACAGTTCTCGGTAATGAACACACCCGAAGAAGATGCATCAACATGCACTTTCTTCATTTGGGTGGTACGGGAATTATGGTAATCCCTTATTTCCTGCTCTGTCTTATAACAATTATAATTTGGAGCGGGACCAACGTTCCCTACCGCAGTATAACAAGCGGGTTCGGTCAATATATCCGTATTATTATCTTGATTAAGGCGTGACATGGTCGCTACTTGGAGAGAGATAGAAGAAAACACTCAGCGTATGCTCTTGCAAGATTAGATTGGTTATTAATATATTTAATCAGGATGTCTCCCACTATTTTAGTAAATCTTCCTTCAAACCCTAAAAGGAAAGACCAGCCGGGATTAATTACACACTACAAGTTCTCCAATCTTTTAGCCAGGCCAGTGCCGGTACTTTGAGGGAGGTTCCCCGTGTTGGATATAGTGCCCTCAAGGCAATTATCATAGTCGCGGACAGATGATTATGATGATTGAGGCAGGACCTATACCGATAAAACAGTCTTACTCAAGATGATAGTATGCTATCTAGTTTGTCTTTATCATCATGTACGTGTTGATAGAGCCCTTAGGATTCTTGCTTGACTGCCAGCAGTATGATGGCAATCATATATGTAGGAGCTGGAGTGTATAAGCACATCATTAAATGTCCCTAGTCATAGGAGTATCGAGACCGGGCATCGATACTCCAGTGTAGACTAGTGTATACTGATCGAGACCCCGGCGAGGGGCGGTGGCCAGGTCTCACAAGCCATTGGTGTTAGTTTGTTCACCTAAGATAGTATACAGGTGCTCATTGGGTTATGAGTACACTGGACAGACTCGCTGGGAACCTGCTAGTTTGTATTATACCCATTGTCAGATAGCAGTTCCCAGGTGATATGTGTACAGGTTAGTCTGTCGACCTGAGATCGTCATTTGTCTCGTGTGAGTTCCCACTGTGCTTTGATTACTACCCTACCACGGCTCAAAGGAGTCGTGCAAACAGGTTTTAGTTGGGTACAGTCCCGAGCCACATAGAGGCAGTGATCGGATCGTCGGGGATTCTTCTCACCCGGTATTGGGGGATGATGTCGCGTTGCGTACGGATGGCCATCACCATAAATCCGTGGCCACGGTGGACGAGAACTACCGATCCAGGATCGATAGTTTCTCAGGTGGTGATGGGTTTCATAACGACACTAAATATTGCGTTGTTGGGGGTATGACTTTATCTACCCCCTAGACTCGATATGCGATACTCCTAGAAGAATAGACCGGACTGTACGGATATTGTCACTGACATGCTCAGTAGGGGTTCAGGATGAGTTTGCTCGTCGGCCTCCCTTTCGCTCAATACCTGGATAGCCGTTACGTACAGCTAGTGCCGCTGACGAGCTTGTGGTTAAACCCACTGCCAGCGTATTGACGAGTCTTTAGAGTCCCACACAGAGGGTTTTCACGGTTCAGGCGATATGGTGTACATGAGGTATGTTGATACATACAGATGTCCGATTTAATATGTGCACTTGCTGCGCAGATTTTAATCGGACGGTTGATAATACTAGCGGCTTAGGATTAAGCCAGTTTATTAAATCAGGTTTTGATTTAATAATTTATATATGTATTTGTATATACGTATTCTAGTATTATTGTTCACTATTCGTTTTCTCTCTCGGCTATTCGTATTTTGGTACGAATACGCGTATATTTATTTCGGTACATGTACCGGGAAGTATTCCGTATTTTATACGGAATAGCTTCTAGAAGCTTTGCCACCTCATTATTTGATTTTCCATTTATGGAAATTCATTTTGTTTAATAATGAGGTGGAGGTAGAAAAAGGTGACAAGGAATGGGCATGAGTCAAAGCATGGTTTAAAGTATGGTTGTGATTTGTTTATTGTTTTGATTATAAAAAAAAGAAATGAAAAATTTTGTGGGAATGAGAGGGGGAGGGGCCGGCCACTTCATTGAGAGGATGAGGATTTCATTTTGGTGACATTATGCTTGCTATACTCCCACTCTCTCATTCACACAAAAGCCTTCACCATTTTGGTTCATGCCAAGACTTCATCACCTCATTCTTCTTCTATGGTTGCTCCATTGAGCACAAGAAAAGAGAGAAAATGGTAGTGACACTTTCATACACCCCCACTCTCCATAGCTTGCAACTTTGGAGCGTCGGTTACCTCGTTTGTCGAGGTTGGAGCTTGTGCCGTTTCCCTCGGGTGGATCATCGGAGATGGAGGAAGACCGGCAACCAAACATCATCGAAGGATCGCTAGGAGCTTGGAATGAAGACCGAAGGACTTGGATCATCTCGGTATAACCTTCCTAACTCTTAGTCAATTTGCTAGTTTTGGGTTTAAGGTAGATCCGGGATTCGGGTAGAGGTATCGCCGGTTTAGAAATTTTTCGTTCCGCATTTTGGCGGCGTTTTGACGGCCGGGGCGCTGCCGGGACCCTTCATGGTATCAGAGCCACCCTTTAAACCCCTTACTATCTTGTTTAGACGTGCTAAAAAGATCGATCGACGGATTTTACCGAAATCACGATTTCATTTTTCAGTTTGCTGTCGTTTTTCAAAAGTGTTCAAAAAATTATTTGCAGTAACTTAAAAATCCATGCTGGCAATTCTAAGGGTACAGAAAAAATTTGAGCCCCTGAAGCCTCTAAAGCGCCGCGGAACCGCCGCACTAACCCCCCATTGGCGGCGGATCCTCGGCCATTTAGTGGCGACGGGCTTCAAAAATTTTCCTGAAGCCCCCTGATGTGAAATTATGATTTTTGAGATATTCTGTTTTGGCCCAGGTTTCTGTGCAGTATTGTTTTTGCTATTGGGGCCAATTTAGAACTTAGTCGATCGATATTTTAAGCGTGCGTTTGACAGTACATACATTATATTCTGCGACCGTGAATGTCATTTGATCGGTAAACCCGTCTAACTGCTATATGTCTTTTAGACGGGTTTGCGAACGTGACATTCACGTTGATGTTCTGTGTTGTGCTATGATGTTGGTTGGATCGTCGTGGTGGATAGTTGTGGTGCAATGTTAGTACAGTTTTATTTCATTTGTACATTTCATATTGCGGGGCGAGCGTCCAACATGTGGACTGTCGTCACTGCCAGTTTGTATATTATTCTTTTGGGGCACGACCGGGATGAGGTCGATGTCACCCTTGTATATTATTTTATTTTCTGTACTAGGATTACCCCGCGGTGGGGTGCACAAATAGCCGGATTCTAGAGGGCAACTGATCCGCATCTCATGGCGTTGGGACAGAGGGGACCTTACTCTAGAATTGGCGGGCTATTCGCCGCACTCGTAGGGGGTATAGGTGACCCAGGAGGGGTGCTCAAGTTACCGGATTCCGTGAAGTGCTGGGTGGTCCATTCACGTTGCTGAAGGGGGCTGCCTCACTTCTGGTTTTGGTGGGTAACTTGCCGCGCTCGTAGGGGTCTAGGTTTCATTGCACAGGCTATCCACACGACAGGGAACGTCGGGTCTCACTTGTGGCTCAAGTGGAACCCGGGGCTCCAGATTATCCACCATTCTTTGTTGTTTCTGTGATGTTTCTGTGATGTTGCTTTATATCATGCCTGGGACGAATGTTATATATATACTTATATATACTAGTAGATGTTGTATATGTTTTGCACCCGCGCTAGTCCAGTCCCCGCTCTGTCGTTAGTTAAGTAACCTAACGGGTGATGACGGGACCCAATGGCGAATGCGGATGGCATATACGTACATTTTATTTTCGTTCTTTTCTGGTGTGATTAATTGATGGGACTGCATAGATTCTTATCAATGCAAGGATAAAACAAAACTATATATGATGTTGTTGGAACCAAGTTTTTAAAAACTGACATTACAGACGTTCTCTTTTGCTTTGCATCGTGGTATTCATTTGGAATATCCTGCACCTCATTCGACGAGGCAAGGGCCGAGATCCCTTCATCGGGAGTGACCCCTTGGGTAAAAGTTTGCGTCAACGTAATAACTTTACTATAGTCGATTGTTTTTGCTTTGCATCGTGGTATTCATTTTGGGATATCCTGCACCCCATTCGACGGGGAAAGAGCCGAGATCCCTTCACCGGGAGTGACCTCTTTAACAAATGTTTTCGCCACTATATATTTATAAAACCACTTGGATTCCTTCAACGATATCAAGTTCATTACGTTAAAGGTTTTTCGCCAAAAACCAGCCGTAGCCCTCCGTCATTTCAGAAAAGTAGCGCCTAGTATTAGTGCTATGTTTGTTGGCTTCTGTCAAGGCATAGTGTGCGGTAGCTATGGGTTACTTCTCTATAGCATGGATATGCATTAATTTAGGACAGTCGTGCAGCCTTGTTGGCATCCGTCAAGGGCGAGTACGGGTGGGTCTAAATTAATCAGGACAATGACGGGTAGAACTTGACTTGCAACTTATGATTTGTTGGCATCCGTCAAGGTCATAAGCTGCTTGGGGTAAAAATCACATCGGGAGTTTCAAACATTAAAGAAACTTGCCAGGCTTGCGCATACCTTCTGGAGTGTGGTGACTTGAGTGGCTTCCATCAGGTTATCATGCGATGATAGTTGGATCCCGATTCCCACTGATGTGTAGGATTACTCCTCGGTTGATTCTGACTAATTCTCCTTTCAGGTTTGGAGGAGAATTCGAGGATACAGTGGGAGCCATCCAGATTAGATAAAGTGATTAACCATTCTGATCTAGGTTAGAGTGCACGCTGAGTGTTTCTTCTCTCTCTCTCTCTCTCTGGCTGCGACTTTGACCCGACCTTTGACTAAAACTCATAAAACCAAGTTGACCGAACCTTCTTATAACACTATGGATTTTGGAATGTCACGGTGTCGCATATATCATTACCACTTCTATATCACCTTTGCATTTCTCCATAACACCCCGTATCACTACGAACATCCACTTCCATTGGATAAATCCATCGTATGGTTATATACGAACTCGAAGGATCTGATTCGAGGATGGATTCTGGTTCTGGAGAGATTGAATAGGATTATTCGGTTGTCTTATCCCTTTACCTTCTCTCAGGTTGTGAGGGCTTCTAGGATTAGGAGAGGGTACACCTGTTGAGCTTATTGGATAGTCTTCTTCCAAACCATAGGCAGGTGCCGAACGGTAGGGAAGGAAGAAAACCAATTAAGCTTAAGTGTGGTGTACAGAAGGTAATAAGTAAAGACATATAAAGGGATTATAATAATGGCAAAGGAAAATGCGACCACCAACTTTCACGACAAAAACCAGGTATACCCCTGCCACTCCTACATCCACTTTGATTTTCTCTAGGACACTCCGTATCACTACGGATATCCACTTCCATTGGATAAATCCATCGTATGGTTATATACGAACTCGAAGGAACTTTTCCGAGGATGGATTTTGGTTCAGGAGAAATTGAATAGGATTATTCAGATGTCTTTTCCCATTACCTTCTCTCACGTTGCAAGGGCTCCTAGGATTAGGAGAGTACACCTATTGCGCTTATTGTATAGTCTTCTTCCAAACCTTAGGCTGGTGCCGAAGGGTAGGGAATGAAGAAAACCAATTAGCGTAAAGAAGGTGTACACAAAGTAATAAGTAAAGACACAATAAAGGGATTGTAGTGAGGGCAGGTAAATATATGGTTACTGTCGTGAATCAGGATAATGGAAGAGGCGTTACTAGGAATACCAGTTAACTCTTTTGAAACATTTTCTTATTTCAGTCTGACTGTGCGATGTTAATTGAAAACAGTTTTCCCAATTGGAATCTAACTCCAGGGTATGAATTTACCAGATCAGTTTCTCACATCTGCATGTTATTACGGATGGTGAGTGAGAGTAAGATATTGGGAATTGGGTGATTAGATCCTCATTATATCGGAATTCGTTGCAATTGGTGATATTTGAGAAAATCATCTGTATTTTGTCGGATGGCAAATATTTGGTTTTGAATATCCGTTGTTATGCACCAATTTCAAACTGATATATCTGTACATTTATTTTTATAAAGTGAGATATAAATCTTTGAGATTGTGTCTATGACACTTACCTATATCAGTTGGTGATTAGGTAAGGTGCATTCAACAGCGGTGTAACTCTTCTTAACCAAAGTACAGTTTTTCAACCTACGACGCACAGAGTTTGAGTTATTGGACTCGGGGGACTTATACAAAGTATTGTATGTTGTCTAGTGTCCATTAGGACAATGGGGTTGGTACTCGTACTATATTCTTTTTACTTGTGACTTCTCGAGTTATGGACAAGTATTTCATAGAAATGCAAAGTCCGGATATTGAGAAGTTATAGGTATCAGAAAAAAGTAGAGAACCATTTGTTGGAAGTATCAGGATTCTTCGAGGAAGTTGAAGATGTAGATACTTGTGTTTTGTATTCCGTTAATAGTAATGGTTTTGAGAACTTGCTTCTTTTTCAGGTTACTCATATATGGATGCACTCCTAGATGAGTAATGCTGATTGTCCTCTTTTCTATTTGGTTGATATGCACTGGAGACAGCTGCATGATTTTGAATCTGGTTCAAATTAGATTAGTGCTTTTGTTTCTATATTAGATTTATATAGAATCAATTTATATCTTAACGGTGTTAAGGTATAGGGAGTTGTCCGGCTGATGCTTAAAACCAGAATCCGGATAAACTCAAGGCACGTTTCAGTAATGGCTGTTTGTGGGTTATCCCGGGCTTTGACAAGGGATAACTTTCTACCATCAGGAAGATCAATATTTATATTGTTCTTGACTCACCACAGTTTTAGCAAAAATAGTCTTTTTCAGAAAAACAAAAGTGGGAGTATGGTAGAATTAGAAGTTATTCCAGAACCACAAACGATTACTGAAAATTTAATAGAACCTGAGGATTCAAATGGTTTCAACATTCCATTAGCCACTCCGCAGATTTTGGTGGGTAACCTCAGGCACCCGAGAGGTACTTCGGTCTTCTCAGAGACGGTGACAGGGAGGTTCTTGTTTACCTAGACTTGCCATTGTTGTTGTTCTAGACTATAATACCAGGCAGGAGGATGAGTATAACGTCATTCTAAACTAGCTTTAGAAGTGTACATATATATGATTCTGCCAGAGGGTTGTTATAGTCAGTAGGAGCAGCGGAAGCATTGTAGGCAAGTAGCTTATATCTATTTATAGACTAAAGCAGGTATAGCAGAAATAGATCATCTATTTTTGATGTGACAGTCATAGGTCTATGACCTCATCAGAATGGGAGATGAACCTGGTAAGAAGGTAGTAGAGAGTGATGTCCAGGTATTGGAATGACATGCACTTGATAGGAAAAGATATTCCTATACTACGATCGGTTGTACTTTGGTTGTCACACAGTTGTTTCTCCACATAGGATATGGATGTAATATCAGGTTTTCTGGTTACTAGATCAATGGTTTTGGATCTAGATTTGGGATTTATCCTAATCTGGGTATTTTGACATTAAATGGACGACTCCTGGCATGGTGGTCTACCTGCAGGTGATGGAGTCAACCTCCCTAAAGGTGTCTTATAGTCTAAAGGGGAGAGGGTTCTACATGATTAGCATATCACTTGCTTAGGCAATTGAGTTAATCATGAAATGTCAAGTACCACACCAGATATTGTTTTTGCACTAGCTGCAATAAACATATATTAATCCAATCCTGGAGAAACATTGGGAAGCAGTTTATTGAACATAAGTGAATGTTCTTGGGAAATGATTACGGCAGCCTCCTTCGGGAGACGGTTATCATTTCAGGTTTCCAAGATGACCTGAATGACAGAGTGACTGTCAGAGTTATAGTTTTTCCCTCTTTTGAGGGACAGTATGTTGGACATGTGGTCCAAGCGGATAATGAGGAAAGGCAAGGCCCAGGATACTGATTAAATTCAGTGGACGATACAGTCTAAGTAGTTTGCTGGATTTGGAGTTCATTTATGAACTGGGTCCCATCAGACATCCAGCCAAATTCTAAGACAAGTACTACTCATTTCGGGAGAAAGTTTTCTCCGCGAAGTTGAGATATAGAGAGATACAGAAAGAAACATTGGAATCCATTCACTTAGGCTATTTCTCGAACGCAATCATTTTCGCAAACAGGCTTTGCGAAACTGATTACTATAGAAGTTGGGTGTTCGATATCACACGGGCTGTGAGTATGCGACATCGCAATAATTGGCCTTAAGTGCAAGTGGGAGATTGTTGGATATAATGCCCTCAAGGCAATTATCATAGTCGCGGACAGATGGTTATGTTGATTGAGGCAGGACCTATACCGATAAAACAGTCTTACTCAAGATGATAGTATTCTATCTGGTTTGTCTTTATCATCATGTACGTGTTGATAGAGCCCTTAGGATTCTTGCTTGACTGGCAGCAGTATGATGGCGATCATATATGTGGGAGCTGGAGTCTATAAGCACATCCTTAAATGTCCCTAGTCGTAGGAGTATTGAGACCGGGCATCGATACTCCAGTGTAGACTAGTGTATACTGATCGAGACCCCGACGAGGGGCGGTGGCCAGGTCTCACAAGCCATTGGTGTTAGTTTGTTCACCTAAGATAGTATACAGGTGCTCATTAGGTTATGAGTACACTGGACGGACTCGCCGGGAACCTGCTAGTTGGTATTATACCTATTGTCAAATAGCAGTTCCCAGGTGACATGTGTACAGGTTAGTCTGTCTACCTGAGATCGCCATTTGTCTCGTGTGAGTTCCCACTATGCTTTGATTACTACCTTACCACGGCTCAAAGGAGTCGTGCAAACAGGTTTTAGTTGGGTACTGTCCCGAGCCACATAGAGGCAGTGATCAGATCGTCGGGGATTCGTCTCTCCCGGTATTGAGGGTTGATGTCGCGTTGTGTACGGATGGCCATCACCATAAATCCGTGGCCACGGTGGACGAGAACTACCGATCTAGGATCGATAGTTTCTCAGGTGGTGATGGGTTTCATACCGACACTAAATATCGCGTTGTTAGGGGTCTGACTTTATCCACCCCCCTAGACTCGATATGCGATACTCTTAGAAGAACAGACCGGGCTATACGGATATTATCACTGACAGGCTCAGTAGGGGTTCCGGATGAGTTTGCTCGTCGGCCTCCCTTTCGCTCAATACCTGGGTAGCCGTTACGTACAGCTAGTGCCGCTGACGTGCTTGTGGTTAAACCCGCTGCCAGCGTATTAACGAGTCTTTAGAATCCCACACAGAGGGTTTTCACGGTTCAGGCGATATGGTGTACATGAGGTATGTTGATACATACAGATGTCCAATTAAATATGTGCACTTGCTGCGCAGACTTTAATCGGACGGTTGATAATACTAGCGGCTTAGGATTAAGCAAGTTTATTAAATCAGGTTTTGATTTAATAATTTATATATGTATTTGTATATACGTATTCTAGTATTATTGTTCACTATTCGTTTTCTCTCTCGGCTATTCGTATTTTGGTACGAATACTGTTGGAGATAGTGCCCTCAGAGTCAATTATTGGATCACAGGCACGTGATTGCAATGATTGAGGGAGGACCTATCCCGGTAGGACAGTCTTACTCGAGATGATAGTATGCTATCTGGTTTATCTTTATCATCGTGTACTGCTTTAGGTGACCTGACATGTCGCTATTACACGTTGATAGAGCCCCTAGGATTCTTGCTTGACTACCAGCAGTACGATGGCGATCATATACGTGGGAGCCGGTAGTCTATAAGCACATCCTTAAAAGGTCCCTAGTCGTAGGAGTTTCGAGACAGGGCATCGATACTCCATTAGTAGACTAGTGTATACAGTCGAGACCCCGACGAGGGGCGGTGGCCGGTCTCACAAGCCAGTGGTGTCAGTTGGTTCACCTAAGATGTATACAGGTGCTCATTGGGTTATGAGTACACCAGACAGGACTCGCCGGGAACCTGCTAGTTGGTCTGCTACCTGACGTCAGATAGCAGTTCCCTGGTAACATGTGTACAGGTTAGTTCATCGACCTGAGATCGTCATTTTTCTCGTGTGAGTTCCCACTGTGCTTTGATTACTACCCTACCACGGCTCAAAGGAGTCGTGCAAACAGGTTTTAGTTGGGTACAGTCCCGAGCCACATGGAGGCAGTGAGCGGATCTGCAGGGGATCGTCTCTCCCGGTATTGGGGGTGAGGTCGCGCTGTCTCTAGGAGAGCCATTACACAAAGCCCTCGGCCGAGGCAGGAGATTTACTGGTAGGTATTCCAGTAGTATCTCAGGGTGTTCTTGTTGGAGATAGTGCCCTCAGAGTCAATTATTGGGTCACAGGCACGTGATTGCAATGATTGAGGGAGGACCTATCCCGGGAAGACAGTCCTACTCGAGATGATAGTACGCTATCTGGTTTACCTTTATCATCGTGTACTGCTTTAGGTGACCTGACATGTCGCTATTGCACGTTGATAGAGCCCCTAGGATTCTTGCTTGACCACCAGCAGTATGAGGGCGATCATATAAGTGGGAGCTGGGGGTCTATAAGCTTTTCCTTAAAAGGTCCCTAGTCGTGGGAGTTTCGAGACTGGGCATCGATACTCCATTAGTAGACTAGTGTATACAGTCGAGACCCCGACGAGGGGCGGTGGCCGGTCTCACAAGCCACTGGTGTCAGTTGGATCACCTAAGATGTATACAGGTGCTCATTGGGTTATGAGTACACCGGACAGGACTCGCCGGGAACATGCTAGTTGGTCATATACCAGACGTCAGATGGCAGTTCCCTGGTGACATGTGTACAGGTTAGTTCATCGACCTGGGGATCGTCATTTGTCTCGTGTGAGTTCCCACTGTACTTTGATTACTACCCTACCACGGCTCAAAGGAGTCGTGCAAACAGGTTTTAGTTGGGTACAGTCCCGAGCCACATGGAGGCAGTGAGCGGATCTTCGGGGGTTTCGTCTCTCCCGGTATTGGGGGTGAGGTCGCGCTGTGTCTAGGAGAGCCATTACACAAAGACCTTGGCCAAGGCAAGGAGATTTACTGGTAGGTATTCCAGTAGTATCTCATGGTGTTCTGGGCTACACTCCGACACGACTTGTACCGCTTTTGGGGGTCTGACTTTTACCAACCCCCTAGGCCCGCCATGCGATGCTCATAGACGAACGGACCGGACTGTACGGATATTGTCACTGACAGGCTCAGTTGGGTGTCGGGGTGAGCTTCCTCATCGACGTCCCTTTTAGTCAATAGCTGGTGGCCCGTCACGTATTGGCTTATACCTCTGACGTGCTAGTGGTTAAATCCACAGCCATAGTATTGACGAGTCTTTAGAGTCCACCACACTTTCAGTTACTCAAGCTTTCGGGCGAAACGCTGTAGAGGCCGTATGGAGATATGGCAGGGTTTGATCAGATACGTGCGGTATTGCACGGATCGTGATCGGACGGTTTTTACTAGCCGGCTTTGGCTTAAGCCGGATCCTAGTATTTGATAGTGTAGTTTTGTCTTTTTGCATTTGTATCCGGACGGAATACAGATGCGGGTGTGTATGCACAGTATCGGGGTTTTCCTGTAATTTATTATGGGACCAGTTTTCTGGGGTTGCCAGTTTGCATTCCGTTCCGGCCGGTTTTCTCTTTTTCCTTCCCGGTCGGACTTTTCGTTGGAGGGTGTTAATTGCAAGTTTGCAATTAATATTTTGTTTGGGGGTTTTCTTGCAAAAGGATTGATTTTAATATCTTCCCTCCATCTCTTGCATTAAATAAGGTAATGTTTGAGTATGGGTTTTATGGTGGGGCCGGCCACTATTTGTGATGGTTGTTTGGGCCGGCCACTGTATGAGCATGGAATGGGACATGGGGAAATGAGGATTAAATTATTAAAAAGGGAAGATCAAAATGCATGTGCTGCTGGAATTGCTTTTGTATGGATATGATGAATTAATATATTTATACTCATTTTGGTTGCTTTGAATATATAGTGAGTGCTGATGGTTTTTTATTGTGGTGTGCTCATCAATCATTATTTTTTCCAGAGAGCAATTCTGGCCGAGCTCTTCTTAAGGACATGCTTATTCTTTTTGCTTGGATGCTCCATTATTCCTTCAAGCATCCATGAAAATTCTTTTGCACAAATTCCTCCATCTTGGCAACCTCATTAACCCCAAAGAGACAACGATTCTACATTATTCTACAGCAAATCTTGGGCGCGTCGGCTAGCCAACTTCACGCCCGAGTTGCCTCGGTATAGAGGTGGGAGCCCGTAAAAGAATCCGGCTACGTGGTGCCCTCCCGGCGAGGAGGCGACCACCGGAGTTTCCGCGGGAGATCGGGACGACGACGAGAAGACCGGAGGACTCGGATCACTCGGTATATCTCTTCCCTATCTTATAGTTAGCTTAGACTTGTTAATGGTTACGATCCGGAGTTTAGTGCGCGGTGGTGCCGGTTTGCAAAGTCCGCAAAATTTAAGTTATTCACTGTTTCCGCATTCCGGCATCGGATTGACGGCCGGGGCGCCGCCGTGCACTTACAGTGGTATCAGAGCCTCGCCATTAACTTCGTCTAGCTTTGTGTAATGTGTTTTACGTTTCCGATCGAACAAAATCCCGAAAACACGTATTTCAGTGCACATCAGTTTCTGTCGATTTTTTTTTAAGTGCAAAAATTTTTATGGTGGTCTCAGAATGATGTGCAGGGAAATCTAATCACACTGTAAAAATTTGGTACCACGATCCCACCATACCGCCGCGGAAGCGCGGCTTATCCCCTGCTTAGGCCGCGCTTCCGCCGCGGAAATAACTGTTCACCCCCCCAAATTTGTGCAGTGTGTTCCTGAATGAGAAATGTGGTTTCTGGAATATTAAAATTGGGCCCAGGTTTTCTGTGGTTGCTACAGTTTTGTTTGGGGGCCCACTTGTTAAGTTTGATCAATCGGAAAATTTTAAACACATTATTTCACAGTATTTACATTATATCTGCGACCGTGAATGTCACTCGATCGGTAAATCCGGTCTAACTGCTATAGCCCGGTTAGACGGATTTGCGAACGTGATTTTCACGTTGATGTTCTATGTCTATGCTGTGATGTTGCGGATCGGTCGTGGGGGATAGCCTGGATGCAATGCTAGTACAGTTGTGGTTGTATTATGTACATTTGATATTGCGGGGCGAGCGTCCGACATGTGGACTGCCGTCACTGCCTGTTTGTATTATTCTTTTGGGGCACGACCTGGTTGCGGTCGATGTACCCGGTGCATGTATATTTTACTTTCTGTACTAGGATTACCCCGTGGTGGGGTGCACGGATGGCCGGGTTCTAGAGGGCAACAAGCCCGCATCTCATGGCATTGGGACGGAGGGGGCTTCACTCTGGGATTGGCGGGCTATTCGCCGCACTCGTAGGGGGTACAGGTTGACCCAAGAGGGGTGCCCAAGTTGCCGGATTCCGTGGAGTGCTGGGTGGTCCATTCACGGAGCTGAAGGGGGCTGCCTCGCTTCAGGTTTTGGCGGGTGACTTGCCGCGCCCGTAGGGGTCTAGGATTTCATTGCACAGGCTATCCACACGACCAGGGGAACGTCGGGTTTCAGTAGTGGCTCTATGAAACCCGGGGATCCCAGATATCTGTATTGTTCTGTGATGCTGTACATTTCTGTGATGTTGCATTTCTTTTCACGCCTTGAGCGAAATATAATATATTGGTATATATATTAGTAGATGTTGTATATGTTTTTCACCCGCGCTAGTCCAGTCCCCGCTCTGCCGTTAGTAAGCTAACCTAACGGGTGATGACGGGACCCAGTGGCGAATGCGGATGGCATATACGTACGTCAGTATATTTTCGTTCTTTGTGGTGTGATCGATTGATGGGACTGCGTTGATTCGGATCAATGCAAGTTAAACAAACCTATTCTGATGTTGTTGGAACACTTTTCAAAAAGCTGTTATTGCAAGGACGTTCACTTTTGTTTTGCATCGTGGTATTCAGTTGGAATATCCTGCTCCTCAGTCGACGAGGCAAGGGCCGAGATCCCTTCACCGGGAGTGACCCCTTGGACAGAAGTTTGCGTCAGGGCATTAACTTCACTATAGCCGATTACTTTTGCTTTGCACCGTGGTATTCAGTTGGAATATCCTGCACCCCATTCTACGGGGAAAGAGCCGAGATCCCTTCACCGGGAGTGACCTCTTTAGTAAAGGTTTTCGTCATTATATTTTCTAAAAAGCTATCCGTTCCTTCAACGATATCAAGTTCATTACGTTAAAGGTTTTCGCCAGAAACCATTCGTAGCCCTCCGTCGTTTCATATGGGTAGTCAATAGTATTCAAGCTGTGTATGTTGGCCAAAGTCAAGGCACAGTGATTGGTAGCTATTGGGGTATTCATATGCAGCATAGATAGATGCGTTGGTTTGGGACAGTCGTACTGCCATTTTGGCCAAAGTCAAGGGTATGTACGGGTGGATTCAAATTAACCTGGAGAATGACGGGTAGAACTTGACATGTGACTTATGATATGTTGGCCAAAGTCAAGGTCATAAGAGCATGGGGCAGAAATCACATCGGGAGTTTCAAAAGTACTGAAACTTGCCAGATATGCGCATACCTTCTGGAGTGTGATACCGTGAGCGGATTCCGTCACATTGTCATGCGATGAGAGTTGGATCCCGATTCCCACTGATGAGTTAGTATACTCCTCGGGTGACCCCGACTAATTCTTCTTTCAGGTTTGGAGGAGAATTTGAGGTACAGTGGGAGGATTCCAGATTAGATAAATTGGTAACCATTCTGATCTAGGTTAGAGTGCACGCTGAGTGTTTCTTTTCTCTCTCTCTCTGGCAGCGACCATTGACCCGACCCTAGATTATGACTCAGTGACCAAGTTGACCGAACCTACTTAACACTGGCTTTTGGATTGTCAGAGTTGCAGACCTCATTGCCACTCCTACTTTTACCCTTTTCTCCAGGACACCCCGTATTACTACGAACGTCCACTTCCATTGGACAAAACCATCGTATGGTTAGATACGAACTCGAAGGAATTCGAGGATGGTTTCCGGTTCTGGAGAAAACGGATAGGATTATTCAGATGTCTTTTCTTTTCACCCTCTCTCAGGCTGCGAGTACTCCTTGGTTTAGGAGTAGTACACCTATTCTGCAAATTGGATAGTCTTCTTCCAAACCATAGGCTGGTGCCAACCGGTAGGGAATGAAGAAAACCAGTTAGCCTAAGCGGTGTACAGAAGGTATTAAGTTCAGACAAAGCAAGGGATTAGTAAGAGGGCAAAGTAAATTGCGACTGCTATTCACGACCAAACCAAGTATTTCATCGCCAATCCTAAATCACCTTTGTATTTCTCCAGGACACTCCGTATCACTACGAAGATCCCATTTTATTGGATAATCCATCGTATGGTTATATACGAACTCGAAAGGAACTTGTTCCAGTTCGGGGATGGATCCTGGTTCAGGAGAAATAGGAATAAAGTACATTCAGGTGTCTTTTATCTTCACCTTCTCTCGCGTTGCGAGTGCTCCTAGGATAAGGACAGTACACCCTTTATGCTTTTTGGATAGTCTTCTTCCAAACCATAGGCTGGTGCCGAACGGTAGGGAAGGAAGAAAACCATTTGGCCTAAAGGGGTGTGCAGAAGGTAATGACTAAAGACATATGAAGGGATTGAGAGAGGTGGCAAAGAATTATACGGTTATAGTTGTGAATATGGATAATGGATGAGGCATTGCTAGGAATACCAGGATACCCCTACGAAACATTTCAATGTTTCAGTCTCACTGTGTACTGTTAAAGGAAAACTGATTTCCCGACTAGATACTTACTCCAGGGTATGTATTTACCAGGTATGATTCTCACATCTGTATGGTTTTACAGATGATGAGTGGGAGTAAGTTGTTGGGAATTTGGTGACTATCCTCATTATATCGGGATTCGTTGCAATCGGTGATATTTGAGGAAATCACCTGGGCTGTTTGCCAGTCGGAAAATATTTGGTTTTGAATATCCGCAGTTATGCACCAATTTCAAATTGATATATCTGTACGTCTATTTTCATAGAGTGAGATATACCTTTTGATATTATGTCGATGACATTTACCTATGTCAGTGGATGGTTAGGTAAGGAGCATTAAACAGCGGTGTAATTCTTCTTAACCATTAGTACAGTTTTCAACCTACGACACACAGTGAAAGAGTTGTTAGACTCGGCGGACTTATACAGAGTATTGTATGTTGTCCAGTGTCCATTAGGACAGAGGGGTTGGTCCTCATACTATATTCTGTTTACTTTTGACTTCTCTAGTTCTTAGACAGGTGTTTCGTAGAAACACAGGGTCGAAGTTTTGAGAAGTTATAGGTATAAGAATAAAGTAGAGAACCAGGTGTTGCAAGTATCGGGATTCTTCAAAGTGATCGAAGATGTAGATACTTGTGTATGGTATTCAGTTGATAGTAATGATTAAGAGAACTTGCTTCTCTTTCGGGTTACTCATAATTGGAAGCATTCCTAAGTTGAGTAACGCTGATCGGCCTTTTTCCATTTAGTTGACATGCACTGGAGATAGCTGCATGATTTGAATCTGGTTCAAATTAAATCAGTGCCTCTGGTTCTATATTGGATATAGAACAGTTCATATCTTAACGTTGTTAAGGTACGGGGAGTTGTCTGGCTTATGATTAAAACCAGACTCTGGATAACTCAAGGCACGTTTCTGTAATGGCTGTTTATGGGTTGACCCAGGCTATGACGAGGGTTGATTTTCTGCCATCTTGACTCGCCACAGTTTTAACAAAAATGGATTTTTTCAGAAAACAGTAGTGGGAGTATGGTAGAACTGGAAGTGATTCCAGAACCGCAAACGATTACTGAAGATTTGATAAGGAACCTAAAGATTCAATCTGATTTGACATTCCATTGGCCACTCCGCAGATAAGGTGGGTAACTTCAGGCACCCGAGAGGTACTCCGGTAGCCTCAAGGACGGTGACAGGGAAGTTCTTGTTTACCCACACTTGCCATTGTTGTTGTTCCAGGCTGCGAGACCCGGCAGGAGGATGAGTATAGCGTCGTTCTAAACTTGCATTAGAAGTGCACGTCTATATGACTCTGCCAGAGGGTTGTCGTAGTCAGTGGGAGCAGCGGAAGCATTGGTGGACATCGGGCTTATGTCTATTTATAGACTAAAGCAGATGTAGCGGAGATAGATCATCTATTTCTGATGTGACAGTCATAGGTTTGACGTCATCAGAATAGGGGATGGATCTGTTGAGAAGGTAGTAGGAAGTGATATTCCTTTACTACGATCGGTTATACTTTGGTCGTCACACAGTGGTTTCTCCACAAGGGACTTGGACATTGTATCAGACATACTGGTTACTAGATCTATAGTTTTAGATCTAGATTTGGGTGGTTTCCCAATCAGGGTACTTTGACAGCATTCTAAGAGTATTTAGAATGGACGACTCCTGGCACGGTAGTGTACCTGCAGGTAATGGAGTCACCCTCTCTAAAGGTGTCTTACAGACTAAAGGGGAGAGGAATACGCATGATTGGCAGATCACTTGCTTAGGCAATTGAGTCAATCATAAGATGTCAAGTACCACACCAGATGTTGTTCTTGCATTACATGCAATAAGTTGATGTTGATCCAATCCTGGAGAAACAGTCGGAAGCAGTTTTAGAACATAAGTGGCTGTTCTAGGGATATGATAACGGCTGCCTCTTTTAGGAGACGGTTATCATTCCAGGCTTCCAAGGTGACCTGGACGACAAGGAGGTTGTCAGAGTTATAGTTTTTCCTTCTGACGAGGGGCAGTATTTTGGACAGCTGATCCAAGGCAATACTGAGGGTGGCATGGCGCAGGATACTGATTAAGTTCAGTTGAAGATACAGTCTAAGAAGTTTGGATTTGGAGTTCATTTATGAGCCACGTCCCATCAGAAATCCAGACATTCTAAGGCAGGTATTGCTCATTTCAGGAGATGGCTTTCTCCGCGAACTTGAGATATAGAGAGACATAGAAAGAAACATCAAGGCGGATCCACTCACTGAGGCTATTCCTCGAACGCAATAGTTTAACAAACGGTTTTTGTGAGACTGACTAGTAGAGGAGTTGGGTGTTCGGTATCACACGGGCTGTGAGTATGCGACATCGCAATAATTAGCCTTGAGTGCAAGTGGGAGATTGTTGGAGATAGTGCCCTCAGAGTCAATTATTGGGTCACAGGCACGTGATTGCAATGATTGAGGGAGGACCTATCCCGGGAAGACAGTCCTACTCGAGATGATAGTACGCTATCTGGTTTACCTTTATCATCGTGTACTGCTTTAGGTGACCTGACATGTCGCTATTGCACGTTGATAGAGCCCCTAGGATTCTTGCTTGACCACCAGCAGTATGAGGGCGATCATATAAGTGGGAGCTGGGGGTCTATAAGCTTTTCCTTAAAAGGTCCCTAGTCGTGGGAGTTTCGAGACTGGGCATCGATACTCCATTAGTAGACTAGTGTATACAGTCGAGACCCCGACGAGGGGCGGTGGCCGGTCTCACAAGCCACTGGTGTCAGTTGGATCACCTAAGATGTATACAGGTGCTCATTGGGTTATGAGTACACCGGACAGGACTCGCCGGGAACATGCTAGTTGGTCATATACCAGACGTCAGATGGCAGTTCCCTGGTGACATGTGTACAGGTTAGTTCATCGACCTGGGGATCGTCATTTGTCTCGTGTGAGTTCCCACTGTACTTTGATTACTACCCTACCACGGCTCAAAGGAGTCGTGCAAACAGGTTTTAGTTGGGTACAGTCCCGAGCCACATGGAGGCAGTGAGCGGATCTTCGGGGGTTTCGTCTCTCCCGGTATTGGGGGTGAGGTCGCGCTGTGTCTAGGAGAGCCATTACACAAAGACCTTGGCCAAGGCAAGGAGATTTACTGGTAGGTATTCCAGTAGTATCTCATGGTGTTCTGGGCTACACTCCGACACGACTTGTACCGCTTTTGGGGGTCTGACTTTTACCAACCCCCTAGGCCCGCCATGCGATGCTCATAGACGAACGGACCGGACTGTACGGATATTGTCACTGACAGGCTCAGTTGGGTGTCGGGGTGAGCTTCCTCATCGACGTCCCTTTTAGTCAATAGCTGGTGGCCCGTCACGTATTGGCTTATACCTCTGACGTGCTAGTGGTTAAATCCACAGCCATAGTATTGACGAGTCTTTAGAGTCCACCACACTTTCAGTTACTCAAGCTTTCGGGCGAAACGCTGTAGAGGCCGTATGGAGATATGGCAGGGTTTGATCAGATACGTGCGGTATTGCACGGATCGTGATCGGACGGTTTTTACTAGCCGGCTTTGGCTTAAGCCGGATCCTAGTATTTGATAGTGTAGTTTTGTCTTTTTGCATTTGTATCCGGACGGAATACAGATGCGGGTGTGTATGCACAGTATCGGGGTTTTCCTGTAATTTATTATGGGACCAGTTTTCTGGGGTTGCCAGTTTGCATTCCGTTCCGGCCGGTTTTCTCTTTTTCCTTCCCGGTCGGACTTTTCGTTGGAGGGTGTTAATTGCAAGTTTGCAATTAATATTTTGTTTGGGGGTTTTCTTGCAAAAGGATTGATTTTAATATCTTCCCTCCATCTCTTGCATTAAATAAGGTAATGTTTGAGTATGGGTTTTATGGTGGGGCCGGCCACTATTTGTGATGGTTGTTTGGGCCGGCCACTGTATGAGCATGGAATGGGACATGGGGAAATGAGGATTAAATTATTAAAAAGGGAAGATCAAAATGCATGTGCTGCTGGAATTGCTTTTGTATGGATATGATGAATTAATATATTTATACTCATTTTGGTTGCTTTGAATATATAGTGAGTGCTGATGGTTTTTTATTGTGGTGTGCTCATCAATCATTATTTTTTCCAGAGAGCAATTCTGGCCGAGCTCTTCTTAAGGACATGCTTATTCTTTTTGCTTGGATGCTCCATTATTCCTTCAAGCATCCATGAAAATTCTTTTGCACAAATTCCTCCATCTGGGCAACCTCATTAACCCCAAAGAGACAACGATTATACATTATTCTACAGCAAATCTTGGGCGCGTCGGCTAGCCAACTTCACGCCCGAGTTGCCTCGGTATAGAGGTGGGAGCCCGTAAAAGAATCCGGCTACGTGGTGCCCTCCCGGCGAGGAGGCGACCACCGGAGTTTCCGCGGGAGATCGGGACGACGACGAGAAGACCGGAGGACTCGGATCACTCGGTATATCTCTTCCCTATCTTATAGTTAGCTTAGACTTGTTAATGGTTACGATCCGGAGTTTAGTGCGCGGTGGTGCCGGTTTGCAAAGTCCGCAAAATTTAAGTTATTCACTGTTTCCGCATTCCGGCATCGGATTGACGGCCGGGGCGCCGCCGTGCACTTACAGTTCTGGGCTACGCTCCGACACGACTTGTACCGCTTTTGGGGGTCTGACTTTTACCAACCCCCTAGGCCCGCCATGCGATACTCATAGAAGAACGGACCGGACTGTACGGATATTGTCACTGACAGGTTCAGTAGAGTGTCAGGATGAGTTCGCTCATCGACGTCCCTTTTGGTCAATAGCTGGTGGCCCGTCACGTATTGGCTTATACCTCTGACGTGCTAGTGGTTAAATCCATAACCATAGTATTGACGAGTCTTTAGAGTCCACCACACTTACAGTTACTCAAGCTTTCGGGCGAAACGCTGTAGAGGCCGTATGGAGATATGGCAGGGTTCGATCAGATACGTGCGGTATTGCACGGATCAGGATCGGACGGATACTACTAGCCGGCTTTGGTTTGAGCCGGATCCTAGTATAGTACAGTGTAGATTTTGTCTCATTGCATTTGTATCCGGTCGGAATACAAATGCGGGTGTGTATGCACAGTATCGGGGTTTTCCTGTAATTTATTACGGGACCAGTTTTCTGGAGTTGCCAGTTTGCATTCCGTTCCGGCCGGTTTTCCTTTGTTCTTTCCCGGCCGGACTTTTCCGATGGAGGGGGTTATTTGCAAGTTTGCAAATAACAATTGTGGAGGGAGTTTCTTGCAAATGTTTTGATTATGATGGCATCTTTTCTTTTCAACCATCATTTGATTCTCTTTACATCACTAAAAGGTGATTAGAGTTTGATGTGAGTTAGTTATGATGATGTTTGGATATGGTCACCTCTTACCTTTTACTACACTCACCTTCCTCTTGCATTTGGTATTCCTTCCTCCACCATTCTCATTTGGAGATGGTTGAACACATTTTTGAGAGAAGATAAGAAGAGAGTTTCATTCTTGAGAGTGTGGCATTCTTGATCTCATTTCATGCTAGAAAAATGCAAGCACCATTTTTCTTATCTTGATTCCTCCATCATCTTCAAAGGCAACAAACCCCAAATGAGACATAGCCTCTACACTACACATTCTACAGCAAATCTTGGACGCGTCGGCCAGCCAACTTCGCGCCCGAGTTGCCTCGGTATTGAGGTGGGAGCCCGTAAAAGATGCAGGCGATGTGGTGCCCCCTTCGGCGAGGAGGCGGCGATATGGAGACAGGACTTTCCGCGGGAGATCGGGACGATGACGAGAAGACCGGAGGACTCGGATCACTCGGTACATCACTCACCCTTTCTCTTGTTAGCTAGTATCGGTTAATGGTTTACGATCCGGGTTTTATTGTCCGCGGTAGCGCCAGTTTCCAAGTAAGGAAATTTTTTGATTCCGCATTTTGGCCTCGGTAAGACGGCCGGGGCGCTGCCGTGGCGCAACATGGTATCAGAGCCACGCCATTAACCTTGCCTAGCTTGTTCTAATGCGTTTTACTTATCCGATCGACCAAAATTCCAAAATCCGCGTTTTGCATGCATCAGTTTTCTGTCGTTTTTTTCCGGGCTCGAAAAATTTTTCAGGTTGTATAAAACTGATGTACATGAAATTCTAAGCGAACTGCAAAAATTTGGTAAGCTGATCACTCCAGATGAGCGCGGAACCGCGGCAATGACCCCTATTTTGCCGCGGTTCCGCCGCAGGGTATTCGCTTCAGTTTGCCAATTTTTTGTAGTGGGCTTTTGGGCTTTAGATAGGGGTTTTGGAATATTAAAATTGGGCCCAGATTTTCTGTGAGTGCTACAGTATTACTTGGGGGCCCACTTGTTAATTTTTGGTCGATTGGATATTTTAAACACATTATTTCACAGTATTTACATTATATCTGCGACCGTGAATGTCACTTGATCGGTAAATCCTGTCTAACTGCTATAGCCCGGTTAGACGGATTTGCGAACGTGACTTTCACGTTGATGTTCTGTGCTTATGCTGTGATGTTGCGGATCGGTCGTGGGGGATAGCCTGGATGCAATGTTAGTACAGTTTTGTTTTATATGTACATTTGATATTGCGGAGCGAGCGTCCGACATGTGGAATGCCGTCACTGCCCATTTGTATTATTCTTTTGGGGCACGACCTGGTTGCGGTCGATGTACCCGTTGTATGTATATTTTACTTTCTGTACTAGGATTACCCCGCGGAGGGGTGCACGGATAGCCGGGTTCTAGAGGGCAACGGGCCCGCATCTCATGGCATTGAGATGGAGAGGGCTTCACTCTAGGATTGGCGGGCTATTCGCCGCACTCGTAGGGGGTACAGGTTGACCTAGGAGGGGTGCCCAAGTTACCGGATTCCGTGAAGTGCTGGGTGGTCCATTCACGGTGCTGAAGGGGGCTGCCTCGCTTCAGGTTTTGGCGGGTGACTTGCCGCACCCGTAGGGGTCTAGGTTTTCATTGCATAGGCTATCCAACCGACCAGGGGAACGTCGGGTTTCAGCAGCGGCTCTGTGAAACCCGGGGCTTCCAGATATCTGTATTGTTCTGTGATGCTGTACATTTCTGTGATGTTGCATTTTATCACGCCTTGAGCGAATATAATATATTGGTATATATATTAGTAGATGTTGTATATGTTTTGCATCCGCGCTAGTCCAGTCCCCGCTCTGTCGTTAGTTAAGTAACCAAACGGGTGATGACGGGACCCAGTGGCGAATGCGGATGGCATATACGTACATCATTATTTTCGTTCTTTGTGGTGTGATTAATTGATGGGACTGCGTTGATTCAGATCAATGCAAGCTAAACAAACCTATTCTGATGTTGTTGGAACATTTTTTCAAAAAAAAGCTGTTATTGCAAGGACGTTCACTTTTGTTTTGCATCGTGGTATTCATTTGGAATATCCTGCTCCTTAGTCGACGAAGCAAGGGCCGAGATCCCTTCACCGGGAGTGACCCCTTGGACAGAAGTTTGCGTCAGGGCATTAACTTCACTATAGCCGATTACTTTTGCTTTGCATCGTGGTATTCAGTTGGAATATCCTGCACCTCATTCTACGGGGAAAGAGCCTAGATCCCTTCACCGGGAGTGACCTCTTTAGCAAAGGTTTTCGTCACTATATTTTTTATAAAAGGCTATGCAGTTCCTTCAGCGATATCAAGTTCATTACGTTAAAGGTTTTTTCGGCAAAAACCAGTCGTAGCCCTCCGTCATTTCAGATTAGTATTACTTAGTATTCGTGCTGCGTATGTCGTGCTTAGCCGAGGCGTAGTGTTCGGTAGCTATGTAGTGCTTTTCTGTTGCATGGATATGAGATTGGTTAGGACATTCGTGCGGTCATTTTGGCTCAGTCAAGGATTCGTGCGGGTGGGTCTAATGCAATCAAGATAATGACGGGTTGAACTTGACTAGGATCCTTTGATATGTTGGTTCAGTCAAGGTCACTTGGGTCCTAGGGGTAAAAATCCACATCGGGAGTTTCAAAAGAACTGAAACTTGCCAGGCATGCGCATACCTTCTTGAGTGTGGTGACGTGAGTGGATTCCGTCACGTTATCATGCGATGATAGTTGGGTCCCGATTCCCACTGATGAGTAGGTTTACTCCTCGGGTGATCCCGACTAATTCTTCTTTCAGGTTTGGAGAAGAATTTGACGGTACAGTGGGAGGTTTCCTGATTAGATAAAGTGATAACCATTCTGATCTAGGTTAGAGTGCACGCTGAGTGTTTCTTTTCTCTCTCTCTCTTTGGCAGCGACCATTGACCCGACCCTAAGACTATGACTCAGTAACCAAGTTGACCGAACCTTCTTAACAGTGGCTTTTGGATTGTCAGAGTTGCAGACCTCATTGCCACTCCTACTTTTACGCTTTTCTCCAGGACACCCCGTATTACTACGAACGTCCACTTCCATTGGACAAAACCATCGTATGGTTATATACGAACTCGAAGGACTTCGAGGATGGTTTCTGGTTCTGGAGAAAAACGAATAGGATTATTCAGTTGTCTTTTCCTTTTACCTTCTCTCAGGTTGCGAGTACTCCTTGGTTTAGGAGATAGTACACCTATTACGCAAATTGGATAGTCTTCTTCCAAACCTTAGGCTGGTGCCGACCGGTAGGGAATGAAGAAAACCAATTAGCAAAACGATGGTGTGCAGAAGGTATTAAGTTAAGACAAAGCAAGGGATTAGTAAGAGGGCAAAGTAAATTGCGACTGCTATTCACGACCGAACCAAGTATTTCTTCGCCAATCCTAAATCACCTTTGTATTTCTCCAGGACACTCCGTATCACTATGAAGATCCACGGTTTATTTGGATACTCCATCGTATGGTTATATACGAACTCGAAAGGAACTTGTTCCAGTTCGGGGATGGATTCTGGTTCAGGAGAAAAAGGAATAAGATTTATTCGGTTGTCTTTTATCTTCACCTTCTCTCGCTTTGCGAGTGCTCCTAGGATTAGGACAGTACACCTTTTATGCTTATTGGATAGTCTTCTTCCAAACCATAGGCTGGTACCGAACAGTAGGGAAGGAAGAAAACCATTTGGCCTAAAGGGTGTGCAGACGTTAATGACTAAAGACATATAAAGGGATTTGGACAAATGGCAAAGAGATATACGGTTGCAGTTATGAATCTGGATAATGGAAGAGGCATTACTAAGAATACCGGAATACCCCACCGAAACATTTCAATGTTTCAGTTTCACTATGCAATGTTAAAAGAAAACTGATTTCCCGATTAGATACTTACTCCAGGGTATGTATTTACCAGATATGATTCTCACATCTGTATGGTTTTACAGATGCTGAGTGGGAGTAAGTTATTGGGAATAGGGTGATCATCCTCATTATATCGGGATTCGTTGTAATCGGTGATATTTGAGGAGATCATCTGGGCTGTTTGCCGGTCGAAAAATATTTGGTTTTGAATATCCGCTGTTGTGCACCAATTTCAAATTGATATATCTGTACGTCTATTTTCATAGAGTGAGATATACTTTTTGATATTATGTCGATGACATTTACCTATATCAGTGGATGGTTAGGTAAGGAGCATTAAACAGCGGTGTAATTCTTCTTAACCATAAGTACAGTTTTCAACCTACGACGCACAGTGAAAGAGTTGTTAGACTCAGCGGACTTTTACAGAGTATTGTATGTTGTCCAGTGTCCATTAGGACAGAGGGGTTGGTCCTCATACTATATTATGTTTACTTTTAACTTCTCTAGTTCTTAGGCATGTGTTTCGTAGGAACACAGGGTCTAAGTTTTGAGGAGTTATAGGTATTTGAATAGAGTAGAGAACCAGGTATTGCAAGTATCGGGATTCTTCAAAGTGATCGAAGATGTAGATACTTGTATATGGTATTCAGTTGATAGTAATGATTAAGAGAACTAGCTTCTCTTTCAGGTTACTCATAATTGGAAGCATTCCTAAGTTGAGTAACGCTGATCGGCCTCCTTCCATTTAGTTGACATGCACTGGAGACAGCTGCATGATTTGAATCTGGTTAAATTAAATCAGTGCCTCTGTTTCTATATTGGATATAGAACAGTTCATATCTTGACATTGTTAAGGTACGGGGAGTTGTCCAACTTATGCTTAAAACCAGACTCCGGATAACTCAAGGCGCGTTTCTGTAATGGTTGTTTGTGGGTTGACCCAGGCTATGACGGGGGTTGACTTTCTACCATCTGGAAGATCAATAGTGATATTGTTCTTAACTCGCCACATTTTTAAAAGAAATGGATTTTTCAGAAAACAGTAGTGGGAGTATGGTAGAACTGGAAGCGATTCCAGAACCGCAAACGATTACTAAAGATTTCATAAGAACCTATAGATTCAATCTGGCTTGACATTCCATTAGCCACTCCGCAGATATGGTGGGTAACCTCAGGCACTCGAGAGGTACTTCGGTATGCTCAAGGACGGTGGCAGGGAGGTTCTTGTTTACCCAGACTTACCATTGCTGTTGTTCCAGACTGTGAGACCCGGCAGGAGGATGAGTATAGCGTCGTTCTAAACTAGCTTTAGAAGTGCACGTCTATATGACTCTGGCAGAGGGTTGTCGTAGTCAGTGGGAGCAGCGGAAGCATTGGTGGTCATCAGGCTTATGTCTATTTATAGACTAAAGCAGTTACAGCGGAGATAGATCATCTATTTCTGATGTGACAGTCATAGGTTTGACTTCATCAGAATAGGGGATGGATCTGTTAAGAAGGTAGCAGGGTGTGATGTCATGGTATTTGGATGACATACACAGAGTAGGAAATGATATTCCTATACTACGATCGGTTATACTTTGGTTGTCACACAGTAGTTTCTCCACACAGGACTTGGATATTATATCAGACATTCTGGTTACTGGATCTATGGTTTTAGATCTAGATTTGGGTGGTTTCCTAATCTGGGTACCTTGACAGCATTCTATGAGTATTTAGAATGGACGACTCCTGGCACGGTTGTGTACCTGCAGGTGATGGAGTCACCCTCTCTAAAGGTGTCTTACAGACTAAAGGGGAGAGGGATACGCATGATTGACAGATCACTTGCTTAGGAAATTGAGTCAATCATGAGATGTCAAGTACCACACCAGATGTTGTTCTTGCAGTAGATGCAATAAGTTGATATTGATCCAATCCTGGAGAAACAATCGGAAGCAGTTTTAGGACATAAGTGCGTGTTCTAGGGTTTTGATAATGGCAGCCTTCTTTAGGAGACGGTTATCATTCCAGGCTTCCCAGGTGACATGGACGACAGGGTGGTCGTCAGAGTCATGATTTTCCCTCTGATGAGGGGCAGTATTTTGGACAGGTGGTCCAGGTGGATACTGAGGGAAAGGCATGGCGCAGGATACTGATTAAGTTCAGTTGATGATACAGTCTAAGAAGTTTGGATTTGGAGTTCATTTATGAGCTAGGTCCCATCAGACATCCAGACGTTCCAAGACAGGTATTGCTCATTTCGGGAGATGGCTTTCTCCGCGAACTTGAGATATAGAGAGACATAGAAAGAAACTTCACTGCGGATCCACTCACTGAGGCTATTCCTCGAACGCAATAGTTTCGCAAACGGGCTTTGTGAGACTGACTAGTAGAGGAGTTGGGTGTTCGGTATCACACGGGCTGTGAGTATGCGACATCGCAATAATTAGCCTTGAGTGCAAGTGGGAGATTGTTGGAGATAGTGCCCTCAGAGTCAATTATTGGATCACAGGCACGTGATTGCAATGATTGAGGGAGGACCTATCTCGGTAGGACAGTCTTACTCGAGATGATAGTATGCTATCTGGTTTATCTTTATCATCGTGTACTGCTTTAGGTGACCTGACATGTCGCTATTACACGTTGATAGAGCCCCTTGGATTCTTGCTTGACTACCAGCAGTATGATGGCGATCATATACGTGGGAGCCGGTAGTCTATAAGCACATCCTTAAAAGGTCCCTAGTCGTAGGAGTTTCGAGACAGGGCATCGATACTCCATTAGTAGACTAGTGTATACAGTAGAGACCCCGACGAGGGGCGGTGGCCGGTCTCACAAGCCACTGGTGTCAGTTGGTTCACCTAAGATGTATACAGGTGCTCATTGGGTTATGAGTACACCGGACAGGACTCGCCGGTAACCTGCTAGTTGGTCTTATACCTGACGTCAGATAGCAGTTCCCTGGTGACATGTGTACAGGTTAGTTCATCGATCTGAGATCGTCATTTGTCTCGTGTGAGTTCCCACTGTGCTTTGATTACTACCCTACCATGCACAGCTCAAAGGAGTCGTGCAAACAGGTTTTAGTTGGGTACAGTCCCGAGCCACATGGAGGCAGTGAGCGGATCTGCAGGGGTTCGTCTCTCCCGGTATTGGGGGTGAGGTCGCGCTGTGTCTAGGAGAGCCATTACACAAAGCCCTCGGCCGAGGCAGGAGATTTACTGGTAGGTATTCCAGTAGTATCTCAGGGTGTTCTGGGCTACGCTCCAACACGACTTGTACCTCTTTTGGGGGTCTGACTTTTACCAACCCCCTTGGCCCGCATGGCGATACTCATAGACGAACGGACCGGACTGTACGGATATTGTCACTGACAGGCTCAGTAGGGTGTCAGGATGAGTTCGCTCATCGACGTCCCTTTTGGTCAATAGCTGGTGGCCCGTCACGTATTGGCTTATACCTCTGACGTGCTAGTGGTTAAATCCACAACCATAGTATTGACGAGTCTTTAGAGTCCACCACACTTACAGTTACTCAAGCTTTCGGGCGAAACGCTGTAGATGCTGTATGGAGATATGGCAGGGTTCGATCAGATACGTGCGGTATTGCACGGATCAGGATCGGACGGATACTACTAGCCGGCTTTTGTTTGAGCCGGATCCTAGTATAGTACAGTGTAGATTTTGTCTCATTGCATTTGTATCCGGTCGGAATACAAATGCGGGTGTGTATGCACAGTATCGGGGTTTTCCTGTAATTTATTACGGGACCAGTTTTCTGGAGTTGCCAGTTTGCATTCCGTTCCGGCCGGTTTTCCTTTGTTCTTTCCCGGCCAGACTTTTCCGATGGAGGGGGTTATTTGCAAGTTTGCAAATAACAATTGTGGAGGGAGTTTCTTGCAAATGTTTTGATTATGATGGCATCTTTTCTTTTCAACCATCATTTGATTCTCTTTACATCACTAAAAGGTGATTAGAGTTTGATGTGAGTTAGTTATGATGATGTTTGGATATGGTCACCTCTTACCTTTTACTACACTCACCTTCCTCTTGCATTTGGTATTCCTTCCTCCACCATTCTCATTTGGAGATGGTTGAACACATTTTTGAGAGAAGATAAGAAGATAGTTTCATTCTTGAGAGTGTGGCATTCTTGATCTCATTTCACGCTAGAAAAATGCAAGCACCATTTTTCTTATCTTGATTCCTCCATCATCTTCAAAGGCAACAAACCCCAAATGAGACATAGCCTCTACACTACACATTCTACAGCAAATCTTGGACGCGTCGGCCAGCCAACTTCGCGCCCGAGTTGCCTCGGTATTGAGGTGGGAGCCCGTAAAAGATGCAGTCGATGTGGTGCCCCCTTCGGCGAGGAGACGACGATATGGAGACAGGACTTTCCGCGGGAGATCGGGACGATGACGAGAAGACCGGAGGACTCGGATCACTCGGTACATCTCTCACCCTTTCTCTTGTTAGCTAGTATCGGTTAATGGTTTACGATCCGGGTTTTACTGTCCGCGGTAGCGCCAGTTTCCAAGTAAGGAAATTTTTTGATTCCGCATTTTGGCCTCGGTAAGACGGCCGGGGCGCTGCCGTGGCGCAACAAATACACGAATATGTATTTCGGTACATGTACCGGGAAGTATTCCGTATTTTATACGGAATAGCTTCTAGAAGCTTTGCCACCTCATTATTTGATTTTCCATTTATGGAAATTCATTTTGTTTAATAATGAGGTGGAGGTTGAAAAATGTGACAAGGAATGGGCATGAGTCAAAGCATGGTTTAAAGTATGGTTGTGATTTGTTTATTGTTTTGATTAAAAAAAAGAAATGAAAAATTTTGTGGGAATGAGAAGGGGGCCACTTCATTGAAAGGATGAGGATTTCATTTTGGTGACATTATGCTTGCTATACTCCCACTCTCTCATTCACACAAAAGCCTTCACCATTTTGGTTCATGCCAAGACTTCATCACCTCATTCTTCTTCTATGGTTGCTCCATTGAGCACAAGAAAAGAGAGAAAATGGTAGCGACACTTTCATACACCCCCACTCTCCATAGCTAGCGAATTTGGAGCGTCGGTTACCTCGTTTGTCGAGGTTGGAGCTTACGCCGTTTCTCTCGGGTGGATCATCGGAGATGGAAGAAGAACGGCAACCAAACATCATCGAAGGATCGCTAGGAGCTTGGAATGAAGACCGAAGGACTTGGATCATCTCGGTATAACCTTCCTAACTCTTAGTCAATTTGCTAGTTTTGGGTTTAAGGTAGATCCGGGATTCGGGTAGCGGTAGCGCCGGTTTAGAAATTTTTCGTTCCGCATTTTGGCCGCGTTTTGACGGCCGGGGCGCTGCCGGAACCTTTCACCCCGCACTTTCGCACGGACCTAATTAAAGTAAACCTCATCTTCCCAGAGGCATAACCCCGTTGACACCTCTCTAGACACCTACTTGATCGGCTAATTGTAATGTGTAAAATTCTCCCAGGAGTAACTCTTACTTGCAGCGGGTATCGGGATCCAACTATCTCATAAGAGGTATGCAATCACATTGCAAATTTCAACACTAGAAATTCCCAATAATATTTTACCCCTAGCGTCCTATGACCTTGACGCAGGCCAACAAACCATAGTCCGCTAGTCAAGTTCAACCCGTACATTTCCCGATTGAATTAAACCAACCCGCACGACCCTTGACGCAGGCCAACAAAGTCGCACGACTACCCTAATCCAATCGCATTGTATGCAGCAGATAAGCACCAGTTAGCTACCGCACACTACGCCTTGACGCAGGCTAACAAACGTAGCACGAATACTAAATACTACTTATCTGAAATGACGGAGGGCTACGACAGGTTTTTAAGAAAACCCTTTGCGTAATGAACTTGATATCGTTGTAGAATCGAGTAATTTTGAATGGAATGTTTTTTAGGCCTTTTCTAGTTTTGCCAAAGAGGTCACTCCCGGTGAAGGGATCTCGGCTCTTTCCTCATCGAATAAGGTGCAGGATATTTCACAAACATCACTATGCAAAGCAAAAACTATAAAAACAATCAAAAGACAAACCGAGTTTGTAGCATCTGCTAGTTTCGCTAAAGAGGTCACTCCCGGTGAAGGGATCTCGGCTCTTTCCTTATCGAATAAGGTGCTGGATATTCTACAAGGAATACCACTATGCAAAGCAAGAACTAGAGCTACCTGTTTTTGAGACAAGTTTCTACAACATCTTTAGGTTTCTTTTAGTTTCATTAATCTCATTAATGAAGTCCCATTTTGTTATGCTTCACAAGCATCACATTTGAAACGAAATCTTCAATATAACATATATCTCATATATATAATATAAAGATTATCTCAGGCAGTAATATGATCTCATCACAGAACATTGCAGCAGAAGAACTTATATGAAATATTGGATATTCTGGGATGTCTGTGTTTTATGCGAGCCTGTATAAAACGCGGATTCCACGGCCGCGATGAATAGCCAAACCCACATCCCTAGACCCCTACGGGAGAGACAAGCAACACTGCCAATTCTAGGGTTAGGAGACCCGGTCTCTACTGCTCGATATGGTCTCCCACTGGACCCTAGAACCCGGTTACTTGTACTCCCTTCCTTAGGTCTACCTAATGCGAAAAAGTAAATAATATACAATGGTGACATCATCCTCATCCCGGAAGTGCCCCAATAAAAGAATATTACATACAATGAATTTTACATGAATGAAAATGAAAAACTCTCATCTCACATAAAACCCCCGGCTATTCAAAACACGACGAGCCAATATAACATATCACAGCAACACATAATATCACATATCATCAACGTAAGTAAATATGCGTATCCCAATTGTCGTTGATGTATAGCAACGAAACCGGCGATACACCACATATTACACTTACGGTCGCAAAAAAGAAAGTGTAAAACTACAACAGTTGGAATCCGCAACCTCCTTAGACATCTCATGCCTAACAAAATGAATTCCTTAGACATCGCATGCCTAACATTTATAAACACCGCATTTTAGTCTCAATATCGAAAACTCTTTTCAATATCAAGTCGGGCAATTCAAAAAGATTCCCGACATCCTGATCGAATGCTCGTCGCAAACTTTAGTAGACGGCCGCACCCCAGATGCCGTCGACGAAGTGCACTAAGGCGGAACACCGCTGCCGCGAGCACCCGAACGGATGCTTTTGGCGACGGGGTTCTCCTACAGTCCACTTGGTCTGGGCTATGGGGCATGGCTATCTATTAAGTTTACCCGGCGAGTATCCTCGTACGCTACGTGACTGCGATGGACTTTTGATCACATCAAAATCCCGTGGCAACCGATCAAATGAGACTAAACTGCTAGATTTATAACATTCAAATTAGTTATCTCATAACTACTTGTGGATTCCAAATATTGTATCACATTTCAGATAAATAGACAATGTTAAACTTTCCAATCGAATAAACAAACACTCAAGATTTCCTAAATAGCTCAACACTTGAGCGGAGTTCAAAAATTATCCATCACAAGCCACAGTACCAATGGTCCAGCCGTAGAAGGGTCAAACCAACGCCTCACATGTAGCAACGCCGTACTGCCCAAAACCCTAAGGTTTTAGAGGCGGTTCAGACGGTCACATAATCGAGTAAAGATTTGTGTTCTTCTAGAGGGTCCACTGCGTCACTTGCACGACTTAGAACGTTCTTTAACTAAGGAAAAATCCAACACTTGGAAATTTTCCGGCAGGGGAAAAAGTGAGTTATTGATATCCGTTCGAACCTTTTAACACGTTTTAAATTACCCGGAAAAACTTAAACGAAGTTAAACTTTCCGATCGAAGCAACGAATACAAAAGATCTCCAGAAAACTCAACACTAGAGTAACATTAAAAATTCCAAGAAGCAAGTAGAAATGCCTACGGATGTTACTGTAGAAAAAGTAAACCCTAATTCTCCTTTTTGGCCGCGGAACCGCCACGCAAGGCAGGGTATTGCCGCGGTTCCGCGGCGCTTTAACGGTATTATGGCTCATTTTTTTACAGCAATCCTTAGAATCCCCTGCTTAATTTTCTGAGTATTTTTAATACAGAAAAAATCAACATTTTTAAAAATTTCCAGAGAGGGGTGTAAAATGGGGTCTCCGGGTTCGATCGGACTTTAAACTTCGTCTAGACTTCGCCAAAGCTCTAGCTTGGCTCTGATACCACTGTAAGGTTACTAGGCACAGTCACAAGGGTCTAGAAGGCATCAACCATGCCCGATTTAAATTTTAGACGTGCCGAACAACCCTAACCAAGATCTTAGACTAGAGATTAGGCGAAACAAAGTAAGTAAACAACTTTACTTCTAAGAGTTAGGGATTACAACCTTTGTAGTCCGTTCCTTCACTTTTAAAGCTCCGTGTTGAGGTCCCTTCGCTGCGATCATCGAGTACCCGGACTCAAGAGAGGCTCCATGAAGAGAATGATGCAAGCTTGCTTCCGATCTTCAATAACAATGATATTCTACCTTGAAGAAACTCAAACCTAAGCTCTTGCTTTGCTAATCAAGTATTAGCAAAGAAAACACCCTAATCTAAGCGGATAGAATAGATGAGGATGATGAAGTAGGAATTTAGCTCTCATTTGTTTTCGATTTCTCACTCATTATCATCACTTTGCAAAATCCTAGAAAACTTTTTATCAAAAAGGAAGAAGAAGAAGAAGAAGAAGAAGCAAATCTCTTTGTGATGAATAATGAATCAAGTGTAAGGTTAGAAATGCAACCATGGGTTAAGTAAAAAGACTTAACCCATGTAGAGGTTTGACTATGGTAAAAGGGTTGGGTTGGGTTAAAGAAATATCTTTGCAAAATATCACAAAATATCAAGGTCAAGGTCAAAGCTTCAAGAAGCTTCTTGAAAGATTCATGAAAGTTTAACCCTAATCCAAACCCTAACCATATTTAAACTCCACAAAACATGCTGAATTTATAACCACAACTTGTTATAATATTATATATCACATATACAATATTTATAGTAACAAAATAAAATAATACAATTAACATATATCACATATATATCAATGTATTACCCGAGTGAGAAAAAGAATCTTTTAGTGAGCTTATATTAGTTAACGTAATTTAATATATCAAATACATAATTATACATTAAATTATCGAATCAACACTTGATCCGATAATCCTTCTATATCACAAATAACTGACTAATATAATCTGTATTAGTTCATCGAATCAACACTTGATCCGATGACCCGGCTATATCATATATACCCGGCCGATATCTCATATCGCGAGAATCTGATACGGTATCGCATACACGTATTATTCTCAGTCCCGCACATATCATATATGTGCTCCTACTCCGTTTTGCCTGAACCAGGAAAGCTCTGTGTAGGACTGTAAAGAATCGTCAATACGCCGGCAGTAGGTGATAATCATATTAAACACCCACAAGCTGCAAGCGGTCAGCTAAACATAACAGCCACCCAGGTATTGAGCAATCAGAAGTTCAACAAGCAAACCTGTACATTCTCCCGTGAATCCAACCAGTAACACTCCCGTACAGTCCGGTCTCTTCGTCTGATATGTCGCATATCTCGCCTAGGGGTGGCAAACGTCAGACCCCAGTAGCTTGATAAGTCGTGTCGATATGAGGTCCATAACAGTTCGAGAAACTACTGATAACACTTACCAGTAAATCTCAGCAACCCTGACCAGGGATTTCCAGTTATAGCCAATCGAACACAGCGCAACATCAACTCCCTATACCGGGAGAGACGAAACCCCTCCTATCGCTCATTGCCTCCATGTGATTCGGGACTGTACCCAAAAGCAACCTTTTTGCATGCCCTCTTGGACGTGGTATGATGGAAATCAAAGCACAGTGGGAATCACACAAGACTATATGACGATCTCGGGTCTACAGACTAACCTGTACCAGTGTCACCAGTGAACTGCCATCTGACGTGAGGTATAATACCATCTGGGAGTTCTCGGTGAGTCCGTCCAGTGTACCCAGTCTCCACTGAGCACTCGTATACCTTCTCTGATGTCAAACACCAATAGATATGAGATCATCCATCGCCCATCATATGGGTCAAGAAGCGCATACGCTAGTCTACTCTGGAGTATCGCTGCCCTGTCTCGGTACTCCCACGACTAGGAACACTTGAAGGATGTACTTGGCGACTACACTGTCCCCACTAGTATGATCTGAATCTTAGTCCTGGTAGTCAAGTACTCATCCTAAGGGCTTTATCAACATGTGACATAGAGACAATCAGTGTACATGTTAAGATAAAGAGTAACCAGATAGCATACTATCATGTAGAGCAAGAAAGTCCTCCCTATATATGTCCAAGCATCCACTACAATATACAACGTATGTACAGTAATGGCCTCTAGGGCATACATATAACTAACAATACAACATCATATCATTCACTTTATTAAGTAAAGAAGGATATAATTTTGTATTGTTGGATAATATTTTGAACATTTCCTATATCAAGAGTTTATCGGTTCAGGCATGTTATCTAAAAGTATATACATTCTAAATCAAACCACAGTTCTTAACGTACAAAATACACACAAGAGGAAGAGTTCAGAAATGAATGAATCCTTCTTGAGGTATTGTACACTAGGTCATATCAATACGACCCGACTAGCTAAGTTACATTAAGATGCATATTTAAATCAGTTTGAATTTACATCTTGTGAAACTTGCCAGTCATGTCAGAAAGATAAGATGACCATAGCTCTGTTTACTGGAAACAGAGAAAGAGTTAGTGAACTCTTGGGATTGATACATGATGATGTATGTAGGTCCCCTGTCTACACATGCCAGGACCGGTTCTTTGTACTTCATTACATTCACTAATAATCTCTCATGATTCAGACATATGTTCCTGTTGAAACATAAGTCTGAACCTTTTGAGAAATTCAAAGAATATAAGTCAGAAGTAGAGAACCAAAACGGGTATAAATATTATGTCCTATGATGTGATCACGGAGGAGAATACTTGAGCACGGAATTCCTGGACTATTCTAAAGGAGAATGAGATTCTCTCTCAGCATTACTCCTCTGTATACACCACTGCACGTTGGTATATCGGGGCGGAGCAATCGCACCCTATGTGATATGGTGTGCTCTATGATGAGTACTACTGAGTTTCCTATTTCCTTTTGGGGGTTAGGCACTTGAGAAACTGCATACCTATTGAATAGGGTTCCAACCAAATCAGGAGCCTACCACTCCATATGAGATATGGTATGGGAAGAGCCCATCTCTTAAGAAAGTTAAGATTTGGGGTTCTCCGGCCTATGTCTAAAAG
Source organism: Agapanthus africanus (assembly GCA_030015575.1). Lineage (NCBI taxonomy): Eukaryota > Viridiplantae > Streptophyta > Magnoliopsida > Asparagales > Amaryllidaceae > Agapanthus > Agapanthus africanus. Next base: position 378,880,797 of record JASDDO010000012.1, read on the forward strand.
CAAAATCCGGACAAGCTCGAGACAAGGTCAGTTCTGTGGAAGTTTGTTGGACATCCCAAGCATTCGCAAGGGAATATCTTCTACCACACTGAGGAGCAAAAGGTGTTTTGTTTCTCAGCATGCCACCTTTGGGAAAGGGAATTTCTTGTGAAGAAATTAGTGGTCATGAGGTAGAACTGGAAAGAGTTCCAGCTATACAAACTGCAGCCGATGATTTGGTAGAACCGAAGGATTCAATAGTTCCCGACGAACCTCAGCCTCTCTGCTGATCTGGTAGAGTTCCTCATCCACCTGAGAGATACTTCGGTTTTCTCTATGACATTGGGAGCGAGGATGGCATCATAAGATGATGACCCAACTAGTTTCGAGCAGGCCATCAAGAGTGGGGACTCTGTAAGAATGGCTGGATGCTAAGCGATCTGTGATGGAATCCATATACACCAACAAAGTATGTACTTTGGTTGCTTTATCTGAAGGGTTAAATCCCCATCAAGAGCAAGTATATCTTGAGAAGATTACTTGGTGTACATGGAAAAGTTGAGACTTTCAAAGCTAAGACTTGTTGCAAAAAGTTCTCGTCATCAACCAGACGCGGATAATGATGAAACCTTTTCTAGTCTCTATGCTTAAGTCCATCCGGATCCTACTTGCCACTGCTACATACCATAACTACGATATCTAGTGGTTGGGTGTCATGACTGCTTTGCTCAATAGTGATTTAGAAGAGATCGTCTATAAGTACACAGCCAGAGGGCTTCGTAGACAGTGGGAGCAGCGGAAACGTCTGCAAGTTGCTTTATGGGTTAAAGCAGGCATCGCGGAGTTAGAACGTCTGTTTTGATGTGGTAGTCAAAGAGTTTGACTTCATCAAAATGATAGATGAACCTTGTATATACAAAAAGATAGTAGGGAGTATGGTGGCGATCCTCGTATTGTACGTTGATGACATACTCTTGATAGGAAAGGAGTTTCTAATTCTACGCTTGGTCAATCTCCTCTTATCACAAGGATTCTCCATATAGGATCAAGGTGATACCTCTAAGTCCTGGGTTTTGGATCTATGAGATAGATCTAAGTAGATGTTAGAATTCTCACTAGGTGTAGTGAGATGGTATCAATAGATCCTGGGGAGAATCACTGGATAGCTTCCAGAGTGGTTAGGTCGACTTAATGTTAGTCACAGGCATTATCTTTACCCTCAGTGGAGGGATGGTATGTTGGAAGAGTTCCAAGCTAGATACCGTGGCAAACTAGACGATAAGGCTGGATACATCACTACCAAGGATACTACCAAAGAGGCAGTTTGGATGTATAAAAGTTCATGAGATGAACTTCGTTCCTACCATTGTGTGACAATGGAATTGTTGCTAAGGCCTAGGAACTCCCGTCCAATCAGAGATCCAGACATATTCTTAGGCAGTATCACCTGATCATGGAGATGGTTGATCTCCAGGGAGATCGAGGTTAGGAGAGTAGACACAGAGGAGAACAGGGCGGATCCACTAACAAAGGCTTATTCCCAGGAGAGACTTTTATGGGATGGTTGAGTATAAGATATTTCAACCACTACTGATTGTTCGGTATGTTAGTTATATGTATGCCCTAGAGGCCATTACTGTACATACGATGTATATTGTAGTGGATGCTTGGACATATATAGGGAGAACTTTCTTGCTCGACATGATAGTACGCTATCTGGTTGCTCTTTATCTTAACATGTACTCTGATTGTCTCTATGTTACATGTTGATAAAGCCCTTAGGATATGTACTCGACTACTGGGACTATGATGAGATCATACTAGTGGGGCCACGGTAGTCGACGAGTACATCCTATAACTGTTCCTAGCCGGGGGTGTATCGAGACAGGGCATCGATGCACCAGAGTAGACTAACATATACGCATCTTGACTCATATGATGGGCGATGGATGGTCCCATATCCATCGGAGTTTGACATCAAGGTTGGTGTACGGGTGCTCAGTGGAGACTGGGTACACTGGACGGACTCGCCGAGAACTCCCAGATGGTATTATACCTCACGTCAGATGGCAGTTCTCCGGTGACACTGGTACAGAGTAGTCTGTTGACCCGAGATCGTCATAGAGACTTGTGTGATTCCTACTGTGCTTTGATTTCCATCATACCACGTCCAAGAGGGCGTGCAAAAAGGTGGCTTTTGGGTACAGTCCCGAATCACATGGAGGCAATGAGCGATAGGAGGGGATTCGTCTCTCCCGGTATAGGGAGTTGATGTTGTGCTGTGTTCGATTGGCTATAACCGGAAATCCCTGGCCAGGGTTGCTGAGATTTACTGGTAAGATTTATCAGTAGTTTCTCGAACTGTTATAGACCTCAAATCGACACGACTTATCAAGCTACTGGGGTCTGACGTTTACCACCCCTAGGCGAGATATGCGACATATCAGACGACGAGACCGGACTGTACGGGAGTGTTACTGTTTGGATTCACAGGAGAATATGCAGGCTTGCTTGTTGATCTTCTGAGCGCTCAATACCTGGGTGGCTGTTACGTTTAGCTGACTGCTTGCAGCTTGTGGGTGTTTGATATGATCACCACCTACTGCCGGCGTATTGACGATTCTTTAGAGTCCTACACAGAGGTTTCTTGGCTCAGGAAAAACGGAGTAGGAGCACATATGTGATATGTGCGGGACCGAGAATAATGCGATATGTGATACCGTATTCTATTCTCGCGATATTTGATATCAGCCGGGTCATCGGATCAAGTGTTGATTCGATGAATCGGTAAATGAGATATTAGTCGGTTATATGCGATATAGCCGGATTGTCGGATCAAGTGTTGATTCGATAATTTAATGTATAATAATATATATGATATATTAAATTACATTAACTAATATTAGCTCACTAAAAGATTCTTTTTCTCACTCGGGTAATACATTGATATATATGCGATATATGTTAATTGTATTATTTTATTTGGTTACAATAAATATTATATATGTGATATATAATATTGTAACATGATATGATAACTAATGCAACATGTTTAGTAGAGATTAAACAAGGTTAGGGTTTGATTAGGGTTAAGCTTTTCTAGATGTTTCTAGAAGCTTTCTTTTTGTTTTGTGCAAAGATATTTGTTTAGATATTTTTGCATGATATTTCCTTAACCCAACCACACCCCTTAACCCTAGTTCAATCTCTACAAAGGTTACTTGACCATGGTTGCATCATTCATCATAATTATCCTTTCATTATTCATCAGAAAAGGATTAATCGCTATTCTTCTTCCTTTTCTTTTAAAAAGCTTTCTTGCTTTTTATTTGTGATAAAAAATGAGTGAGAATAAGAAAACAAATGAGAGCAAAAATCCTACTTCATCATCCTCATCTACCCTTGCCCTTTAGATGAGGGTGTTCACTTCATTTAGTAAGTGTTAGCTTGTGTTAATGAAACATCAAGGTAGATCATCTATGTTATCGAAGATCGGAAGCAAGACTGCATATTTCTCTTCGTGGAGCCTCTGGAGAGTCCGAAACACGTTGATCGCAGCTAAGGGACCTCAACACGGAGCTTAAGAAGTGAAGGACCGGATCTACAAAGGTTGTAATCCCTCTCACTTAGTGTTAAAGAGTTTAACATGCTTGTTTTCGCCTAATCTCTAGTTTAAAGATCCTGCTTTGGGTTGTTCGGCACGGCTAAATTTTTAATAGGGCATGGTTGATGCCTCGTAGACCCTTGTATGCATGCCCAGCAAACCTACAGTGGTATCAGAGCCAATCTAGAGCTTTAGGCGAAGTCTGAGCGAAGTTTAAAGTCCGATCGAACCGGGAAACCCGGATGTTTACCCCTCTCTGGATAATTTTCAAAACGTTGATTTTTTATGAATTAAAAATGCTCAGAAAAACAAGCAGGAAAAAATAAGAATTACTGTGAAGTACGGTCCACTAAGTCAATTATTTGACCGCGGAACCGCGGCCAAACCAAGGGTTTGGCGGCGGTTCCGCGGCCAAAATTGTGACTTAGTCCTTGGAAATTCATATATTTATTCTTAGGTCATTTCTTGTCATTTTTTCTGAGAATTTTTTAATTTCACTCAAGTGTTGAGTTTTCTAGGGTTGTATTGGGGACTCGTTGATTCGATCGGATAATTTAACTTTGTTTAGTTTGTCCGGGTAATTTTTAGAAACTGTTAAAAAGTTCAAACGGATATCAATAACTCACTTTTTCCCATGTCGGAAAATTTTTCAAAAGTTGGATTTTTTTCTCGAGTTTAAGAACGTTCTAAGTCGTGCAAGTAACGCGGTCGACCTTCTAGAAGACAACGAACCTTAACTCGATTATGTGACCGCCTTGAACTGCCTTTAAACCTTAGGGTTTGGGGCAGTACGGCGTTCCACATGTGAGGCGTTGGCTTGACCCTTCTACGGCTGGACCATTGGTACTGTGGCATGTGATGGATGTTTTTAAACTGATTTCAAGTGTTGAGATAAATTGGGGAAATCTTGGGTGTTTGATTATTCGATCGGAAAGTTTAACATTGTCTATTTATCTGGAATGTGATACAATATTTGGAATCCACAGGTAGTTATAAGATAACTAAACTGAATGTTGTAAATCTAGCTGTTCAGTCTCAAATTGATCGGTTGCCACGGAATTTTAATGTGATCAAAAGTCCGTCGCAATCACGTAGTGTACGCGGATACTCGCCGGATAAACTAAACAGACAGCCACGCCCCATAGCCCCGACCAAGTGACTGTAGGAGAACCCCGTTGCCAAAAGCATTCGTTCGGGTGCTCGCGGCAGCGGTGTTCCGCCTTAGTGCACTTCGTCGACGGCATCCGGGGGTGCGGCCGTCTACTAAAGTTTGCGATGAGCATTTGATCAGGAGTTCGGAAATCTTGTTGAATTGCCCGACTTGATATTGAAAAGAGTTTTCGATAATGAGACTAAAATGCGGGGTTTATAATTGTTAGGCATGCAATGTCTAAGGAATTAATTTGGTTAGGCATGCGATGTCTAACAAGGTTGCGGATTCCAACTGTTGTAGTTTTACACTTTCTTTTCTGTGACCGTAAGCGTAGTATGTGGTGTATCGCCGGCTTCGTTGCTATACATCAACAACAATCGGGATACGCATACTTGCTTACGTTGATGATATGAGATATTATGTGTTGCTGTGATATGTTATATTGGATCGTCGCGTTTTGAATTGCCGGGGGTTTTATGTGAGATGAGAGTTTTTCTTTTTCATTCATGTAAAATTCATTTGTATGTAATATTCTTTAATTGGGGCACTTCCGGGCTGAGGATGATATCACCATTGTATATTATTTACTTTTCCACATTAGGTAGACCCAAGGCGGGGAGCACAAGTAACCAGGTTCTAGGTTCCAGTGGGAGACCATCTCGAGGAGTCGAGACCGGGTCTCCTAACCCTAGAATTGGCAGTGTTGCTTGTCGCTCTCGTAGGGGTCTAGGGATGTGGGGTTGGCTATTCATCGCGACCGTGGAATCCGTGTTTTATACAGGCTCGTATTAAAACACGGACATCATAGTATATCCAATATTTCATATATGTTTCTTCTGCTGCAATGTTCTGTGATGAGATCATATTACTGCCTGAGACGAATGTTTATATTATATATATGAGATATATGTTATATTGCAGATTTTGTTTCAAATGTGATGCTTGTGAAGCATAATAAAATGGGACTTCATTAATGAGATTAATGAAATAAAAGAAACCTAAAGATGTTGTAGAAACTTGTTTAAAAACTGGAAGCTCTAGTTCTTGCTTTGCATAGCGGTGTTCCTTGTAGAACATCCAGCACCTTATTCGATAAGGAAAGAGCCGAGATCCCTTCACCGGGAGTGACCTCTTTAGTGAAACTAGCAGATGCTACAAACTCGATTTATCTTTTGATTGTTTCTATAGATTTTGCTATGCACAGCGGTATATATGATATACACTGCACCTTATTCGATGAGGAAAGGGCCGACGATCCCTTCACCGGGTGTGACCCCTTTAGCAAAACTAGAAAAGCCTCAAAAACACTCCATTTAAAATCACTCGATTCTACAACGATATCAAGTTCATTACGCAAAGGGTTTTCTTAAAAACCTATCGTAGCCCTCCGTCATTTCAGATAAGGATTGTTAAGTATTCGTGCTGCGGTTGTTGGCCTTTGTCAAGGCGTAGTGTGCGGTAGCTGAATAGTACTTATCTGCTTCTGCATATGATGCAGATTGGATTAGGGTAGTCGTGCGACCTTGTTGGCCTTTGTCAAGGGCCGTGCGGGTGGGTTTACTTCAATCAGGAAATGACGAGTTGAACTTGACTAGCAGCCTATGGTTTGTTGGCCTTTGTCAAGGTCATAAGAGGCTTGGGGCAAAATATTATTGGGAATTTCAAGTGTTGAAATTTGCAATGAGATTGCATACCTTCTATGAGATAGTTAGATCCCGATACCCGCTGCGAGTAAGAGTTACTCTTGGGAGAGTTTTACACATTACAATTAGCCGATCAAGTAGGTGTCTAGAAATGTGTTAACAGGGTTATGCCCCTGGGAAAATGAGGTTTACTTTAATTAGGTTTGTGCGAAAGCACGGGGAACCTCCCTCAATGTACCGACACTGGCCTGGCTGAAAGATTGGCGAACTTGTAGCGTGTAATTAATCCCGGCTAGTCTTTCCTTTTAGGGTTTGAAGGAAGATTTGATTAAAACAGTGGGAGACATCCTGATTAGATATATTAGATAACCAATCTAATCTTGCAAGAGCATACGCTGAGTGTTTTCTTCTCTCTCTCTCTCCAGGTAGCGACCATATCACGCCTTAATCAAGATAATAATACAGATGTATTGACCGAACCAGCTTGTTATACTGAGCTGGGGAACGTTGGTCCCGCTCTAACTTATAATTGTTATAAGACAGAGCAGGAAATTGGGAATACCAGATTTCTCGTGCCGCCCAAACGAAGAAAGTCCATGTTGATGCATCATCTTCAGGTGTGTTCATTACAGAGAACTGTTTCTCAGTATCCTTTACGTCCTGGGTATGAGATACCGGATCAGGATCCCGCATATGTAATTAGTTACATGGGCTACAGATAGGTAGCGAACTGAGAACGGGTGATAAGTTTCATAAGACAGAAAACGGTGCAAGTGTTGCAGCCAAGTCTGTTGGTCACTATCACCCTGTATTACCAGAATACATTGATTCTGAACGAATGTTATTAGATACCGAACCTGATATACAACATCATATCAGTCTCTTTATTAGTAAATAAAGGATATAATTTTGTATTGTTGGATAATGTTTTGAACATTTCCTATATCAACAGTTGATCGGTTCAGGCACGTTATCTAAAAGCATTGACGTTCTAAATCAAACTATAGTTCTTAGTATACAGAATACACACAAGAGGAAGAGTTCAGAAATGAACAAACCCTTCTTGAGGCATTGTAGACTGGGTCATATCAATGCGACCCGACTAGCTGAAGTTACATATAGATGCATATTTAAATTAGTTTGAATTTACATCTTGTGAAACTTGCCGGTCATGTCACAGAGATATGATGACCAGAGCTCTGTTTATTGGAAATAGAGAAAGAGTTAGTGAACTCTTGGGATTGATACATACTGATGTATGAAGGTCCCCTGTCTACACATGCCAAGACCGGTTCTTTGCACTTCATTACATTCTCTGATGATCTCTTAAGATTCAGACATATGTTCCAGTTGAAACACAAGTCCGAAGCTTTTGAGATATTCACAGAATATAAGTTAGAAGTAGAGAACCCAAAACGGGTATAAGTATTATGTCCTTTGATGAGATCAAGGAGGAGAATACTTGAGCATGGAATTCCTGGACTATTCTAAAGGAGAATGAGATTCTCTCTCAGCATTACTCCTCCGTATACACCACATCACGTCGGTGTATCGGGGAGGAGCAATCACACCCTATTTGATATAGTGTGCTCTATGATGAGTACTACTTAGTTTCCTATTTCCTTTTGGGAGTTATGCACTTGAGAAGCTGCATACCTATTGAATAGGGTTCAAATCAAATCAGTTGCCTACCACTTCATATGTGATATGGAATGGGAAGAGCCCATATCTTAAGTATGTTAAGATTTGGGGTTGTCCGGACTATGTCGAACAGAAAAATCCGGACAAGCTCAAGGCAAGGACTGTTATGTAGAACTGGAAAGGTTCCAGCTATACAAACTGCAGCTGATGATTTGGTAGAACCAAAGGATTCAAAAGTAACCAACGAACCTCAGCCTCTCCGCCGATCTAGTAGGGTTCTTCACTCACCAGAGAGATACTTCGGTTTCTCTATGACAGTAGGAGCGAGGATTGCATCATGAGATGATGACCCAACTAGTTTCGAGCAGGCCATCAGGAGTGAGACTCTGTAAGAATGGCTGGATGCTTATCGATCTGAGATGGAATCCGTATACACCAACAAAGTATGGACTTTGGTTGCTTTATCTGAAGGGTTAAATCCCCATCAGGAGCGAGTATATCTTGAGAAGATTACTTGGTGTACATGGAAAAGTTGAGACTTTCAAAGCTATGCTTAAGTGCATCCAGATCCTACTTGCCACTGCTACATACCATGACTACGATATCTGATGGTTGGGTGTCATGACTGCTTTTCTAAATGATGTTTTAGAAGAGAGGGTTTATAATTACACAGCCAGAGGGCGTCGTAGACAGTGTGAGCAGCGGAAACGTGTGCAAGATGTTTTATGTGATAAAACAGGCATCGCGGAGTTGGAACATCTGTTTTGATGTGGTGGTCAAAGAGTTTGATTTCATCAAAATGGTAGATGAACCTTGTATATACAAAAAGGTAGTAGAGAGTATGGTGGTGATCCTCGTAGAGTACGTGGATGACATACTCTTGATACGGAAGGAGTTTCCTAAGCTACGCTCGGTCAATCTCCGCTTATCACAAAGATTCTCCATATAGGATCAAAGTGATACCTCCTAAATCCTGGGTTTTGGATCTATGAAATAGATCTAATTGGATATTAGGATACTCACTAGTTGTAGTGAGATGGTATCAATCGATCCGGGGGAGAATCACTGGAAAGGTTCCAGGGTGATAAGGACGACTGAATGTCAGTCGCAGGCATTGTCTTTACCCTCAGTGGAGGGACAGTATGTTGGAAGAGTTCTAAGCTAGATACCATGACTTACTAGAAGATTAAAGGAAAGATACATCGTTACCAAGGATGCTACCAAAGAGGCAGTCTGGATATATATAGGTTCATGAGATGAACTTCGTTCCTACCATTGTGTGACAATGGAGTTGTGGCTTATGCCAAGGAACCCCCGTCCCATCAGAAATCCAGATATAATTCTTGGGCAGTATCACCTGATCATAGAGATGAATGATCTCCAGGGAGATCGAGGTTAGGAGAGTAGAAACAGAGGACGACAGCGCGGATCCACTCACAAAGGCCTTTTTCCCAGTAGAGACTTTTATGGGATAGTTGAGTATGAGATACTTTAACCACAGCTAATTGTTGGGTATGCGATACCACAACAGATGGCCCTAGTGCCAATGGGAGATTGTTAGTTATATGTATGCCCTAGAGGCCATTACTGTACATACGATGTATATTGTAGTGGATGCTTGGACATATATAGGGAGGACTTTCTTGCTCGACCTGATAGTACGCTATCTGGTTGCTCTTTATCTTAACATGTACTCTGATTGTCTCTATGTTACATGTTGATAAAGCCCTTAGGATATGTACTCGACTACTGGGACTATGATGAGATCATACTAGTGGGGCCACGGTAGTCGACGAGTACATCCTATAACTGTTCCTAGTCGAGGGTGTATCGAGACAGGGCATCGATGCACCAGAGTAGACTAGCGTATACGCATCTTGACCCATATGATGGGCGATGGATGATCCCATATCCATCGGTGTTTGACGTCAAGGATAGTGTACGGGTGCACAGTGGAGACTGGGTACACTGGACGGACTCGCCGAGAACTCCCAGATGGTATTATACCTCACGTCAGATGGCAGTTCTCCGGTGACACTGGTACAGAGTAGCCTGTTGAACCGAGATCGTCATAGAGTCTTGTGTGATTCCCACTGTGCTTTGATTTCCATCATACCACGTCCAAGAGGGCATGCAAAAAGGTGGCTTTTGGGTACAGTCCCGAATCACATGGAGGCAATGAGCGATATGAGGGGATTCGTCTCTCCCGGTATAAGGAGTTGATGTTGTGCTGTGTTCGATTAGCTATAACCGGAAATCCCTGGCCAGGGTTGCTGAGATTTACTGGTAAGTGTTATCAGTAGTTTCTCGAACTGTTATAGACCTCAAATCGACACGACTTATCAAGCTACTGGGGTCTGACGTTTACTACCCCAAGGCGAGATATGCAACATATCAGACGACGAGACCGGACTGTACGGGAGTGTTACTGTTTGGATTCACAGGAGAATGTGCAGGCTTGCTTGTTGATCTTTTGAGCGCTCAATACCTGGGTGGCTGTTACGTTTAGCTGACCGCTTGCAGCTTGTGGGTGTTTGATATGATCATCACCTACTGCCGGCGTATTGACGATTCTTTAGAGTCCTACACAGAGGTTTCTTGGCTCAGGCAAAAAGGAGTAGGAGCACATGTGTGATATGTGTGGGACCGAAGATAATGCGATATGTGATACCGTATTCTATTCTCGCGATATTTGATATCAGCCGGGTCATCCGATCAAGTGTTGATTCGATTAATCAGTAAATGAGACATTAGTCGGTTACATGCGATATAGCCGGATTATCGGATCAAGTGTTGATTCGATAATTTAATATATAATAATATATATAATATATTAAATTACATTAACTAATATTAGCTCACTAAAAGATTCTTTTTCTCACTCGGGTAATACATTGATATATATGTGATATATGTTAATTGTATTATTTTATTTGGTTACAATAAATATTATATATGTGATATATAATATTGTAACATGATATGATAACTAATGCAACTTGTTTAGTAGAGATTAAACAAGGTTAGGATTTGATTAGGGTTAAGCTTTTCTAGATGTTTCTAGAAGCTTTCTTTTTGTTTTGTGCAAAAATATTTGTTTAGATATTTTTGCATGATATTTCCTTAACCCAACCACACCCCTTAACCCTAGTTCAATCTCTACAAAGGTTACTTGACCATGGTTGCATCATTCATCATAATTATCCTTTCATTATTCATCAGAAAAGGATTGATCACTATTCTTCTTCTTCTTCCTTTTCTTTTAAAAAGCTTTCTTGCTTTTTATTTGTGATGAAAAATGAGTGAGAATAAGAAAACAAATGAGAGCAAAAATCCTACTTCATCATCCTCATCTACCCTTGCCCTTTAGATGAGGGTGTTCACTTTATTTAGTGAGTGTTAGCTTGTGTTAATGAAACTTCAAGGTAGATCATCTATGTTATCGAAGATCGGAAGCAAGACTGCATCTTTCTCTTCATGGAGCCTCTCGAGAGTCCGGAACACGATGATCGCAGCGAAGGGACCTCAACACGGAGCTTAAGAAGTGAAGGACCGGATCTACAAAGGTTGTAATCCCTCTCACTTAGTGTTAAAGAGTTTAACATGCTTTTTTTCGCCTAATCTCTAGTTTAAAGATCCGGCTTTGGGTTGTTCGGCACGGCTAAATTTTTAATCGGGCATGGTTGAAGCCTCGTAGACCCTTGTATGCGTGCCCAGCAACCCTACACGGTATTGGATACTACAATAGATAGTCCTAGTGCAAGTGGGAAATTGCTAGTTATATGTGTACCCTAGAGGCCATTACTGTATATATGATGTATATTGTAGTGGATGCTTGGAAATATACATGGATGACTTTCTTGCTCGATATGATAGTATGCTATATATTGCTCTTTATCTTAACATATACACTGATTGTCTCTATGTTACATGTTGATAATGCCCTTAGGATGAGTACTTAACTACCAGGACTATGATGTAGATCATACTAGTGGGGACAGAGTAGTCGTTAAGTTCATCATTCAAATGTTCCTAGTCGTGGGTGTATCGAGACAGGGCATCAATATACCAGAGTAGACTAGCATATAGTTTCTCGACCCATGTAGATGGGTGATGGATGATCCCATATCCATTGGTGTTTGACATCAGAGACAGTATACGGGTGCTCAGTGGAGACTGGGTACACTGAACGGACTCGCCGAAAACTCCTAGATGGTATTATACCTAACGTCAGATGGCAGTTCTCTGGTGACACTGGTACAGGTTAGTGTGTAGACCCGAGATCGTCATAGAGTCTTGTGTAATTCCTGCTGTGCTTTGCTTTCCACCTTACCACGTTTAAGAGAGCGTGCAAAACGGTGGCTTTTGGGTACAGTCCCAAATCACATGGACGCAATGATCGATAGGAGGGGTTTCGTCTCTCCCGGTATTGGGGGTTGATGTTGCGCAGTGCTCGATTGGCTATAACAGGAAGTCCCTGGCCAGGGCTGCTGAAGTGATATACTTCTAAGTGTTATCAGAAGTTTCTCGACCCGTTATGAGACTCACATCGGCACGACTTATCGAGTTACTGGGGTCTGACGTTTACCACCCCTAGATGAGATATGTGACATATCAGACGAAGTGACCGGACTGTACGGTAGTGTTACCGACTGGATTCGCAGGAGCATGAGCAGGCTTGCTTGTTGATCTTCTGATCGCTCAATACCCGGGTGGCCATTGCGTTTAGCAGACCGCTTGCGGCTCGTGGGTGTTTGATATGATCATCACCTACAGCCGGCGTATTGACGAGTCTTTAGAGTCCTACACAGGGGTTTCCTAGCTCAGGCGTAATGGATTAGGAGCACATATGTGATATGTGAGGGACCGAGATTGATACGTTATGAGATACCATATTCTATTCTCACGAATTGTGACATTGGTCGGGTATATGCGATATAGCCGGGTTATCAGATCAAGTGTTGATTCGATAAGTTGTTACACATGATATTAGTCTGTTATATGTGATATAGCTGGATTATTAAATCAAGAGTTGATTTGATAATCTAATGTATAATTATATATTAGATATATTACATTACATTAACTAGTATTAGCTCACTTATGATTTCTTTTCTCACTTGATGTGCACATTGTATATATGTGATATGTATATTTGTGTACATGTATTGTGTCATGCTTGATGATACATGCAAGATGGGTGTATGAGACTTAAACCATGCTAGGGTTAAGTTTGGGTTTTATTTATTTCTTAAGTTATAACAAAAAAGAGAAGACTTGGTCAATGTTGTCAAGCTTGGATGAAACTTGTAGAAACATTGACAAAGTCCACTCTTTTATCATTCCTTAGGATATTAGTTAACCCAACCCTTAACCTTAGCTTTTGGTTTATTCTCTACATGAGTTAGCCATAAGGGCTTAACTCACCCATGGTTGCAATAATTCATTTGGATAACTCATATGATGAGTTCTTTCTTCTTCTTCTTCCTCTCAAAACTTTCTAGCTTCAATGGAGGTATGAGAAAAAATTTGAGAAAATCAAATCTAAAGTGAGCTTACTTCCTACTTCATCATCCTCCACTACTTGCCATTTAGTATAAGGTGTTTGCTTCACTAATTTCATAATTAGTGAAGAGATAGCTTGTGTTAGTGTCTCCTCGACATAGATCATCTTCAGCATCGAAGTCTTCGAAGCAAGCATATTCGTTTCTTCATGGGAGCCTCTCTAGAGTCCGAAGTTCACGATCGCGGTGAAAGTGACTACTACACGGAGTTATTGAAGTGAAAGACTGTTGGGTTACCCTTGCACCTAGTTTAGGGTTTGGTAGCATCACTCATGCCATTTTATATCTTAGAGAGGTGCAAAGCTAACTAACCATGAATCTTAATAGAATTTCTAAGGTAACAAAATTTGTATCACATACAAAGAAGTAAAGAGATAAGGATTACAACCTTTGTAGTCTGTTCCTTCGCTTCATAAGCTCCGTGTTAAAGTCTCTTCGCTGCGATCAACATGAACTCCGACTCTCGAGTGGCTCCATGAGGTAAATGAGACACCACGCTTGTAGTCTTCATGATCTAAGATGATCTACCTTGAAGAATCTCTAACCTAAGCTTACATTTCACTAAACAACTTATTAGAGAAGTGAACACCCTAATCTAAGTGGCTAGAATAGATGAGGATGATGATGTAGGAATTATGCTCTCTTCTGTTTTCAATTTCTCACACTAATTAATCACAAATCAAAAAGCAAGTGAAGGTTTTTCAAGAGCTTGAAGAAGAAGAAGAAGCAAAAGCTTTTGTGATGAATAATGAATTATTGTTGCGGTTACAAATCCAACCATGTGTTAAGAATGATAGATTTAACCCTTGTAGAGAATAAACTAGAGGTTAAGGTTTGGGTTGGGTTAATAAATATCAACACAAAATATCAAGCTAGATGACAAAAGTCAAAGCTTCATGAAACCTTCATCCAAAAGCTAACCCTAATCCAAACGCTAACTTGTTTAAACTCCACAAAACATGTTGCATTTGTAACCCTAACTTATTACAATATTATATATCACATATATAATATATTTTGCAACAAAATAAAATAATACAATTAACATATATCGCATATATATTAATGTATTATGTCGTGAGAAAAAGAATCTTTAAGTTAGCTTATATTAGTTAATGTAATGTAATATATCAAATATATAACTATACATTAAATTATCGAATCAACACTTGATCCGATAATCCGGCTATTTCACAAATAACCGACTAATATAATCTGTATTAGTTCATCGAATCAACACTTGATCCGATGACCCGGCTATATCACATATACCTGGCCGATATCACATATCGTGAGAATCTAATACGGTATAACATACACGTAATGTTCTCGGTCCCGCACATATCACATATGTGCTCCTACTCCGTTTTGCCTGAGCCAGGAAACCTCTGTGTAGAACTCTAAAGAATCGTAAATACGCCGGTAGTAGGTGATGATCATATCAAACACCCACAAGATGCAACCGGTCAGCTACCCAGGTATTGAGTGATCAGAAGATCAACAATCAAGCATGTACATTCTCCTGTGAATCCAATCAGTAACACTCCCGTACAGTCTGGTCTCTTCGTCTGATATGTCGCATATCCAGTCTAGGGGTGGTAAACGTCAGACCCCAGTAACCAATAAGTCGTGTCGATGTGAGGCTCTAAGTCGAGAAACTACTGATAACACTTACCAGTAGCACTCCATATCAGCCCTGGCCAGGGACTTCCAGTAATAGCCAATCGAACACAACACAACATCAACTCCCTATATCGGAAGAGACGAAACCCCTCCTATCACTCATTGCCTCCATGTGATTCGGGACTGTACCCAAAAGCCACCGTATTGCATGCCTTCTTGGACGTGGTAAGGTGGAAATCAAAGCACGGTGGGAATCACACAAGACTCTGTGACGATCTCGGGTCTACAGACTAACCTGTACCAGTGTCACCGGAGAACTGCTATCTGACGATAGGTATAATACCATCTAGGAGTTCTCGACGAGTCCGTTCAGTGTACCCAGTCTCCATAAAGCACCCGTACACCATCTTTGATGTCAAACACCGATGGATATGGATCATCCATCGCCCATCATATGGGTCAAGATGCGTATACGCTAGTCTACTCTGGTGTATCGATGCCCTGTCTCGATACACCCTCGACTAGGAACAGTTATAGGATGTACTCGTTGACTACCCTGGCCCCACTGGTATGATCTCATCATAATCCCAGTAGTCAAGTACATATCCTAAAGGCTTTATCAACATGTGAGAGTAAGACAGTATACCAATACAAGACAACATGTTAAGACAAAGTGAAACCAAATAGCATATTATCAAGTCGAGCAAGAAATTCCTCTCTATATATATCCAAGCATCCACTATAGTATACATCATATGTACAACAATGGCCTCTAGGGCATATATATAACTAACAATCTTCCACTTGCACTAAGGCCAGCTGTTGTAGTATCTCATACCCAACATCACGAAGAGTCTATCAAATTGTATCTAGGGAATGGCCTTCGTGAGTGGATCCGCAGTGTTGTCCTTCATGTCAACTCTCCCGACTTCAATCTCCCGGCGATCAATTATCTCCCGGATCAGGTGATACCGCCTCAGAATATGTCTGGACTTCTGATGGGACCTGGGTTCCTTGGCCAAAGCCACAGCTCTATTGTTATCATAATAGAAAGGTATTGGATGCTCAATGGATGGAACCACACCAAGTTCAGTGATGAACTTCTTCATCCAGACAGCCTCTTTGGCAGCATCGTTGGCAGCGATGTATTCAGCCTCCATCGTCGAGTCTGCAACGGTTTCCTGTTTGGAACTCTTCCAACACACCGCCCCTCCATTGAGGGTAAAGACAAATCCCGAGTGCGACTTAGAGTTGCCCTTATCACTTTGGAAGCTTGAATCGGTAAAGGACTCCACTTGGAGTTCACCGTTACCATACACCAAGAACATCTCTTTAGTCCTTCTCAAGTAATTGAGAATGTTCTTCACAGCTGTCCAGTAACTCTCTCTAGGATCTAATTGATACCTACTCACTACACTTAGTGAGTATACTACATCGGGTCTGGTACATAGCATCGCATACATGATAGAGCCTACTGCCGAAGCATAGGGTATCCTTTGCATGTGAGCTCTTTCCAAATCAGTCTTGGGAGACATCTCTTTGGAGAGAGTGAGTCCAGAGATCGTGGTTGATTCCCACGCTTGAATTCTTCCATGCTAAACCTTTTTAGTATGGTGTCAATGTACCTGGATTGGGACAATCCCAGTATCCGTTTAGATCTATTTCTCTAGATCTTAATTCCCAAAATGCAGAAGGCATCACCTAAATCTTTCATTGAGAATCTATGTGATAAGATGAGCTTGACCGAGTGCAGCATACGAACATCATTTCCTGTCAAGAGTATGTCATCCACGTACAATACGAGAAAGACAACCTTAGTCTCTGCAACCTTCTTGTATATACAAGGTTCATCTACGTTTTTGATGAAGTCAAACTCTTTGAGTACAACATCAAAACAGATGTTCCAACTCCATGATGCTTGCTTTAATCCGTAGATGGATTTAAGCAGCTTGCACACCTTTCCACTGCTCCCACTCTCTACAAAGCCCTCTGGCTGAGTCATGTACATGCACTCTTCTAAATCACCATTTAGAAAGGTGGTCTTAACATCCATCTGCCAGATTTCATAGTCATGGTATGCAGCAATGGCAAGTAGAAACCGGATGGACTTAAGCATAGCCACTGGAGAAAAGGTTTCGTCATAATCCACACCTGGTCGTTGACGAAAACCCTTTGTAACAAGTCTAGCTTTGAAAGTCTCAACGTTTCCATCTACACCAAGTTTCTTCTTAAAGATCCTTTGCTCCCAATGGGTTTTACCCCTTCACGAGCAACTTCCAAAGTCCATACTTTGTTGGTCTACATGGATTCCATCTCAGATCGCATTGCATCCAGCCACTTCACAGAGTCCCCACTCGTGATGGCCTACTCGAAGCTAGTCGGGTCATTATCTTCTATGATGCAATCCTCGCTCCCACCATAAACGAGAAAACCGTAGTATCTCTCAGGTGGATGAGGAACCCTGCTAGATCGGCGGAGAGGATGGGGTTCGTCGGGGACTACTGAATCATCTGGTTCCACTAAATCTTCTGTCGTAGTTTGTGTTGCTGGAACTTCTTCCAGATCTACCTCCTCGCCACAAATTTCCTTCGCAAGAAATTCCTTTTATAAAAAGGTGGCATGTCGAGAAACAAACACCTTTTGTTCTTCGGTGTGGTAGAAGATATACCCTTATGAGTTCTTAGGATATCCTACAAACTTGCATAGGACAGACCGTGCCTCGAGTTTGTCCGGATTGTGCCTTTTGACATAGGCCGGACAACCCCATATCTTAACATACTTAAGAGATGGTCTCTTCCCCTTCCATATCTCATATGGAGTGGTAGGCACTGATTGGTAAAAACCATATTCAATAGGTGTATGGCTGTCTCAAACGCATACCCCCGGAAGGAAATAGGCAACTCAGCATTGCTCATCATAGAGCGCACCATATCTAATAGGGTGCGATTCCTCCGCTCCGATACACCGTTGTGCTGTGGTGTATAGGGAGAAGTAAGCTGAGAGAGAATCCCATTCTCTTTTAGATAGTCCAGGAACTCATTGCTCGAGTATTCTCCTCCTCGATCAGATCGTAGGATCTTAATAGTTTTGCCTGTTTTATTCTCTACTTCGTTCTTATATTCTCTGAATTTCTCAAAAGCTTCAAACTTGTGTTTCAACAGGAACACATGTCCGTATCTTGAAAGATTGTCAGTGAATGTAATGAAGTAGGAAGAACCGTTCCTGGCATTTGTAGACATGGGACCACATACATCACTATGTATTAGTCCCAAGAGTTCTGTAACTCTTTCTCTGTGTCCACTAAACGGAGTTTTGGTCATCTTGCCTTTGAGACATGACTGGCAAGTATCATAAGATGAAAATTCGAACGGATTCAAATATCCATCCTTATGTAACTTAGCTAGTAATGTCGCATTGATATGACCTAGTCTACAATGCCATAAGTAGGATTCATTCATTTCTGAACTTTTCCACTTGTGTGTGTTCTGTACATTAAGAACTGTAGTTTGATTTAGAACGTATATGCCATTATTTAACGATCCTGATCCAATCAACTTTTGATCCAGGAATATGTTCTTATCATTATCCTGTACTACAAAATTATATCCTTCTTTGCTCAATAAAGAAACTGATATAAGAATGCTTATCAGGGTCGGAATGTAATAGCATTCGTTCAGAACCAATGTATTACCATTTGGTAATACAAGATGATATTCGCCAACTGCCTTGGCTGCAACATCTGCACCATTCCCTACTCTTACGGAATGATCACCCATTCCCAGTTCTCTACCTTTACGTAGCCCACGTAACATATTACATATGTGGGATCCCGATCCGGTATCTAATACCCAGGACGTAGAGTGAACTGAGAAACAGTTCTCGATAACTAACGCACTCGAAGAAGATGCATCAGCATGCTTGTTCTTCGTTTGGGCGGCGTGAAGATACAGATATTCTCCTATTCCCTGCTCAGTCTTATAACACTTATAAGAAAGAATGGGACCAACGTTCCCCTGCTCAGTATAATAAGCGGGTTCAGTCAATACATCCATATTATTATCTTGATTAAGGCCTGACAGGGTCGCTGCCTGGAGAGAGAGAGAAGAAAATACTTTAGCGTATGCTCTTGCAAGATTAGATTGGTTATTATCTTATCAAATCAGGATGGCTCCCACTGTTTTCATCAATTATTCCTTCAAACCCTAAAAGGTAAGACTAGCCGGGATTAATTACACCTTACAAGTTTGCCAATCTTTCAGCCAGGCCAGCGTTGGTACTTTGAGGGAGGTTCCCCGTGCTTTCACACGGACCTAATTAAAATAAACCTTGTTTTCTCAGAGGCATAACCCCGTTAACACCTTTCTTGACACCTACTTGATCGGCTAATTGTCCTGTGTAAAATTCTCCCAGTAGTAACTTTTACTCGCAGTGGGTATCAGAATCCATCTATCTCATAGAAGGTATGCAATCTCATTGCAAATTTCAACACTTGAAATTCCCGATAATGCTTTTATCCCTAACGTGCTATGACCTTGACGAATACCAACAAACCATAGTGCGCTAGTCAAGTTCAACCCGTACATTTCTTGATTGAATTAAACCCACCCGCACAACTCTTGACGAAAGCCAACAAATCCGTACGACTACCCTAACCCAATCGCATCATATACTGCAGATAAGCAATCGTTAGCTACCGCACACTACGCCTTGACGAAAGCCAACAAACGCAGAACGAATACTAAGTATTACTTATCTGAAATGTCAGAGGGCTACGCAGGTTTTTCTGAAAACCATGAGCGTAATGAACCTGATATCGTTGTAGAAACAAATGATTTTGAAAAGGAGTGTTTTTGAGGCTTTTCTAGTTTCTCTAAAGAGGTCACTCCCGGTGAAGGGATCTCGGCTCTTTCTTTATCGAATAAGGTGCAGGATATTTCATAAATACTGCTGTGCAAAGCAAGAACTATAGAAGCAATCAAAAACTAAACCGCGAGTTTGTAGCATCTACCAGTTTTGCTGAAGAGGTCACTCCCGGTGAAGGGATCTCGGCTCTTTCCTCATCGAATAAGGTGCAGGGTATATCATATATACCACTATGCAAAGCAAAAACTGTAGCTACTCTTTTTGAAAATTTGATTCTACAACATCTTTTAGGTTTCTTTTCTTTTATTAATCTCATTAATAAATCCCATCATTTATGCTTCCTAAGCACCACAGAAGAAACTAAAGCAGTAATATTTATATATCATCATCATATATATAGTATAAGCATTTGTCTCAGGCAGTAATATGATCTCATCACAGAACATTGCAACAGAAGATAACATATGAAATATTGGATATACTAGGACGTCCGTAATTTATATCGAGCCTGTATAAAACACGAATTCCACGGTCGTGATGAATAGGCAAACCCACATCCCTAGACCCCTACGAGAGCGGCAAGCAACATTGCCAATTCTAGGGTTAAGAGACCTGGTCTCGACTCCTCGAGATGGCCTCCCACTAGACCCTAGAACCCGGTTACTTGTGCTCCCCTCCTCGGGTCTATCCTAATGCGGAAAAGTAAATAATATACAATGGTGACATCATCCTCAACCCGGAAGTGCCCCAATAAAAGAATATTACATACAATGAATTTTAAATGAATGAAAATAAAAACCCTCATCTCACATAAAACCCCCGGCTATTCAGAACACGACGATCCAATATAACATATCACAGCAACACATAATATCTCATATCATCAACGTAAGCAAGTATGCGTATCCCGATTGTCGTTGATGTATAGCAACAAAGCCGGGAATACCCCACATACTACACTTACGGTCGCAGAAAAGAAAGTGAAAAACTACAACATTTGGAATCCATAATCTCCTTAGACATCGTAAACCCGAAATATCACATATTATGGATTTCATGCCTAACTATATGAATTCCGCATACTGTATCACAATCACAGAATATCATGACGATGTTTAACATTTCGATCGAATCAGCATACACTTACAAATTGCCCCCGTGAGCTCAACACTTGAGCAAAGTCGAAACACTCAAAAACCGTGCCACAGTGTCCATGGACCAGCGGTAGAAGGAGTTAACCAACGCCTCACCTATGACACCACGGAACTACGGCAAACCCGAAGGTTCGTTCGCGGTTCCGTGGGCAAAGAATCGAGTTAAGGTTTTTATAGTCTTCTAGGGGGTCCATAGTGGTACTTGCACGATTCTACGAGTACAATCAACTTCGGAAAATTACAACACTTGGAAATTTTAGTGGGGTACAAAATGTGGTGTGCGAAGTTCGATCGAACTGCTAAAAATAGTCAAGGTTACCAATAGAGTGTTAAAATATACGACTACAAAGCACTACGAATTAGCCCCAGGTCAAACAAATCATCACATGAAAATTGGGCTAAGCAAACAATACTAGGAAACCCAAAATGAACCCAAAAGAGCACAGATAAAATACGGAGGCCAGAGGAGGATAGGGAGCTGGCCAGGACGGAATTCCTGGATAGGGGCTCGGCCAAAATCCGATCCCCTCCCTCCGTATTTCACCCAAGTTCTTAGATTGGTCCATACTGCATTCTGCACTTGTTTGGAAAATTTTTAAAGGACTTTTTTGAAAATTTACAGAGAGCAAAATGGGATCCGCATAATATCGTATTTCATAGTGGATTTCATTTTCGTAATTGTTATAACACCTTATCTAGAATTCTAGTTTGGCTCTAATACCACTGTTGGGTTACCCATGCACCTAGTCTAGGGTTTGGTGGTGTAACGCCTTAGTTTTCGATTAGTGTTAGTTTAGACAGTAATGCGGGTTTACTGTAAAAAGTTTACCAATTCGGGTTCCTCACATTTTAT
The DNA here is from genome assembly GCA_030015575.1 of Agapanthus africanus. Lineage (NCBI taxonomy): Eukaryota > Viridiplantae > Streptophyta > Magnoliopsida > Asparagales > Amaryllidaceae > Agapanthus > Agapanthus africanus. Next base: position 378,902,874 of record JASDDO010000012.1, read on the forward strand.
AACATTTAATTATTATTTTAATATTATTTGTTATGGGCATGCACGCACGTGTGCACGTAAATGTGAGGGTTTGTTTGTGCTAATCTAGTTATAAGTGACCATGACAACTTAACCCTAATTTAATCCTTTGCTTTAAATCCATTCCTTGCTTAAACATTAACCCTAATCTTCTAATAATTATTTGTGAGTGAGAGAGATATTTTTTTGGAAGAGAGGAGGTGGTATGGTGACATGGTATGAATGCATTAATGGGAGAATTAAGGCAAAGGATACACTCACATCTCACTCTCACCCTACACTCACCTCTCTCTCTCATTTCCTCACACTCTCTCATTCTTTCTCTCTTAAATTCTTTCATATTTCTCTATCTCCTCTAAGCCTAAACTGAACACTTCATATTCCAACACAAAATCCATCACAAAATTTGCAAAATCTCACCAAAATCACATCTTTAATCTAGTTTTGCCTCTTGGATGCCTAGGAGCTTGGATAGCTTGGATCTTTAAGTTCTTTTGGTTAGGTAATGATCCATATCTGTTATTTATATAGTTTTTGTGTTGGGTAGACTTTTAGTTTCAGTTTAGATAGGGTAAAGTTAAGTTTTGTGCATAATATCGTATTTTTCGTGTCGATTTATGATATCAGTATTCTGCTGTGACCCGGGGTGTTTACTAAAAAACCAAACAATATAGTTGTGTTGTACCAGAGACCATAGGACATCACCTCAAGCACGAACCACCCTGCTCGGACCTCGGCCGGCGACGTGAAGAGGATTTCCGGCGACATCGGTTTTTGGGTGGAGTTGGGGTTTGGGTTTTTGTGGGTAGGTGTATGCTTTGGTTTAGGTATGTTTGGTCTTGTTCTGTTGTTGAGTTTTCTCCGTATGCAAAATCTGGGATCATATAGGTAGTTTCTAGTGATACGACTACGCACGATACTTTATCCGACACGGTCCATGCACTTCATGCTGGTTTTTCTCTTGGGTTGGTTTCGTCATGTCGCTACGTACGTTAGCCACAATACGAACACTTGGGAGGAGGTTTGGAGTTAGTGTGTCGGTAAAACGTAGTTTGTACGTGTTTTTGGTCGTTTGCTAATATACACTTCTGTTATTGTTTTGTTGTTTTTTGTTCGCAGGCGGGGACTTCGGACGCTGCGAAGAAGGGGAAGCAAGTGGTTGGCTTTACTTAGCCAGGACGGTTGGTGAGTAGATTTAACATCTACAGGGGAATCGTCCGCATGGCGTTATGCGTCTGGGCTAGAGATGTTATGTTTTGTCTCATATTCTATTGCATATATAGAGTTGTGCATACACATTACTGCTTGGTTATTGTTGTGCTTGGACTAGTACCCTTAGGACACAGCACTATTATTGACGGCTCATATTGTACGAGCACTGGTTGTATGCCACACACACCGTCAATAATTGCAATGACACGCACAACACCCATATAGATATGATATTGTTGTTTAGGGACATTGAGACATTGATTCATATTTCGTTATGCATATGACTTATAGCATACCTGTATACCTACATGCTTACACATATGCCTTGACATACTTACATGCTAGTTACCTGTATACCTATAGGGTATTGTACCACTAGCAATAGGTACATACACACATAATGACATAGCTATGTGTGTACCTTGCTTACATACTTCACTTATACCTGGAGGGTATATTACATCATTACTGATAGGTAGATACATATATCTTTCTATACCTTTATGTTTACGTATATATCTGGTTATAGCTACATGTTTACCTTTATTTGATGTTATATTAGACTTGGAGAATTAGGAACCGCATGTTTTATATTTTAACTGGTTGCAGTTAAATAGCGGCTTTTCCTTTATACGTTCGCATTTCAGTTTCATGTTGCGTATATTATATTCATGGATTTTCGCATTGAGATATGGATTTTTCATGATGTTTTATGGATTTGAGGACCGTGGGAGTTCATGAAATTATGCATTATTTGAAAAACCCGGTTCTTGTTGATATGATATTTCAGCAGTCACCATGAGTTTTATCGGTTCTGATTATATACCCGATTCGAGGAGCGGGAGGCACCGTCTGCGGGTACATGGTAGGGCCTGGAGGTACCCCAGGGCAAGACGATTGATGGTCCTTGCCGATTGAGCCTGACAAAGGAACCATACCATCCGGTGACAGTACTAATGACTCGGCGGTTATCGTGGGGATACCGACAGGAGTCAAGTACGTATGCATACGTCGAAAGGCGAGGGTCAGAGCTAGGCACTCGAGCTTTTGGTATAGCGTATGATATGTACCTATCAGGGGGCCAGTCGTGGTGACAGCACCTGATAGATCAGTATTTCGGTGTCGATGCTTGACACTTGTTTCATGATGTTTTGGGTGTCGATATTAGACACTCATCTTATATGAAACTTACTTGATACTGATATTATACACACAGGATATGTGGGATATACTGATATTGTACACACAGGATATGTGGGATATACTGATATTGTACATACAGGATATGTGAGATCTACTTGATGTTGTACATTCGGGATATATGAGATATACTTGATGTTGGACATTCAGGATATATGAAACTTACATGATATGAGAGCCAGTTTGGGGGTTGATTTATGGAAATTGGGATTTGGATTGTCTTGTTGGATTTTGGTCCTACCACGAGATTAGGATTTCCGTGGAAATGATATGTTTTATTCCATACTCCACATTTATTGTTTATGCACTGTTTCATGTATTAGTAGTACATGATAGAGTACCTTCCATGACTGTTGCATTTTCATACTTGATTTTATATGCATTGCTTCATGTACTAGCAGTGCCTGATAGAGTACCTTACATGATGGTCGCAAACATATTGTCATATTATTGTTCATGTATTAGTTGTACCTGCTAGCGTACCTTTCATGACTGATGCATTATATATGACCATTCATTGCTATTAGATGCTTATGTTAGATTCACGATGTACGTGCATACTCGCGATTACCTGCATATGTTATTTTACTATTCACGAGTTGGCAACTCACCCCCGTTGTGCCACAGTATTTTGCAGGTGTTCCTCAGGATAGTCAGAGGCAGGGCTATTTTCATCTGTCGTATCATCTTTTGCTGTGGATACCGCTTCGCCTCACAGTGTGCAGTTTTGCTTAGGTAGGTTTTGCGGTTATCCGATGTTGCTTGTTGTATATTCGTTGTATCCTGTACTCTCTATCTACCATTATCTTGTATGACTTAGAGACTTGATGTGAGGACGATATTGTATATTATTTTGTGACTTGGAGGTCTTTTATGCAGTTTTATTCATATCGTCTCTTTCTTCGCTACGGCGTCGTATATCTGTTGTGGTGGTTGTTTTCCACCGTTGGGCGTGGATTTTGCTCCCTTTTGGGATGCTTTTACTTATATTATGTTGTACCCATTTTTGGGAGCTTGTTTTACAAAGGAGGTGTTGCCAAAATTTTAAAGGAAGAAAAGTTGGACTTTACAGAATTTGGGTTGAGATTTCAAAGATTTTGAAAATGCTATTATTACTTTCTTACTACTTTTGATAGTTTAGATTGCTCGGTTTTTGGCTTACTTAAATTGCGTTACGCCTGTAGACGTTGCGTAGTTTAATGGCCATCACGTGCCATTTTCGGGTCGTGACAAAGTTGGTATCAGAGCGCTAGTTTTTACCTTTCGGAATGTAGGATGGCCTTGGTATGATGGAGTAGGTAGCTTAAGAAGAGTAATGCAGGATGTGTATGTCTGCGGCATACTCATGATGCGGTACTCCGCCTAAAGTGACCTAAGTACAATTGCTTGAAATTCCTTCCTTGATGATACATATCCTTGTGATTCGATTTCCGTGTTCTTATCGAATCCTATTTCCATTTTAGCCTTTGCCGTCGATGACTATGAGGACTCAGAGTGATGCCGCGAGGGCCGAGGTCGGAGTTGACTCGTGTGGGACGAGGACTGACCAGGATGGTACGCTCGTTGCGTCGGAGCAGATGGATCCGCCTTCGATAGATCATATTGATAGGCTTGTGGCAGAGATGCAGGACTTGCGCCAGACGATGAGTTCTTTGGTTGAGGCCATTCGAGCACAGCGACAGGAGGTTTTCACCCCTGTTACCCAGCTGTTCCTTGCAGTCAGCACTCAGCATCGTGTTACTCACACAGCACCAGTGGACACAGCCCGTTTTGGCGAGGAGCGTCTTTCCGAGACTTTGGGAGTTCCGGAACAGAGGAGGGCTCGTACAGGTTTACCAGCCCAGGGACAGAGGCTTAGGCGTCGAGACAGATTTCATGACCGTCGCGGGAGTAGCAGAGGCTTGGGACGAGGACAGTCGTTCAGCTCTCATCCCCAGGAGGGTCAGCAGCCATCGTATGGATGTTTTCGATGCGGGAGCCTTCATCAGCACATCAGGGATTGTTCCTTAGTACCGTGTCAGACCCATGTTCAGAGAGGTCGTGGTCACGGAGGGTTGGTTCCGAGAGAACGGTCTGGCAGAGGAAGAGTTCTGATAGTTCCGGGTAGAAGGCAGACACGAGAGTTTGCTTCTACTCATCGGGACGCATGGGCGTCCAATGAAGAGTTTTCAGGTATTCTGAATTTGTATGTTCTTTTGATTCATATATTGGTTTTGTTCGGGATCTATGCACTTGTTGTTTTACACACTTTGTGCCTTGGTTGGGCCGAGAGTCGTGTTAGCTAGATCAGCCGTTGTTGTGTTAACATCTGTCAGCGATTCTTTTATTGTGCGACACGTGTTTCAGTCGTGTGCCAATCGGGTAGGAGATAGAGATTCGTCCGTCGTTGTGGTCCTTCTAGAGATGTTGGATTTGACGTTCTCCTGGGTACGGACTGGTTAGCTATGTGCTAGGCGTCTGTGCACTGCCGCGAGGAAACAGTCAGGTTTTGTTTTCCCGGCGAGTAAGTTCTTATTGTGTAGAGGGACAGTGGTGCTGCCTCTCACAGCTTGAATTCAGCCTTTTCGCTTGTCGGCTTTTTGAGGAGAGGATGTCTAGGATTCTTGGCTTTCATTCATGATACTGGAGCCATAGTGGGTTGGTTGGACCCGGTTCCTTTCGTGCGAGAGTTTTCCGACGTTGTTCCAGATGACCCGGCGGAGCTTAGGGAGCTTAAGGATCAGCTGCAGAGTTGTTTGTTAGGGGACTTGTGCGACCGAGTGTTTAGCTTTGGGGTGTAGGGTTACTAGGCACTATCACAAGGGTCTATAAGGCATCAACCATGCCAAATTTAAAATTTAGAAGTGCCGAACAACCTAAAGCGAGGATCTTTGCTAGATAATTAGGGTTAACAAAGCATGTAAACAACTTTACATCTAAGAGAAAGGGATTACAACCTTTGTAGTCCGTTCCTTCACTTCATAAGCTCCAAGAAGTAGTCCCTTCGCCGTGATCCATGAACTTCCGGACTCTAGAGAAGCTCCACAAGCCGAACGATCCATGCTTGCTTGAAGTCTTCCCTTTCGAAGATGATCTACTTTGAAGAATCTTTAACTCAAGCTCTCACTTCTCTAATCAAGTATTAGAGAAGTGAACACCCTAATCTAAGTGGCTAGAATAGATGAGGATGATGAGGTAGGAATTTAGCTCTCTTTTATTTTCAAATTCTCACACTAAATCATCACAAAACCAAAAGCTAGAAAGCTTTTCAAGGAGGAAGAAGAAGACGAAACTTTTTGTGATGAATAATGAAAAATGTTACTATGGTTACGAAACAACATTGAGTTAATAATATCAAGTATTAACTCATGTAGAGAATTGACTAGAGTTAAGGGTTTGGGTTGGCTTAAATAATATCTCCAAAATATCAACACAAAATATCTTTGCTTGAAACAAAACATAAAGCTTCTAGAAGCTTCATGAAAATGCTAACCCAAATCAAACCCTAAACATGTTTAATCTCCACAAATCATGTTGCATTTGTAATCATAACTTGTTACAATATTATATATCACATATATAATATATTTTTGTAACAAAATAAAATAATACAATTAACATATATCGCATATATATCAATGTATTATCCGGTGAGAAAATGAATCAATAAAGCGAGCTTATATTAGATAATGTAATGTAATATATCACATATATAATTATACATTAAATTATCGAATCAACACCTGATCCGACAATCCGGCTATATCGCATATAACCGACTAATATAACATGTACCGATTCATCGAATCAACACTTGATCTGATGACGCCGGCTATATCATATATCGCGAGAATAGAATACAGTATCTCATATCGTATTATTCTCAGTCCCGCACATATCACATATGTTCCCCTACTCCGTTTTGCCGGAGCCAAGAAACCTCTGTGTAGGACTCTAAAGAATCGTCAATACGCCGGCAGTAGGTGATGATCATATCAATCACCCACAAGCTGCAAGGGGTCAGCTAAACGTAACAGCCACCCAGGTATTGAGCGATCAGAAGATTAACAAGCAAGCCTGTACATTCTCCTGTGAATCCAATCAGTAACACTACCGTACAGTCCGGTCTCTTCGTCTGATATGTGGCATATCTAGTCTAGGGGTGGTAAACGTCAAACCCCAGTAACCGATAAGTCGTGTCGATGTGAGGCTCATAACAGGTCGAGAACCTACTGATAACACTTACTAGTAGTACTCTATATCCTCCCTAGCCAAGGACTTCCAGTTATAGCCAATCGAACACAGCACAACATCAACTCCCTATACCGGGAGAGATCCTATCGCTCATTGCCTCCATGTGATTCGGGACTGTACCCAAAAGCCACCGTTTTGCACGCCCTATTGGACGTGGTATGATGGAAATCAAAGCACAGTGGGAATCACACAAGACTCTATGACGATCTCGGGTCTACAGACTAACCTGTACCATTGTCACCAGAGAACTGCCATCTGACGTGAGGTATAATACCATCTGGGAGTTCTCGGCGAGTTCGTTCAGTGTACCCAGTCTCCACTGAGAACCCGTACACCATCTTTGATGTCAAACACCGATGGATATGGGATCATCCATCGCCCATCATATAGGTCAAGATGCGTATACGCTAGTCTACTCTGGTGTATCGATGCCCTGTCTCGATACACCCTCGACTAGGAGCAATTATAGGATGTACTCATAGACTACTGTGGCCCCACTAGTATGATCTCATCATAGTCCCAGTAGTCGAGTACATATCCTAAGGGCTTTATCAACATGTGAGAGCAAGACAGTAAACTAATATAAGTCAACATGTTATGACAAAGTGAAACCAAATAGCATACTATCATGTCGAGCAAGAAAGTCATCTCTATATATATCCAAGCATCCATTATAATATACATCATATGTACAACAATGGCCTCTAGGGCATATATATAACTAACATGGGGAGCTCCGTTTCTGTTCGTCAGGGAGAAGGACGACAGTTTGAGGTTGTGTATTGATGGGTCGTCAATTGAACCGGCTTACGGTGCGGATAGGTATCCTTTACCTCGCATTGACGATTTCTTCTATCTGCTCCAGAGTGCGAGACATTTGCTAAGTTGTTTAATATCAGGTCATCATTGTTGCGGGTTCGGAGTTTTGACATTCCGAAGACTGTTTTTGTGCGCGCTACGGGCTTTATGTGTTTTGGTGGTGTCGTTGGACTCACCAATGCCCTAGCAGCAATCATGGATATGATGAACCAGATTTCTTCAGGCCGTTCCTCGACCAGTTTATAGTTGTGTCATTGATGACATACTGGTCAATTCCAAGAGTCGTGAGGAACGTGGGCAGCACTTGAGGATTTGTTTTGTAGATACTGGGAGAGCACCAGCTATTTGCTAAATTCTCGGAGTGTTCCTTCAGGCTTGATTGTGTTGACTCCTAAGTCTAGTAGTTACGCGATACGGTTTTCGTATGGTCATGAGGAAGATCGAGGCCGTACAGCTTTGGCCCAGACTTGTGTACGGGACGGAGGTCCGCAGATCTTTGGGCTTAGCAGGTTTTTACCGCCGTTTCGTGCAGGATTGCTAGTGAATCGCTGCACCGTTGACTGGAATGACCGGGAAGGAGGTTCTTTTCTTAGACTGAGGCATGTGTGTGGAGTTTTCAGTAGTTGGAGTTTCGGTTGACAACTGCACCAGTTCTTTCTTTCTTGTTGGTTCGGACGACTTTGTTGTTTTACTGTGATGTTTCGCGAGTGGGGCTCGATTTTGCGTTGATGTGGCCCTATAAAGTTATCGCTTATGCTACCCGACAGTTGGAGGAGGTACGAGCAGGATATCCCACTCATGATCTGGAGATGGCCGCGGTGGTCGTGCGTTGAAGATCCGAGGACACTACTTGTGTGGAGAGTCGTGTCAGATTTTCACGGATTACCAGAGCTTAATGTACATCTTCCTGCAACGGGTTTTGATTGTTGAGACAGCGTCGTTGGATGGAACTTGTGGAGGATTGTGTTGTGAGATCCTTATTACCCGTGGCAAGGCGACCATGGTAGCTAATGCTTTAGTCGTAGGCCCGGGGTTAGCTTGTTTTAGTTATGCACTGATCAGAGACAGTCTTCTGCAGATTTACAGTTCTTGTGCGATCGTTGAGTACAGGTAGGTTCGCCTCTACTGAGGGGATAGCTTTCTCATGTCCGCGCCCGTCCACTTTTACTTAATCGTTTTCGTGAGGCACAGCCCACTGATGCTCGTTGTCTGTGATACTTGAGCATGTTCGGCAGGGTAAAGATTCGGAGTCCTTGACTTATGACTAGGGTGTGCTACGTTTAAGGACGCGTTTGTGTGTACCTGTTACTGTTGGGTAGAGACGCGAAATCCTAGAGCAGGCACATCAGTCAACTTTCTGTGTTCATTCAAATTCCACCAATCTGTGACATTACTTGTGAGATAGTTACGGGTGGACAGAGATGAAGAGTGATGTATCGGATTTCGTTTCAAGGTGTCTGTCTTGTTGTGAGCTAAGGTTGAGCATTTGAGACCGGCTGGAGAGTTGCAATCTTTAACCGTTCCGGAGTGGGAATGAGAGCAGATCTCCATGAATTTCGTTGTGGTGTCTACCCCGGTCTAGACAGGGTGTGACTCCATTTGTGTATTTGTTGTCTGGTTATGCTCAGTTTGCTCAGTTGCTCTTGTTAAGTTTGTGCGTTTGCATGGAGTTCCTTCATGCGTTGTATCCAATTAAGGCACCATGTTCGCTAGCCATAGTTGGCAGAAGCATCAGGAAGCCTTGGGTACTGGTTGAACTTTAGCTCCGTTTTTCCATCTGTGAGACAATGGTCAGTTCAGAGGACTATACAGACTCTGGAGATTATGCTTGTGCGTACGTACTTGTTATTGTTGGCTGTTGGGATCGTCACTTGCCATCGTTAGGGTTCTCCTTCGATAGCTATTATCAGGAGACACTCCAATTGGCAACCTTTAGGTTTTGTTGTTAGGTTGTGTCGATCGCCGTTCTGTTTTTCTGACTCTGCGTGAGTAGGATTTTTGGACCCCAGCTAGTCTAGAGACGTCGGAGATGATCCAGTTGGTTCAGGTCAGAATGAGGACAGCCCAGTGCAGACAGAGGTCTTATATCGATCGTGGTGGTCACAGAGTTGAGTTCGCAATAGGAGATCATGTATTCCTAAGGGTTTTCCGATGGATGACGTGTTGATTTTTGGGGAGCTTATCCCATGATTGTAGTTCCTTTTGAGATCCTTTAAGCGAGTTAGTTCTGTTGCCTTTGATTTGGCACTTCCACCCAGATTATCGAGTTTTCACCAAGTATTCAATGTGTCGATACTTTGCAAATACCTTCATGACCTTTCTCACATGATTCAGCACCTGACCATTTAGCTTAGACGCAATCTTTTCGTTCACCGGTCGCCATTTGTGTTAGTGGCTCGGCAGGTGGAGAAACTTCGGTCAAGGGTTTTGCCATCTGTGGAGGGTTTTCTAGGACGTGGTCGTATAGTGATGTGGTCACTTGGGAGGCTGCGAGCGAGATTTGGGAGTTTTTTCCTCATCTCTTTGAAAGTACGCTTAGTGAGAATTTTAAATTCGGAGAAGAATTTTTATAAGGGGGGAGATTGTAACGCCTTAGATTTCGGTTAGTGTTAGTTTAGACAGTAATGCGGGTTTACTGTAAAAATTTTACCAATTCGGGTTCCTCGCATTTTATAACATTTAATTATTATTTTAATATTATTTGTTATGGGCATGCACGCACGTGTGCACGTAAATGTGAGGGTTTGTTTGGGCTAATCTAGTTTTAAGTGACCATGACAACTTACCCTAATTTAATCCTTTGCTTTAAATCCATTCCTTGCTTAAACATTAACCCTAATCTTCTAATAATTGTTTGTGAGTGAGAGAGATATTTCTTTAGAAGAGAGGAGGTGGCATGGTGACATAGTATGAATGCATTAATGGGAGAATTAATGCAAAGGATACACTCACCTCTCACTCTCACCCTACACTCATCTCTTTCTCTCATTTCCTCACACTCTCTCATTCTTTCTCTCTTAAATTCTTTCATATTTCTCTATCTCCTCTAAGCCTAAACTGAACACTTCATATTCCAACACAAAATCCATCACAAAATTTGCAAAATCTCACCAAAATCACATCTTTAATCTAGTTTTGCCTCTTGGATGCCTAGGAGCTTGAATAGCTTGGATCTTTGAGTTCTTTTGGTTAGGTAATGATCCCTATCTGTTCTTTATATAGTTTTTGTGTTGTGTAGAATTTTAGTTTCAGTTTAGATAGTGTAAAGTTAAGTTTTGTGCATAATATCGTATTTTTAGTATCGATTTGTGATATCTGTATTCTGATGTGACCCGGGGTGTTTACTAAAAAACCAAACAATGTATTTGTGTTGTACCAGAGACCATAGGACATCACCTCAAGCACGAACCACCCTGCTCAGACCTCGGCCGGAGACGTTAAGAGGATTTCCGGCGACATCAGTTTTTGGGTGGAGTTGGGGTTTGGGTTTTTGTGGGTAGGTGTCTGCTTTGGTTTAGGTATGTTTAGTCATTTTGGTTGTTGAGTTTTCTCCGTATGCAAAATCTGGGAACACATAGGTAGTTTCAACTGATACGACTACGCGCGATACGTTATCCGACACGGTCCGTGCAGTTCATGTTGGTTTTTCTTTTGGGTTGGTTTCGTCATTTCGCTACGTACGTTAGCCACAATACGAACACTTGGGAGGAGGTTTGGAGTTGGTGTGTCAGTAAAACGTAGTTTGTACGTGTTTTTGGTCGTTTGCTAATATACACTTGTGTTATCGTTTTGTTGTTTTAGGTTCGCAGGCGGGGACTTCGGACGCTGCGAAGAAGGTGAAGCAAGTGATTGGCTTTACTTAGCCAGGACGGTTGGTGAGTAGATTTAACATCTACAGGGGAATCGCCCGCATGGCGTTATGCGTCTGGGCTAGAGATGTTATGTTTTGTCGCATATTCTATTGCATATATAGAGTTGCGCATACACGTTACTGCTTGGTTATTGTTGTGCTTGGACTAGTACCCTTAGGACACTGCACTATTATTGACGGCTCATGTTGCACGAGCACTGATTGTATGCCACACACACCGTCAATAATTGCCATGACATGCTCAACACCCTTATAGATATGATATTTTTGGATAGGGACATTGAGATATTGATTCATATTTCGTTATGCATATGACTTATAGCATACCTGTATACGTACATGCTTACACATATGCCTTGACATGCTTACATGCTAGTTACCTGTATACCTACAGGGTATTGTACCACTAGCAATAGGTACATACACACATAATGACATAGATACGTGTGTACCTTGCTTACATACTTCACTTATACCTGGAGGGTATATTACATCATTACTGATAGGTAGATACATATATCTTGCTATACCTTTATGTTTACGTATATATCTGGTTATAGCTACGTGTTTACCTTTATTTGATGTTATATTGGACTTGGAGAATTAGGAACCGCATGTTTTAAATTTTAACTGGTTGCAGTTAAATAGCGGCTTTTCCTTTATACGCTCGCATTTCAGTTTCATGTTGTGTATATTATATTCATGGATTTTCGCATTGAGATATGGATTTTTCATGATGTTTTATGGGTTTGAGGACCGTGGGAGTTCATGAAATTATGCATTATTTGAAAAACCCGGTTCCTCTTGATATGATATTTCAGCAACCACCAAGAGTTTTATCAGTTCTGATTATATACCCGATTCGAGGAGCGGGAGGCACCGTCTGCGGGTACATGGTAGGGTCCGGAGGTACCCTGGGGCAAGATGATGAATGGACCTTGCCGATTGAGCCTGACAGGGGAACCATACCATCCGGTGACAGTACCAATGACTCGGCGGTTATCATTGGGATACCGACGGGAGTCATGCACGTATCGATACATCGAAAGGTGAGGGTCAGAGCTAGGCACTCGAGCTTTCGGTATAGCGTATGATACGTACCTATCAGGGAGCCAGTCGTGATGACAGCACCTGATAGATCAGTATTTCGGTGTCAATGCTTGACACTTGTTTCATGATGTTTTGGGTGTCGATGTTAGACACTCACCTTATATGAAACATACTTGATACTGATATTGTACACACAGGATATGTGGGATATACTGATATTCTACACACAGGATACGTGGGATATACTAATATTGTACATACAGGATATGTGAGATCTACTTGATATTGTACATTCGGGATATATGAGATATACTTGATGTTGGACATTCAGGTTATATGAAACTTAGATGATATGAGAGCCAATTTGGGGGCCGATTTGTGGAAATTAGGATTTGGATTGTCTTGTTGGATTTTGGTCCTACCACGAGGTTAGGATTTCCGTGGAAATGAAATGTTTTATTCCATACTCCACATTAATTGTTTATGCACCATTTCATGTATTAGTAGTACCTGATTGTAACGTTTTAAAAATTAAATAAATAAATAGTTAAAAAATAAAATTCTTTAGGTGAATTTTCTGATAATCGGTAAGATAAACCGTATTTTCTGTAAACTTAACTATAATTATTTTTCAATATAGATTTAAATATGCCTATTTTAACTATGTAATTACTAGTAAATGGTGTTTATTTAGTGACTTATAAATTATTAGATTACTAAAATATTTTCAGTAATTAATTAAATTCAAATATTTACATAAGCTTTTAAATATACATTAAATTAGTGTAAATTACAAATTTGAAATGGGTTAATTTTACAAAGTGAACATGACAATTTAAAACTAGTGTGTTTATGCAAAATTCTTTCTCAAATCTCTTCATGGTTCTAGATTTTTCTAGGATCATTTTTTTTGAAAAGAAAATTTAATAAATAAAGAAAATGATGAAAAGACTTAAAACATCTATCATTTGAAGAACTTTCTACACCATTCTTCATTCTTTTCTCTCTCTCTCTTTTTCTCCCTAGGGTTTGGCCGGCCTCCCCCATGGCAGCCCCGCCCCCACTTCTCCACTTCTTTTTCCTTCAAAAAAATCATCAAAATTCATGAAAAATCCATAAAAATATCACAAATTCCTAATTTAACCTATACCCATCATTCTTTGCTCAATCTAGCTTAGAATCTTGAGGCAAGAGAGCCATTGGGAGGCTATGTGAGCATGCTAAATCTCTTGATTTGTGAGGTATAATTCTTATCCCAATGATTAATTGTGGTTAAAGGCTTTAATCTAGCTTATTTAGATTTTTCTTAATTGATTCTAATTGCAAGATTTAAAATTCAACAAGGGGTTTAAAACTAAAATTAGGGTTTTTATAACTTGCTCATGGTTGTAATGTGTGGTTTAATATCTTGAGTCATGCAAATTCTAGTCTAATGGTTAATTTGCAAAGTGTTACTTTAAAATTGTTAAAGTTTGAAGATTTTGCAAACTAGGTTTTTACAATATGTATATATTGGTGACATAAAATTCTAATTAAAGTTTTTATCATTAGATTGTGGTTTTAATGAGAATATTAACATGTTAATGGAACGCAAAACCTAATCTAGTTATTAGTTTCAAATTGTTAGTTAATAAAATGTGATAATATGCTATTTTGTAAACTAGGTTTTAGAAATTAATTTAAAATGTAGGATTAAAAATCTAGTTAGGGCTTTAGCACATCCTTAAGGTTTCATTGAGTGGTTTAACAATTTAAAATATGTAAAATCAAGTTTAGTTGTGGAATTGTGAATTTTGGCTTAAAAGGTGTTAAATTGGGCTAAATTTGCAAACTAGAATTTTCAATTTAATACAAATAAGTGTGATAAAAATATAGTATTGATTTGTATGACTTAGTTATGATATTTAGTGAATATTATGGCCATTAGTTTCGTTTAAACATCAAGTTTGGAAGTGAAAAGGTTAATTGACGCTTTCTAGGTTTTCGGAAATAAACCGATTTAAATTATTTTGAGTTTTCGATAAGTTGCAATCTATTGTATATTATAACTAGTAAGTTTTGGAACTATGATTTATATGGTGGGTTTTCTCGAACAATCGGCGTTTGTACGCCGATGTCGAGGGCTATTTGGTTATTTTTGCATGAGCGGTTCAGGTGTTTTAACCTATGCGCGTTTCGTGCGTCGTTTTGGTTTTATCCGCGATTCGATTTACGATGTACATATATGTTTGCGTATAGGTACCCCTCACGTGGACTTCGGACGATGAAGAAGAGGATGGCGGCATCGACTTCGGCAGACAAGGGCAAGGTGAGTAGATGTATATCTACGGGGGAAGTCGAGTGGATGGCGTTTAGCACCCCCGCAAACGTAGAATAGGGATATTACTTACTGTCATTAGGAAGTCGGACGTGACCTTAGATTCTTGGCGAGTAGGGTCCTATTAAAAACTTGAGGTTGGACTATACTGATTTAGAAAGACTTAACCAGAGGATGAATGCCTTGGAGGGAATTCGTAGGTTTCAGGTAGACACACACACGCACACACACATACATTGGACTTGGTGTGTGTGTGTGTGTGTATGAATGTGTGTAGGTTTCTATAGGGGGGTGTGTGTGTGTGTATAACATATACACGTGATATGGGAAGGTAATATGGTATCTGGGGATGAGTCAGTATGATTGGGCGTGATGCCGTGAGTTAAAGATATACGATCGAGTATGATATGAGACGTACTATGATGTTAGCGGATCGTTGGGAAATGAGAAATGTATATTTATACATAAACGATAAACATTGAAATGTATGAGACTCTAGAATAGAACCTGGATTGTAATATGTGACTTAATCATGAGATGATATTTGACATGATGTTTTAGTGGATCATTTGATGATGGATAATTACACATACGATGATATATGTTTGATGATATTGGGATGTATGCGATTATAGTACAGATCAGGCATAACCAAAAGAATTGTGTAAAATAAGTGAATTTCTCTAGTTGTGGAACTCGTGAATATTGAAAAAAGAGGACCTTTGATCATGATATTGTTTGATGATGATATTATACAAATGATGATGTGCATAAGTGATAGTTGACCCGTACCCCGATTTTGGTATGCCGTACGATGGATTTTACCGTACGAGGCATAGATGTGATGATTGATCCGCACTCTTGACTCGAGGAAGTCGTACTATATACGTGACGCTATTGAGGCTGGATCGCCGAAAATTAGAGGTATCGACTCAGACTTTAGGTAGATTCTTATTTCCCATCGACTAGTTTCTTTAGTTTAGTTCCTTAGTGGGTTAGATAGATACTAGTTTAGGCTCTAGTCTTTAGTTTGTAGTTAGATATGTAAATTCCAAATGAGTGGTTAATACACATTCACCTTTATATTCAGATTGTAATCATCACGTTGCATGTTCATACATATGTTTCTTTAGTTAATATGAAACTCTGCCTGTTAGGACACCAGCACCATTACCGCTGATGCGCATGTTCCACATACACTTATTTGCCGGCTCACACACATCATTATCGGTAATTGCCATGTCACGTACACATTAGAACATGTTATCTTTTATTGATAGAATCAACTAAAGGCTAGATCAATATAATAGGGTATGATTACTCTCATGTGCTAGTTAGACATTGCATTTATTATATAGACACTTCTTGCATTCATATTTTCATACTATCATGCAGTATTGTGGGGCTTATGCCGATACTAATTATTACTTACTCATGGTCTTGGGATTTTGGATTTCTTTGAGATTTCTGGATTTTGGGGAAAACCGCAAGAATATATATAAAACATCTCTCCCTCTCTCCCTCTCATTTTAAAATACAAGCTGCGGTTTTCTCGTGATGTATGCGTCGTCCACCATGAGATTTCATGTTTTCTGTTGGATTTCGAGACCCGGTTCGAGGAGTGGATGAACCATCTCGGGTACATGGTGGGCCCGGTATGGTACCCCGGGGCAAGAAGATCGAGTTGTAGATGATGAGCCTAGCAGGAGAAGACTACCTACCGGTGATGTCTGGCGCGGCGGATATCCGGAGGATACCGACCGTTGTCGTGAGATTTGATGATATGGGCCGATCCGGACTGACGGAGCCCGAGATATTGAGACTATGAGATTTTGAGACTATGAGGTATTGAGACTTGAGATTTACATGTTTTGTGTCGATGCTTGACACCGATTTCCATGGATTTCATCGATGATGTTTCAGATTACTATACAAATTTTACTATGATAAAAGTTAAAGATTTCTTATACAGATATATCCAGATTTCATGGTTGATTGTTTTACATTCATGGTGCCTGCATACTCATACACATGACATGTTACTACTTGAGGCACTGACACGAGCACTGAGCATTGCAATTACGCATAGTTTATTACCCTGCCACTATTTGATGACTAGTGATATATTAAGTATATTATTATGACCTAGGAGAGCGTCGTGCATGCGATTTCTACTCGCAGATGTCTTCTACTCACGAGTTGGCAACTCACCCCCGTTGTGCCAAATTTTTCTTACAGGTTTCGATGTAAAGGTTTCCTTGGCAGCTTGCAGGCACATCATTTCATTCAAGGTGATTTTCTTGGTAGGTTGGTTCACTTGTATCAGGACCGCCGTTGTACTTTTATTCTTTCATTTGTATCTAGTAAGCTCCATCAACCATACTTGTATTACTTGATTGTTTAGAAGACCAATTGTTTTTATTTCGACCTTAGAGTCGCGCTTGTATCATTATGGTTTTCTGGTGGATTGGTTTTCTTTTGAGTTTTGAGCCTCACCCTTCGGCGTTGTATATTAGAGTGCATTGTGTGTTTGTTTCCGCCTTTTTGGCGTTGAGCTAGCTCCCGCTTGGGGATGCCTTTTTATTGTTGCATATGTATATATTCTTATTTGTACCCGTTTGGGGCCAGTTTTTACAAAGGAGGCTCTGCCGAAATTTTTGAGAAATTTGATGTTGCTTTTAAACTTGTTTTCTTACACTTCTTCTTTTAAAGGGTTTAGATTTCTGGGGTTCGGCTTACTTAGATTACATTACGCCTCTAGACGTTTCGTAATTTAAGTGCCGATCACGTTCCGTACCTTCGGGTCGTGACAAAGTTGCTATCAAAGCGCTAGGTTTAACCCTTGTCTAAGTCTAGGATGACCCTCGGTTGATGGAGTAGGTGACTTTGGTAGAGTGACGTACCGTGGGTATGATCCGCGGCATACTTACGATACGCTACTCTGCTTAAGAAGCCTTAGGATGTACATTCCTTTGTGCCGTATTCTATTCGTTCCTTGATCTATCTTCGTCGATATCGGATGGTGGTTTCTGTTACCACGATCGCATGGGCAGACGGAGCTGCGGCTCGAATGCGATGACCCTTAGGGTATCGTTTATTCTTGAGGATTGAAGCATTGTTTAGCTGGCGGATGAAGGGTATTCACATGTCGTCCAGACGAAGTTAAAAAGGTTCGAACGAATGTCAGAAACCCATTTTCCCAAGTTTAAGGTATTCGGAAGAACATGTAGGTATTTCTATGGACCCTCTAGAAGAATGAAACCCTAACTCGACATAATGACCATGAGAACGCTGGTGAACCTTAGGGCTCGCGACAGTTCCGTGGTGCCATTAGTGAGGCTTGAGTTTGCCTTTCTACGGCTGGTCCGCAGATGCTGGGGCATGTACTGGATATTTTTAAACTGTACTTGAGCGTTGAGCTCTTGGGGAATTATGGGATTTTTATGAATCGATCGAAAAGTTTAACCTAGTCCGGATATCAGGTGAAGGGATAGATTACGTTGGAGACACTCGATATGAGCATAGCCGTTTGTAGCGTAGTCAGCACAGCGATGAGGAGACGAGTCCGAATCAGTCGACATTAGAAAAGGAGCACATTGACGATAGTGTTTACGATTGTGATTTGGCGATTTGAATTTCATATTTCCGTTGTTTGGATTTTGGTATTTTGAGGATTTTGTTCTACGATTGGTATTTCCTATGTGTACATTCATTACACTCTATTCGTGTTTCATATATCAGTTGTATTGATATTGTTTTGTACATACTCAGTGCACTCGATTTGGTTTTATACATTTTGAGATATTGATTTGATTTCGTGCATATGGGTTGCACATGATTTTGACGTATGCTTCGACATAGTTTTCATGCACTTTCCGTACTGTGATTTCGATTTTGATATTCGGTATATGTTCTCGTGCACCATGTGCACTTGATTGAGATTCTTGCGCACTTGATACGATTTTGTGCACACCAGATGCATTAAATCGGGGTTTTGTGCAGATTAGATGCACCTGATATTATTGTCGTGCACACCCGTTGCACTTAACAGATGTTTTTGGTGCACACCCGTTGCACTCAGTTTTGTTCCTGTGCGTATTCATGGCATCTGTATTTGGTTTCGATTTCAGTGCGCACCGGACGCGCATGATATTTTTATGATGTGATTGGGATTGATTTCATTTTGAGCAGTATGTTTTTATAATAATTACTATTTGGTTTAGTAACCAGGCGGGACGTATATGTTAAATAAAAGATATATATGTATAGCTATTCTTTTTTCAAAATGAACGTCCGCTACTTATGCCGTGACACGCGCATCGCACGATGATTTTAAAAAGGGGGTTTTGCATGCTTCTTTATTCAGATGTTTGGACGATTGTACTACGATGCGTACTATATGTACAAGTTATAGTTTTAATGTATATCATGTTGGTTTTCGTATTGGATTTTGACATTGTATTTTCACCATAACTCCGATGATTGTGTTATGCTCGACGGAGTTTTGATTTTGAGTTATGTACTTGTTTTTCATGCGCATGCATTGCGCTAAAAATGTGTTTTATGTATTGATGATTTCGGAGCCCCGACGATTTGAGTGTTTTGCTAAACGTTTTAGTATTTGGGAGGAGTTTTAATTTAAATTCGGGGACCGAATTTCTTTAAGGGGGGAAGATTGTAACGTTTTAAAAATTAAATAAATAAATAATTAAAAAAATAAAATTCTTTAAGTGAATTTTCTGATAATCGGTAAGATAAACCGTATTTTCTGTAAAACTTAACTATAATTATTTTTCAATATAGATTTAAATACGCCTATTTTAACTATGTAATTACTAGTAAATGGTGTTTATTTAGTGACTTATAAATTATTAGATTACTAAAATATTTTCCGTAATTAATTAAATTCAAATATTTACATAAGCTTTTAAATATACATTAAATTAGTGTAAATTACAAATTTGAAATGGGTTAATTTTACAAAGTGAACATGACAATTTAAAACAAGTGTGTTTATGCAAAATTCTTTCTCAAATCTCTTCATGGTTCTAGATTTTTCTATGATCATTTTTTTTGAAAAGAAAATTTAATAAATAAAGAAAATGATGAAAAGACTTAAAACATGTATCATTTGAACAACTTTCTACACCATTCTTCATTCTTTTCTCTCTCTCTCTTTTTCTCCCTAGGGTTTGGCCGGCCTCCCCCATGGCAGCCCCGCCCCCATTTCTCCACTTCTTTTTCCTTCAAAAAATTCATCAAAATTCATGAAGAATCCACAAAAACATCACAAATTCCTAATTTAACCTATACCCATCATTCTTTGCTCAATCTAGCTTGGAATCTTGAGGCAAGAGAGCCATTTGGGAGGCTATGTGAGCATGCTAGATCTCTTGATTTGTGAGGTATAATTCTTATCCCAATGATTAATTGTGGTTAAAGGCTTTAATCTAGCTTATTTAGATTTTTCTTAATTGATTCTAATTGCAAGATTTAAAATTCAAGAAGGGGTTTAAAACTAAAATTAGGGTTTTTATAACTTGCCCATGGTTTGTAATGTGTGGTTGAATATCTTGAGTCATGCAAATTCTAGTCTAATGGTTAATTTGCAAAGTTTTACTTTAAAATTGTTAAAGTTTGAAGATTTTGCAAACTAGGTTTTTACAATATGTATATATTGGTGAGATAAAATTCTGATTAACGTTTTTATCATTAGATTGTGGTTTTAATGAGGATATTAACATGTTAATGGAATGCAAAACCTAATCTAGTTATTAGTTTCAAATTGTTAGTTAATAAAATGTGATAATATGCTATTTTGTAAACTAGGTTTTAGAAATTAATTTAAAATGTAGGATTAAAAATCTAGTTAGGGCTTTAGCACATCCTTAATGTTTCATTGAGTGGTTTAACAATTTAAAATATGAAAAATCAAGCATAGTTGTGGAATTGTGAATTTTGGCTTAAAAGGTGTTAAATTGGACTAAATTTGCAAACTAGAATTTTCAATTTAATACAAATAAGTGTGATAAAAATATAGTAATGATTTGTATGACATAGTTATGATATTTAGTGCATATTATGGCCATTGGTTTCGTTTAAACATCAAGTTTTGAAGTTAAAAGGTTAATTGACGCTTTCTAGGTTTTCGGAAATAAACCGATTTAAATTATTTTGAGTTTTCGATAAGTTGCAATCTATTGTATGTTATAACTAGTAAGTTTTGGAACTATGATTTGTATGTTGGGGTTTCTCGAACAATCGGCGTTTGTACGCCGATGTCGATGGCTAGTTGGTTATTTTTGCATGAGCGGGTCATAGGTTTTAACCTATGCGCGTTTCGTGCGTCGTTTTGGTTTTATCCGCGATTCGGTTTACGATATACATATATGTTTGCGTATAGGTACCCCTCACATGAACTTCGGACGATGAAGAAGAAGATGGCGGCATCGACTTGGGCAGACAAGGGCCAGATTAGTAGATGTTTATCTACGGGGGAAGTCGGGTGGATGGCGTTTAGCACCCCCGCAAACATAGAATAAGGATATTACTTACTGTCATTAGGGAGTCGGAGGTGACCTTAGATTCATGGCGAGTAGGGTCCTATTAAAGACTTGAGGTTGGACTAGACTGATTTAGAAAGACTTGACCAGAGGATGAATGCCTTGGAAGGAATTCGTAGGTTTCAGGTAGACACACGCACACACGCACACACAAACATTGGACTTGGTGTATATGTGTGTGTGTATATGTGTGTGTGTATATATATGAATATGTGTAGGTTTCTATAGGTGTGTGTGTATATATATATAACATATACACGTGATATGGGAAGTTAATATGGTATCTGGGGAGGAGTCAGTATGATTGGGCGTGATGCCGTGAGTTAAAGATATACGATCGAGTATGATATGAGACGTACTATGTTGTAAGCGGATCGTTGGGAAATGAGAAATGTATATTTATACATAAACGATAATAGGTGATGATGACATTGAAATGTACGAGACTCTAGAATAGAACCTGGATTGTAATATGTGACTTAATCACGAGATGATATATGACAAGATGTTTTAGTGGATCATTTGACGATGGATAATTACACAGACGATGATATATGTTTGATGATATTGGGAGGTATGCGATTATAGTACAGATCAGGCATAACCAAAAGAATTGTGTAAAATAAGTGAATTTCTCTAGTTGATGGAACTCATGAATATAGAAAAAAGAGGACCTTTGATGATGATATTGTTTGATGATGATATTATACAAATGATGATGTGCATAGGTGATAGTTGACCCGTACCCCGATTTTGGGATGCCGTACGATTGATTTTACCGTACGAGGCATAGATGTGATGATTGATCCGCACTCTTGACTCGAGGAAGTCGTACTATGTACGTGACGCTATTAAGTCTGGATCGCCGACTATTAGAGCTATCGACTCAGACTTTAGGTGGATTCTTATTTCCTATCGACTAGTTTCTTTAGTTTAGTTCCTTAGTGGGTTAGATAGATAATAGTTTAGGCTCGAGTCATTTAGTTTGTAGTTAGATATGTATATTCCAAATGAATGGTTAATACACATTCACCTTTTTATTCAGATTGTAATCATCACGTTGCATGTTCATACATATGTTTCTTTAGTTAATATGAAACTCTGCCTGTTAGGACACCAGCACCATTACCGCTGATGCGCATGTTCCACATACACTTATTTGTCGGCTCACACACATCATCATCGGTAATTGCCATGTCACGTACAGTTTAGAACGTGTTATCTTTTATTGATAGAATCAACTAAAGTCTAGATCAATGTAATAGGGTATGATTACTCTCATGTGCTAGTTAGACATTACATTTATTACATAGACACTTCTTGCATTCATATTTTCATACTATCATGCAGTATTGTGGGGCTTATGCCGATACTCATTATTACTTACTCATGATTTTGGGATTTTGGATTTCTATGAGATTTCTGGATTTTGGAGAAAACCGCAAGAATATATATAAAAACTTCTCTCTCTCTCTCTCCCTCTCATTTTAAAATACAAGTTGTGGTTTTCGCGTGATGTATGTTTCGTCCACCATGAGATTTCATGTTTCTTGTTGGATTTCGAGACCCGATTCAAGGAGTGGATGAACCGTCTCGGGTACATGGTGGGCCCGGTATGGTACCCCGGGGAAAGAAGATCGAGTTGTAGATGATGAGCCTGGCAGAGGAAGACTACCTACCGGTGATGTCTGGCGCGGCGGATATCCGGAGGATACCGACCGTTGTCGTGAGATTTGATGATATGGGCCGATCCGGACTGACGGAGCCCGAGATATTGAGACTATGAGATATTGAGACTATGAGGTATTGAGACTTGATATTTACATGTTTTGTGTCGATACTTGACACTGATTTCCATGGATTTCATCGATGATGTTTCAGATTACTTTACAAATTTTACTATGATAAAAGTTAAAGATTTTTTATACAGATATATCCAGATTTCATGGTTTGATTGTTTTACATTCATGGTGCATCCATACTCATACACATGACATGTTACTACTTGAGGCACTGACATGAGCACTGAGCATTGCGCTTACGCATAGTTTATTACCCTGCCACTATTTGATGACTAGTGATATATTAAGTATATTATTATGACCTAGGAGAGCGTCGTGCATGCGATTTCTACTCGCAGATGTCGTCTACTGACGAGTTGGCAACTCACCTCCGTTATGCCAAATTTTTCTTACAGGTTTCGATGTATAGGTTTCCTTGGCAGCTTGCTGGCACATCATTTCATTCAGGGTGATTTGCTTTGTAGGTTGGTTCACTTGTATCAGGACCGCCGTTGTACTTTTATTATTTCATTTGTATCCAGTAAGCTCCATCAACCAGACTTGTATTACTTGATAGTTTAGAAGACCAGTTGTTTTTATTTCGACCTTAGAGTCGCGCTTGTATCATTATGGTTTTCTGGTGGATTGGTTTTCTTTTGAGTTTTGAGCCTCGCCCTTTGGCGTTGTATATTATAGTGCATTGTGTGGTTGTTTCCTCCTTTTTGGCGTAGAGCTAGCTCCCGCTTGGGGATGCCTTTTTATTGCTGCATATGTATATATTCTTATTTGTACCCGTTTGGGGCCAGTTTTTACAAAGGAAGCTCTGCCAAAATTTTTGAGAAATTTGATGTTTCTTTTAAACTTTTTTTCTTACACTTCTTCTTTTAAAGGGTTTGGATTTCTGGGATTCGGCTTACTTAGATTACGTTACGCCTCTAGACATTTCGTAATTTAAGTGACGGTCACGTTCCGTATCTTCGGGTCGTGACACTGATAGAGTAACTTCCATGACTGTTGCATTTACATACTTTATTTTATATGCATTGCTTCATATACTAGCAGTACCTGATAGAGTACCTAACATGATGGTCGCATACATATTGTCATATTATTGTTCATGTATTTGTTGTACGTGCTAGCGTACCTTTCATGACTGATGCATTACATATGACCATTCATTGCTATTAGATGCTTATGTTAGATTCGCGTTGTACGTGCATACTCGCGATTACCTGCATATGTTATTTTACTATTCATGAGTTGGCAACTCACCCCCGTTGTGCCACAGCGTTTTGCAGATGTTCCTCAAGATAGTCAGAGGCAGGGCTATTTTCATCCGTCGTATCATCTTTTGCTGTGGATACCGCTTCGCCTGACAGTGTGCAGTTTTGCTTAGGTAGGTTTTGCGGTTATCCGATGTTGCTTGTTTTATATTCGTTGTATCCTGTACTCTCCATCTACCATTATCTTGTATGACTTAGAGACTTAATGTGAGGACGATATTATATATTATTTTTTGACTTGGAGGTCTTTTATGCAGTTTTATTCATATCGTCTCTTTCTTCGCTACGGCGTCGTATATCTGTTGTGGTGGTTGTTTTCCGCCGTTGGGCGTGGATTTTGCTCCCGTTTGGGATGCTTCTACTTATATTATGTTGTACTCATTTTTGGGGGCTTGTTTTTCAAAGGAGGTGCTGCCAAAATTTTAAAGGAAGAAAAGTTAGACTTTAAAGAATTTGTGTTCACATTTCAAAGGTTTTGAAAATGCTATTATCACTTTCTTACTACTTTTGATGGTTTAGATTGCTGGGATTCGGCTTACTTAAATTGTGTTACGCCTGTGGACGTTGCGTAGTTTAAGGGCCATCATGTTCCATTTTCGGGCCATGACAGGTAGCATCACTCATGCCATTTTATATCTTAGAGAGGTGCAAAGCTAACTAACCATGAATCTTGCTAGAATTTCTAGGGTAACAAAATTTGTATCACATTAAAAGAAGTAAATAGATAAGGATTACAAACTTTGTAGTCCGTTCCTTCGCTTCATAAGCTCCGTGTTGAGTTCCCTTCGCTGCGATCAACATGAACTCCGACTCTCGAGTGGCTCCATGAGGTAAATGAGACACCTTGCTTGTAGTCTTCATGATCTAAGATGATCTACCTTGAAGAATCTCTAACCCAAGCTTACACTTCACTAAACAACTTATTAGAGAAGTGAACACCTTAATCTAAGTAGCTAGAATAGATGAGGATGATGAAGTAGGAATTATGCTCTCTTTTGTTTTCAATTTCTCACACTAATTCATCACAAATCAAAAAGCAAGTGAAGGTTTTTCAAGAGCTTGAAGAAGAAGAAGAAGCAAAAGCTTTTGTGATGAATAATGAATTATTGTTGTGGTTACAAATCCAACCATGGGTTAAGAATGATAGAGTTAACCCTTGTAGAGAATAAACTAGAGGTTAAGGTTTGGGTTGGGTTAATAAATATCAACACAAAATATCAAGCTAGATGACAAAAGTCAAAGCTTCATGAAACCTTCATCCAAAAGCTAACCCTAATCCAAACCCTAACTTGTTTAAACTCCACAAAACATGTTGCATTTGTAACCCTAACTTGTTACAATATTATATATCACATATATAATATATTTTGCAACAAAATAAAATAATACAATTAACATATATCGCATATATATCAATGTATTATCTCGTGAGAAAAAGAATCTTTAAGTGAGCTTATATTAGTTAATGTAATGTAATATATCAAATATATAACTATACATTAAATTATTGAATCAACACTTGGTCCGATAATCCGGCTATTTCACAAATAACCGACTAATATAATCTGTATTAGTTCATCGAATCAACACTTGATCCGATGACCCGGCTATATCACATATACCTGGCCGATATCACATATCGCGAGAATCTAATATTCACATACACGTATTGTTCTCGGTCCTACACATATCACATATGTGCTCATACTCCGTTTTTCCTGAGCCAGGAAACCTTTGTGTAGGACTCTAAAGAATCGTCAATACGCCGGCAGTGGGTGATGATCATATCAAACACCCACAAGCTGCAAGCGATCAGCTAAACGTAACAGCTACCCAGGTATTGGGCGATCAGAAGATCAACAAGCAAGCCTGTACATTCTCCTGTGAATCCAATCAGTAACACTCCCGTACAGTCCGGTCTCTTCGTCTGATATGTCGCATATCCAGTGTAGGGGTGGTAAACGTCAGACCCCAGTAACCGATAAGTCGTGTCGAAGTGAGGCTCATAACAGGTCGAGAAACTACTGATAACACATACCAGTAGCACTTCATATCAGCCTTGGCTAGGGACTTCCAGTTACAGCCAATCGAACACAGCACAACATCAACTCCCTATACCGGGAGAGACGAAACCCCTCCTATCGCTCATTGCCTCCTTGTGATTTGGGACTGTACCCAAAAGCCACCGTTTTGCATGTCGTCTTGGACGTGGTAAGGTGGAAATCAAAGCACAGTGGGAATCACACGAGACTCTATGACGATCTCGGGCCTACAGACTAACATGTACCGGTGTCACCGGAGAACTGCTATCTGATGATAGGTATAATACCATCTAGGAGTTCTCGGCGAGTCTGTTCAGTGTACCCAGTCTCCACTGAGTATACGTACACCATCTTTGATGTCAAACACCGATGGATATGGGATTATCCATCGTCCATCATATGGGTCAAGATGCGTATACGCTAGTCTACTCTGGTGTATCGATGCCCTGTCTCGATACACCCTCGACTAGAAACAGTTATAGGATGTACTCGTTGACTACCCTGGCCCCACTAGTATGGTCTCATCATAATCCCAGTAGTCAAGTACATATCCTAAGGGCTTTATCAACATGTGAAAGTAAGACAGTAAACCAAAGTCAACATGTTATGACAAAGTGAAACCAAATAGCATACTATCATGTCGAGCAAGAAAGTCCTCTCTATATATATCCAAGCATCCACTATAATATACATCATATATACAACAATGGCCTCTAGGGCATATATATAACTAACAAGGACTGGTCTACAAAGGTTGTATTCCTTGCTCACTAGACTTGCAAAGTGTTTGCATTTATATTTTGGTCGATTTCTAGCTAACGATCTTAGTTAGGGTTAGCTAAAACGGCAAAAATTTGTATTTGGCATGGACGATGCCTCCCGAAACCTCGCTGCCGTCTTAGGTAACCCTCCAAAATAAAACTGCATATAAAATATCCTGAGTCGCAAATAATATACCATATCGTCCTCACATCTCGTCTCTAAGTCAATACATGAAAATGGTAGATGGAGAGTACTGGATACAAAGAATATATAATGAGCAACATCGGATAACCGCAAAACCCACCTATAGCAAAACTGCAACCAGTCAGCCGTAGCGGTATCCGCTGTAAAAGATGATACGATAGATGAAAGCCGTTCCGTGACTGCTCTGAGGGACAACATGTACAACCCTGTGGCACAACAGGGGTGAGTTGCCAACTCGTGAATAGTAAATAACATGTGCAGGTAATCGCAAGTATGCACGTACTGCGAACGTCTATCGCATGCAAGCTGTTAGCAACAAATGGCAATATGTAAATGCAACAGTCATGAAAGGTACTCTATCAGGTACTACTAATACATGAAGCAATGCATATCAAAAAAATGCGGAGTATGAAATAAAACATGTCATTCTGTAAGTCTCATGGAACCTGAGTGTCTAACATCGACACCCGAAAACATCATGAAAACTAGTGTCTAGCTTCGACACGTAAATACTCATATATATATATATAGGGCTCCGTCAGTCCGGATCGGCCCTCGGGCTCCGTCAGTCCGGATCGGCCCACATATAAACCATAATATCGGCCCTTATATCGACCATAATATCGGCCCACATATAATGAATAAGTATAAATACATAGATCATTATGATGATAATATTATGTAGGTGTACATATATAACAGCGTCTCATACCACTGATATATATATATGTATACCAGTGTCCCATACCACTGATATATATATGCAGGATTAAAACATCCAGAAAACATCATATGAAAACTATATCACAATGCGAAATCCATGAAATATAATATATGCAACATGAAACAGTAATATGAGCATATAAAAGAAAAACCGCTATTTAACTGCAACAAGTTATTAAGTATATCATGCGGTTCCTAATTTCTCCGAAACCAAACGCAACATCAGATAAAGGTGAACGTGTAACTATAACGAGGTGTATGAGCATATACCTATCAATAATGATGTAATACCATACGAGTGTATGTGTAAGTATGTATGCAAGATGTACATGTAGCTATGTCTTATATGTGTATATACCTGTCACTAATGGTACAATACCATATAGGTATATGGGTAACTAGCATGTAGGCATATCAAGGCATATGTGTAAGCATGTAGGTATATAGGTATGCTATATATCATATGCACAATGGAATATCTATCAATGTTTCAATGTCCCTAACCCTACAATAGCATGTATGTATAGGTGTCAACTATATCACGTATGTATATGGGTTGTGCGTGTCATTGCAATTATCGACGGTATGTGTGGCATACAATCAGTGCTCGTGCAACATGAGCCGTCAATAATAGTGCAGTGTCCAATGGGTACAAGTCCAAGCACAACAAGTAATAATATGCAATGAAGTTTATGCACAAACACTATATGTGCAATATAAACATGCGACTAATATCATATCATATCTAGCCCTGACGCATAAGGCCATGCGGGCGATTCCCCTGTAGATGTTAAATCTACTCACTGATGATCCTGAGGCTAAGTAAAGCCAACCACTCGCTTTCCCTTCTACGCAGCGTCCGAAGTCCCCGCCTGCGTCCCTAAGATCATAAAACAACAATAACAAGTGTATATTAGCAATCGACCAATAACACGTATAAACTACGTTTGACCGACGCACCAACTTCAAACATACTCTCAAGTGTTCGTCTAGTGGCTAACGTACGTAGCGACACTACGAAACCAACTCAAGAGCAAAAGCTACACAAAGACACAAACCGTGTCGGATAACGTAACGCGCGTAGTCGTAACACTAGAAACTAACCAAGTGATCCCAGATTTGTATACAGTAAAAACCTAAAAATCAAACAGGACCAAACACACCAAAACCAAAACAGACAGCTACCCTGAAAAACCCAAACCCAAACTCCTCAAGGAGGCCGAGGTCGCCGGCCAAATTCGAGCAATAGGGGTTCATGCTTCAGGTGAAGGCTTAGGGTCTCCGGTACAACACAACTACACTGCTAGATTTTCTAGTATACACTCTGGGTTACAGCAGATCACAGATATCATAGAATGACACTAAAAATACGATATGTGCACGAAACTTTACTTTAAGCGTTCTAAACTGAAACGTATAAGCTACGCAACACTAAAAATGTTAGTTATATGTATGCCCTAGAGGCCATTACTATACATTAGATGTATATTGTAGTGGATGCTTGGACATATATAGGGAGGACTTTCTTGCTCGACATGATAGTATGCTATCTGGTTACACTTTACCTTAACGTGTACGCTGATTGTCTCTCTGTTACATGTTGGTAAAGCCCTTAGGATGTGTACTTGACTACCTGGACTATGATACAGATCATACTAGTGGGGACATGGTAGTCCATAAGTACATCCTTCAAGGTCCCTAGTCGTGGGTGTATCGAGACAGGGCATCGATATACCAGAGTAGACTAGCGTATAGCTTCTCGACCCATATAGATGGGCGATGGATGATCCCATATCCATTGGTGTTTGACATCAGAGATGATATACCAGTGCTCAGTGGAGACTGGGTACACTGGACAGACTCGCCGAGAACTCCCAGATGGTATTATACCTCACGTCAGATGGCAATTCTCTGGTGACATTGGTACAGGTTAGTCTGTAGACCCGAGATCGTCATAGAGTCTTGTGTGATTCCCACTGTGCTTTGATTTCCACCTTACCACGTCCAAGAGGGCGTGCAAAACAGTGGTTTTTGGGTACAGTCCCGAGTCACATGGAGGCAATGAGCGATAGGAGGGGTTTCGTCTCTCCCGGTATTGGGGGTTGATGTTGCGCTGTGCTCGATTGGCCGTAACAGGGAAGTCTCTGGCCAGGGCTGGTTTAGAGATTTACTGGTAAGTGTTACCAGTAGTGATACTCTCCCACTGCGACTGTATATACATTGGAACCATTTCCAACGCGGAGAGTATGGTCACCTGTCTTCAAAACCTTGCTATTTCTCAGCCCCTGCATAGAATTGCAAATGTGAGAACCTGAACCGGTATCTAATACCCAGGAAGCAGAGTTTATTGAAAAACTGTTTTCTGTCACAAACACACCTGAAGCGGAAGCATCCCCATTCTTCTTCTTGAGATTTAAGTACTCCGTACAGTTGCGCTTCCAATGTCCTGTTTTGTGGCAATGAAAACATTCCCCTTTCCCCGATTCTCCAGCTTTGGACTTGTCCTTCCCCTTAACCTTTTTAACTCCACTCCTAGGCTTGGTAGGCTTCTTCTTGAGCTTTCCCTTGGCCTTAGCCTTTGGGCGAGAAGAAGAAGATTGCCCAACACTCAAAACGGGAGTTTTCACTGATTTCAGTGTGCTCTCTGCACTCCTTAACATATTAAGGAGTTCAGGTAGTTCCTTCTCCATGTTGTGCATGTTGAAGTTAACTATGAATTGAGCAAAGGTGGAGGGGAGGGACTGAAGAATAATATTCATACATTGTTCAGTGTCCATTGTCCATCCAAGGTCCTCAAGCTTTTCTATGAGAGCTATCATCTTCAGAACATGGTCTCCTACTGGTGTGCCAGGGGCCATTCGCATCTGAAACAATTTCTTTGATGCTTCGTATCGTAATACGCGGGATTTCTCTCCGTACAACTCCTTTGTATGGAGGAATATGGCGTGAACGTCCATATTCTCGTGCTGCTTTTGATGTGTGTTGTCCATCGATGCAAGCACGAGGCATTTGGCCGTGGCACAGTCAGCGTCCCATGTCTTGCGGATTTCTTTATCCGCAACTGAGGATTTTGGACCTGGGACGGGCGGGGCTGGAGCCGTGAGGACATATGATACCTTATCATAAGTCAAGGCAATGTTCAGATTCCTCAGCCAGTCATTATAATTGGTCCCATTCAGTTTATTTTTATCTAGTAGAAGCTTGAGTCCAGTCATTGGTATCTGCCATTAAGAGAGAGAAAAGAATACACTCAGCGAAAGCTCTTGCAAAGATCAGATTGGTTATTATCTTGTCTAATCGTTGTCTCCCACTGCTTTAATCAAGTTTTTCTTTCAAACCTTAAAAAGAAAACTAGCCAGGATTAATTACAGTCTACAACTTCGCTAACCGTTCAGCCAGACCAGTGTCGGTACTTGAGGGAGGTTCCCCGTGCTTTCGCACGGACTTAATTAAAGTAAACCTCATTTTCCCAGAGGCGTAGCCCCGTTAACACCTTTCTAGACACCTAATGAGTTAGCTAATTGTAAACTGCAAAACTTTCCTGGGAGCAACTATTGCCCACAGTGGGATCGGGATCCAACTATCATATGGAAGGTATGCAATCTCATTGCTAATCTCAACACTTGAAATTCCCGATGCGGGTTTTACCCCTAGTACCTATGACCTTAACTATGGTCAACAAATCATAAGTACCAGTCAAGTTCTACCCGTCATTTCTTGATTAATTAGACCCACTCATATGACCCTTAACTATGGTCAACAAAGTCGCATGAATGTCCTAATTAATCTGCATCATATGCAGTATGTTAGAGGTTGTGCTCTCAGATTCAATTATTCGATCACAGGCACGTGATTACAATGATTGATGGAGGACCTATCCCGATAAGACAGTCTTACTTGAGATGATAGTATGCTATCTGGTTTACCTTTATCATCGTGTACTGCTTTAGGTGACCTGACAAGTCGCTATTACACGTTGATAGAGCCCCTA
Organism: Agapanthus africanus; assembly: GCA_030015575.1. Classification (NCBI taxonomy): domain Eukaryota; kingdom Viridiplantae; phylum Streptophyta; class Magnoliopsida; order Asparagales; family Amaryllidaceae; genus Agapanthus; species Agapanthus africanus. The sequence goes on from JASDDO010000012.1 coordinate 378,934,943, forward strand.
GGATTCTTGCTTGACCACCAGCAGTATGAGGGCGATCATATAAGTGGGAGCTGGGGTCTATAAGCATATCCTTAAATGGTCCCTAGTCGTGTTTGTTTCGAGACAGGGCATCGATACTCCAGAGTAGACTAGTGTATACAGTCGAGACCCCGACGAGGGGCGGTGGCCGGTCTCACAAGCCACTGGTGTCAGTTCGTCCACCTAAGATGTATACAGGTGCTCATTGGGTTATGAGTACACCGGACAAGACTCGCCGGGAACATGCTAGTTGGTCATATACCAGACGTCAGATGGCAGTTCCCTGGTGACATGTGTGCAGGTTAGTTCATCGACCTGGGGATCGTCATTTGTCTCGTGTGAGTTCCCACTGTACTTTGATTACTACCCTACCATGGCTCAAAGGAGTCGTGCAAACAGGTTTTAGTTGGGTACAGTCCCGAGCCACATGGAGGCAGTGAGCGTATCTTCAGGGGTTCGTCTCTCCCGGTATTGGGGGTGAGGTCGTGCTGTGTCTAGGAGAGCCATTACACGAAGCCCTCGGCCGAGGCAAGGAGATTTACTGGTAGGTATTCGAGTAGTATCTCAGGGTGTTCTGGGCTACACTCCGACACGACTTGTACCGCTTTTGGGGGTCTGACTTTTACCAACCCCCTAGGCCCGCCATGCGAAGCTCATAGACGAACGGACCGGACTGTACGGATATTGTCACTGATAGGCTCAGTAGGGTTGTCAGGCTGAGTTCGCTCACAGACGTCCCTTTTAGTCAATACCTGGTAGCCCGTTACGTATTGGCTTATACCTCTGACGTGCTAGTGGTTAAATCCACAACCAAGGCGTTGACGAGTCTTTAGAGTCCCCCACATTCAGTTACTCAGCTTTCGGGCGAAAGGTTGTAGAGGCCGTATGGAGATATGGAAAGGTCCGATCAGATACGTGCGGTATTGCACGGATCAGGATCGGACAGTTTGTACTATAGGCCGTATGGTTATATGGCAGGGTTCGATCAGATACGTGCGGTATTGCACGGATCAGGTTCGAACAGATATTACTAGCCGGCTTTGGTTTAAGCCGGATCCTAGTATAGTACAGTGTAGATTTTGTCTCATTGCATTTGTATTTCGGTCGAAATACAAATGCGGCTGTGTATGCACAGTATCGGGGTTTTCCTATAATTTATTACGGGACCAGTTTTCTGGAGTTGCCAGTTTGCTTTTCGTTTTGGCCAATTTCCTTTGTATCGTTCATTGGCCGAAGATTGGTGGAGGAGGGCTTATTTGCATTGTTGCAAATAAGCATTTGTGGAGGGGGTCTTTGCATATTATCATGTCATGATACTTGTCCCATCATTTGACTTCATAAACTCATGATTGCTTGACTTTGTAAATCATCATGGTTGTTGATGATGAGGTTGGTGGTAGGTGGTTGAGTGTGGGTTTTGATTTGGTGATCATTTCCTTTTGCATGATAGCCTTCTCTCTCTCCCTTTTTTTTTGGATCATGGGATGGCTCTCTTATTCTTTGACCTCTCTCTCTCATTTCTCACTCACTCCCCCACCAAGAGAGGCCGGCCAATTTTGGGCAAGGGCTGTCCAAGTTTTTGAGGGTGGAAATCATGTTCATTTCATGCTCCAAAAACCCCTAGTTCCTCCACATAATTCTTGTATCATCCCTCCACCAAAATGGCATCTCCATGAACCCCAAAGTGAGACTTGAGTCCTACACAATATTCTACAGCGAATCTTGGGCACGTCGACTAGCCAGCTTCGTGCCCGAGTTGCCTCGGCATTGAGGTGGGAGCCCGTAAAAGAAGTAGGCGATGTGGTGCACTTCCGGCGACGAGGAGGAGACGGGACATTCCGCAGGAGATCGGGATGACGACGAGAAGACCGGAGGACTCGGATCTGTCGGTATATCTCTCTTCCCTTTCTTGTAGATAGCTAGGACTAGTTAGTGGTTCGATCCGGGTATTAGTGCGCGGCGGTTTGCCAGTTCATGTAAAAATTAAAGTTTATCACCGCTTCCGCATTTGGCCGTCGGATTGACGGCCGGTGCGCCGCCGTGCACTTACAGTGGTATCAGAGCCTCGCCATTAACTTAGTCTAGCTTTGTGTAATGTGTTTGCATTTCCGATCGATCAAAAAGTTCCAAAACTGCATTTTTTCTTGCATCAGTTTTCTGTCGAATTTTTTTTAAGTCCAAAATTTTTTCTGGTGATTGCAGAATGATGTACAGAGTATCCTAAGACCACTGGAAAATTTTGGTTCCCTGAACCCTCCGTACGACCGCGGAACCGCGGCCTTAACCCCTTGTTGGCCGCGGTTCCGCCGCAGGTAGTTGGGTTCAGTTCACCATGTTTTTCCAGTGGCCTTGTGGGCTTAAAATAGGGGTTTTGGAATGTTAATTTTGGGCCCATAATTTCTGTGAGTACTACAGTATTGTTTGGGGGCCCACTTGTTAAAATTTTGATTGATCGGATATTTTAAACACATTATTTCACAGTATTTACATTATATCTGCGACCGTGAATATCACTTGATCGGTAAATCCGGTCTAACTGCTATAGCCCGGTTAGACGGATTTGCGAACGTGATTTTCACGTTGATGTTCTGTTTTTGCTGTGATGTTGCGGATCGGTCGCGGGGGATAGCCTGGATGCAATGCTAATACAGAGTTTGTTGTATTATGCACAATTGATATTGCGGGACGAGCGTCCGACATGTGGACTGCCGTCACTGCCTGATTGTATTATTATTTTGGGGCACGACCAGGTTGCGGTCGATGTACCCGTTGTATGTATATTTTACTTTCTGTACTAGGATTACCCCGCGGTGGGGTGCACGGATAGCCGGGTTCCAGAGGGCAACAAGCCCGCATCTCATGGCATTGAGACGGAGGGGGCTTCACTCTAGGATTGGCGGGCTATTCGCCGCACTCGTAGGGCGTACAGGTTGACCCAGGAGGGGTGCCCAAGTTACCGGATTCCGTGAAGTGCTGGGTGGTCCATTCACGGCACTGAAGGGGGCTGCCTCGCTTCAGGTTTTGGCGGGTGACTTGCCGCGCCCGTAGGGGTCTAGGATTTCATTGCGCTGGCTATCCACACGACCAGGGGAACGTCGGGTTTCAGTAGTGGCTCTGTGAAACCCGGGGATCCCAGATATCTGTATTGTTTCTGTGATGCTGTACATTTTCTGTGATGTTGCATTTCTTATCACGCCTTGAGCGAAATATAATATATTGGTATATATATTAGTAGATGTTGTATATGTTTTGCATCCGCGCTAGTCCAGTCTCCGCTCTGTCGTTAGTTAGCTAACCTAACGGGTAATGACGGGACCCAGTGGTGAATGCGGATGGCATATACGTACATCAGTATATTTTCGTTCTTTTTGGTGTGATCAATTGATGGGACTGCGTTGATTCGGATCAATGCAAGTTAAAAACAAACCTAATCTGATGTTGTTGGAACACTTTTCAAAAAGCTGTTATTGCAAGGACGTTCACTTTTGTTTTGCATCGTGGTATTCAGTTGGAATATCCTGCTCCTCATTCGACGAGGCAAGGGCCGAGATCCCTTCACCGGGAGTGACCCCTTGGACAAAGAGTTTGCGTCAGGGCATTAACTTCACTATAACCGATTACTTTTGCTTTGCATCGCGGTATTCATTTTGAATATCCTGCACCTCATTCTACGGGGAAAGAGCCGAGATCCCTTCACCGGGAGTGACCTCTTTAGCAACGGTTTTCGTCACTATATTTTTAAAAAGCTATCAGTTCCTTCAACGATATCAAGTTCTTTACGTTAAAGGTTTTCGCCAGAAACCATTCGTAGCCCTCCGTCGTTTCAGACGGGTAGCACGTAGTATTCATGCTATGTTTGTTGGCCTTCGTCAAGGCATAGTGTATGGTAGCTGCTTGTTGCCTTTCTGCAGCATAGATAGATGCGTTGGTTTGGGACAGTCGTATAGCCTTGTTGGCCTTCGTCAAGGGCTTGTGCGGGTGGATTCAAATTAACCTGGAGAATGACGGGTAGAACTTGACATGTGACTTATGATTTGTTGGCCTTCGTCAAGGTCATAAGAGCATGGGGCAGAAATCACATCGGGAGTTTCAAAAGAACTGAAACTTGCCAGATATGCGCATACCTTCTGGAGTGTGACACCGTGAGCGGATTCGGTCACGTTGTCATGCGATGATAGTTGGATCCCGATTCCCACTGATGAGTTGGTATACTCCTCGGGTGATCCCGACTAATTCTTCTTTCAGGTTTGGAGGAGAATTTGACGATACAGTGGGAGGTTTCCAGATTAGATAAATTGGTAACCATTCTGGTCTAGGATAGGGTGCACGCTGAGTGTTTCTTTTCTCTCTCTCTCTGGCAGCGACCATTGACCCGACCCTAAGACTATGACTCAGTGACCAAGTTGACCGAACCTTCTTAAACACTGGCTTTTGGATTGTCAGAGTTGCAAACCTCATTGCCACTCCTACTTTTACCCTTTTCTCCAGGACACCCCGTTTTACCACGAACGTCCACTTCCATTGGACAAAACCATCGTATGGTTAGATACGAACTCAAAAGAATTTATTCGAGGATGGTTTCCGGTTCTGGAGAAAACGGATAGGACTATTCAGTTGTCTTTTCCTTTTACCTTCTCTCAGGTTGCAAGTACTCCTTGGTTTAGGAGTAGTACACCTATTACGCAAATTGGATAGTCTTCTTCCAAACCTTAGGCTAGTGCCGACCGGTATGGAATGAAGAAAACCAATTAGCATAACGATGGTGTGCAGAAGGTATTGAGTTAAGACAAAGCAAGGGATTAGTAAGAGGGCAAAGTAAATTGCAACAGATTTTCATGACCAAACCAAGTATTCCTTCGCCAATCCTAAATCACCTTTGTATTTCTCCAGGACACTCCGTATCACTACGAAGATCCACAGTTTAATGGATACTCCATCGTATGGTTATATACGAACTCGAAAGGAACTTGTTCCAGTTCGGGGATGGATTCTGGTTCAGGAGAAATAGGAATAAGGTTTATTCGGTTATCTTTTATCTTCACCTTCTCTCGCTTTGCGAGTGTTCCTAGGATTGGGACAGTACACCCATTATGCTTATTGGATAGTCTTCTTCTAAACCATAGGCTGGTGCCGAACGGTAGGGAAGGAAGAAAACTATTTGGCCTAAAGGGGTGTGCAGAAGGTAAAGACTAAAGATATATGAAGGGATTTGGAGAGGTGGCAAGGAATTACACGGTTACAGTTGTGAATCTGGATAATGGAAGAGGCATTACTAGGAATACCAGAATACTCCTACGAAACATTTTAATGTTTCAGTCTCACTGTGTACTGTTAAAGGAAAGCTGATTTCCCGACTAGAGACTTACTCCAGGGTATGTATTTACCAGGTATGATTCTTACATCTGTATGGTTTTACAGATGATGAGTGGGAGTAAGTTGTTGGGAATTGGGTGACTATCCTCATTATATCGGGATTCGTTGCAATCGGAGATATTTGAGGAAATCACCTGGGTTGTTTGACGGTCGGCAAATATTTGGTTTTGAATATCCGCTGTTATGCACCAATTTCAAATCGATATATCTGTACGTCTATTTTCATAGAGTGAGATATACTTTTTGAAATTATGTCGATGACATTTACCTATACCAGTGGATGGTTAGGTAAGGAGCATTAAAAAGCGGTGTAATTCTTCTTAACCATAAGTACAGTTTTCAACCTACGACACACAGTGAATGAGTTATCAAACTCAAGGGACTTATACAGAGTATTGTATGTTGTCCAGGGTCCATCAGGACAGAGGGGCTGGTCCTCGTACTATATTCGGTTTACTTATGACTTCTCTAGTTTTTAGACAGGTGTTTCGCGGAAACACAGGGTCTGAATTTTGAGAAGTTATAGGTATTTGAATAGAGTAGAGAACCAGGTGTAGCAAGTATCGGGATTCTTCAAAGTGATAGAAGATGTAGATACTTGTGTATGGTATTCAGTTGATAGTAATAATCATGAGATCTTGCTTCTCTTTCAGGTTACTCATAATTGGAAGCATTCCTATGTTGAGTAACGCTGATCGGCCTCTTTCCATTTAGTTGACATGCACTGGAGACAGCTGCATGATTTGATTCTGGTTCAATTAAATCAGTGCCTCTAGTTCTATATTGGATATAGAACAGTTCGTATCTTAACGGTGTTAAGGTACGGGGAGTTGTCCGGCCTATGCTTAAAACCAGACGCTGGATAACTCAAGGCATGTTTCTGTAATGGCTGTTTGTGGGTTGACCCAGGCTATGACGAGGGTTGACTTTCTACCATCTGGATGAACAATAGCAATATTGTTCTAGACTCGCCACAGTTTTATTAAAAATGGATTTTTTCAGAAAACGGTAGTGGCAGTATGGTAGAACTGGAAGTGATTCCAGAACCACAAACGATTACTGAAGATTTGATAAGGAACCTAAAGATTCAATCTGGATTGACATTCCATTGGCCACTCCGCAGATAAGGTGGGTAACTTCAGGCACCCGAGAGGTACTACGGTAGCCTCAAGGACGGTGACAGGGAAGTTCTTGTTTACCCACAATTACCATTGCTGTTGTTCCAGGCTGCGAGACCCGGCGGGAGGATGAGTATAGCGTCATTCTAAAGTAGTTTTAGAAGTGGACGTCTGTATGACTCTGCCAGAGGGTTGTCGTAGTCAGTGGGAGCAGCGGAAGCATTGGTGGACAGGTAGCTTATGTCTATTTATAGACTAGAGCAGATGTAGCGGAGATAGATCATCTATTTCTGACGTGACAGTCATGGGTTTGACTTCATCAGAATAAGGGATGGATCTGTTGAGAAGGTAGTAGGGTGTGATATCCTGGTATTTGGATAACATACACAGAGTAGGAAAGGAAACTCCTATACTACAGTCGGTTATACTTTGGTCGTCACACAGTGGTTTCTCCACAAAGGAAATGGATTTTATATCAGACATACTGGTTACTGGATCTATGGTTTTAGATCTAGATTTGGGTGGTTTCCCAATCAGGGTACTTAGACAGCTTTCTAAGAGTATTTAGAATGGACGACTCCATGCATGGTAGTGTACCTGCAGAAGATGGAGTCACCCTCTCTAAAGGTGTCTTACAGACTAAAGAGGAGAGGGATGTGCATGATTGGCAGATCACTTGCTCAGGCAATTGAGTCAATCATGAGATGTCAAGTACCACACCAGATGTTGTTCTTGCACTAGATGCAATAAGTTGACATTGATCCAATCCTGGAGAAGCAGTCGGAAGCAGTTTTAGAACATAAGTGGATGTTCTAGGGATATGATAACGACAGCCTCATTTGGGAAACAGTTATCATTCCAGGCTTCCAAGGTGACCTGGACGACAAGGAGGTTGTCAGAGTTATAGTTTTCCTTCTGATGAGGGGCAGTATTTTGGACAGGTGATCCAAGGCAATACTGAGGGTGGCATGGCGCAGGATACTGATTAAGTTCAGTTGACGATACAGTCTAAGAAGTTTGGATTTGGAGTTCATTTATGAGCTATGTCCCATCAGACATCCAGACACATTCTAAGACAGGTATTGCTCATTTCGGGAGATGGCTTTCTCCGCGAACTTGAGATTTAGAGAGACATAGAAAGAGACATCAAAGTGGATCCACTCACTAAGGCTATTCCTCGAACGCAATAGTTTCGCAAGCGAGCTTTGTGAGACTGACTAGTAGAGGAGTTGGGTGTTCGGTATCACACGTGCTGTGAGTATGCGACATCGCAATAATTAGCCTTGAGTGCAAGTGGGAGATTGTTGGAGGTTGTGCCCTCAGATTCAATTATTCGATCACAGGCACGTGATTACAATGATTGATGGAGGACCTATCCCGATAGGACAGTCTTACTTGAGATGATAGTTTGCTATCTGGTTTACCTTTATCATCGTGTACTGCTTTAGGTGACCTGACAAGTCGCTATTACACGTTGATAGAGCCCCTAGGATTCTTGCTTGACCACCAGTAGTATGAGGGCGATCATATAAGTGGGAGCTGGGGTCTATAAGCATATCCTTAAATGGTCCCTAGTCGTGTGAGTTTCGAGACAGGGCATCGATACTCCAGAGTAGACTAGTGTATACAGTCGAGACCCCGAAGAGGGGCGGTGGCCGGTCTCACAAGCCACTGGTGTCAGTTCGTTCACCTAAGATGTATACAGGTGCTCATTGGGTTATGAGTACACCGGACAGGACTCGCCGGGAACATGCTAGTTGGTCATATACCAGACGTCAGATGGCAGTTCCCTGGTGACATGTGTGCAGGTTAGTTCATCGACCTGGGGATCGTCATTTGTCTTGTGTGAGTTACAACTGTACTTTGATTACTACCCTACCACGGCTCAAAGAAGTCGTGCAAACAGGTTTTAGTTGGGTACAGTCCCGAGCCACATGGAGGCAGTAAGCGTATCTTCAGGGGTTCGTCTCTCCCGGTATTGGGGGTGAGGTCGTGCTGTGTCTAGGAGAGCCATTACACGAAGCCCTCAGCCGAGGCAAGGAGATTTACTGGTAGGTATTCGAGTAGTATCTCAGGGTGTTCTGGGCTACACTCCGACACGACTTGTACCGCTTTTAGGGGTCTGACTTTTACCAACCCCCTAGGCCCGCCATGCGAAGCTCATAGACGAACGGACCGGACTGTACGGATATTGTCACTGATAGGCTCAGTAGGGTTGTCAGGCTGAGTTCGCTCACAGACGTCCCTTTTAGTCAATACCTGGTAGCCCGTTACGTATTGGCTTATACCTCTGACGTGCTAGTGGTTAAATCCACAACCAAGGTGTTGACGAGTCTTTAGAGTCCCCCACATTCAGTTACTCAGCTTTCGGGCGAAAGGTTGTAGAGGCCGTATGGAGATATGGCAAGGTCCGATCAGATACGTGCGGTATTGCACGGATCAGGATCGGACAGTTTGTACTATAGGCCGTATGGTTATATGGCAGGGTTCGATCAGATACGTGCGGTATTGCACGGATCAGGTTCGAACAGATATTACTAGCCGGCTTTGGTTTAAGCCGGATCCTAGTATAGTACAGTGTAGATTTTGTCTCATTGCATTTGTATTTCGGTCGAAATACAAATGCGGCTGTGTATGCACAGTATCGGGGTTTTCCTGTAATTTATTACGGGACCAGTTTTCTGGAGTTGCCAGTTTGCTTTTCGTTTCGGCCAATTTCCTTTGTATCGTTCATTGGCCGAAGATTGGTGGAGGAGGGCTTATTTGCATTGTTGCAAATAAGCATTTGTGGAGGGGGTCTTTGCATATTATCATGTCATGATACTTGTCCCATCATTTGACTTCATAAACTCATGATTGCTTGACTTTGTAAATCATCATGGTTGTTGATGATGAGGTTGGTGGTAGGTGGTTGAGTGTGGGTTTTGATTTGGTGATCATTTCCTTTTGCATGATAGCCTTCTCTCTCTCCCTTTTTTTTTGGATCATGGGATGGCACTCTTATTCTTTGACCTCTCTCTCTCATTTCTCACTCACTCCCCCACCAAGAGAGGCCGGCCAATTTTGGGCAAGGGCTGTCCAAGTTTTTGAGGGTGGAAATCATGTTCATTTCTTGCTCCAAAAACCCCCTAGTTCCTCCACATAATTCTTGTATCATCCCTCCACCAAAAGGGCATCTCCATGAACCCCAAAGTGAGACTTGAGTCCTACACAATATTCTACAGCGAATCTTGGGCACGTCGACTAGCCAGCTTCGTGCCCGAGTTGCCTCGGCATTGAGGTGGGAGCCCGTAAAAGAAGTAGGCGATGTGGTGCACTTCCGGCGACGAGGAGGAGACGGGACATTCCGCAGGAGATCGGGATGACGACGACAAGACCGGAGGACTCGGATCTGTCGGTATATCTCTCTTCCCTTTCTTGTAGATAGCTAGGACTAGTTAGTGGTTCGATCCGGGTATTAGTGCGCGGCGGTTTGCCAGTTCATGTAAAAATTAAAGTTTATCACCGCTTCCGCATTTGGCCGTCGGATTGACGGCCGGGGCGCCGCCGTGCACTTACACAGTATAGGAAGACATCACTTAGCTACCATACACTACGCCTTAACTATAGTCAACAAACGTAGCACGAATACTAAGTACTCTACTTCCTAAAATGACGGAGGGTTGCGGATGATTTTTAAGAAAATCTTTAACGCTTTGAACTTGATATCGTCGTAGAATCAAATGGTTTTTCAAAAAGGAGTGGCTTGAGCTCCGCAGTTTTGAAATATAGATTTTTCATAAAGAGCCGAGTGGTTTTCAAATCCGATTCTACAACATCTTTTTAGGTTTATTTTCTTTACATTAATCATATTAATGTAGTCCCATCATTTAAGTCCTTAAGCCAATCACAGAAAAGAAACAAAAATACAACGTACGCTTATGCCATCCGCATTCGCCGCAATGTTCCGTTATGCACCGTTAGGTTACTTAACTAACGGAATACCGGGACGGGACTAGCGCGGGTGTAAAACATAAGCAACGTCTACTATATATCTCATATATAATATATCATTCGTCTCAGATATCACATCACAGAATACAGGCAGCAGAAACATAGATATAATGTGGGATATACTAAGACGTCCGTATTTAGTATTTAGCCAATAATAGAAAATAAGGATTCCACAGTCGCGATGAATAACCAAGCCCACACCCCTAGACCCCTACGAGAGCGGAAAGCGACCCTACCAATTCTGGAGTTTAGGAGACCCGGTCTCGACTCCTCGAGATGGCCTCCCACTGAACCCCAGAACCCGGTCACTTGTGCTCCCCTCCTTGGGTCTATCCTAATGCGGAAAAGTAAATAATATACAACACTGATGACATCAACCTCAACCCGGAAGTGCCCCAAATAAAAGAATATTACATTACATTTGAATTTTACATGAATGAAAATAAAACTCTCATCTCACATAAAACCCCCCGGCTATTCAATCGCGACAATCCTGCACATCATATCTCAGCAACACATAATATCATATATCATCAACGTAAGTAAGTATGCGTACCCCGATTGTCGTTGATGTATAGCAACGAAACCGGCGATAATCGACATACTACACTTACGGTCACAGAAAAGAAAGTGTAAAACTACAACATTTAGAATCCACATTCTCTTTAGATATCGTAAATCCGAAATATCACATACTTCGCATTTCATGCCTAACTATATGAATTCCACATATTGTATCACATTCCAGATAAATAGACAGTATTAAACTTTTCGATCGAATAATCAAATACCCAAAATTTCCTAAAGCTCAACACTTGAGCGGAGTTCAAAAAACCCGGAATGTGTCACAGTAGCAGCGGTCCAGCCGTAGAAGGGTTAAGCCAACGCCTCACATGTGGCACGCCGTACTGCCCCAAACCCTAAGGTTTAGAGGCAGTTCAGACGGTCACATAATCGAGTTAAGCTTTGTGTTCTTCTAGAGGGTCCACCACTTAACTTGCACGTATTTCCGAAAGATTTAAACCCTAGAAAAAATCAACACTTGAAAATTTTTCGTGCCGGGAAAAAGTGAGTTAATGATATCCGTTCGAACTTTTTAATACTTTCTAATTTATCCGAAAAAGGCACGAAATTAAAATTCCGATCGAATCACCGAATCCAAAACATTCCCCAGAACATTCAATACTTGAATCAGATTAAAAATACCCAAAAATATGTACAAGCAGATACTAACATTACTGTATAAAAACGAGGCCATACTTCTCCTATACGGCCGCGGATCCGCGGCCCAAGCAAGGTCTGGCCGCGGTTCCGCGGCGGTATGTACGAATTTTTGCGTCGTTTTTTACAGTGTTGCTTAGATTTCCCTGCTGAATTTTTACGTATTTTTAATTCTGAAAATAACACAGTTTCAAAAAATGTCCAGAGAGGGTTAAAAAATCCGTATTTTTGGTTCGATCGGAGTTTTAACTTCGCTAAAGTATCGCCTAAAGCTCTAGCCTGGCTCTGATACCAATGTTAGGTTTACCTAGCACCTCATGAAGGGTTTGGAAGCATCACATGTGTCAAAATCAAATTTTTAAGGTGCTAAGTGAACATACAAAGAATCATCACTAGAAATTTAGGGTTTCATAACATAGACATCATCACAAGTAGTAAAAGCTAGAGTTTTGAGAGTACAACCTTTGTAACTCCCTACGCTAGACTCCTTGGCTACTTGAGGGTTGGAAAAATTCTGCTTGAGATCCTCTAGGTCCACGAAGATCCATCCGGAGTCCTCTTTGTCCAAGCTTGAAACTTCACAAGATCAAGAAAAGAAAGGGAAGCTAAACACTCTTCACTAATGGGCAAGACTGGTGTGGAATGGTGTTGTGGTTGGTTTTCTCACTTCAAAATCCTATCTTGGTAACTCTTTTGCTCACTTGAGAGAACTAGAGAGCAAGAGAGAAAGGAGGAAGAAGATGATGGCTTTTTAAACTCAAGATAATGATAAGCTTGTAAAGAAAATGAGAAAATGAAAATATATATATTTTCACTCTCTCATTCTAAACCATGGTTGTAAAATATCTTAGATATTTTTTTTGGAACAAAAATGACCATAGAAAATGAATCATGGTTAATACAAGGGGTTAGTGTAAGAATAATAAAATAAACCATGAAACAATTTCCATTTCATTTTCCTTTTTCCAAATAAATAATATCCATATACTTTACATATGGTGTGAGTCTTATATTGCCACCATCTATTATATCAACAACCATGATAACTATTATGTATGCATGTATGTGTGCATGCACATCCTATGTGCATGAATGAGAATGAATGCATACATGCATGCATACAACATAAAGACAAGAAAGGATTTCAAGTGAGAAACTAATGGTTAATGATAAATCAACACTTGATTTAGCAACTCGGTCGTATCACATACAACCCGACCAAAAGCAAGCCGCCCGATTAATATACGGTATCTCATACGCGCATTTTAGCCGGATCCACGCGCATATCGCATATGCGCACCACAACGTTTCACCTGGACTAGGTAACTCCTTTATGGGACTCTAAGACTCGTCAATACGCCGGCAGTGGGTGATGATCATATCAAGCACCCCCAAGCCGCAAGCGGTCAGCTAAACATAACGTACACCCGGGTATTGAGCGATCAGAAGAAAACAAGCGAACCTGTTATAACTCCCGTCGAGCCAAACCGGCAACACTACCGTACAGTCCGGTCTCTTCGTCAGATATGCTGCATATAGAGTCTAGGGATGGTAACGTCGACCCCAATAACTCAATAATTCGTGCCGATGAATGGTCTATAACAGATCGATAAACTACTGATAATACTTACCAGTAAATCTCAACAGCCCTGGCCAGGGACTTACTGATATAGCCAGTCGAGCACAACACAGCATCAACTCCCAATACCGGGAGAGACGAAACCCCTCATATCGCTCATCGCCTCCGTGTGTCTCGGGACTGTACCCAACGACCACCTGTTTGCACGACTCAGTAGAGCCGTGATAGGGTGGTAATCAAAGTACAGTGGGAGAACACACAAGACTCTATGACGATCTCGGGTCTACAGACTAACCTGCACCAGTGTCACCTGAGAACTGCTATCCGACGATAGATATAATCCCATATAGGAGTTCTCGGTGAGTCCATCCAGTGTACCCAGTCATCACTGAGCACCCGTATACGATCTCGATGTCAAACATCGATGAATGTGGGAACATCCATCGCCCATCATATGGGTCTAGTATCATATACGCTAGTCTACTCTGGTATATCGATGCCCCGTCTCGATGCACCTACGACTAGGAAAATTCCAGGATATGCTTATAAACTACAGATGACCCACTAGTATGATCTCTATCATAATCACAGTAGTCAAGTCTATATCCTCAGGGCTTTATCAACATGTGTGAATGAATAAAAGCATGATCAAATCAACATGTCAGATAAAGAAGAACCAGATAGCATACTATCATGTCGAGCAAGAATGTACACTGAATATATATATATATATATACATGTATAAATACATCCACTATCATATAATGGCCTCTAGGGCATACATATATCCAACAGAGACCGGACTGTACGGTAGTGTTACTGTCAGGCTTTTGCAGGAGTTGGAGCGGGCTTGCTTGCTGATCTTCTGATCGCTCAATACCGGGGTAGCCGTTACGTCCAGCTAGTACCGCTGACAGCTTGTGAGTGCTTGATATGATCATCATCTACTGCCGGCGTATTGACGAGTCTTTAGAGTCCTACATAGAGGTTTTACTGGCTCAAGAGAAATGAAATAGGAGCGCATATGTGATATGTGCGGGACTGAGAATAATGCGTTTATTAGATACCGTATTCTATTCTCACAACTTTTGTATCGGCCGGTTATATGTGATATAGCCGGGTTATGGAATCAAGTGTTGATTTGATAAGTTGGTACATTTTGCGTTAGTCGGTTATATGTGATATAGCCGGATTATTAAGTCAAGTGTTGATTTAATAATTTAGTGTATAATTGTATATGTGATATACTAATTTATATTAACTAACATTGGTTCGCTTAAGCATTTGTTTTTCTCACTTGTGCACAACTTAATATATATGTGATATATATTTATTTGTGTTCATTTTGTATCATGGTTGTTGATACACACTACATGGGTATATGAGACATACACCATTATAATTATATTGCTAGGGTTTTAATATTCAAAGTAAATACAAAATTAGTGTATAATTTTTCAAGTGCATGAAGCTTCATGAAGCTTGTGAGTGCATTGACCAAGTCCACTAGATTTGTTTTACTTTGGATATTTATTAACCTAACCAATATATTTAGCCATGGTTATGTCTCTACATGAGTTAGTATATGATACCCACTCACCAATGGTTAGCTATCTCTCTCTTGATTAGTTTTCATTCTCATTTTATTGAGCTCATCTTCTTCCTCCTTCAAATGCTTGCCAGGGTTTGATAATGAGAGAGAAATATTGTGAGAAAAGAAATTCTAAAGTGAACCCATTTCCTATTTCCTCATCCTCTACTAGACTAGCACTTTAGTATAGGGTGTTTGCTTCATGATTGTAATAATTTCTGTGATTGTATGTAAAAGTATCGAATCAAATAGTCCCCGGCAACGGCGCCATTTGATTGTTATAAAATTCTTGATGTGTAGTATGAAATGGTAAAGAAATCACAACCAAAAATTATTTGACCGCAATCAACTACGGTGTCGGAATGTAGTTAGTATATGAGTGCGGATCGTCCACAGGGAAAGTGTAATTGTTCGTCTTTTGAATTAGATGAATTGAATCTTTAAAGAAAGAAAACAAAACAATTAAAGATTTATAGTTGATGTTCAAGAATGAGAAAAAACTAGATCTAAGAAAGCATTAAAAGATAGAATCAAGAATTGATAGTTTGATGATTTTTCCAAACCAAATCTCAAGAATCGAAATGAGGCTCGTAGGAATCGATCGGATTTATAGATGTGATGTAATCTTACAATTACGTATTCTTATCCTTCGATGAATTGATACTAGATCGATGATAATCGATGAGAATTAGGGATTTCTTGTAAAACTAGGGTTTCATCTTATCCCTTATTCATTCATCGATATCATTCATATTCTAGCCTCTAGTAAATTCAAGAAACGATCGTAGATCCCTAATTTCGAGCGATCACAATCAAGAAAGCATCGCTACGAAACTAGGTCATCGATTCTTGAACTTGCTTGGGTTTACAAAACTCGTAGGACTTAAAAATCGTATTAGAATTCGTTACATCATCATTCTACAATCGTCTCGACTCCTTAACGAGCGGAGTTTTACTCGAACATCACAACAAGAGCAACAATTACAAATTGAGATCTAATCATGATGCAAGAATTAAAAGAAAGCAAGATTAACGAATTTCACCTTTTATTTATATCAACAATTTAGTTACATTCGCTCAAGAACTACAAGAGGAAGAACTTGATCGTCGACTTGGCTTCGCTCGTCTCCGTGGATCGCGGATCGGCTTGAATCACTTGCCCGATTGAAGATCGGCTCGGCTCCTAAAAGGTTGAAGACTTCTCGCTTGATTGGTACTCAAGATCTTGGATTTGGACTGGAATTAGGGTTAGGGTTTCGCACAAGCCTTGTCACGAGACTTGTGGAAGAAAATGGTGTAGAATGAACCAATGGTTATTGATTATTGATTAGCCTTTAACCCTAGGTCTAGGTTCCTATTTATAGATAACTAACCCTAGATCTAGGATTTCAAATTCTAAGTTCCCCTCCAAAAGTTTGTTGAGGGAATTCAAATTTCCCTCCAAAAGTTAGTTAGGGGAGAAGCTTCTAGATGTGATTAGTTAGGAGGAGCTTCTAGAAGAGGATTAGTTAGGAGCTTAATTAGGATTAGCCTTCTTAATCTCCTTTGCTGATCTGGCAGTAGGTTCGAGAGAGTTCTGGAGTTTGAAGTATCAGAAAGAACTGTGGGCCCTGGTAGAAGAATTTTGCCCAAAACTTGACGGCTGACGTGGCAGAACCGCCGCGGTTCCGCGGCTCAAGCAAGCTCCTGCCGCGGAACCGCGGCTGACTTGGAGAATTGAAGCTTGGGCTTTCTGGTTGTTGCTGGGCCTGATGTATGGGCCTTTTTCTGATATATAGAATTGTCTAATTCCTTCTTCATTGCTACCAGATCTGAAATGATTTAATTGGCGTAATATTTGATCAGCTCTTTTGCTTTTTCTTCCGTATTTCCTGCACAGACTCAAGACAAGTGTTGCGCAAATACAGAAATGATGCGATGCCATGAAATGCGGTTAATTTCCTTTAAAGTGTCGGTTTAAAAGTCTAACACATGCAATCTCATATTTTATGACAGATTTGCTAATATGTAGAATATGAATGCCGAACATTTCTAAATGTATGCAAATGTTAGGGAAATTGCCGGCTAAAATATACAATATTTTCGACTGATCAAATACCCCCAAACTTAATTTCGATCGTCTCGAGCGAATGTTTTATTAAAAAGAGAAGGAGAAAATAAAGAAAGCGAAAAACTAACTAGCACACTTTCGTAGGCAACACGATTGCACTGAGCACGTGTAACAAGCCTTTAAACCTTTAGGTGTCCCTAGTAGGAGGAGTGTTGTCTCCTGAGGGTTTTCAGCGGATTGCACCCACAAAATCCAATAATAAAAGCAAGATCATGAATATTACATTTAAAGACAAGAATTGTAAAAGAAAGACTTTGAAAATTAGGGTTTCCAACTAAGCTAGCTTTTCGGTTGTCATGAGCCCTATCTTAATGGTCATGAAAAAATGTCAGAAATCACGTCCTCCCTCAATAAAACATCGTCTTATTCTTCATTCCTATCTTTATTCCAAACCTCGATCATATCACCCTGCGTGTGTGTAAAGACATCCCTACACCCGGAGAATTCAATTCAAGCTATCATACTTTTACCCATCGGCCTCAGTACTTCTTGATAAACGAGATTGCTTACACACTTTTATGCGACCGTTAATACTTCTTGAGGTACTAACCGACCGATTACTAATGTGCTTGCATGCTTGGTGTATTTTCCTCGTCTTGCACCACCTTAGGCATAGCAGTGACTCCCAGACCAGTTGACCTTGGGGCACTAGGTGAAGAAGCACCCTTTTGCTATATATTTTTATTGCCCTCGGTGATAACAAAACAAGTATCCATTTTTCTCACCACTTTAAAACACATTTTTTTTCCATACTTTTGGCTTTAAGACAAGAGCATTTCAAGGTATCCTCTACTATCCCAGGCTTTAAGATGTGTGTAAGTGCGAATAGCAGGGTATCAACGTTCAAAATGTTTGGCTTCCAGAATAGAAACTATTTTTCAGACTTATTTTTATCCTCAGATTAGTGACGTCCTTCATCTTACTAACCCTTGGGACAACGGCTCATAACTACTTATTACTAGTTCGTATAAGAAAACTTCTAATTTTCTTAGTTTTCTTAAATTTTTCTAATCTCATGGATGTAATTTTTCACTATCTAAACTTTCATTATCTTATTTATGTACAAAAATATTTTTATATTTTTGAAAATTTTTAAATTTTTATAGGTTTTCGAAAAAATGTTTTGTGCTTATGCAAATGATATGCAAATGATGCGAAAATAAGCACAAACTTTCCCCAAACTTGTTTTCAACAGTGTCCTCACTGTTGCCTTCTGCTAAATCTGAAAAACCTGTAAGCTCGGGAGGAATTTATTAGTGGGGGCAAAATATTTAAGTGAAGATCCTCCCGAAACTTATTTTTGGCTCATCATTTTGTAAAAATTTTATTTTCAAGAGCCCGATTATACCCCCCCCCCCCCGCAAACTTGAGTTATGCAATGTTAAACTTTTAAAATCACAAGTGGGGGTCAAAAATCAGTGGTCGATGCCAAGCTTTGCAAAGACCGAAAGTTAACACCAACCATTCGAAAATTTTATCAATGCAGTGCTCTGGTTGGTGGAAGAAGAAGAAGTGGGGAAAGGTTAAGTGGTGGAATAGAATGTGTGTGCGTCTCATATTGGAGAGACGATGCAGTGAATGTGATGGATTACTCGCATTCTTTTTACAGTTCAAAAGAAGGGGTGGAGGTTCAATTTCATTGAGTGGGACATGATTCATCTCAACACCCGTGTCATTCAAAAATGCGAGTTCATCAGCGAAGATTTCCTCAAAAGTTCCATCAATACCCCGATGAATAATGTCATTACAGAGTGCTGGGTGATCTTCAGACTCTAAGAATAGTTCATAATCCGTGTTAATTGTTGACCCGGACATCTCGGTGGAAGAGTCCGTATGTGTATGATACATAGTTGGGTCAAACAATAACATATGAAAAGAGTCTAGATCGATATCAGGAGGATCATCAAATTCGCTGCTGTCGACATCCATTAAGTCGACAGAACAGACCTGAGCAGTAGGTTCGGAGGGTACACTTCCCAACTTGTAAATGTTCAGTTCTATTGACCTATTCCCGAAAGATAGGGTCATAGAACCGTTACGACAGTTGATAATTGCATTGGAAGTGGCCAAAAAGGGGCGACCTAAAATCACCGGAATTTGATTCCGTGGGTTCGCTACAGGTTGTGTATCAATTACAATAAAATCTACCGGGAATATAAATTCTCCGATTTTTATTAACACATCCTCCAGTTCACCCCTAGGTTTAGTGATTGATCGGTCAGCCATCCGGAGAGTGCAATTGGTTGGCTTCAACTCTCCGATTCATAATTGCTCATAGACTGAGTATGGAAGCAAGTTAACACTTGCGCCAAGATCAAGTAGAGCACGGTTAATGTGTTTTTCTCCAATAGAAACGGAAATAGTAGGATATCCAGGATCCTTACGTTTCCTCGGTAATTGTTGGGGGAAAGCCGTGTCTATTGTTTTTTCCATGAAAATCTTCTTGGGCACATGAGTCTTCCTCTTCCTAGTGCACAAGTTCTTAAGAGTTTTCGCATAGGACGGAACTTGTTGGATGGCATCTAGGAGAGGGATGTTGGTGTTTACTTGCTTAAAAATGTTCATAATCTTCTCCATATGTGGACTCGGTGTGTTAGCCCTTAACCGATTCGGATAAGGTGCTTTAGCAGTAAGCGCTGGGTCCATCATAGGAGAAGAAAGTGTGTGTGGAATCGATCCCATAATAGAAGTGGGAATCGTCCATGGAAGAGAAAAAGAGGTGGGCTGTAATGGCGAGCCTTTTGGGAAATGGAGAATAGGCTCGGAAGAAGATGGTAGGGTAGAAGAACTGGGGTAAGAAGTGTGTGTGTGAGGAAAGGTCTCAGCCGGGGTGTTATTGATTGATTTATCGGTATCATCAAACTCTTCCCCATGGTGATGGTCAAGCACTCTTCCAGATCTCAACATGATTGCATCCACATCATGTGAATAGCTAGAATTGGGTAAAGGTTGAGCTGGAAGTTTCCCTTTCTCTCTTGCACTTATTTCGGCTCTTAATCGTGAAATTTCTGCTTCCATCGACTTAATAGTCTCAGCTTGGGACGCTGAGTTTTTCTCAATTTTATCGACAGAAGATTTCATTTCAGCCGAAACTTGCATGATATTTGTTAAGACCAAATTCATGCATTGTGCAAATGAATAGGATTCATCAGTCCCGGTCAATTGCAAAGGACTAGATGGTGCAAAAGTGTTGGCCGGATTTTGAAAATTTTGTGCTTGAAAGGGGTGCTGACTCAATTGTGGTGGTTGCTGTTGTGGTGGAGGGACCCTTTGGAAATTGTTTTGGTTTGGAACCGTGTTTTGAAATTGTGATTGGTTCCAAGCAGAATTTGGGTGATTCCTCCAACCCTGATCATATGTGGAGGAAGATGGATAGTTTCTAGGTCTTTGAAATGCGGCATTGGTATGCTCAGGACCTTGAAACGGACATTCTTCCGTCAAGTGAGACGGATCAGAACAACAACCACATACAGTTTTGGAGAGTGATATTTGACTTAGGGCGGCAGCTAAAAATTTATTTTCCATAGCGTCAAATTTCTTGTGTAAAGCTGAAATTTCAGCTCAAATTCCTATGGAAATATCATTGCCATCCCTAGACGATTGACTCACACCCTCCCACTGTAAAGATTTTTCAGCGAAATCTTCTAGAAATTTCCAGGCTTCCCAATCATCTTTGGTTATAAAGTTGCCTTGACACATGGATTCAAGGGACTGTCTTGTGTAAGGAGTAATGCCCTCATAAATGATTCGGCACAATTCCCATCTCGGGATGCCGTGATGTGGACATTGGACTAACAGATCCTTGAAGCGGTCAAGACATTTTGAAAATGTTTCATTTGGAAGCTGGGTGAATTGATAGATTTCGCTACGGACTCGAGCTGTCTTTTGATGTGGGTAGAATTTCTTAAGGAATGCTTTGACGAATTCGTCCCAATTTGAAATGGAATGTGCTGTAGTGTTATATAGCCACTTCTCGGCTAAATCGCACAAAGTGAATGGGAGAAGACGAAGACGTAAAGCATCCACAGACAACTGTGAAGTACCCATCATTGCGCATACATTTTCAAATTTCGTGATAAACACGTATGCGTCTTCAGACTCGAGACCGTGAAATTTTGGTAGAAGGTTGATGTATTGGGGTTTTATTTGAAAATTTTCCCCATTGGCTGGTGGTGTGGACAGACAGGTGGAAAGTGGACTTCGTGTTGGATAGCACCTCTCTTGGAGAGAGATGCGAGGTGGATTCTGCGCACCAACGGACGGCGGCAGAGTAGTGGAAAAGAAATTCGATGGAGGTGGATCCATCGATGTGGGTGTGGTGGTGGGTAAAAGAGAGGGTAAATGTAGAAATACCGATTTTTGGGTCGATAAGGGAACGCGGACTTAACGGGCACTAGAAACCCGTGTCCAGCCTATCTTGCACTAAAAAGGGTTAGTACAAGTGGCAGCGTGAATTTATAATTAGGGGAAATGATATGAATGTGGTGTTTGTTTTGAAAAGTGGACGGATTTTTGAAAAAATGATGCAACAAAACAAATGCAACACACAAAACCCTAGAATCTAGGGGTCACCTAGGTCAAACTCTAGACCGCTCCTAACTGCCAAAAGACAAGTCGCGGGATAGAATCCTTCACTGCCTCTTTGTTCCCCTGTGGCCGGATAAGTGCCAGGTAAGTGGGAAGGTACTCCACTACGTAAGTAGTGGGCCTAATTAAAAACCACTAGCCTTAGACACACTCGCCTTAGATACCACAAGAAAACGCGGATAAGCAATGAATTACCCACGGCCTTCTCTTGTCCTAATTGAGCGCGACGGTCCTTAGAGTCATCTCTAGATTTCTTTTAATTAATGAGGGTAAATGCGGATGCAAGTTTTGCGATTTTCGGGGCCTAGGAAGGGTAATGAAATCCCCACCTAATTTGAATTTGGTCGTGCCCCTTAAATTTCCGTATTAATATGCAAACAACCAAAAATCAAAAACACGCACAAATTTTATTTTGCTTTGCGGCGCTGCGATTTATTTGCAAAGAAACCTGCACAAAATATTAGTTGGAGCAGAGAAAAAAGAAGATAAGAAAGTGAGGGACTTACAGAGAAGAAATGATGCAGAGAAGAGCTGAACCTGCGGCGGATCCGCCGCGGATGATGGCCTTAAGCCGCGGATAGGCGGTCAAAATTCCTGTTCACTGCACCAAAATTCTTGACACTGTTCACCTTTAACTCTTCAGCTCTCTGGAAAATTCAGAAAAAATTTTCTCCAGCTCCAATGATTCCAGATTTTCTCGCAACAAATCACAACACACGTATTAGGGTTTGTACGAGTTTAGATCTAAAAATTATGATGAAATAAATTGTTCAACTCAAATTTCAAAATACGAACTATTAGCGCACTATCCCCGGCAACGGCGCCATTTTGATTGTAATAATTTCTGTGATTGTATGTAAAAGTATCGAATCAAATAGTCCCCGGCAACGGCGCCATTTGATTGTTATAAAATTCTTGATGTGTAGTATGAAATGGTAAAGAAATCACAACCAAAAATTATTTGACTGCAATCAACTACGGTGTCGGAATGTAGTTAGTATGTGAGTGCGGATCGTCCACAGGGAAAGTGTAATTGTTCGTCTTTTGAATTAGATGAATTGAATCTTTAAAGAAAGAAAACAAAACAATTCAAGATTTATAGTTGATGTTCAAGAATGAGAAAAATCTAGATCTAAGAAAGCATTAAAAGATAGAATCAAGAATTGATAGTTTGATGATTTTTCCAAACCAAATCTCAAGAATCGAAATGAGGCTCATAGGAATCGATCGGATTTATAGATGTGATGTAATCTTACAATTACGTATTCTTATCCTTCGATGAATTGATACTAGATCGATGATAATCGATGAGAATTATGGATTTCTTGTGAAACTAGGGTTTCATCTTATCCCTTATTCATTCATCGATATCATTCATATTCTAGCCTCTAGTAAATTCAAGAAACGATCGTAGATCCCTAATTTCGAGCGATCACAATGAAGAAAGCATCGCTACGAAACTAGGTCATCGATTCTTGAACTTGCTAGGGTTTACAAAACTCGTAGGACTTAAAAATCGTATTAGAATTTGTTACATCATCATTCTACAATCGTCTCGACTCCTTAACGAGC
The DNA here is from genome assembly GCA_030015575.1 of Agapanthus africanus. Lineage (NCBI taxonomy): Eukaryota > Viridiplantae > Streptophyta > Magnoliopsida > Asparagales > Amaryllidaceae > Agapanthus > Agapanthus africanus. Next base: position 378,958,105 of record JASDDO010000012.1, read on the forward strand.
GGAGTTTTACTCGAACATCACAACAAGAGCAACAATTACAAATTGAGATCTAATCATGATGCAAGAATTAAAAGAATGCAAGATTAACGAATTTCACCTTTTATTTATATCAACAATTTAGTTACATTCGCTCAAGAACTACAAGAGGAAGAACTTGATCGTCGACTTGGCTTCGCTCGTCTCCGTGGATCGCGGATCGGCTTGAATCACTTGCCCGATTGAAGATCGGCTCGGCTCCTAAAAGGTTGAAGACTTCTCGCTTGATTGGTACTCAAGATCTTGGATTTGGACTGGAATTAGGGTTAGGGTTTCGCACAAGCCTTGTCACGAGACTTGTGGAAGAAAATGGTGTAGAATGAACCAATGGTTATTGATTATTGATTAGCCTTTAACCCTAGGTCTAGGTTCCTATTTATAGATAACTAACCCTAGATCTAGGATTTCAAATTCTAAGTTCCCCTCCAAAAGTTTGTTGAGGGAATTCAAATTTCCCTCCAAAAGTTAGTTAGGGGAGAAGCTTCTAGATGTGATTAGTTAGGAGGAGCTTCTAGAAGAGGATTAGTTAGGAGCTTAATTAGGATTAGCCTTCTTAATCTCCTTTGTTGATCTGGCAGTAGGTTCGAGAGAGTTCTGGAGTTTGAAGTATCAGAAAGAACTGTGGGCCCTGGTAGAAGAATTTTGCCCAAAACTTGACGGCTGACATGGCAGAACCGCCGCGGTTCCGCGGCTCAAGCAAGCTCCTGCCGCGGAACCGCGGCTGACTTGGAGAATTGAAGCTTGGGCTTTCTGGTTGTTGCTGGGCCTGATGTATGGGCCTTTTTCTGATATATAGAATTGTCTAATTCCTTCTTCATTGCTACCAGATCTGAAATGATTTAATTGGCGTAATATTTGATCAGCTCTTTTGCTTTTTCTTCCGTATTTCCTGCACAGACTCAAGACAAGTGTTGCGCAAATACAGAAATGATGCGATGCCATGAAATGCGGTTAATTTCCTTTAAAGTGTCGGTTAAAAGTCTAACACATGCAATCTCATATTTTGTGACAGATTTGCTAATATGTAGAATATGAATGCCGAACACTTCTAAATGTATGCAAATGTTAGGGAAATTGCCGGCTAAAATATACAATATTTTTGACTGATCACTTCACTTTGGTGAAGTGGTAGCTTGAGTTCGTATTCCCTCGACGTAGATCATCTTTGGCCTCGAAGACTTCAAGCAAAATCATTTCCCTCTTCTCATGGAGCCGTCCGAGAGTCCGGGAGTTCGATGATCGCAGCGAAGGGACTACTACAAGGAATTTATGAAGTGAAGGACCGATCTACAAAGGTTGTATTTCGATTTCACTTAGATGTAAAATGGTTTACATTGTTTCCATATTATATTTCTAGTTATCGATTCTTGTTTAGAGTTCCCTTTAACGGCAAAATTTTAAAAATGGCATGGACGATGCCTCCCGAAACCTTGCTGTCGTCGATGGGAACCCTACAGTGGTATCAGAGCCTAGCTAGGAAATTATACGGATTTTGTTAGATTACGAATACGAAACGGACTCCGAAACTTGAAACCCTAAAACCTGCATTCTGTCGATTTTAAAACGAGCCCTAAAAATTTTTTAAACATGTACAAAATGATGTATGTATGATACTATGAACACTGAAGAAATCTGGAACAAATCTGTGCAGTTTGGGCCGGCCACACCCACACACCCCCACCGGCCCAATCCGAGCCCCCCCTTCCAAATTTTTCCAGTGTTCTGTTTATTGGATTTTGGTGCTTCAGGTGTTGTTTATTTTTGCTAAATTTTCATGTGATGGTAATTTACTATAGTAACAACTCAAAGTGTTTCGTAGTCGTATTTTAACTGTTTTCAGGATACTTTAGACGTCGTTAAAAAGTTCAATCGGATGTCAAATACCCATTTTAACCCTTGCCGGGAAAATTTCCAAGTGTTGGATTTTTCCCGTAGTTAGAAAGCTTTCAAAGATCATGCAAGTTATGCAATGGACCCTCTAGAAGAACAAAATCTTAACTCGATTATGTGGCCGTCAAAACTGCCACTTGAACCCTAGGGTTTGTGGTGGTTTAGCGTTTCACATGTGAGGCGTTGGTTTGGCCCTTCTACGGCTGGTTCGTTGGTACTGCGGCGTGTGCTAAATTACTTTAAACTACGCTCAAGTGTTGAGCTTTTTAGGTAATTTTGGGTGTTTAATGATTCGATTGGAATGTTTAACATCGTCTAGCTTTTTCTATAATGTGATACAATATGTGGAATTCATACTGTTAGGCATGAAATGCGAAGTATGTAATATTTCGGATTTATGATGTCTAAGGTGTTTGTGGATTCCAAATGTTGTAGTTTTACAGTTTCTTTTCTGCGACCGTAAGTGTGATATGTGATATCGCCGGTTTCGTTGCTATATGTCAACGATAATTGGGATGCGCATATTTACTTATGTTGATGACATGTGATGTTATGTGTTGCTGGATATGTTATATTGGATCGTCGTGTTTGAATTGCCGGGGGGTCTTATGTGAGATGAGAGTTTTTATTTTCATTCATGTAAAATTAAATGTATGTAATATTCTTTTATTGGGTCACTTCCGGGTTGAGGTTGATGTCACCTTTGATGTATATTATTTATTTTTCCGCACTAGGATAGACCTAAGGAGGAAAGCACAAGTAACTGGGTTCTAGAGTCCAGTGGGAGACCAACTCGATGAGTCGAGTCCGGGTCTCCTAACTCTAGAATTGGGAGGGTTGCTTGCCGCTCTCGTAGGGGTCTAGGGGTATGGGTTTGGCTATTCATCGCGACCATGGAATCCGTGTTTTATAGAGGCTCAAAATAAAACACGGACGTCCCATAATATCCAATGCTTCATATGTTTCTTCTGCTGCGATATCTGTGATGTGATCATTTGATATGTTGAGTTAGATACTGTATATAGTATATATGATATATCATATAGACGTTGCTTGTGTTTTACACCTGCGGTAGCACTGCCCCGCTCTGCCGTTAGTTACCTAACCTAACGGTGCACGAGGGGACATCGAGGCGAATGCGGATGACATAAGCGTGCGTTGTATTTATCTGTGATGTTTAGGTAACTTAAATGATGGGACTTAATTAATGTGATTAATGAAAGAAAAGAAACCTAAAAGATGCTGTGGAATCGAATTTTCAAAAACAGGTAGCTACTGTTCTTGCTTTTGCATAGCGGTGTTCCTTGTAGAACATCCTGCACCTTATTCGATAAGGAAAGGGCCGAGATCCCTTCACCGGGAGTGACCCCTTTAGCAATAACTGGCAGATGCTACAACCCTCGATTTCCTTTTTGATTGTTTTTCTAGTTCTTTCTTTGCATAGTGGTATTGTGAATATCCTGCACCTCTTTCGACGAGGAAATAGCCGAGATCCCTTCACCGGGAGTGACCTCTTTAGCAAAACTAGTAAAGGTCTCAAAAACACTCCATTTTAAATCATTTGGTTCTACAACGATATCAAGTTCATTACGCAATAGGTTTTCAGAAAAACCTGTAGTAGCCCTCCGTCATTTCAGATAAGTCCTACTTAGTATTCGTGCTGCGTTTGTTGACCTCCGTCAAGGCGTAGTGTGCGGTAGCTAACTAGTATTTATCTGCTTATGCATATGATGCAGATTAGATTAAGGTAGTCGTACGACCTTGTTGACCTCCGTCAAGGGTCGTGCGGGTGGGTTTGATTCAATCAAGAAATGACGGGTTGAACTTGACTAGTAGCCTATGGTTTGTTGACCTCCGTCAAGGTCATAGGGTGCTAGGGGCAAAATTATCGGGAATTTCAAGTGTTGAAATTTTCAATGAGATTGCATACCTTCTATGAGATAGTTGGATCCCGATACCCACTGAGAGTAATTGTTACTCCTGGGTGAGTTTTACACATTACAATTAGCCGATCAAGTAGGTGTCTAGAAAGGTGTCAACGGGGTTACGCCCCTAGGAAAACGAGGTTTATTTTAATTAGGTCCGTGCGAAAGCACGGGGAACCTCCCTCAAAGTACCGGCACTGGCCTGGCTGAAAGATTGGCGAAATTGTAGGGTGTAATTAATCCCGGCTAGTCTTTCCTTTTAGGGTTTGAAGGAAGATTTGATAAAAACAGTGGGAGCCATTCTGATTAGATAAAATAATAACCAATCTAATCTTGCAAGAACGCATGCAGAGTGTTTTCTTCTCTCTCTCTCCAGGTAGCGGCCATGCCACGCCTTAATCAAGATAAAATATGGATGTATTGACCGAACCCGCTTGTTATACTGTGCTGGGGAACGTTGGTCCCGCTCCAACTTATAATTGTTATAAGACCGAGCAGGAAATAGGGGATTACCAGGATTCCCGTGCCGCCCAAACGAAGAAAGTACATGATGATGCATCTTCTTCGGGTGTGTTCATTACCGAGAACTGTTTCTCAGTATCATCTACGTCCTGGGTATGAGATACCGGATCAGGATCCCACATATGTAATCTGTTACATGGGCTACAGATAGGTAGAGAACTGAGAACGGGTGATAAAATTTCAAGAGTTGGAAATGGTGCAATTGTTGCATCCAAGTTGTTGGCAGTTATCACCCTGTATTACCGGAATACATTGATTCTGAACGAATGTTATTAGATACCGAAATTGATATGCAACATCATATCAGTCTCTTTATTTAGTAAAGAAAGATATAATTTTGTATTGTTGGATAATGTTTTGAACATTTCCTATATCAAGAGTTGATCGGTTCAGGCACGTTATCTAAAAGCATATACGTCTAAATCAAACTACAGTTCTTAACATACAAAACACACACACACAAGAGGAAGAGTTCAGAAATAAACGAATCCTTCTTGAGGCATTTGTAGATTAAGTCATATCAATGCGACCCGACTAGCTAAGTTACATTAAGATGCATATTTAAATCAGTTTAAATTTACATCTTGTGAAACTTGCCAGTCATGTCACAAAGATAAGATGACCATAGCTCCGTTTATTGGAAACAGAGAAAGAGTTAGTGAACTTTTGGGATTGATACATGATGATGTATGTGAATCCCCTGTCTACACATGCCAGGTCTGGTTCTTTGTACTTCATTACATTCACTGATGATCTCTCAAGATTCGGACATATGTTCCTGTTGAAACACAAGTCTGAACCTTTTGAGATATTCAATGAATATAAGTTAGAAGTAGAGAACCAAAACGAGTAAAAGTATTATGTCCTTTGATGAGATCAGGGAGGAGAATACTTGAGCACGGAATTCCTGGACTATTCTAAAGGAGAATAAGATTCTCTCTCACCATTACTCCTCCGCATACACCACAGCACAACGGTGTATCGGGGCGGAGCAATTGCACCCTATGTGATATGGTGCGCTCTATGATGAGTATTACTTAGTTGCCTATTTCCTTTTTTGGGTTATGCACTTGTGAAGCTGTATACCTATTGAATGGTGTTCCAACTAAATCAGGTGCCTACCACTTCATATGCGATATGGTATGGGAAGAGCCCACTCTTAAGTCAGTTAAGATTTGGGTTGTCCAGGCTATGTCTAAAAGAAAAATCCGGACAAACTCGTGGCAAGGTCAGTTCTGTGGAAGTTTGTTGGATATCCCAGGCATTCGCAAAGGAATATCTTCTACTGCACCAAGGAACAAAAGATGTTTTTTTTCTCGACATGCAACTTTTTTAGGAAAAGAAATTTGTGGTCATGAGGTAGAACTGGAAGGAGTTCCAGCTATACAAACTGCAGCTGACGATTTGGTAGAATCGGAGGATTCAATAGCTCCCAACGAACCTCAGCCTCTCCGCCGATCTGGTAGGGGTCCTCACCCACCTGAGAGATAGTTTGGTTTCTCTTTGACAGTGGGAGCGAGGATTGCATCATGAGATGATGACCCATCTGTTTTCGAGCAGGCCGTCAAGAGTGGGGACTCTGTAAGAATGGCTGGATGCTAAGCGATCTGAGATGGAATCCATATACACCAACAAAGTATGGACTTTGGTTGCTTTATCTGAAGGGTTAAATCCCCATAAGGAGCAAGTATATCTTGAGAAGATTACTTGGTGTACATGGAAAAGTTGAGACTTTCAAAACTAGACTTGTTAAAGGTTTGCATCATAGACCAGTTGTGGCTAATGATGAAACCTTTTCTGGGGCCTATGCTTAAGTCCATCCAGATCCTACTTGCCATTGCTACATACCATGACTACGATATCTGGCAGTTGGGTGTCATGACTGCTGTTCTAAATAGTGATTTAGAAGAGAGCGTCTATAAGTACACAGTCAGAGGGCTTCGTAGACAGTGAGAGCAGCGGAAGCGTCTGCAAGTTGCTTTAAAGGTTAAAGCAGGAATCGCGGAGTTGGAACATCTGTTTTGATGTGGTAGTCAAAGAGTTTGACTTCATAAAAATGGTAGATGAACCATGTATATACAAAAAGGTAGTAGGTAGTATGGTGGTAATCCTCGTACTGTACGTAAAATGACATACTCTTGATAGGAAAGGAGTTTCCTATACTACACTCGGTCAATCTCCTCTTATCACATTGATTCTCCATATAGGATCAATTTGATACCTCCTAAATCCTGGATTTTGGATCTGTAAGTCGATGTACAACACCCCAGTACTTGTGGGGAGGCGGAATTTTCAAAAACGAACTTGTTTACTGAACAAACATCGACTAACCGCTTGAATCGAAGCTAAACGATAACTAACTACAAACATATAGTTTCTTTGCTACTATGTTCAAGGATTATACCTAACGAATCGTGTCCTTCGTCTTTGTGAACTCCTCCTCCTCCTCGGCCTTCTCGAAGTAGTAGACGATCCACCCGAGAGCTTTACTCCAAGCTTAGCCTCTAAACTTGAGGCAACTAAACTTCTTTAAGTGCTAATCAAAGAAGCTAGGTGTAATATAGAGAGAGTTATGGATTAATTAGTCTTACTAATCCTTGTACTCAACTCATGAGAGGGGAGGATTAGTCTTTGAAGAGGGAGAGCTTGAGGAGAGAGAAGATGATAAAGTTAATGATATGAGAAAAGTGAGAGAAGATGATATATATCAAGCATATTGTTTTTATCAAGAAAAGAATAAATCACAATTTAACAACCATGCTTGATAATATCTAGTGATGATTCATTATAATGACAAAAGACATGTATGAATCATCTAGGTGACGCACTAATCACAATCATTCTATATGCCACCTTAACCTCCTTAGTCACCACCTTCTAGAAGCTTCTCGCACAATTACGAGAACGCCCCTCCTTTCCGCAAAAATACGGAAAAACTTTAGACCGTGTAAATCCAATAACCGGATACCAGTAACTGGCTTAAACCAAAGCCGACTGGTAAAAACTGTCCGAAAGTCGTACGTGCGTAAACACACGTATGCGTCCGAACCCTTGTCGTAAAACCATACGACCTCTATATCGTTTCGCCTGGAGTAGGGAAACTCTCTGTGTGGGACTCTATAGACTCGACTACTACGCTGGCAGTGGGTTTAACCACAGACCGCAAGCTGCACTAGCTGTACGTAACGGTCCCCAGGTAGATGTCGATAAGATGGCCGATGAGGGAACCCATCCGAACTCCTACTGAGTCTGATGTGACAATCTCCATACAGTCCGGTCCGTTCGTCCAAGACTATCGCATATCGTGCCTAGGGGGCGGCAAGCGTCATTCCCCTAATAGCGGTATAAGTCGTGTCGGAGGGAAGCCCATTACACCCTGAGAAAATACTGGAACCTACCAGCAAATCTCGCTTGCCCTGGCCAGGGACTTTGCGTAATGGCTCTCTGACACAGCGCGATATCGACTCCCAATACCGGGAGAGACGAATCCTGTCTAACCGCTACTGCCTCCAAGTGCTCGGGACTGCACCCAACTGCTACCTGTTTGCACGACTCCTTTGAGCCGTGGTAGGGTAGCAATCTAAGAACAGTGGGACACACTCGAGGCGAAGTAGCAGTGTCAAGTCTGCGGACTATGCTGTACTCATGTCACCTGGGAACTGTTCACTGACGACTGGTATAAAACCAACCAACAGTTCCCTGTGAGTCCTGTCCTGTGTACCCGTAACCCAACGAGCACCTGTATACTATCTCCAGTACTACGTACTGACGGCTGTGGGACAGACCATCTCCCCAACTGGGATGAGAAGCGTACACACTAGTCTACTCCGGAGTATCGATGCTCTGTCTCGATAATCCAACGACCAGGGACCTGAATAAGGATGTGCTTGTAGACTACCCAGCCCCCACTAGTGTGACTGCCATCACAACGCTGGTAGTCAAGCAAGATCCTAAGAGCTCTATCAATACGTACACTCACATATTAAGATAGAAAAACCAAGTAGCATACTACCATGTTTAGCAAGACTGTTATATACATGTGAATATCCCAAGCTTCCATTAAGTAATATACAAACTAGTATGATACAGTAATGGCCTTCTAGGGCATAAACACTAACAATCTCCCACTTGCACTAGGGCCATGTACTGGCATATCGAAGACCGATGATCTCGAGTAGCCTCTCGAACTGAATCTGAGGTAGGGCCTTAGTGAATGGATCAGCAATGTTATCCTCTGTATTTACTCTATTTACTTCGATCTCCCGGCAATCTACGATCTCCCTGATCAGGTGATACCGCCTTAAGATGTGTCTGGACTTCTGATGGGACCTGGGTTCCTTCGCTAAAGCTATAGCGCCGTTGTTGTCGCAATACAGAGGTATTGGACCAACACTGGTAGGAACCACCTGAAGTTCTTTGAGGAACTTCTTCATCCAGACAGCTTCTTTTGCGGCATCGCAAGCAGCTATGTACTCCGCTTCCATCGTTGAGTCAGCAATGGTGTCCTGCTTGGAACTCTTCCAACAGACCGCCCCTCCATTGAGGGTAAAGACATAACCCGACATGGACTTGGAGTCATCCTTGTCACTCTGGAAGCCGGAATCAGCATAGGCCTCCATCTTGAGGTCCTTTCCGCCGTAAACCAAGAACATCTCCTTAGTCCTTCTCAGGTACTTGAGAATGTTCTTTACTGCTATCCAGTGATTCTCCCCTGGGTTTGCCTGATACCGGCTTACAACGCTCAATGCGTATGCTACATCTGGTCTGGTACATAACATCGCATACATTATAGAGCCTACAGCAGAAGCGTAGGGTATAATCGACATGCGTTCCCTTTCCAAATCAGTCTTGGGAGACATCTCTTTGGAGAGGGTGATTCCGTGACAAGCCGGTAGGTTACCGCGCTTTGAATCTTCCATACTGAATCTTTTCAATATGGTGTCTATGTACCTGGACTGTGAAAGTCCCAACATCCTCTTTGATCTATCACGATAGATCAGGATCCCCAGAATGTAGGTGGCATCACCCAGGTCCTTCATGGAGAATTTCTGTGACAAGAATCTTTTGACTGACTGTAGCATAGGAATATCATTTCCTATTAGGAGAATGTCATCCATGTACAAGACGAGGAATACAACAACTCTCCCTACAATCTTACTGTATATGCATGGTTCATCTGGATTTTTGATAAAGTCGAATTCTTTGACAGTATCATCAAAACAGATGTTCCAACTCCGCGATGCCTGCTTTAGTCCATAAATGGATTTAAGCAGCTTACATACTTTACCGCTGCTCCCACTCTGAATGAATCCCTCTGGCTGATCCATATAGACGCACTCTTCTAAATTTCCATTCAGAATAGCCGTCTTTACGTCCATCTGCCAGATTTCATAATCATGGAAGGCAGCAATAGCAAGAAGGACCCGAATGGATTTCAGCATAGCCACTGGAGAAAAGGTTTCGTCATAGTCCAAACCAGGTCTTTGACGGAAACCCTTTGCAACAAGTCTAGCCTTATAGGTTTCAACCTGTCCATCTACACCAATCTTCTTTCTGAAGATCCACTTGCATCCTACGGGTTTCACCCCATCTGGAGCAGTGTCCAAAGTCCATACTTTGTTAGTGTACATGGACTCCATTTCGGTCCGCATTGCATCCAGCCATTTTACCGAGTCACCGCTCTGAATGGCTTGCTGGAAGCTAGTAGGGTCGTCATTATCAATGACGCAATCTTCTCTATCCCCGTCTATGAGAAAACCGTAGTATCTCTCGGGCGGATGAGACTGCCTACTACTTCTGCGGATAGGCGCTGGTATGTCCCTTTCTTCTGAAACTTCTTGTTCCACCAAACTTTCAGTAACAGCTTGTGGTTCTGGAATTTCTTCTAGTTCTACTGCGCTCCCACTCTTCTGATTTTCTAAAAATTCAGTTTCCAAGAAGCGGGCATGACGAGAAACAAAAACCTTTTGTTCCTCTGCGTAGTAGAAGCAATATCCCATTGAATTCTTTGGATATCCCACAAACTTACACTCTACTGAGCGTGCCTCGAGCTTGTCCGGATGCTTTTTTTTTACAAAAGCTGGACATCCCCATGTCTTCAGGTACTGAAGATAGGGTTTCTTCCCACTCCACATCTGATATGGCGTGGTAGGCACAGTCTTGGTTGGAACCTTGTTCAAAAGATATGCCGCTGATTCTAGCGCATAACCCCAGAATGATCGCGGTAATTCAGCCTTACTCATCATGGAACGAACCATATCTAATAGGGTTCGATTCCTTCTTTCCGATACACCATTGTGTTGTGGTGTGTATGGAGGAGTAAGCTGAGAGAGAATTCCTTTCTCTTTTAAGTAACCCAGGAACTCGTCACTTAAGTATTCACCACCTCGATCAGATCTCAGTGTCTTAATACTTTTGCCTGTTTGGTTTTCCACTTCATTCTTGTATTCTTGGAATTTCTCAAAGGCCTCGGATTTATGCTTCATCAAGAAGATATGTCCATACCTAGAGAAATCATCCGTAAAAGTAATGAAGTAGGAATAACCACCTCGCGCATGTGTAGACATTAGACCGCACACGTCACTGTGTACGAGTCCTAAGAGCTCGCTCGCTCTTACTCCGTGTCCAGAAAACGGAGTCTTTGTCATCTTTCCCATGAGACAAGATTCACAAGTGGCATAAGATTGATATTCGAACGGATTCAAATATCCTTCTCTATGTAACTTCGTTAACCATGTTTCATTGATGTGACCTAGTCTACAATGCCATAAGAAAGCCTGATTCACTTCTGGAGACTTTCTTTTAAGTGTGTTCTGGACATTGAAAACCTGAGCTTGATTTAATACGTATATACCGTCATCTAATGTACCGGACCCAATCAGAACTTGATTTAGGTGGATGTGAACTACATCGCTTACGAATGTAAAGTCATATCCCTCTCTTGAAAGTGAGGACACTGATATGATATTACAAGTCAAACTAGGTACATACAGACAGTTACGTAGAATCAATATCTGCCCACTTGTCAAACCTAGGCGATATTCTCCCACGGATTCAGCGTCCATGCTCATTCCGTTTGCAACTCTGAGAGACAAATCACCTATCCTTATAACTTTACGGTTTCTCAAAGCATGTAACGAATTACAGATATGAGATCCTGCTCCGGTATCAAGTACCCAGGAAGTAGAGTTAATTGACAAACAGTTCTCAATCACAAACACACTTGAGGCTGAAGCCACAACATGCTTCATATCTTGGCTACTGGCTTCCAAAGCCCTGCAATCCTTCTGCCAATGTCCATTCCCACAACAATAGGAATGTCCCTCCTTACCATTACCAAGTCCCGAAACTTTTTCTCTTCCCTTTCCTCCTACTTTTCTGACACCGTATATCGACTTTGTAGAGGTCTTCTTCTTTTCACCCTTTGCTTTCTCCTTGGATGAAGAAGAAGAAGGTCCCCTATTAAGCAGAACTTGTGTCTCCCTGGTTTCTTTCAGGATGAAAGTAGAGGGTAGGGACTGTGGAAATAAGTCAGTATATGACCTGTTTCCCAACGTGGTCTCCAGGTCCTTGAGCTCATCAATATAGCTAGTCATCGTAAGGACGTCGTCCCTTACAGATGACCCGTCAGCCGACCTCACTTGAATAAATTCGTTCGAGGCCTCATATCCTGCGATATGAGATTGCTCTCCATATAAATCTTTGTTATGGAGAAAGATGGAAACAGAGTCCATCTTCTCGTGCTGCTTCTGGTATATACCATCAACTGAAGCCAACACAAGGCACTTGGCTTTCGCTTTATTCTTTTCCTTTGTCTGACGGATATCCATATCCGCGACGGTGGAAACTGGACCTGGGACGGTGGGATCTTGAGTAGTAATAGGGTGGTCCAGCTTGTCATAGGCAATGGTCATCTGGACAGACCTTTTCCAGTCATATAAGTTAGATTCAGTCAACTTGTTGTCTAGATGTAACCTAGTCATGGTCACAAGGTCGCTGCAATGAGAGAGAGAGAAGAACACACTTTAGCATGATGCTCTTGCAAGTTTAGATTGGTTTTTAATTTATCTAAACTGGATGGCTCCCACTGTTTTTCGAATCCTTCCTCAAACCATAAAAGAAGAATTAGCCAGGACTATTCTCACTGTACAATACTTGCTTAACCGTTCAGCCAGGCCAGTGTCGATACTTCGAGGGAGGTTTTCCAACGCTTTCGCGAAGTTCCTTAATTAAATAACCTCTTTTCTCTGGGGGCGTAACCCCGCTGACACCTTTCTGGACACCTACTAGGTTTATAGCATTGATCGTTAAGCGACGAATATCCTGATAAGTAGCATATACTCACAGTAGGATCGGGATCCAAATATCATCGTATGATAATGTTGAAGGAATCCTACCAACATTCATCAAACTCCAAATGGTATGCATCTCTTTGCAAATTTCAGTTTCTTTAGAAATTCCCGATATATATTTTTGCCCCATGTTCTTATGACCTTGACGAAAGCCAACAAATCATAAAACACATGTCAAGTTCTGCCCATCATTATCTTGTTAATTTGAACCCACCCGTATATACCCTTGACGAAAGCCAACAAGGTTATACGACTGTCCCAAACCAACTCATCTATATATGCAACAAATGAATACCCCAGCAGCTACCAAACACTATGCCTTGACGAAAGCCAACAAGCATAGCTTGAATACTACTGACCATCCATAAGAAATGACGGAGGGCTACGACTGGTTTTGGCGTAACCGTGAACGTAGTGAACTTGATATAACCGAAGGAACCTGATAGCTTTTAAAAGGAGTGGTTAAAGCTCCGCATTTAAAAATATCTGTTTTTAAAATTAACCGAGTGGTTTCTTTTAAAATGTTCCAACGATTAAAACTTTGGTTTATTTTCATTGCATTATAGATAATGCGTCCCATCATTAACCTATCATTGCAGAAAACAACGAAAATACAACGTCCTCTTATGCCATCCGCATTCGCCACGGGGTCCCGTCATTACCCGTTAGGTTACTTAATTAACGACAGAGCGGGGGCTGGGCTAGCGCGGGTGTAAAACATAAGTGACGTCTAAATAGCTATCATATATATAGATATTTTACATTCGTCTGACGCAATGATATTCATTCCAGATCACAGATGAACTTAATTGGATTTGCAAGCAATCCGTGTTTGTTTTGAGCCTGCAACAAAATACGGATTACACAGTTGTGATGAATAGCCATTACCCCACCCACGACCCCTACAGGTGCGGCAAACTATCCGCCCGGCAGTTTGTGCACCCCACCTTGGGTCTGTCCTAGGAGCAAAAACAGTAAAATGAAATAATACAACGGTGGCTACAACCGCAACCTGGATGTGCCCCGCAAAATAATATTACAACAAATTACATTTATATCAAATGAATTAAATGATAACCCATCACATAACCCCGGCTATACATCACAACAGTCCAACACAGTTCATATGCACAAACAGATAAAATCCATTTCAGAAATGTGCAACCCCCTGCCAACTGACATACTAGCTGTTAGGGGAGGTTTACGAACACATTATACAATCACAGATATAATCCAACAAGAAAATACTGTATAATTTCGATCGATTAAACACTTTTAATTTTGCTCCAATACTTCTCTGTAAAACTGAAACCTGAGCAAAAATAAAATATTCCAGAAAATCCCAAATTACACAGAGAAGCAAAACAGGGAATTTGGGTTCCTGACTCGGCAACTCGGCGGCGGAAGCGCGGCGGATCGGTGGGATCCGCCGCGGTTCCGCGGCTCGGTAAACGATTCAGGACCCCAAATTTCTTGGGTGTTCTTCTGGTGTCTTTTTAAGCTTTCTGAACTTCCCTGAAAAATTTTAGGACTTCATTTAAAATTCGACAGAAACTGAAGTTTTTGGGCTTTTCCGGTTTCGTTTTTTCCGTTCGAAATTCATACAAATTTGCAAGTAAGTTAATTATTGTTTAGCGAGTCTCTGATACCACTGTAAGTCGATGTACAACACCCCAGTACTTGTGGGGAGGTGGAATTTTCAAAAACGAACTTGTTTAGTGAACAAACATCGACTAACCGCTTGAATCGAAGCTAAACGATAACTAACTACAAACATATAGTTTCTTTGCTACTATGTTCAAGGATTATACCTAACGAATCGTGTCCTTCGTCTTTGTGAACTCCTCCTCCTCCTCGGCCTTCTCGAAGTAGTAGACGATCCACCCGAGAGCTTTACTCCAAGCTTAGCCTCTAAACTTGAGGCAACTAAACTTCTTTAAGTGCTAATCAAAGAAGCTAGGTGTAATATAGAGAGGGTTATGGATTAATTAGTCTTACTAATCCTTGTACTCAACTCATGAGAAGGGAGGATTAGTCTTTGAAGAGGGAGAGCTTGAGGAGAGAGAAGATGATAAAGTTAATGATATGAGAATAGTGAGAGAAGATGATATATATCAAGCATATTGTTTTTATCAAGAAAAGAATAAATCACAATTTAACAACCATGCTTGATAATATCTAGTGATGATTCATTATAATGACAAAAGACATGTATGAATCATCTAGGTGACTCACTAATCACAATCATTCTATATGCCACCTTAACCTCCTTAGTCACCACCTTCTAGAAGCTTCTCGCACAATTACGAGAACGCCCCTCCTTTCCGCAAAAATACGGAAAAACTTTAGACTGTGTAAATCCAATAACCGGATACCAGTAACTGGCTTAAACCAAAGCCGACTGGTAAAAACTGTCCGAAAGTCGTACGTGCGTAAACACACGTATGCGTCCGAACCCTTGTCGTAAAACCATACGACCTCTATATCGTTTCGCCTGGAGTAGGGAAACTCTCTGTGTGGGACTCTAGAGACTCGACTACTACGCTGGCAGTGGGTTTAACCACAGATTGCAAGCGGCACTAGCTGTACGTAACGGTCCCCAGGTAGATGTCGATAAGAAGGCCGATGAGGGAACCCATCTGAACTCCTACTGAGTCTGATGTGACAATCTTCATATAGTCCGGTCCGTTCGTCCAAGACTATCGCATATCGTGCCTAGGGGGCGGCAAGCGTCAGTCCCCTAATAGAGGTATAAGTCGTGTCGGAGGGAAGCCCATTACACCCTGAGAAACTACTGGAACCTACCAGCAAATCTCGCTTGCCCTGGCCAGGGACTTTGCGTAATGGCTCTCTGACACAGCGCGATATCGACTCCCAATACCGGGAGAGACGAATCATGTCTAACCGCTACTGCCTCCAAGTGCTCGGGACTGCACCCAACTGCTACCAGTTTGCACGACTCCTTTGAGCCGTGGTAGGGTAGCAATCTAAGAACAGTGGGACACACTCGAGGCGAAGTAGCAGTGTCAAGTCTGCGGACTATGCTGTACTCATGTCACCTGGGAACTGTTCACTGACGACTGGTATAAAACCAACCAACAGTTCCCTGTGAGTCCTGTCCGGTGTACTCGTAACCCAACGAGCACCTGTATACTATCTCCAGTACGACGTACTGACGGCTGTGGGACAGACCATCTCCCCAACTGGGATGAGAAGCGTACACACTAGTCTACTCCGGAGTATCGATGCTCTGTCTCGATAATCCAACGACCAGGGACCTGAATAAGGATGTGCTTGTAGACTACCCAGCCCCCACTAGTGTGACTGCCATCACAACGCTGGTAGTCAAGCAAGATCCTAAGAGCTCTATCAATACGTACACTCACATATTAAGATAGAAAAACCAAGTAGCATACTACCATGTTTAGCAAGACTGTTATATACATGTGAATATCCCAAGCTTCCATTAAGTAATATACAAACTAGTATGATACAGTAATGGCCTTCTAGGGCATAAACACTAACAGGATCTATGAGATAGATCTGATAGGATGTTAGGATTCTCACTAGATGTAGTGAGATGGTATCAATCGATCCTGGGGAGAATCACTGGATAGCTTCCAGGATGGTAAGGTCGACTGAATGTCAGTCACAGGCATTGTCTTTACACTCAGTAAAGGGACGATATGTTGGAAGTGTTCCAAGCAAGATACCGTGGCATACTAGACGATAAAGGATGGACACATCGCTACTTAAGATACTACCAAAGAGGCAGTCTGGGTGTATATTAGTTCATAAGATGAACTTCGTTCCTGCCATTTTGTGACAATGGAGTTGTGGCTTATGCCTGGGAACGCCCGTCCCATCAGTGATCCAGACATATTCTAAGGCAGTATCACCTGATCATAGAGATGGTTGATCTCCAGGGGATCGAGGTTAGGAGAGTAGACTCAGAGGACAACACGGCGGATCCACTCACAAAGGCCTTTTCCCAGAGAGAGACTTTTATGGGATGGTTGAGTATGAGATACTACAACCACTGTTATCAGATGGCCCTAGTGCAAGTGGGAGATTGTTAGTTATATGTATGCCCAAGAGGCCATTACTATACATGAGATGTATATTGTAGTGGATGGTTGGACATATATAGGGAGAACTTTCTTGCTCGACATGATAGTATGCTATCTGGTTACACTTTACCTTAACGTGTACGCTGATTGTCTCTCTGTTACATGTTGGTAAAGCCCTTAGGATGTGTACTTGACTACCTGGACTATGATGTGGATCATACTAGTGGGGACATGGTAGTCCATAAGTACATCCTTCAAGGTCCCTAGTCGTGGGTGTATCGAGACGGGGTATCGATATACCAGAGTAGACTAGCGTATAGCTTCTCGACCCATATAGATGGGCGATGGATGATCCCATATCCATTTGGGTTTGACATCAGAGATGATATACGGGTGCTCAGTGGAGACTGGGTACACTGGACGGACTCGCCGAGAACTCCCAGATGGTATTATACCTCACGTCAGATGGCAGTTCTCTGGTGACACTGGTACAGGTTAGTCTGTAGACCCGAGATCGTCATAGAGTCTTGTGTGATTCCCACTATGCTTTGATTTCCACCGTACCACGTCCAAGAGGGCATGCAAAACGGTGGTTTTTGGGTACAGTCCCGAGTCACATGGAGGAAATGAGCGATAGGAGGGGTTTCGTCTCTCCCGGTATTGGAGGTTGATGTTGCGCTGTGCTCGAATGTCCATAACAGGGAAGTCTCTGGCCAGGGCTGGTTTAGAGATTTAATGGTAAGTGTTACCAGTAGTTTCTCGACCCGTTATGAGCCTCATATCGGCACGACTTATCGGTTATTGGGGTCTGACGTTTACCACACCTAGACTTGATATGCGACATATCAGACGAGGAGACCGGACTGTACGATAGTGTCACAGTTAGGCTTTTGCAGGAGTTGGAGAGGGCTTGCTTGCTGATCTTCTGATTGCTCAATACCCGGGTAGCCATTACTTCCAGCTAGTACCGCTGACGGCTTGTGGGTGCTTGATGTGATCATCACCTACTGCCGGCGTATTGATGAGTCTTTAGAGTCCTACATAGAGGTTTTACTGGCTCAAGAGAAATGAAATAGGAGCGCATATGTGATATGTGCAGGACCGAGAATAATGCGTTTATTAGATACCGTATTCTATTCTCGCGACTTTTGTATCGGCCGGTTATATGTGATATAGCCGGGTTATCGGATCAAGTGTTGATTCGATAAGTTGGTACATTTTGTGTTAGTCGGTTATATGTGATATAGCCGGATTATTAAGTCAAGTGTTGATTTAATAATTTAGTGTATAATTGTATATGTGATATGCTAATTTACATTAACTAACATTGGTTTACTTAAGCATTTGTTTTTCTCACTTGTGCACAACTTAATATATATGTGATATATATTTATTTGTGTTCATTTTGTATCATGGTTGTTGATACACACTACATGGGTGTATGAGACATATACCATTATAATTATATTGCTAAGGTTTTAATATTCAAAGTAAATACAAAATTAGTGGATAATTGTTCAAGTGCATGAAGCTTCATGAAGCTTGTGAGTGCATTGACCAAGTCCACTAGATTTGTTTTACTTTGGATATTTATTAACCTAACCAATATATTTAGCCATGGTTATGTCTCTACATGAGTTAGTATATGATACCCACTCACCCATGGTTAGATCTCTCTCTTGATTAGTTTTCATTCTCATTTTATTGAGCTCATCTTCTTCCTCCTTCAAATGCTTGCTAGGGTTTGATAATGAGAGAGAAATATTGTGAGAAAAGAAATTCTAAAGTGAACCCATTTCCTATTTCCTCATCCTCTACTAGACTAGCACTTTAGTATAGGGTGTTTGCTTCACTTTGGTGAAGTGGTAGCATGAGTTCGTATTCCCTTGATGTAGATCATCTTCGGCCTCGAAGACTTCAAGCAAAATCGTTGCCCTCTTCTCATGGAGCCGTCCGAGAGCCCGGGAGTTCGATGATCGCAGCGAAAGGACTACTACTGTTAGTGTATATGCCCTAGAGGCCATTACTGTATCATACTAGTTTGTATATTACTTAATGGAAGCTTGGGATATTCACCTTGTATATACAATCTTGCTCAAAATAGTAGTATGCTACTTGGTTTGTTTCCACTTCAATGTGTACATGTGTTTATTTTTGTATATCGCCTATACACATTAGTGGAGCCCTTAGGATCTTTGCTTGATTACCAGCGATGTGATGGCCGTCACACTAGTGGGGCTGGGTAATCTATAAGCATATCCTTATGCAGGTCCCTGGTCGCAGGACTATCGAGACAGGGCATCGATACTCCGGAGTAGACCAGCGTATGCGCTTCTCATCCCAGTGTGGGAGACGTTCTGTCCCACAGCCGTCAGTACGTCGTACTTGAGATAGTATGCGGGTGCTCGTTAGGTTACGGGTACACAGGACAGGACTCGTAGGGAACTGACTAGTTGGTATTATGCCTATCATCAGTTATCAGTTCCCAGGTGACATGAGTACAGCTTAGTCCGCTGACTTGACACTGTCACTTCGCCTCGAGTGTGTTCCTACTGTACTTTGATCACTACCCTACCATGGCTCAAAGGAGTCGTGCAAACAGGTAGTGGTTGGGTGCAGTCCCGAAGCACTTGGAGGCAGTGACGGTTAGACAGGATTCGTCTCTCCCGGTATTGGGGGTTGACATCAAGTTGTGTCTAGGAGAGCCATTACACGAGTAGTCCCTGGCCAGGGCAAACGAGATATACTGGTAGGTTTCCAGTGTTATCTCAGGGTGTTTTGGGCTTCGCTCCGGCACGACTTGTACCGCTATTGGGGGACTGACGTTTACCGCCCCTTAGGCCCGCCATGCGATGTATCAGACGAACAGACCGGACTGTACGGAGAATGTCACACTCAGGCTCAGTAGGAGTTCAGATGGGTTTCGCCTCGTCGGTCTTCTTGTCGGCATTACCTGGGGACCGTTACGCACAGCTAGTGCCGCTTGCGGTCTGTGGTTAAACCCACTGCCAGCGTAGTGTCGAGTCTTTAGAGTCCCACACAGAAAGCTTTTCGCCTTTAGGCAAAAGAGTAGAGGTCGCATGGTTTTGCGACAGGTCGCATGGTTTTGCGACAGGGTTCGGTCACATCCGTGCACTTGTGCACGTACAGTGTCCGGACAGTTTGCACTAGCGGGCTTTGGTTTAAGCCAGATCCTAGTGTACCTTTTGGGATTGGATTTATCCAGTATGCATTCGTGTTCCTCGGAACGCGGATGCGGGTATGTATGCACAGTTGACAGGGAGACAGAGGCAGCGGATTCTCATTAGGGTTGTTGACAGTTGACCATTGACAATTTGACTTTTTGCTCAACCCTAATGAGAATATGATATGTGATTAACTATTATATTAATTAAGTATTATGGTGACATGGTTGTTGACATTTGTTGACTTTGTTGACTTGTTGACTTTTGTTGACTTGTTGACTTTGTTGTCCGGTTGACTAGGCTTGACTAGTTGACCATCATGATAACCATAGCCATCATTTTATGGCAAAGACTTTTGCTTGCTTGCTCATTTGTGTAAAATAAGTGCATGAAATGATATGGTTATGGTTGTTTCAACCATCACATAACACTTGATTTGGTATAATGAATTATGATGACTTTGGATTATGAGAGGGTGAAAGACAAAAGAGTTGCTCATTCTTTCTTGCTCATTCTCTCTCTTGTTCTTGAGCTCTCTTATTTTGCTCTCACCCTCAACCTCTTGCTCCCTCTCTTGACTCTATGGTTCTCTTGTCTCATGAGTTGAGAATCAAGAACCATAAATAAAATCCCATACAAACTCTTCTCTACTCATCCTAGTTCACAAGGTTTAGCAAACCAAGTGAACTAGTTTCTTCAAAGAACGAAGAAGGAGCCAAAGGTTGGAGGTGGATCTATCTTCGGCGTACGGAGACGACGGGAAGAAGCCAATCCAGACCACCATCGGAGCTTGAAGACGAAGGAGTTCAAGACAAGCAAGGTATAACCCCCTAACCGAGTAGCTAGAAACTCGTAGTTAGGTTGTTAGATAGATGTTTAACCAAGATCCGGGTTTTAGGTCCATATTACCACCTCTATAAAAATCGTTTTTTACCAAATTCCGCATTCCCGAAAGTACCGGGAGAGGTAGCATGGACTTACAATGGTATCAGAGCCTAGTTAAACTCTATCTAACATGTTAGCAAGTAACTAGAAGATCGATCAAACAAAAAGTCCCGAAAACGAACCCCGAAATTCGAAGTTTATGTCGATTTTTATACTGTTCAAAAGTTGATTATTTTCACACCTAAAATCGGCTCAAGCTTTTGTGTGAACACCCACCAAAAATGGACCAACGATCGAGTCAAAGCGCCGCAGAAACGCGGCGGGAGTATGCTCCCGCCGTGGATCCGCGGCCGAGTTGACTCGGCCGAGGTCAATATTTGGTGTAGTGTTATTCTGGGGGTATTTTGGGATTTTTGGTATATGTGTTTTCTGGCCAGATTTTCCAGAACGAAAATTTTATTTTTGGGGTCCCAAAAATCCATATTTTTGATCGAACTTCTAAAAGACTTAAGCTAACGGGTTTTTCTTTAATGTGATATTTGTATTGAACGTCTACTAATCGCTATATGTCGATTAGTGGGGGTTATACAAATCTGTGATCTGTAATGTTGCTGGAATGTGTATATGAATATGTTGGATTGTCGCGGGTGAATAGCCGGGGGTTGTGAGACGAGAGTTTTCTTTTCTTTCAATTCATGTAAATTTATAAATTGATGTAATAATTATTTGTATGGCCGCACAATCGGGTCGGGGTTGTAGCCGTCATTGTATAATTTCTTTTTACTGTTTTTTGCTCCTAGGATAGACCCATGGAGGGGGTGCACAAACTACCGGGTATGCCGAAGTGTCGAGTGGCCTACTCATGGAGATGAGGGAGGTTGCTATGCTTTGGGTACTTGGCGGGTAGTTTGCCGCACCCGTAGGGGTCTTGGGTGGGGTGTTGGCTATTCACCGCGACCGTGTAATCTGTCTTTCGTTACAGGCTCGTACGAATTACAGATTCCTAGTATATCCAATGTATTCATCTGTGATCTGAAATGTTTATCATTCCAGTATATCTATATATGATATTATTTAGGCGTTGCTTATGTTTTACAGACACGCTAGCCCAGCCCCCGCTCTGTCGTTAGTTAAGTAACCTAACGGGTAATGACGGGGCCCAGTGGCGAATGCGAATGGCATAAGCGTACGTCATATTTTGGTTGTTTTCTGCAATGGTAGGATTAAATGATGGGACGCATTAAAAGAACTAATGCAAGAATATCACGCATTAAAAGAACTAATGCAAGATAATAAACCAAGTTAAAGTCGTTGGAACACTTCCGAAAAACCACTCGGTTCTTTTCAAAACCAACTTTTAAATGCGGAGCTTGAGCCACTCCTTTTAAAAGCTATCTCGTTCCATCGACTATATCAAGTTCACTACGTTCACGGTTTCGCCAAAACCATTCGTAGCCCTCCGTCGTTTCGTATGAATATTCAATAGTATTCAAGCTGTGTTTGTTGACCTTCGTCAAGGCATAGTGATTGGTAGCTGTTGGGTATTCATATGTAGCATAGATAGATGCGTTGGTTTGGGACATTCGCATTACCTTGTTGACCTTCGTCAAGGGTATATACGGGTGGATTCAAATTAACCTGGATAATGACGGGAAGAACTTGACATGTGACTTATGATTTGTTGACCTTCGTCAAGGTCATAAGAGCATGGGGCAAAAATCCACATCGGGAGTTTCATAAGTACTGAAACTTGCTAGATTTGCATACCATTTGGAGTGTGATGATTCTGGTAGGATTCCTTCAGTTTCGTCACGCGATGATATTTGGATCCCGATCCTACTGTGAGTATATGCTACTCCTCGGGAAATTTCTCACTAAACGATCAATGCTATAAACCTAGTAGGTGCCTAGAAAGGTGTTAGCGGGGATACGCCCCCAGGGAAAAGAGGTTCTTTAATTAAGGAACTTCGCGAAAGCGTTGGAAAACCTCCCTCGAAGTACCGACACCGGCCTGGCTGAACGGTTAAGCAAGTATTGTGCGGTGGGATTGATCCCGACTAATTCTTCCTTTATGGTTTGAGGAGGGATTCGAGAAACAGTGGAAGCCATCCTGTTTAGACAAACTAAAAACCATTCTAAACTTGCAAGAGCATCATGCTGAGTGTTTCTTCTTCTCTCTCCTAATTGCAGCGACCAATCGACATGACTGGACTTAAGTTACTCCTAGATAAAAATATACTGACAGGGCCAAACTACAAAGATTGGCTCAGGAATGTCAAAATGGCAATCACTTACGACAAGCTGGGGTATCTTCTTACCACCAAAGCTCCCCCTGCCCCTGGTCTTACTTCCAGCGTCGCGGATAAGGAAATCCGCAAGACTTGGGAGATTGATAGCGCGAAGGCCAAGTGCCTCGTACTTGCCTCGATGGACAACGAACATCAGAGGAGGCACGAGAATATAGACCTTGAATCCATATTTCTCCATACAAAAGAACTGTATGGAGAGCAATCTCGTATCGCAAGATACGAAGCGTCGAAAAAGTTATTTTCGGCAAAGATGGCCGTCGAATCATCAGTAGCCGAGCACGTGCTAAAGATGATCGGCTACATTGAGGAGCTCGCGGACCTAGGGACCACATTGGAGAGTGAACTCTATACGGACATAGTTCTCCAGTCCCTTCCTTCCACTTACGCCCAGTTTATACTGAACTTCAACTTACAAGAAAAAGAGGTTGAACTTTCAGAGCTCCTCAACATGCTGAGGAGCGCAGAGGGCACCCTACAGAAAGGTAGGGAAACATCCACTTTGTTTGTAGGAGGATCATCTTCTTCTAGGTCCAAGGTGAAAGCCAAGGGAAAGAAGAAGAAAGCCCCCGCCAAACCAAGGGGCGGTGTTAGTAAAGTGGATACGAAGGGAAAAGCAAAAGCAACAAAGATAGCGGGGAAGCTTGTGGATAAGGAAGAATGCTTCTATTGTCATAAGAAAGGTCACTGGAAGAATGATTGCAGGGCTTGGAAAGCCAGGACACAGGAATTGAAGCAGGTTGCAGCTTCAGCTTCAGGTGTGTATGTTATTGAAAACTGTCTTTCAATAAACTCTACTTCCTGGGTATTGGATACCGGATCAGGATCTCATATCTGTAATTCTTTGCAGGCGTTGAGAAACCGTAGGGTTTTGAAGGCAGGTGACATGACCCTCAGAGTTGCGAACGGAGCTAGCATGGATGCTAAAGCCGTGGGGGACTATCACCTGGGAATGTCAGATGGACATGTTTTGGTTTTGCGTAATTGCTTTTTTGTACCCAACGCAACTTGTAATATCATTTCTGTATCTTTAGTTTCTAAAGAAGGTTCTGAATTTGCGTTTGTAAGTAATGTTGTAAACATTCACCTTAATCAAGTTTTGATTGGGTCAGGTACATTGAATAATGGTATATACGTGTTAAACCAACCACAGATTTTCAATGTCCAGAATACACACAAAAGAAAGTCTCCAGAAATAAATCAGACTTTCTTGTGGCATTGTAGACTGGGTCACATCAATGAGAGAAGGTTGACGAAGTTACATACAGAAGGGTATTTGAATGCGTTCGAATATCAGTCGTATGCCACTTGTCAATCCTGTCTCAAAGGAAAGATGACAAAGACTCCGTTTACTGGACATGGGGTAAGAGCGAGCGAGCTCTTGGGACTCGTACACAGTGACGTGTGCGGTCCAATGTCTACACATGCGCGAAGCGGCTATTCTTACTTCATTACTTTTACGGATGACTTCTCAAGGTACGGTTATGTCTTCTTAATGAAACATAAGTCCGAAGCCTTTGGAAAATTCCAGGAGTATAAGAATGAAGTAGAGAAACAGACCGGCAAAAGTATTAAGATTCTAAGATCGGATCGAGGTGGAGAATACTTAAGTGCCGAATTCCTGAATTACTTAAAAGAGAATGGTATTCTCTCTCAGCTTACTCCTCCATACACTCCGCAACATAACGGTGTATCGGAGAGACGGAACCGAACCCTATTGGATATGGTTCGGTCCATGATGAGTAACGCTGAGTTACCGCGATCATTCTGGGGATATGCACTAGAAGCAGCTGCGTATCTCTTGAACAAGGCTCCCACCAAGACTGTGCCTACCACCCTATATCAGATATGGACTGGGAAGAAACCCTGTCTTAAGTATCTTAAGGTATGGGGATGTCCAGCTTTTGTAAAAAAGCAGCATGCGGACAAGCTTGAGGCGCGTTCAGTACAGTGTAAGTTTGTGGGATACCCAAGGAACTCCAGGGGGTATCTTTTCTATTCTGCTGAGGAACAAAAGGTTTTTGTTTCTCAGCATGCCCGCTTCTTGGAAACTGAGTTTTTGGAAACCCAGATAAGTGGGAGCACAATAGAACTGGAAGAAGTTCCAGAACCACAGACTATTACTGAAAGCTTAGTGGAGCCAGAAGGTTCAAAAGAACAGGACATTCCTACGCCGCTCCGCAGGAGTAGTAGGCAGACTCATCCGCCCGAGAGATACTATGGTTTTCTCATAGACGGGGATAGAGAGGATTGCATCATAGATTATGATGAGCCTACTAGCTTCCAGCAGGCCGTTCAGAGCGTTGACTCAGTGAAATGGCTGGATGCAATGTGGACCGAAATGGAGTCCATGTACACCAACAAGGTATGGACGTTGGACATTGCTCCAGACGGGGTAAAACCCGTAGGATGCAAGTGGATCTTCAAAAGAAAGATTGGTGTAGATGGACAGGTTGAGACCTATAAAGCTAGGCTGGTAGCAAAGGGTTTTCGTCAAAGACCTGGCTTGGACTATGACGAAACCTTCTCTCCAGTAGCCATGCTGAAATCCATTCGGATCCTTCTTGCCATTGCTGCCTTCCACGATTATGAAATTTAGCAAATGGACGTAAAGACAGCTTTTCTAAATGGAAATTTAGAGGAGTGTGTCTATATGGACCAGCCAGAGGGTTTCATTCAGAGTGGGAGCAGCGGAAAGGTGTGCAAGTTGCTTAAGTCCATCTATGGACTAAAGCAGGCATCGCGGAGTTGGAACATCTGCTTTGATGAGACGGTCAAAGAATTTGGCTTTATCAAAAATCCAGATGAACCATGCATCTATAGTAGATTTGTAGCGAGAACTGTAGTATTCCTCGTTTTATACGTGGATGACATTCTCTTAATAGGAAATGACATTCCTATGCTACAATCTGTCAAAGGGTTCTTGTCACACAGGTTCTCCATGAAAGACCTGGGTGATGCCTCATACATCCTGGGGATCCGGATCCATCGTGATAGATCCAAGAGGATATTAGGACTTTCACAGTCCAGGTATATCGACACCATACTGAAGAGATTCAGTATGGAAGATTCCAAGCGCGGTAACCTACCGGCTTGTCACGGGATCACCCTCTCTAAAGAGATGTCTCCCAAGACTGATTTGGAGAGGGATCGCATGTCTATTATACCCTACGCTTCTGCGGTAGGCTCTATAATGTATGCGATGTTGTGTACCAGACCGGATGTAGCTTATGCACTGAGTGTGGTAAGCCGGTATCAGTCAAACCCTGGGGAGAAACACTGGATAGCGGTAAAGAGCATTCTCAAGTACCTGAGAAGGACTAAGGAGATGTTCTTGGTGTATGGCGGAAAAGACCTCCAGATCGAGGCCTTTGTTGACTCCAGCTTCCAGAGTGACAAGGATGATTCCAAGTCCATGTCGGGTTTTGTCTTTACCCTCAATGGAGGGGCGGTGTGTTGGAAGAGTTCCAAACAAGAAACCGTTGCAGACTCGACGATGGAAGCGGAATACATCGCTGCATCTGATGCCGCAAAAGAAGCTGTCTGGATGAGGAAGTTCTTGAAAGAACTTCAGGTGGTTCCGTCCATTGTTGATCCAATACCTCTGTATTGCGACAACAACGGGGCTATAGCTTTAGCGAAGGAACCCAGGTCCCATAAGAGATCCAGGCACATCTTGAGGCGGTATCACCTGATCAGGGAGATCGTGGATCGCCAGGAGATCGAGGTTCGGAGAGTCGCTTCAGAAGATAACAATGCAGATCCATTCACCAAGGCCCTGCCCCAGACTCAGTTCGAGCGGCTGATCGAGATGATAGGTCTTCGATACGCCAGTACATGGCCTTAGTGCAAGTGGGAGATTGTTAGTGTATATGCCCTAGAGGCCATTACTGTATCATACTAGTTTGTATATTACTTAATGGAAGCTTGGGATATTCACCTTGTATATACAATCTTGCTCAAAATAGTAGTATGCTACTTGGTTTGTTTCTACTTCAATGTGTACATGTGTTTATTTTTGTATATCGCCTATACACAATAGTGGAGCCCTTAGGATCTTTGCTTGATTACCAACGATGTGATGGCCGTCACACTAGTGGGCTGGGTAATCTATAAGCACATCCTTATGCAGGTCCCTGGTCGCAGGACTATCGAGACAGGGCATCGATACTCCGGAGTAGACAAGCGCATGCGCTTCTCATCCCAGTGTGGGAGACGGTCTGTCCCACAGCCGTCAGTACGTCGTACTTGAGATAGTATGCGGGTGCTCGTTAGGTTACGGGTACACTGGACAGGACTCGTCGGGAACTGACTAGTTGGTATTATGCCTATCGTCAGTTATCAGTTCCCAGGTGACATGAGTACAGCTTAGTCTGCTGACTTGATACTGTCACTTCGCCTCGAGTGTGTTCCCACTGCACTTTGATCACTACCCTACCACGGCTCAAAGGAGTCTTGCAAACAGGTAGTGGTTGGGTGCAGTCCCGAAGCACTTGGAGGCAGTGACGGTTAGACAGGATTCGTCTCTCCCGGTATTGGGGGTTGACATCGCGCTGTGTCTAGGAGAGCCATTACACGAGTAGTCCCTGGCAAGGGCAAACGAGATATACTGGTAGGTTTCCAGTGTTATCTCAGGGTGTTTTGGGCTTCGCTCCGGCACGACTTGTACCGCTATTGGGGGACTGACGTTTACCGCCCCCTAGGCCCGCCATGCGATGTATCAGACGAACAGACCGGACTGTACGGAGAATGTTACACTCAGGCTCAGTAGGAGTTCAGATGGGTTTCGCCTCGTCGGTCTTCTTGTCGGCATTACCTGGGGACCGTTACACACAGCTAGTGCCGCTTGTGGTCTGTGGTTAAACCCACTGCCAGCGTAGTGTCGAGTCTTTAGAGTCCCACACAGAAAGCTTTTCTCCTTTAGGCAAAAGAGTAGAGGTCGCATGGTTTTGCGACAGGGTTCGGTCACATCCGTGCACTTGTGCACGTACAGTGTCCGGACAGTTTGCACTAGCGGGCTTTGGTTTAAGCCAGATCCTAGTGTACCTTTTGGGATTGGATTTATCCAGTATGCATTCGTGTTCCTCGGAACGCGGATGCGGGTGTGTATGCACAGTTGACAGGGAGACAGAGGCAGTGGATTCTCATTAGGGTTGTTGACAGTTGACCGTTGACTATTTGACTTTTTGCTCAACCCTAATGAGAATATGATATGTGATTAACTATTATATTAATTAAGTATTATCGTGACATGGTTGTTGACTTTTGTTGACTTTGTTGACTTATTGACTTGTTGACTTTGTTGACCGGTTGACTAGGCTTGACTAGTTGACCATCATGATAACCATAGCCATCATTTCATGGCAAAGACTTTTACTTGCTTGCTCATTTGTGTAAAATGAGTGCATGAAATGATATGGTTATGGTTGCTTCAACCATCACATAACACTTGATTTGGTATAATGAGTTATGATGACTTTGGATTATGAGAGGGTGAAAGACAAAAGAGTTGCTCATTCTTTCTTGCTCATTCTCTCTCTTGTTCTTGAGCTCTCTTGTTTTGCTCTCACCCTCAACCTCTTGCTCCCTCTCTTGACTCTATGGTTCTCTTGTCTCATGAGTTGAGAATCAAGAACCATAGATAAAATCCCATACAAACTCTTCTCTACTCATCCTAGTTCACAAGGTTTAGCAAACCAAGTGAACTAGTTTCTTCAAAGAACGAAGAAGGAGCCAAAGGTTGGAGATTTCAGGTGGATCTATCTTCGGCGTACGGAGACGACGGGAAGAAGCCAATTCGGACCACCATCGGAGCTTGAAGACGAAGGAGTTCAAGACAAGCAAGGTATAACCCCCTAACCGAGTATCTAGAAACTCGTAGTTAGGTTGTTAGATAGATGTTTAACCAAGATCCGGGTTTTAGGTCCATGTTACCACCTCTATAAAAATCGTTTTTTACCAAATTCCGCATTCCCGAAAGTACCGGGAGAGGTAGCATGGACTTACAACTACAAGGAGCTTATGAAGTGAAGGACCGATCTACAAAGGTTGTATTTCTATTTCACTTAGATGTAAAATGGTTTGCATTGTTTCCGTATTATATTTCTAGTTATCGATTCTTGTTTAGAGTTCCCTTTAACGGCAAATTTTTAAAAATGGCATGGACGATGCCTCCCGAAACCTTACTGCCGTCGATGGGAACCCTACAAAAAAGACCTACTTAATAGTTAGAGATCATTACCTAACCACACAAGCTCAAAGATCCTAGCTTCCAAGCTCCAAGGCATCCAAGATGCAAAACAAGGTTTGTGAAGTGATTTGGGTGATGTTTTGAAGAAGATTAGTGTAGGTTTTGTGGTGAATGAGTAAGTGTTCAGTTGAGATGAAGAGAGATGAAGATAAATGAGAAAGAGATGAAGTGAGAGAGAATGAGAGAGGGTGAGATAAAAAGAGAAATAGAGGTGAGGATAAGGGTGAGTGCACCATTGCATGAACTCTCTCATTAATGTAAACCATGCCCTCACATGAGTCACCATGACACCTCCTCTCCAATCCAAAACACAAAGAAATATCTCTCCACAAAAATCTAGAGGTTTAGGGTTAAAGCAAAGCAAGGATTAGGATTAGGATTGGGTTAAGTTGTCATGGTCACAAAACTAGATTAACACAAACATACCCTTACATTAACATGCACATGTGCGTGCAAGCCATAACAAATAATAATAAATTATTAATTAAATGTTATAAAATGTGAGGAAACCGAATTGGTAAACTTTTTACAGAAAACCCACATTATCGCTTAATTAACACTAATCGCATTCCTAAGGTGTTACAATCTCCCCCTATAGAAAATTCGTCCCCGAATTTAAAATTCTTACTATGCATACCTTCAAAGAGATGAGCGCAAATCATCCACATCTCGCTCGTAGCCTCCCAAGTGATCCCCTCACTAGATGTGATACGCCAAGGAAAACCTCCACAGGTGGCAAGACCCTTGACCAAAGTTTCTCCACCTGCCGATCCACTAACACCATCGGCTTCCGGTGAACGAAAAGATCGCGTCAAAGCTAAATGGTCTGATACTGAATCATGTGAGAAAGGCCATGAAGGTATTTACAAAGTATCGACATAAGGAATACGGGGTGAATACTCAAAAATCTGGACGGAAGTGCCAAATTATAGGCAACGGTACGAACTCGCTCGAGGATCTCAAAAGGACTTACAATCTGGGACTACGCTTCCCAAAACTCAACACGCCATTCATTGGAAAAATCTGTAGAAATACATGATCTCTCACTGTGAACTCAAGTCTGCGACAACTATGGTCGGCATAAGACTTCTGTCTGCACTAAGATGCTCTCATCCTGACCTGAATCAACTGGATCATTTTCGTAGTATCATGACTAGCTGGGGTCCAAATATCCTTCTCTCGCGGAGTCAGTAAAATAGACTGGTGATCGACACAACCTACCACACAAGGCCAGAAAGTTGCCATTTGAAATGCCTCCTGATAACCGTTATCATAGGAGAACTCCATCAATGGCAAGTGACGATCCTAACAGCCAACAAACACTTAGTACGTACGCACAAGCATATCCTCCAGAGTCTGTATAGCCCGTTCTCACAAACCATCGGTCTACGGATGGGAAGCGGCACTAAAGCCCAACCAGTACCTAAGGCTTCCTGAAGCTTCTGCCATCGACGGCTAGCGAACTGGGTGCCTCTATTGGATACAACACATGAAGGAACTCCGTGCAAACGCACAAACTTAACAAAGAACAACTGAGAAAATTGAGCATAACCGGACAACAAACACCCAAATGGAGTCACACCCTATCTAGACCTGGGTAGACACCACAACGAAATTCATGGAGGTCTGCTCCCATTCCCACTCCGGAACGGTTAAAGGTTTCAACTCTCCAGCCGGTCTCAAATGCTCAACTTTAGCTCTCAACAAGCCAGACACCTCGAAACGAAATCCGAAATTTCACTCTTCATCCATGCCCACCCGTAACTACCTCTCAAGTCACGTCACATCTCGGTGGAACTCGGATGAACACAAAAAGCTGACTGATGCGCCTGCTCTAGGATCTCGCATCTCTACCCATCAATATTCGATACACACAACGAGTCCCATAACGTATCACACACTGGTCACAAATCAGAACTTTGAATCTTTACCCTGCCAAACAAGCTCACGAATCTCAAACAAACGAGCGTCAGCGGGCTGTGCCTCAATCTAAAGAAAAGGAACTTCCTTCCTGGTCAGCCCGGTCAATGGTGCAGCGATACACAAGAAATCCTGCAAGAAACGGTGGCAAAAACCGGCTAAGCCCAAAAATCTGCGGACCTCTGTCCCTGATACAAGTCTGGGCCAAAGCTGTATGGCCTCGATCTCCCACGGGTCAATACGAATACCGTCTCCCGTAACCACATGACCAAAGAGTTCAACACTATCAAGCCTGAAGGAACACTTCGAGAATTTAACAAACCGATGATGCTCTCCCATTGTCTGCAAAGAAAATCCTCAAGTGCCGCTCATGTTCCTCACGACTCTTGGAATAGACCAGAATATCATCAATAACACAACAATCAACTAGTCGAGGAACGGCCGGAGAAACCTGGTTCATCACATCCACGAATGCTGCTAGGGCATTGGTGAGTCCAACGACACCACCAAAAACTCATATTGCCCGTAGCGCGCACAAAAAGCAGTCTTCGGAATGTCATAACTCCGAACCCGCAACAATGATGACCTGATCCCAAAACAAACTTAGAAAATGTCTCGCACTCTGGAGCTGATCGAACAAATCGTCAATGCAAGGTAAAGGATACATATCCGCACCGTAACTCGGTTCAATTGACGATCAATCAATGCACAACCACAAACTGTCGTCTTTCTTCTTGACTAATAGAATAGGAGTCCCCAAAGCGAAACACTCGGACGTACAAGTCCTCCCTATCTAACAACCCTGCAGCAGATCCTTAAGCTTCCTAAGCTCCCCGGCTCACCTGGAACAACGCCGGAAAACTCTCGCACGATAGGAACCCGGTCCAACAAATCCACTGTGGCTCCGATAATGCGAATGAAAGCCAAGAATCCTCGACATCCTTTCCTCAAAAGCCGACTAGCGAAAAAGGATGAATTCAAGCTGTGAGAGGCGGCTCCACTGTCCCCCTAACAACAAGAACTGACCCACCGAGAAAACAAAACCTGACTGTTTCCTCGCAGCAGTCCACAGACGCATAGTACGTAGCTAACTAATCCGTGCCCAGGAGAACGTCAAAGTCCAACATCTCTAGAAGGATCAAATCGACGGATGAATCCCTATCTCCTATCAGATTGGCACACGACCGAAACACGTGTCACGCAACAAAAGAATCACTAACAGGAGTTAACACAACAAATGGATGATCTAGCATACACGACTCTCGGTCCAACCATGTCACAAAGTGTGTAGAACAAACGAGTGCATAGATCCCGAATTAAACCGACACACGCATCAAAAGAACATACGAATTAAGAATACCTGAAAACTCTGCATTGGACGCCCGCGTGTCCCGATGAGTAGAAGCAAACGCTCGTGCCTGCCCTCTACCCGCAAGTGGCTGAACTCCTCCTCTGCCATCCTGTACACTCGGAACGAACCCTCCACGACCACGACCTCTCTGAACAAAGTCTAACGCGGATCAACAACAGGCGCAAAAGGCGACCCTCCCTGAGGTGAAGGTGATACAATATCACATGGTACAGCTGCCTCGCGCTCACGTGGCTCAGTACAATCTCGAACCCGATGACCCAAACTACCAAACCGGTAACATCCAGATAAAAACTGCTTACCCTCCTAGGGATAAGAGCTAAACAATTGGCCTCATCCCAAGCCTCTGCTACTCCCGCGACGTGCACGAAACTTGTCATAGCGACTAAGCCTCTGTCTCTGGGCTGGTACACCTGCACGAGCCCTTCTCTGTCCTCGAACTCCCAAAGTCTCGGAAATACGTGTAAGTCGACGTTAGACACCCCACGATTTGCGGGGAGGCGGAATAGGTAAAACAATCATTTTGTTTAAAAGAAACATCGACAAACTTACGGATCTTTGCCAAACCTTAACTAACAACATCATAGGAGGGATTAGCTACTATGAAAGAAGATTATACCTAATGAACCAAGTCCTTCTTCTTCTCGATGACCACCTCCTCGTCGGCCTCCTCTTTGTAATAGAAGATCCACCCGAGAGCTACTACTCCAAGCTTGACCTCTAACTTGAGGTAACTAGGTTACTCAAAGTGTTAATCAAAGCAACCTAGGGAATATAGAGTGGGATTATGGATCAATAAGTCTTGCTAACCCTTGATCTCAACACATGAGAGGTTAGGGTTAGGGTTTGAAAAGAGAGAGCTTGAGGAGAGAGAAGGTGAGAGTGAGAATAATATGAATTCTTTCTCATTTCCAATATATGATGAAGCATAAAGAATATCAAATAAATGAATTAAAAGATATTAACAACCATTCTTCATTTAATATATGCAATGAATCATCAAGTGAGTCATTAAGCAATAAATGCTTCATTAACTCATTTGAATGATTCATCTCATGAGTCACTAATCCATTAATGCAAATGCCACCTTATCCTCCAAGACATCATCCTTCAAGAAGCTTCTCGACAATTTACGAGAACACCCCTCCTATCCGTGAAAACACGGAAATACTTTAGATTGTATAAATCCAATAATCCGATACTAGAATCTGGCTTAAACCAAAGACTGCTAGTAAAAACTGTCCGAACATCGTACATGCATAAATGCACGTGCGTGTTTGAACCCTGTCGTAAAACCATACGACCTCTATATCATTTCACCCGAAGCAAGGAAACTCTCTGTGTGGGACTCTAAAGACTCGACTACTACGCTGGTAGTGGGTTTAACCACAGACTGCAAGCGGCACTAGCTGTACGTAACGATCCCCAGGTAGATGTCGATAAGAAGGCCGATGAGGAAACCCATCCGAACTCCTACTGAGCCTGATGTGACAATCTCCGTACAGTCCGGTCTGTTCGTCTAGGACTATCGCATATCGGGTCTACGGGGCGGCAAGCGTTAGTCCCCTAAAAGCGGTATAAGTCGTGTCGGAGCGAAGCCCGTTACACCTTGAGAAACTACTGGAAAACCTACCAGTAAATCTCGCTTGCCCTGGCCAGGGACTTTGCGTAATGGCTCTCCAGACACAGCGCGATATCAACTCCCAATACCGGGAGAGACGAATCCTGTCTAACCGCCACTGCCTCCAAGTGCTTCGGGACTGCACCCAACTGCTACCTGTTTGCACGACTCCTTTGAGCCGTGGTAGGGTAGCAATCTAAGAACAGTGGGAACACACTCGAGGCGAAGCAGCAGTGTCAAGTGTGCGGACTATGCTGTACTCACGTCACCTGGAAACTGTTAACTGACGACGGGTATAATACCAACCAACAGTTCACTGCGAGTCCTGTCCGGTTTACCCATAACCCAACGAGCACCTGTATACTATCTCCAGTATGACGTACTGATGGTTGTGGGACGGACTATCTCCCCAACTGGGATGAGAAGTGTACACACTAGTCTACTCCGGAGTATCGATGCCCTGTCTCGATAATCCTACGACTAGGGAGCTGAAAAAGGATGTGCTTGTAGACTACCCAGCCCCCACTAGTGTGACTGCCATCACAACGCTGGTAGTCAAGCAAGATCTTAAGGGCTCTATCAATACGTACACACATATTAAGATAGATATAAACCAAGTAGCATACTACCATGTTTAGCAAGACTGTTAATATAACTGTGAATATCCTAAGCTTCCATTAAGTAATATACAAGCTAGTATGATACAATAATGGCCCATAGGGCATATACACTAACAATCTCCCACTTGCACTAGGGCCATGTACTGGCGTATCGAAGACCGATCATCTCGAGTAGCCTCTCGAACTGAATCTGAGGTAAGGCCTTTGTGAATGGATCAGCAGTGTTCTCCTCTGTAGCAACTCTCCGTACCTCGATCTCCCGGCGATCTATGATCTCCCTGATCAGGTGATACCACCTTAAGATGTGTCTGGACTTCTGATGGGACATAGGTTCCTTCGCTAAAGCTATAGCTCCGTTGTTGTCGCAATACAGCGGTATTGGATCAACAATGGTAGGAACCACCTAAAGTTCTGTTAGGAAATTCTTCATCCAGACGCTTCTTTTGCGGCATCGCAAGCAGCAATATACTCTGCTTCCATCGTCGAGTCAGCAACGGTGTCCTTCTTGGAAATCTTCCAGCACACCGCCCCTCCATTGAGGGTAAAGACATAACCTGACATGGACTTGGAGTCATCATTATCACTCTGGAAGCTGGAATCAGCAAAGGCCTCTATCTTGAGGTCTTTTCCGCCGTAAACCAAGAACATCTCCTTAGTTCTTCTCAGGTACTTGAGAATGTTCTTTACTGCTATCCAGTGCTTCTCCCCTGGGTCTGACTGATACCTGCTTACCACGCTCAGTGCGTAAGCTACATCTGGTTTGGTGCACAACATCACATACATTATAGAGCCTACCGAAGAAGCGTAGGGTATAACTGACATGCGATCACTTTCCAAATCAGTCTTGGGAGACATCTCTTTGGATAGGGTGATTCCGTGACAAGCCGGTAAATTACCGTGCTTAGAATCTTCCATACTGAATCTTTTCAGTACAGTGTTGATATACCTGGACTGCGAAAGTCCCAATATCCTCTTGGATCTATCACGATAGATCCGGATCCCCAGAATGTACGAGGCATCACCCAGGTCTTTCATGGAGAACCTGTGTGACAAGAATCCTTTGACAGATTGTAGCATAGGAATGTCATTTCCTATCAATAGAATGTCATCCACGTATAAGACGAGGAATACGAAAGTTCGTGCTATAATTTTACTATATATACATGGTTCATCTGGATTTTTGATAAAGTCATATTCTTTGACCGTTTCATCAAAACAGATGTTCCAACTCCGCGATGCCTGCTTTAGTCCATAAATGGACTTAAGCAACTTGCACACTTTCCCGCTGCTCCCACTCTGATTGAAGCCTTCTAGATGATCCATATAGATGCACTCTTCTAAATTACCATTTAGAAAAGCCATCTTTACGTCCATCTTCCAGATCTCATAATCATGGAAGGCGGCAATAGCAAGAAGGACCCGAATGGATTGAGCATAGCCACTGGAGAAAAAGTTTCGTCATAGTCCAAACTAGGTCTTTGACGAAAACCCTTTGCAACAAGTCTAGCGTTATAGGTTTCCACCTGTCCATCTACACCAATCTTTTTCTTGAAGATCCATTTGCATCCTATGGGTTTTACACCATCTGGAGCAAAGTCCAAAGTCTATACTTTGTTGGTGTACATGGACTCCATCTAGGTCCGCATTGCATCTAGCCATCGTACCGAGTCGCCGCTCTGGATGGCCTGCTGGAAGCTAGTAGGTTCATCATCATCAATGATGCAATCCTCTCTATCCCCATCTATGAGAAAACCGTAGTATCTCTCAGGCGGATGAGATGGCCTACTACTCCTGCGGAGGGGTGCGGGAATGTCCTGTTCTTCTTGAACTACAGGTTCTACCAAACTTTCAGTAGTAGTTTGTGGTTCTGGAATTTCTTCAAGTTCTATTTCGCTCCAACTTGTTTCCTTTTCTATAAACCGCTGTTCTAGAAAATGGGCATGACGAGAAATAAAAACCTTTTGTTCCTCTGCGTAATAGAAGAAATATCCCCTGGAGTTCTTTGGATATCCCACAAACTTACACGGTACTGATCGTGCCTCGAGTTTGTCCGCATGCTGCTTTTTAACAAAAGCTGGACATCCCCATATCTTCAGATACTGAAGATAGGGTTTCTTCCCACTCCACATCTGATATGGAGTGGTAGGCACAGTCTTGGTAGGAGCCCTGTTCAAAAGATATGCCGCTGATTCTAGCGCATAACCCCAGAAAGATCGCGGTAACTCAGCATTACTCATCATGGAACGTACCATATCCAATAGGATTCGATTCCGTCTCTCCGATACACCGTTGTGCTGTGGAGTGTATGGAGGAGTAAGCTGAGAGAGAATTCCTTTCTCTTTTAGGTAACCTAGGAATTCGGCACTTAAGTATTCACCGCCTCGATCAGATCTCAGTGTCTTGATACTTTTGCCGGTTTGGTTTTCTACTTCATTCTTATACTCTTGGAATTTCTCAAAAGGCTCGGATTTATGTTTCATCAAGAAAATGAATCCGTACCTAGAGTAATCATCCGTAAAAGTAATGAAATAGGAAAAACCACCTCTTGCATGTGTAGACATTGGACCACATACATCGCTGTGTATGAGTCCTAAGAGCTCGCTCGCTCTTACTCCATGTCCAGTGAATGGAGTCTTTGTCATCTTTCCTTTGAGACATAATTTACAAGTGGCATAAGATTGATATTCTAACGAATCCAAATATCCTTCTCTATGTAACTTAGTTAACCTTGTCTCATTGATGTGACCCAGTCTACAATGCCATAAGAAAGCCTTATTTAAATCTGGAGACTTTCTTTTTAGTGTGTTCTGGACATTGAAAATCTGTAATTGGTTTAAGACATATATACCATTATCTAGTGTACCGGACCCAATTAAACCATGATTAAGGTGGATGTTAACAACATCGCTTACAAACGTGAAATCATAACCTTCTTTTGATAGTGATCGCACCCTTCTGGCGTGCTGGATGTTCAAAGTTCTAAAGTTATAACCGCGATCAGGACGGTGTCGCTATGCAACTAGCCGGTTGAGCACGGGTCGATCCACAGGGAGATGGTTGTGTGTCCGTTCGAGTTTTAGACGAGTCAATAAAGAATGTGTATATGTTTGTTCAGTTCTATCCTAAGTGTTCGTATTTATGTTCAAGTAAGCTTGTTAAGGTTAAGGTTGGTTAGTAGAGTTAGGATTAGTCTTGTACTTATCTTTAGCCATTCTTAAGACGATGTTGGGATAATCAAAAGTAGCGGGGATTAGGAGGACATAGGAATGGGATTTGCGAGTTTAAGCAAGCTTTCCAACGCTAAATCCATTCCTAGTGCCCCTTGTCCGTCCGCTAAATACGCTTATTTCCAACCCTCGACCAAACACCCGCAACCATGTATCCAATTAAGTCACAACTACATGTCACGTTGTAGTGCGC
Organism: Agapanthus africanus; assembly: GCA_030015575.1. Lineage (NCBI taxonomy): Eukaryota > Viridiplantae > Streptophyta > Magnoliopsida > Asparagales > Amaryllidaceae > Agapanthus > Agapanthus africanus. The sequence continues at coordinate 378,996,475 of JASDDO010000012.1, forward strand.
TTAAAGGACTTCTCGACTTAGGTCGCGACCATATGTCACGTATAGCGCGCCTAAGTGAGGGGGTTGCGTTTGTTTGGTCGGGGGTCGTTTCAAGATGTTTGGCGAAGAGAAGCACAAGGGATTTCTCTGTCCCTCATACCACCTACCTTAGCCTTAACAAGAGGGAAATTATTCACACATCATAAAAGAAAACAAAACAAAACAAGAAGGAAGAAAAGAGGAAAATACGGTTTTACAAGCGAAGCAAGCTAACTCTTGGGTCCTCACCTTAGCAAGGAACTCTGTCAAGTATCATCGCTTGAAAATACGGATAAGAGAAGAAAAGAAAAGAGAACAAGAAAAGAAATAACAACAACTAGTTAACAACAAATAATAAAATTACAATACAAGATAATAAAATTACAAGACAATAAATAAAAGAGACAAGATAAAAACGACCCTCATCTTCATTGATCTTCCACTCAAAAATCTCTCACTACAATTTTCATGGAGGAAAGAATGAAGAAGAAGAAGAAACTTAGCTAAATCCTAACAAAGAGAGGCATGAAAAAGAACACCTACAATGGTTCAGAACTGGGGTATTTATAGGCTGCGTACAGAAACCCTAGGCCACATTCTGACCCTACATGATATTACCAAACAGCCCCCCAAAAATCATCAATTGAAGAGTCTATACGGCCGCGGTTCCGCGGCCTAAGCGCGCTTATGCCGCGGAACCGCGGCCATAAAGAGGAATTGGTACCTCGTTTTTTGTGGTTTTCCCTGGTTCTCTGTACTCATCAGTGTGGTATATGTTGTTTCTCAGAATCTCTTCACAATGCTTCCAGAATTTCAGTAGATCAAAAAGGTGATGTGAAGTGGATCTTTTGCCATGATTTCCTCGAGCTCCGCGTAGATTTATTGGATCTTGTGTTGACATTGAGCTTTGTGCATGAAAATGACAATCGATTTGCCATTTTGTCCCTTAAACTGGTATGTGGCAACACACGGATAGAGAGTGGAGACCCGTGTTTTAACTGTTGTTGGCAGTAATCCGGAATTTGTCGTACTTTTCCATGATATTCACTGTTTAGAGCTGAGACCAGTATCCTGCAATTATGTAGCAAACACTGATTAAAAGCACCTTCCTATAAACAAATGAGCGTAAGAATGGGCGGTATAAAATGCAATATTCTGGTATGAACAAATACCCCCAAACTTAACTTTTGCTCGTCCCGAGCAAAACCAATTATTCACAAAAAAGTCCTAATCGCACTTTCGCAGGGAACGCGATTGCACTGAGCACGTGCAACAAGTCGTTAAACCTCTAGGTGTCCCTAGTAGGAGGAGTGTTGTTTCCTGAGGGTTTTCAGCGGATTACACCCACAAAATCCCGTCAAGCTAGTGTCATAAGTTAACGTCGATTCTACTCTTACAGTTTAGTATTTACGTTAGATATTCTATCATCCTAAGTTAGAAATATCCAACCCTTGTGTTTCACACCTCCTATCTATTTAACCTTAGATCCTATACGTTCCAAAAAAAGTTTAGAAAGATATTGGTATTTCCTGAGTTTTCCTTCTTCAAGTGTGGTCTTAAATCAGGGATTTTTATCAACTTTACAGAAAACATAAGTCTTATTCTTTATTTCTATCTCTTATCCAAACATCGATTGTATACCTCTACGTGTGTGTATATTTGCACACCTACACTCAAGAATTCAATTCAAGCTATAATACCCTTTCCCTAATACCTAATACTACTTCTTTTCATTAAGAATGGACGGATTTGCTCACACACCTTTCATGCGACTATTAATGCTTCTTGAGGCACTAACGGCCGATTACTGAATGTGTGAACTTTAAAGCGTAAATAGAAGTTTCCAGGTCTTGACTTTATTCTATTTTTCATTTTATTTTTATTTTTATTTTTCTTTTTCAAGACCGGATATCTTTTTCAATATGCTCTTTTGGTGTTTAGCTTTAAATACCGTTTTTTCTTTCATACTAGGCTTTCAGGCAAGAGTATTTCTATGTATCCTCTACTATCCCAAGTTTCAAGGTGCGTGTAAGTGCAGTTTGTAGGGTATATACTTTCTAAATTTGAACTCAAGAAAAGAAACTATTTTTCAGACTTATCCTCCAGTAAAACTTCAATACTTTCCCTTCATCTTGACTTAACTCAAGAACTGAACTCAAGATTACCTATTTCTCAAAAAAAAAACTGTAAGGACGTATACTTACCAATGTTAGACAGAATGAGGGTTATTTTAAGGGTTTTCAATTCCTAAGCCTAGAATTTAGTTATTTCTAACATATCAACTAAACTTTCTGAATAAAAATCTAAGTTACCCTATTAGCTAACTTGACGACAAAGTTTTTATATTTTTTGGAAAATTTTCAGTTTTTTGTGGGTTTTTAATAAGGTATGCAAATGCAAAATATACAAATGAATGCGAAGGAAGAAAGCTTACCGAGCACACCCCCAAACTTAAACTTGACAGTGCCCTCACTGTCAGGCTACACCAAGAGGGTCAAAATTGTCGGCGCTCTCCCTAAAAACAAATTATATACAAAACAAAAAGGAAAACAAAAAATATATACAAAAAAAAGGGTCCCCCCCAAACTTAAGTAAAACAGTGTTTCCACTGTTAAGCGTTGAAGTTCAAGATTAGGGAGGAAAGAGAACAGTTTCAAACTATACAAGGCCTTACACAGGCCAAAAGAGAGCACCAACCATTCAAAGATTTTATCTCTATAATGTGCTGTTTGGTGAAAGAACGCGGAGAGGTAAGAAATGGAGAATACGCGAGACCGTATGGAGATAGAAGCGGGATACGATCTCGGTATATGAGAAGAAGAATGACGGAAGGGAGAAAGAAGTGGAATACGAACTTGAGGGTGGAAATGGATTGAATAAATTAGTACAATCTGTAATGATCGATGTGAAAAGATGGATTGTACTAATCTATCAATATGGTGAGAAATTGGGTCAAATCCCTCAAGATTCGTGAGAAACCATGGGTACGCCGAACTCGGTAAACCAGACATATGAAATGAAAGTGAGACGGTTTCTTGCAAGGTCGTAACGATGGAAAGGATGGAGGTAGGTGATTGAGGAAGGTTATCAGTTAAGGGTTCAGGAGGGTGTACACAGTCAATGAAAGGAACAGGATGAATTGGAAAATCCGACTCATCAATTAAAACTGGTTCATCCTCAAAAATAACCTCAAAAGTTTCCTCAAAATTCAGCTTATCCATGCAAATTTCATCAAAATCAAGACGCATATGGGGTTCGGGAAAAACAGTTAATGACTCGGGATGATGAATTGGAGAGAAAAACTCTGCCAAATCTACAGGTTCATCATCCAAAATATTCCCGGCGTCAATATCCTCAATCGAGTGAAAATCAATATTCTCAGACACCTCAACAAAAGCATGGATATTAATCAATTCAGGTTCTAGAGTGGAGGTGTAGAGGTCAGAAGGATTGGGTGTGGTTTCACTCGAAAAGGTCACAATCGGGCAAATCAAACACTACAAAGTCAAACAACTCATTATCTGTTCTATCTTTAATTAATGAATCGTTTGGAATACTAGATAGACATTCAAAACCGGAGTTGTGGGATTCAAGTTGAAACGGGTAGGCTTGATTCGGAAGGGGGTACATCTCACTCTGTCCACTCAAATTCTCAACATGTCCTACCGCCTCTTCATACATTGGAAAATTTGGAGCTAGTTGAAAACTAGCTACCGGGTCACTAGGTTGTATGAGGGCGGTCATGGACACACTCAAATCCATCATCTGTTGGTACGACGCTACCCTAAAGTCTTCCAAAGACTGTTCCAGACTAGACATGGGTTGTGAAGGGGTTTCAGTAAAATATTCAAAGTTGTTTGGATACTGAAAACTCCCAAATGGCAGTTCAGAAGCAATGTCTAGGGAAGGTGCAAAAGTCGGGTAGGACCGGTAGGAATTGAATGGCTAGACAGGAGCAAGATCAACATTTGGATAAGAAGGTGAATGGAATTGTTGATCCCAAGAAGCTGTAGTGGTGAAAGGAGTGAAAGATCGGCTACAGGATTGTTCAATATGTTCAGCGACGGACAAAGGAGGACTTGCAAAAGGGGTATCAACATAAGAGGGTGGGGGAGGTTGAAAAGGTTGATACAAAGTGGATTGCGGAGGGCAAGTGTTTGTCCTAGACGCGTCTATCCGATCTTTCAAAGAGATTTTGGGCATGGAGGGATCGTTCGACGTTCGGCCAAAGCAAGAACCGTAAGAAGTAATGTCTGGTTGTAGGTACCAAAGTTCGGCAAGAGTTTTGCGAGGTGGGGTCCCCATGATATGAAGAGAGAAAGAAAGAAAGGCAAAGAAAAGGAGGGGAAAAAGAATGTGATTTTTTTTAGTAAGATATTAACAAAAAAATGAAATATACAAACAAAAAGAATCTGGACAAAAATAATCACGACACAAAAATACCACGCACCTAATTGGTCTAGGGTTCGCCTAGGTCAACTAGACCTGCTCCAGAACTTGATTGTCGAAATAAAACTGTGTCGAGAAACGGGCTCAAAATACACTGATCACGAGGCCAGGTAAGTGCAGAGAGAAGGGGAGGTTTTCCGACGCTTTCGCGAAGGTTCTTAATTAAATAACCCTTTCTCTTTTGGCGGTTTCGCCGTTAACACTTTCCTAGACACCCCGTAAACAATATACCGTTAAACGAGGTTCTAAACACAGTTAACTTCTCCTAGTGAGCGCGAAGTCCTTAAGGCTTAAAGTCTAGTTTCTTTTAAAATTTGTGCGGGTAAACGTTATGCTCAAGTTCGTGATTTGTGGGCCACGGAAAAGGTGATGAAATCCTTTACCGTATGTTGTGGGGTTCGCTTGCCCTTAAGTCCGTTTTAATGTATGGAATGCGCAATTCAATAAAAATTCTATAAAGAATCAAACAATCGTTTTTTTTTTAGTTTAAGCACGGCACTGCAACAAATACGGGTTAGTCAATTTTTTTTAGCGTTTGCTAGCGAACTTGCAAAGAATCCTGCAAAGAATAGTATATTGGATGCGTCGGACTTGAGAAGAAGGTGTTTAATAAATACGTACCGTTAAGTTTTTGGGTTAGGAAACCCCCGTTGAATCAATTCCGGGAAGCTTGAAAAGTTCGCTTGCGCGGGTCAAACTACCCGGATCTTTGGCACTGTGCTTCGTAATTACCTTAACCTTGAACGTACACTTTGCTCCCCACAATCGCCGTTTGCAAATCCGCAAAAATCTGCAGAAAATACAGTATAGTGGAATTTACAGAGACGATAAAAGAACAGAGACAGGGCAGGAAAAAATTGGGGCACTGAGGCCTCAATACGGCCGCGGAACCGCGGCCACAGCCCCTCTTTGACCGTGGTTCCGCGGTCAAACAAAAGAATTGGCGCCTCGTTTTTAGTTCCCTGCACTCCTCTTGATCTCTACTCCAAAAAACAATGCTCTGTTTCTTGATTGAATTACTTTACTTGCTCCAGATTAGCCTGCACACTTGCACACAAAAATTATCAAAAAATAAAAAGATTTTTTTATTTTTTTATTCATAAATATATACAAAAATAATATTAACCCGAATAACAAGAAAGAAAATACGCTACCGTCTCCCCGGCAACGGCGCCATTTGATCGCACGCTTTTGGCGTGTTGGATGTTCAAAGTTCTAAAGTTATAACCGCGATCAGGACGGTGTCGCTATGCAGCTAGCCGGTTGAGCACGGGTCGATCCACAGGAAGATGGTTGTGTGTCCGTTCGAGTTTTAGACGAGTCAATAAAGAATGTGTATTTGTTTGTTCAGTTCTATCCTAAGTGTTCGTATTTATGTTCAAGTAAGCTTGTTAAGGTTAAGATTGGTTAGTAGAGTTAGGATTAGTCTTGTACTTATCTTTAGCCATTCTTAAGACGATGTTGGGATAATCGAAAGTAGCAGGGATTAGGAGGACATAGGAATGGGATTTGCGAGTTTAAGCAAGCTTTCCAACGCTAAATCCATTCCTAGTGCCCCTTGTCCGTCCGCTAAATACGCTTATTTCCAACCCTCGACCAAACACCCGCAACCATGTATCCAATTAAGTCACAACTACATGTCACGTTGTAGTGCGCTTAAAGGACTTCTCGACTTAGGTCGCGACCATATGTCACGTATAGCGCGCCTAAGTGAGGGGGTTGCGTTTGTTTGGTCGGGGGTCGTTTCAAGATGTTTGGCGAAGAGAAGCACAAGGGATTTCTCCGTCCCTCATACCACCTACCTTAGCCTTAACAAGAGGGAAATTATTCACACATCATAAAAGAAAACAAAACAAAACAAGAAGGAAGAAAAGATGAAAATACGGTTTTACAAGTGAAGCAAGCTAACTCTTGGGTCCTCACCTTAGCAAGGAACTCCGTCAAGTATCATCGCTTGAAAATACGAATATGAGAAGAAAAGAAAAGAGAACAAGAAAAGAAATAGCAACAACTAGTTAACAACAAATAATAAAATTACAATACAAGATAATAAAATTACAAGACAATAAATAAAAGAGACAAGATAAAAACAACCCTCATCTTCATTGATCTTCCACTCAAAAAGCTCTCACTACAATTTTCATGGAGGAAAGAATGAAGAAGAAGAAGAAACTTATCTAAATCCTAACAATGAGAGGCATGAAAAAGAACACCTACAATTCTTCAGAACATGGGTATTTATAGGCTGCGTACAGAAACCCTAGGGCCACATTCTGACCCTACATGATATTACCAAACAGCCCCCCAAAAATCATCAATTGAAGAGTATATACGGCCGCGGTTCCGCGGCCATAAAGAGGAATTGGTGCCTCGTTTTTTTGTGGTTTTCCCTGGTTCTCTGTACTCATCAGTGTGGTATATGTTGTTTCTCAGAATCTCTTCACAATGCTTCCAGAATTTCAGTAGATCAAAAAGGTGATGTGATGTGGATCTTTTGCCATGATTTCCTCGAGCTCCGCGTAGATTTCTTGGATCTTGTGTTGACATTGAGCTTTGTGCATGAAAATGACAATCGATTTGCCATTTTGTCCCTTAAACTGGTATGTGGCAACACACGGATAGAGAGCGGAGACCAGTGTTTTAACTGTTGTTGGCAGTAATCCAGAATTTGTCGTACTTTTCCATGATATTCGCTATTTAGAGCTGAGACCAGTATCCTGCAATTATGTAGCAAACACTGATTAAAAGCACCTGCCTATAAACAAACGAGCGTAAGAATGGGCGGTATAAAATGCAATATTCTGGTATGAACAGATAGCAACGAAACCGATATGATATTACACGTTAAACTGGGTACACAAAAACAGTTATGCAAAATCAAAATATGTCCACTCGTCACTCCAAGGTGATAATCCCCACGGACACAGCACCCACGCTAACTCCGTTAGCAACCTGGAGGGTCATATCACCAACCTTCAGCACTCTACGGTTTCTCAGTGCCTGCAATGAATTGCATATATGAAATCCTGATCCGGTATCCAATACCCAGGAAGTAGAGTAGATTGCCAGACAATTTTCAATTACAAACACACCTGAAGTCGAAGCCACAGCTTGCTTCGGTTCCTGGTTCTTGGCATTCCAAGCTTTGCAATCCTTCTTCCAGTGCCCTTTCCTATGACAGTGGAAGCACTCGTCCTTTGCCACTACTGGCACCGCAATCTTTTTCTTTCCCTTTACTCCCACCTTACTAACACCTCCTCTAGGTTTGGTAGCGGCCTTATTCTTCCTTCCTTTGGCCCTAGCCTTGGACCCGGAAGAAGAAGCACCGCGAAAAAACATAGCGGGTGTTTCCCTTGCCTTCTGCATGGTGCCTTCTGCAAGGTGACCTCTGCACTCCTCAACATGTTAAGGAGTTCTGGAAGTTCAACTTCTTTTCTTTGAATGTTGAAATTCAGAATAAACTAAGCGTAGGTGGAAGGAAGGGAGTGGAGAATCAAGTCTGTATAGAGCTCGTTCTCCAAAGTCGTACAGAGGTCTGCGAGCTCTTCTATATAGCTAATCATCTTTAGGACTTGTTCTCCTACAGACGATCCTACGGCCAACCTCGACTGAAACAAGTTCTTCGAGGTCTCGTATCTTGCTATACGAGATTGCTCCCCATACAGATCCTTTGTATGGAGAAATATAGATTCAAGATCCATATCCTCATGCCTCCTCTGATGTTCATTATTCATAAAGGAAAGCACGATGCACTTGGCCTTCGCGCAATCAAACTCCCAAGTCTTGTGGATTTCCTTATCCGCAATACTGGATTTTGGACCAGGGACAGCAGGTGCCTTAGTGGTAAGGACATACCCCAATTTGTCATAAGTCAAAGCCATTTTGACATTCCGCAGCCAATCTTTCTAGTTTGGCCCTGTCAATATATTTTTCTCTAATAGTAAGTTAAGGCCTGTCATTGTCACGACCCGAAATTTGGCACGTGACGGCCCTAATACTACGCAACGCCTAAAGACGTAACGCAGTAAAAGAAAGCCAAAACCCAGAAATCTAAACCAAGAAAATACGGAAAAGGTAATATAAGTTTTTGAAACATTTGAAATCGCAACCCAAATTCTTTAAAAGTCCTACTTTCTTTCTTTAAAATTTTGGCAACACCCCCTTTTGTAAAAACTTGCCCAAGAAGAATACAACACAAATATACGACGCCGTAGCGAAGAAATAAAGACAATAGAGAGAAAGCTGTATATAAAAGACAACAAATCCACAAATAATATACAATATCGTCATCACCAAGTCTCTAAGTCAACAACTTGATAGTAGATGGAGAGTACAAGATACAACGAATGTACAATACAAAATACAGATAACCACCAAAACCCACCTAAGCAAAATAGTATACTGTGAGCCGATGCGGTATCTGTAGCAAAAGATGATAGATGAATAGCTGAATAGCCTGCCTCGACTACTCTGGGGAACAACCTGAAACACCTGTGGCACAACGGGGGTGAGTTGCCAAAACGTGAATAGTAGATAACATATGCAGGTAATCGCAGGAATGTACGTACAGCATGAATCTAAGATATGCGATTACAGTAATAACATGTCATGTAAATGCCGAATAATGGAAAGTACACTAGCAGGTACAATCAATATGTGAAGCAATAATAACATGACAATAGTATGCAGTAACTATGAAATAGGGATATGAGAATGCAAATATGCAGCAATCATGAAGGGTACACTAACAGGTACTCCTAATACGTGGAACAGTGCATAAGTGAAAAGGTATGAGGTATGGAGTGAAATATGTCATCCCACAGAATCCTGTCCTCATGGTAGGATCACAATCCATCAAGACACTCAAATCCCAATTCCTCAAATCAGCCCCCACGTTGGACTCTCACATCATATAAGTCTCACATCTCCTCAAGGTACAATATCGAGTAATCTCCTATATCCCGAATGTACAAATCAATAATCCCATATGTATGTCCAATCTCAATGAATCACCTGATATCCCAAGTCAAAGTCTCAAGTAAGATTCTAGCATCCTAAATATATATATATATGCAGAAATAAGCATGATGGGGTCAATACACATATATTAAAGTCCCATTCCACTAATATTGGTGTAAGAGTATATATAACAACGGCTAAATCCCCTGTTATATATACAAAGGTGTTTAAAAGAAATATCATGAAAACAATGTGCCAAGCATCGACACAGAAATCCTGATAGGTACGTATCATACGCTGTCCCGAAAGCACGAGTGCCTAGCTCTGACCCTCGCCTTTCGACATATGCATACGTGCATGACTCCCAACGGTATCTCCATGATCCCCGCCGAGTCATCAGTACTGTCACCGGTAGGTACTAGCCCGCCTCCAGGCTCAATCGGCAACATCCATCGATGTTCTTGCCGAGGGGAACCATACCGGGCCCCACCATGTACCCTCATACGGCAACCACACCTCGTATGGAGTATATAATCAGAACCGATAAATCTCATGGTGGCTGCTCAAATATCATATCAAGGAAACCGGGTTTTTCAATGTATGCATAATTTCATGAACTCCCGCGGTTCCCGAATCCAGAAATCATCATGTGAAATCCAAATAACAATGCGTAAATCCAGGAATAAATATATGCGATATATCTGAAATGCGAGCATATAGATGAGAATGTATAGCTGGAACCATAAGTATGCGAAACCAATAAGGTACAGCTAAGTAACATCAATAAAGGTAAATATGTAACAGCAACTGAATATGTGGGTAACATACAGGTGTAGCAATGTATAGGTATCTACCTATAAGAACTGATGTGGTATACCCCCCTGGGTATAAGTAGAATATGTAAGATACCCCCCCTGGGTATAAATAAAACATGAGCAAGGTATACCTGTAGCTGTATCGTAAGGGTATATGTATCTATCACTAATGGTAAGATACACTATAGGTATACCGATAAGCTAGATGTCATGTGTGATAAGAAATATAGTATCTATAATGGTTGTGTGTGACATGGCAATTATTGACGGTGTGTGTGTAGCATACAATCCGTGCTTGTGCAACATGAACCGTCAATAATATGTGCAGTGCCCTACGGCTACTAGTCACAGTACAACTATATCTAAGTAAATAGGGTAAAGGCGCAATTCTAACAATGACGTAGAATATGCGACAACTATTTGAATCCTAGCCCAGACGCATAACGCCATGCGGGCGATTCCCCTGTAGATGTTAAATCAACTCACCTACGCTCCACGCTAGGTGAATCCTACCATCTGCTCCACCCTGTAGCAGTGTCCGTAGTCCCCGCCTGCAAACCTGCAATTTAGACATGGAAATCATATATAAGCCAAATATTCCGCAAAACGCGATATCGAACCCAAACGAGAAACTCGCGTCGCGAACTAAACGCGCGTGTGCACGATACGCAAAAATGTGTGTATACGCGTCTAAAACTACCGCGATACGCCGCGATATGCTGGATCACAGAACCCACTCACGTATCGCGCGTATCGCTCAAACACAACGGACATGCAAAACGATATTTGATCCCAGATTTTCCTACAGGTCAAATCTTACAAAACTATACATGCCAAAACACTAGACAACACAGAAGAGAGCCCTACACAAAACCCCAGCACCCTTGCCCCCCACTTGGCCGCAAATTGCGGCCAAACACAATAAATCTGCGGCCTATTTTGGGAGAGGATGGCTCGTGTTCTGGTGGTGTGTTCTAGACCTAGTGTGCATGCTCCAGTATTCTCAAATTTAACCTGAAGGCCCCGGGTCAAAAGCAGATTACAAAATGCCATAATATCGCTTAAAAACGCTAATTTGCACAAAAAGCAAACCCTATGGTATTTTAGTGAAATCTGGGTCAATTCTTAGTTAAGGTGACCTTAACAACACTTAAATAGGTAGGGTTAACTAACACAATCACCACTTAATCAACATTCCACACAAAACACCATAATCTAGCACTAATCTAGCTAATTAACACAAACCGACACCAATTAACACATAAGCTAAGCAACTAGGGGATTGGGTTCAGAAATATACCCTGTAGAACCCTAGGAAGCAAGAGAAGAAGTGTATGGAGGAGATGAGGGGTGGCTACAGCTGCTGGAGTTCCTGTTGCTGCTGCCAGAAGCTGCTGATGCTGTTGTTGTCTGCTGCTGAAGCTGCTTCTGGTGCTGCTGTTGTTGTTGTTGTTGATGTGCTGCTGCCTTGCTTCTCTTTGCTGGGGCTACTGCTGCTACTAGGTGAGTGTGTGTGTGTGTGTGTTTGAGAGTGAGAGAATGAGAGCAAAGAGTGGAATGAGAGACCACAAACAAACCCCCCCCTTCTCACTCTCTCTCACTTCATTAAATGAGGCATGGCCCTCTCTCCATGTAGCACCATACCCTCTCCCTCTCACAAGGTCAACATTTCAAACCAAATAAAAAAAACCAATTTAAAACCCTTATTATTTTTAACAACCATAACTATTAAACCCAAAACACTTAAACAATATTAAAACTAGATTATAGAAATGGTTAAACCACACTTAACAACCTAGTTATCATGCACAAGTGTGTGCAAGCCTAGGAAAAATCTACTAAAATATTCAATAATTAGGATAAAATAATTAAAACCCAATTTGGTAAACTTTTTATTAAAATCCATACATTAAAATATAATTAGCCACAAAACACATTCTAAGGTGTTACAGTCATGTTTTGGGTCGCTGCAATGAGGGAGAGAGGGAACACTTTAGCATGATGCTCTTGCAAGTTTAGAGTGGTTTTTAGTTTATCTAAACTGGATGGCTCCCACTGTTTCTCGAATCCTTCCTCAAACCAAAAAGGAAGAACTAGCCAGGACTATTCTCACCGTACAATACTTGCTTAACCGTTCAGCCAGGCCGGTGTCGGTACTTCGAGGGAGGTTTTCCAACGCTTTCGCGTTCCTTAATTAAATAACATCTTTTCTCTAGGGGCGTAGTCCTGCTGACACCTTTCTCGGCACCTACTTGGTTTATAGCATTGATCGTTAAATGACGAATCTCCTGATGAGTAGCGGATACTCACAGTAGGATCGGGATCCAAATATCATCGTGTGATAATGTTGAAGGAATCCTACCAACATTCATCAAATTCCAAATGTTATGCATCTCTTTGCAAATTTCAGTTTCTTTAGAAATTCCCGATATAAATTTCTGCTCTATGCTCTTATGACCTTGGCGTTAGGTCAAAATGTCATAAGTCATATGTCAAGTTCTACCCATCATTATCTTGTTAATTTGAACCCATCCGTACATACCCCTGACGTGGGCCAAATGGTAATACGACTGTCCCAAACTAACTCATCTATCTATGCAACAAATGAATACCCAGCAGCTACCAAACATTATGCCTTGGCGTTAGGTCAAAATACATAGCTTGAATACTACTGAATACCTAAATGAAATGACGGAGGGCTACGAATGGTTTTGGCGAAACCGTGAACGTAGTGAACTTGATATGATCGAAGGAACCTGATAGCTTTTAAAAGGAGTGGTTAAAGCTCCGCAATTAAAAAATATCCTCTATTTTAAAATAACCGAGTGGTTTCTTTTAAACTGTTCCAACGATTCAACTTTGGTTTATTTTCTTTACATTAATATAATGCGTCCCGTCATTAACCTATCATTGCAGAAAACAACGAAAATACAACGTCCTCTTATGCCATCAGCATTCGCCACTGGGTCCCGTCATCACCCGTTAGGTTACTTAACTAACGATAGAGCGGGGGCTGGGCTAGCGCGGGTGTAAAACATAAGTGACGTCTAAATAGCCATCATATATAGATATTGTACATTCGTCAGACGCAATAATAGGCATTCCAGATCACAGATGAACATATTGAATTTTCTACGAATCCGCATTTCTTTTGAGCCTGCAAAGAAAGACGGATTACACAGTCGCGATGAATAGCCAAAACCCAATCCTAGACCCCTACGGGTACGGCAAACTACCCGCCAAGTACCCGAAGTGAAGCGGTCTCCCTTAACAACGTGAGTAGACCACTAAACACTTCAAAGTACCCGGTAGTTTGTGCACCCTACCTTGGGTCTATCCTAGGAGCAAAAATCAGTAAATGAAATAATACAACGGTGGTTACAACCGCAACCTGGATGTGCCCCGCAAAAGAATATTAAAACAATTTACAAATTACATTTGAATGAAAGAAACGCTCATCTCACATCCCCGGCTATCCATTCATGACAATCCAACAAGTCCACAAACACAAACGGTAATAACATTACAGAAATGTGCAACCCCCTGCTAACCGACATACTAGCAGTTAGGGAGGTTTACGAACACATTATATAAATCACAGATATAATATAATTAGCCAAACATCGTAGAATTTCGATCGAGCAAACGCAAATGATTCTACTCCAAAAACTTCTCTATGCACCTGAGACTTGAGCAGAAACAAAATATCCCAGAAATACCAAAATTAACACAGAAGAGTTACTGGGGAATTTTATGGTGGCTCGGCTTCAACTCGGCCGCGGATCCGCGGCGGATCACTAGGATCGGCCGCGGTTCCGCGGCTATTTGGCCGAGTCAGGAACCCAAATTTCTCCAGTATTCTTATATTTTCCTGCTTGTAATTTTAAGGGTCCCTGAAAAAATTTTAGACCCCGTTTTAAAATCGACAGAAACTATGTGAAAATGATGATTTTTCCGGTTCGTTTCGCGATCGAATTTCTAACGACTTTGCTAACAAGTTAGGTATGGTTTAGCGAGGCTCTGATACCACTGTAAGTGGACGTTAGACACCCCATGATTTGCGGGGAGGCGGAATAGGTAAAACAATCATTTTGTTTAAAAGAAACATCGACTAACTTACGGATCTTTGCCAAACCTTAACTAACAACATCATAGGAGGGATTAGCTACTATGAAAGAAGATTATACCTAATGAACCAAGTCCTTCTTCTTCTCGATGACCACCTCCTCGTCGGCCTCCACTTTGTAATAGAAGATCCACCCGAGAGCTACTACTCCAAGCTTGACCTCTAACTTGAGGTAACTAGGTTACTCAAAGTGCTAATCAAAGCAACCTAGGGAATATAGAGGGGATTATAGATCAATAAGTCTTGCTAACCCTTGATCTCAACACAAGAGAGGTTAGGATTAGGGTTTGAAGAGAGAGAGAGCTTGAGGAGAGAGAAGGTGAGAATGAGAATAATATGAATTCTTTCTCATTTCCAATATATGATGAAGCATAAAGAATATCAAATAAATCAATTAAATGATATTAACAACCATGCTTCATTTAATATATGCAATGAATCATCAAGTGAGTCATTAAGCAATAAATGCTTCATTAACTCATTTGAATGATTCAACTCATGAGTCACTAATCCATTAATGTAAATGCCACCTTAGCCTCCAAGTCATCATCCTTCTAGAAGCTTCTCGACAATTTACGAGAACGCCCCTCCTATCCGTTAAAACATGGAAATACTTTAGACTGTATAAATCCAATAATCCGATACTAGAATCTGGCTTAAACCAAAGCCTTCTAGTAAAAACTGTCCGAACATCGTACGTGCATAAATGCACGTGCATGTCCAAACCCTGTCGTAAAACCATACGACCTCTATATCGTTTCGCCCGAAGCAGGGAAACTCTCTGTGTGGGACTCTAAAGACTCGACTACTACGCTGGTAGTGGGTTTAACCACAGACCGCAAGCGGCACTAGCTGTATGTAACGGTCCCCAGGTAGATGTCGATAAGAAGGCCGATGAGGAAACCCATCCGAACTCCTACTGAGCCTGATGTGACAATCTCCGTACAGTCCGGTCTGTTCGTCTAGGACTATCGCATATCGGGCCTAGGGGGCGGCAAGCGTCAGTCCCCTAAAAGCGGTATAAGTCATGTCGGAGCGAAGCCCGTTACACCTTGAGAAATTACTGGAAAACCTACCAGTAAATCTCGCTTGACCTGGCCAGGGACTTTGCGTAATGGCTCTCCAGACACTGCACGATATCAACTCCAAATACCGGGAGAGACGAATCCTGTCTAACCGCCACTGCCTCCAAGTGCTTCGGGACTGCACCCAACTGCTACCTGTTTGCATGACTCCTTTGAGCCGTGGTAGGGTAGCAATCTAAGAACAATGGGAACACACTCGAGGCGAAGCAGCAGTGTCAAGTCTGCGGACTATGCTGTACTCATGTCACCTGGGAACTGTTAACTGACGACGGGGATAATACCAACCAACAGTTCCCTGCGAGTCCTGTCCGGTGTACCCATAACCCAACGAGCACCTGTATACTATCTCCAGTACGACGTACTGATGGCTGTGGGATAGACCATCTCCCCAACTGGGATGAGAAGCATACACACTAGTCTACTCCGGAGTATCGATGCCCTGTCTCGATAATCCTATGATTAGGGACCTGAAAAAGGATGTGCTTGTAGACTACCCAGCCCCCACTAGTGTGATTGCCATCACAACGCTGGTAGTCAAGCAAGATCCTAAGGGCTCTATCAATACGTACACACATATTAAGATAGATATAAACCAAGTAGCATACTACCATGTTTAGCAAGACTGTTAATATAACTGTGAATATCCCAAGCTTCCATTAAGTAATATACAAGCTAGTATGATACAATAATGGCCCCTAGGGCATATACACTAACAATACGCTCCTCAGATAATAGGGCTGCGTCCACTGGTGCTGTGTAAGTAACACAATGATGTGTGCTGATCGCAAGGATTAACTGGGTAACAGGGATGACAACCTCCTGTCGCTGCGCTCGACTGGTTCAACCAACGACCTCATCGTCTGGCGCAATTCCTGCATATTTGCCACAAGCCTAGCGATATGATCTATCGAAGGCGGATCAATCTGCTCCTATACAGCGAGCATACCGTCCTGGTCAATCCTCGTCCCACACGAGTCAACTCTGACCTCGGCTCTTGTTGCACCTCTCTGAGCCCTCATAGTCATCGGCGGCATAAGGCTATAAATGGAAAAAGGATTCGATAAGAACACGGAAATCGAATCACAAGGATATGTATCATCAAGGAAGGAATTTCAAGCAATTAGTACTTAGGTCACTTAGGCGGAGTACCGTGTCGTAAGTATGCCGCGGACATACACACGTTACATCACTCTACTTAAGCTACCTACTCCATCAAACCAAGGTCATTCTACACTCCGAAAGGTAAAACCTAGCGCTCTGATACCAACTTTGTCATGACCCGAAATTTGGCACGTGATGGCCCTTAAACCACGTAACGTCTCCAGGAGTAACGTAATTCAAGTAAGCCGAAAACCCAGCAATTTAAACCATCAAAAGTAGTAAGTGATAAGAACATTATTAAAACTTTTGAAATCTCAATCAAATTCTTTAAAGTCCAAATTTACTTCCTTTAAAATTTTGGCAGCACCTCCTTTGTAAAACAAGCCCCCAAAAAGGTAAAACAAAAGATATAAGTAAAGTAATCACCAAACGGGAGCAAATACACGCCCAAAGGCTGAAAACAACCACCACAATAGATATACGACGCCGTAGCGAAGAAAAGATGATATAAATAAAACTGCATATAAAACATCCTGAGTCACAAATAATATACAATATCGTCCTCACATCTCGTCTCTAAGTCAATACATAAAAATGGTAGATTGAGAGTACTGGATACAACGAATATACAATGAGCAACATCGGATAACCGCAAAACCCACCTATATCAAAACTGCACCCAGTCAGCCGTAGCGGTATCCGCTGCAAAAGATGATACGATAGATGAAAGCCCTGCCGCGACTGCTCTGAGGGACAACCTGCACAACCATGTGGCACAAAGGGGTGAGTTGCCAACTCGTGAATAGTAAATAACATGTGCAGGTAATCGCAAGTATGCACGTACTGCGATGGTCTATCACATGCAAGCTGATAGCAATAAATGGCAATATGTAAATGCAACAGTCATGAAAGGTACTCTATCAGGTACTACTAATACATGAAGCAATGCATATCAAATAAATGCAGAGTATGAAATAAAACATGTCATTCTGTAAGTCTCATGGAACCTGAGTGTCTAACATCGACGCCCGAAAACATCATGAAAACTTGTGTCTAGCATCGACACGTAAATACTCATATATATATAGGGCTCCATCAGTCCGGATCGGCCCTCGGGCTCCGTCAGTCCGGATCGGCCCATATATCGACCATAATATCGGTCCTCATATCGACCATAATATCGGCCCTCATATCGACCATAATATCAGTCCACATATAATGAATAAGTATAATTGCATAGATCATTATGATGATAATATTATGTAGGTGTACATATATAACATTGTCCCATACCACTGATATATATATACGTATATATACATATGTATATCAGCGTCCCATTCCACTGATATATATACGCAGGATTAAAACATCCAGAAAACATCATATGAAAACCATATCACAATGCGAAATCCATGAAATATAATGTATGCAACATGAAACAGTAATATGAGCATATAAAAGAAAAACAGCTATTTAACTACAACAAGTTATTATGTATAACATGCGGTTCCTAATTTCTCCAAAACCAAACGCAACATCATATAAAGGTGAACATGTAACTATAACGAGGTTTATGAGCATGTACCTATCAATAATGATGTAATACCATACGGGTGTATGTGTAAGTATGTATGCAAGATGTACATATAGCTATGTCTCATATGTGTATATACCTGTCACTAATGGTACAATACCATATAGGTATATGGGTAACTAGCATGTAGGCATGTCAAGGCATATGTGTAAGCATGTAGGTATACAGGTATGCTGTATGTCATATGCACAGTGGAATATGTATCAATGTCTCAATGTCCCTAACCATACAATATCACGTATGTATAAGTGTCAACTATATCTCGTATGTATATGGGTTGTGCGTGTCATGGCAATTATCAACGGTGTGTGTGGCATACAATCAGTGCTCGTGCAACATGAGCCGTCAATAATAGTGCAGTGTCCAATGGGTACAAGTCCAAGCACAACAAGTAATAATACGCAATGAAGTTTATGCGCAAACTCTATATGTGCAATATAAATATGCGACTAATATCATATCATATCTAGTCCTGACGCATAACGCCATACGGGCGATTCCCCTGTAGATGTTAAATCTACTCACTGATGATCCTAGGGCTAAGTAAAGCCAACCACTCGCTTTCCGTTCTTCGCAACGTCTGAAGTCCCTGCATGCGTCCTTAAGATCATAAAACAACAGTAACAAGTGTATATTAGCAATCGACCAATAACACGTACAAACTACGTTTGACCGACGCACCAACTCAAAACATACTCTCAAGTGTTCATCTAGTGGCTAACGTGCGTAGCGACACTACGAAACCAACTCAAAAGCAAAATCTACACAAAGACACGAACCATGTCGGATAACGTAATGCGCGTAGTCGTAACACTAGAAACTAGCCAAGTGAACCCAGATTTTGTATACAGTAAAAACCTAAAAATCAAACAGGACCAAACACACCAAAACCAAAGCAGACAGCTACCCTGAAAAACCCAAACCCAAACTCCTCAAGGAAGCCGAGGTCGCCTGATTTCCTCACTGTGTCGCCGGCCAAATTCGAGCAATAGGGGTTCGTGCTTCACGTGAAAGTTTAGGGTCTCTGGTATAACACAACTACACTGCTAGATTTTCTAGTATACACTCTGTGTCACGACCCGAAAGTACGGAACATGACCATTACATAGACTACGAAACGTCTCGAGGCGTACGTAATCTAAGTATGCCGAAAACCCAGAAATCCAAACCAAGAAAAGTAGTAGAATGAAGGAAAACCAATTTAAATCAAGTAGTTTGCAACATACGCCGAAATATGCATTTTTAAAATCACAAGTCTTTTCTAAAAATTTCGGCAGAGTTTTCTTTGTAAAAACTGACCCCAACGGGTACAAAACCTGATAAAGCATATATAATGAATAAAGGCATCCCCAAGCGGGAGCTAGCTCTTCGTCAATCGACGGTCACAACCACGCAAGCAATATAATATACAACGCCGAAGGGCGAGGATCACAACAGAAAAAGAAACTCAAAACAGCATGAAATCCATAGAAATACAACGCGCGACTCTAAGGTCGAAAAATAAACATCACTGGTCTCTATCTCTGAATTAAATACATGTTTGGTTGATTGAACTTCTAGATACAACAGAATAATAATATAAAAGGTTTAATGATGGGTACGATACAAGTGAACCCACCTACTAGCAAGTCATCCAAAAAAGAAGCAGTGCCAGCAAAGCCGTAATGAAACCTGTACGGCAAAACCTAAAAGAAACTGTGGCACAATGGGGGTGAGTTGCCAACTCGTGAGTAGAAAACATCTAAGAACAGAAATCGCATGAACAACGCAATCCTAGGTCATACGATCATAATATATCCTCAAATATATAACCTGCAGCCTATAACAATGGCTAGGGTATACCTCTAAACAACTGTAATACCAAGTGCTCGTGTCAGTGCCTCAGGTAGCAATATATCATATGGATGAGGTATGAATGTATGAAAACAGAATACATGAAAACGAAGAAACTGTTTTCATAACTTAGTGAGATTTTTTGTATATTTAAAACGTGGTATCATAATGAAATCAGCATAAACAGTGTCTAGTATCGACACAAAACATAAATCTCAATCTCAATATCTCAGGCTCGGTACCTCAATATCTCAAAATCTCAGGGTCTCAATCTCACTATCTAGGGCGCCGTCAGTCCAGACCGGCCCCTAATATCCATCACAAGACCCAGACGGTATCCTCCGGATATCCAACGCGTCAGGTAAAATCACCGGTCGGTAGAACTCCCCTGCCAGGCTCAACGCCATCATCTGCGACCTTCTCGCCCCGGGGTACCGCACCGGGTCCACCATGTACCCGAAACGGTTCATCCAACTCCTCGAATCGGGTCTCGAAATCCATCAGCAAACTCATGGTGGACGACTCATACCTCATGGGAAAACCACACTTTTTATTTAAAAAGATAGAGAAAAAGTTTATTTATGTTTTTGCGGTTTTCCCGCAAATCCAAGAAATCTCATGGAAATCCGAATCCAAATCATCAATGGCACGTAAAACAATGAATATAGGCATAAAAAATCCATGAATGCGGCATAACAGTGAATAACAATATGCATGAAGTAGCAAGTAATAACTGCAATGTCTAAACTGGCATATAGGGTAAGTACACTAATATCATGTCGAAACTACTAGCTAACAAGCTAAGTCAAGGAAATAGTATTCTCTAAAATGTATGTGACATGGCAATTTCCGATGATGATGTGTGTGAGCCGGCAAGTAAGTGTACATGGAACATACGCATCATCGGTAATGGTGTTGGTGTCCTAATAGCATGATATCAACAATAGAATATGAAATCACGATATAAGTATGCGATGCGGAGCGAACAGCAATAATGTGCGGGAGCTGAATACTAGACACAACGATAACCAATCTGCATTTAATATAATATGAGTCATACAGTGGTGCCATTTGAAATAACACGAATCGTGGGGTTTTGAAAATAAGGGCGACGGTGGTTTTAAGAAAAGATACGTCTTTTGAAATATCCGTAGAATCCCTTGACCTGTCATTTAAAATACCCACGATGCGTTAGTTTTTGAAATAGGTAGGAATCTAATCTAGTCTAACAACTACACTAAGCTATTTGGCTGAACTAACAAGCTGAATTAAAGGTAAGGCAATTGCCTAACATCTGAGTCGACACACACACAGACACACACACACACACACACACACACATATATATATATATATTAGTCGGTGATCCCGCCTCGATAATATCACATCCGATACCGTATCTATAATCAGATATTCCCAAGTCAAGAGTGCGGGTCTATCATCAATATATAGCTCGTACGTAAATCTGTCGTACGGCATCCCCAAATCTGGGTACTGGTCTATATCACATTCATCACATTATTCATCTGGTATCCTCTTTATCAAAGATCATAATCCGGGGTACTGATCTACGTCTATTACAATACTAATATCATCAATATAATCATGATCTGACTACTGATCGACAGTCTCATACAAACCGATATCATCAGCACATATCATCATAAAGAAGTATACATCGCCCAATGCGACCCATTATAGCTATCTTAACATATCTTATCTCATGTCTCGATCACAAGTCAACTATTCTATGTATATCACCATTCACATGGTATCGTCGTCCAAAGATCCGCTATAACATCATGACGTATCTCAAATACGAATCCTGCCATATCACCGATCTCACGGTCTCAAATCAAATCTCATCGACTCACCTCAAATCCTAAATACTATCCTCAAATCGAGTATATGAACACATAGTCTCATACCCATGTGAACACATAAATATATATTCCCATATACGCACATATGAAAGAAGAATGTATGCAAGTATAGGGGGGTGTGTGTGTGTGTGGTGCAACCACTACTCTAGGGTTTCGCAACACTAAACCAATCCAATCACACCTATCATCAATAATCTCAAACAATATATAATCAGTATATGTGTGTATACGTATTCGTATACATCACCACGAACTGCGGGGGTGCTATATGCCATCCACCCGACTTCTCCCCGTAGATATAAATCTACTCACCTTGCTTCTTGTGTGTCGATACCGATGTCGCCATCTTTATTATCAACGCCTCGACATCACGTGGGGTACCTACAAGGATATCACAAACGCTAAAGCACATGAAAATCACATCGGAAAACCAAAACGGCATACGCTACTCTCATAGGTAAAGACCTATAGTCTCGCATGCAAACACGACCAATAACCCTTTGCCGTTGACGTTCAAACGCCACCCGACAGAAACGAATCACCAAATACCAAAATCCATGCTAAAACAAGTCGTAATCCATGTGCCAACACATGAAAACTACCCCAGATTCTACATAGATGGAATCAGTCAAAATTGCATATGCCAAAGGTCAAATTTACTGGAGACAAGGCCCTGAAACAAAAACGAGATGATTCCCACCTGCTCTGGCCGCGATTTTTGGCCAGAAAGGATTTATTTGCGGCCTGAAAATGGTGGTAGGAGCTAGGGCTTTGGGTGGTGGTCCCTAGGTGCTTGCACATCTCACTGTCAAACCAAAATTATTTTCAGGTGGCTCGGGTGATAGCAGATTTCCAAAAACACTCACAGAATTACAGTTTTTCCCGATACCGTTTCTATAAATCCGTATTCTGGGTTTTAATCTCAGGTTTGGTCCAATGTTGTTGGATATATGTGCCCTAGAGGCCATTATGTGATAGTGGATGTATCTATACATGTATATATATTCAGTTTGCATTCTTGCTCGACATGATAGTATGCTATCTGGTTCTTCTTTATCTGACATGTTGATTTGATCATGCTTTTATTCATTCATACATGCTGATAAAGCCCTGAGGATATCGGCTTGACTACTCTGATTATGATGGAGATCATACTAGTGGGACATCTGTAGTCTATAAGCATATCCTGGAACGTCCCTAGTCGTAGGTATATCGAGACGGGGCATTGATATATCAGAGTAGACTAGCGTATATGATACTGGACCCATACGATGGGCGATGAATGTTCCCACATTCATCGATGTTTGACATCAAGATCATATACGGGTGCTCAGTGGTGACTGGGTACACTGGACGGACTCACCGAGAACTCCTATATGGAATTATATCTATCGTCGGATAGCAGTTCTCAGGTGACACTGGTACAGGTTAGTCAGTAGACCCGAGATCGTCATGGAGTCTTGTGTGTTCTCCTACTGTACTTTGATTGCCACCCTACCACGGCTCTACTGAGTCGTGCAAACAGGTGGCCGTTGGGTACAGTCCCGAGACACACGAAGACGATGAGCGATAGGAGGGGTTTCGTCTCTCCCGATATTGGGAGTTGATGCTGTGCTGTGCCCGACTGGTTATAACAGCAAGTCCCTGGCCAGGGCTGCTGAGATTTGCTGATAAGTGTTATCAGTAGTTTCTCGATCTGTTATAGACCATTCACCGGCACGACTTATTGAGTTATTAGGGTCGACGTGACCATCCCTAGGCTCGATATGCAGCATATCTGACGAAGAGACCGGACTGTACGGTAGTGTTGCCGGATGGCTTGACGGGAGTTGTAGCAGGTTCGCTTGTTTTCTTCTGATCGCTCAATACCCGGGTGGCCGTTACGTTTAGCTGACCGCTTGCGGCTTGGGGGTACTTGATATGATCATCACCCTCTGCCGGCGTATTGACGAGTCTTAGAGTCCCACATAGGAGTTACCCAGTCCAGGCGAAACGTTGTGGTGCGCGTATGCGATATGCGCATGCACCCGATTGAAATGTGCGTATATGATACCGAACATTGATCGGGTGAACTGCTTTTGGTGGGGTCATATGAGATATGACCGGATTGATAAATCAAGTGTTGATTTATCATTTAACCATTAGTTTTCTCACTTAAAACCTTTTCTTGGATGATGGATGTGTGCATGCATGTGTGCTTTTCTTTCTTTCTTTCATGCTAGTTTCATGCACATGTGGATGTGCATACATGCATACATACATACACCCATCCATCATGGTTGTTAGCATATGGAAATGGTGGCAATATAAGACTCACACCATGGATTAAATAATGGATTATTATTTGATTTTGGATTTAAAAGAAAATGAAAAGGAAAGGATAATCATTCTAGCTTCTACATTCTTCTTTTGACCTAACCATGCTCAACTACCACTAACCTAGGGTTATCCTTCTCTTTATCATTTAAAACTCAAGTTAAATAATGTCTCCATCACTTTAACCATGGTTCATAGTAAGAAGAAATAAAATATATATTGAGATATTTCTTTTTCTTCTTAAGAGTTATCTTTTTACCTCTTGTTAAAAAATTGCCACCATCTTCTTCCTCTTTCTCTTTTGCTCTCTAGTTTTTTCTAGTGAGTAAATACCACTTAAAGAAAGGTTTTTGAAGTGAGAAACTTAACCACAACTTCATTCTACACAAGCTTAGCCGTCTTGTTTAGAGTGTTCTCTTCGGCTTTACGAAGTTGCGAGCTTGGACGGAGATCTCCGTGGTGGATCGTCGTGGACACAAGAGGACTTCAAGAGGACCTCCGTTGAACACCCTAGAGACCAAGGAGTCCAGCGAAAGGGAGCTACAAAGGTTGTAGTCTCGAAACCCTAGATTAGTTCGCTTTATATTTCGAAACCCTAATTTTCTAGGATCGATTCCTTTGCATGTTCGTTTAGCACCATAAAAATTTAAACTTTGGGACATGTGATGCTTCAAAACTCATTATAGGGTGCTAGACAAACCTTACATTGGTATCAGAGCCGACCTAGAACATTATGCGACCTTTTTACGAAGTTAAAACTCCGATCGAACCGAAATACGGCTTTTTAGGGTGCTCTCTGGAAATTTTCTAAAAACTGACATTTTTCAGAATTAAAAATATGTAAAAAATACTGCAGGAAAAAATAAGGATTACGGTACAAAAATTATTCCATGAACAGTGATTCTTGCCGCGAAAACGCGGCCTAAGCTTGCTTAGGCGCGGTTCCGCGGCCGCATATATAAATTGATGGATAATTTTTTTACAGTAATTCAGGAATCTGCTAGTATAATTTTTTGGGTATTTTTAATCTGTATTTAGTTTTGAAAAATTCTGGAGATGTTTTTGGACTCGTCGATTCGATCGGGATTTTCATTTCGTAGCTTTTCCGGGTAAATTAGAAAGTATTGAACTGTTTGAACGAGTATCATTTGCTCACTATTCACGGGGTTTAAATACTTTGGAGATACGTGCAAGTCTTTTTGCGGTGGTCCCTCTAGAAGACAACAAACCTTAACTCGATTATGTGACCGTCTCGAACTGCCCTTTGAACCTTAGGGTTTGGGGCAGTACGGCGTGCCACATGTGAGGCGTTGGCTTGACCCTTCTACGGCTGGACCGCTACTACTGTGTCACACTCCGGATTTTTGAACCCTGCTTAAGTGTTGAGCTTTAGTGAATCTTGGGTACTTGATCGTTCGTTCGAAAACTTTAATACTGTCTGTTTGTCTGGAATGTGATACAATATGTGGAATTCAAATAGTTTAGGCATGAAATACGAAATATGTGATATTTCGCATTTATGATGTCTAAAGAGAATCTGGATTCCAAATATTGTAGTTTTACACATTCTTTTCTATGACCGTAAGTGTAGTATGTTAGATATCGCCGGTTTCGTTGCTATACATCAACGACAATTGGGGTATGCATACTTACTTACGTTGATGATATGAGATATTATGTGTTGCTGAGATATGATGTGCAGGATTGTCGCGATCGAATAGCCGGGGGGGTTTTGTGAGATGAGAGTTTTATATTTTCATTCATGTAAATTCAAATGTAATGTAATATTCTTTTATTTGGGGCACTTCCAGGTTGAGGTTGTGTCACCAGTGTTGTATATTATTTACTTTTCCGCATTAGGATGGACCCAAGGAGGGGAGCACAGGTGACCGGGTTCTGGGGTTCAGTGGGAGGCCATCTCAATGAGTCGAGACCGGGTCTCCTAAACTCCAGGATTGGTAGGGTCACTTGCCGCTCTCGTAGGGGTCCAGGGTGTGGGCTTGGCTATTCATCGCGACTGTGGAATCCGTATTTTCTATTCTGGCTAAATACTAAATACGGACGTCCTAGGATATCCCACGTTATATCTATGTTTCTGCTGCCTGTGTTCTGTGATATCTGAGACGAATGACATATTATATATATGATATATAGTAGACGTTGCTTATGTTTTACACCCGCGCTAGTCCCGTCCCGGTATGCCGTTAGTTATGTAACCTAACGGTGCATAACGGAACATTGCGGCGAATGCGGATGGCATAAGCGTACGTGTTATTTTCGTTTCTTTTCTGTGATTGGCTTAAGGACTTAAATGATGGGATTACATTAATGTGATTAATGTAAAGAAAATAAACCTAAAAAGATGTTGTAGAATCGGATTTATAAACTACTCGGCTATTTATGAAAAAGCTACATTTCAAAACTGCGGAGCTTAAGCCACTCCTTTTGAAAACTGGTTGATTCTACAACGATATCAAGTTCAAAGCGTTAAAGATTTTCTTAAAAATCGTTCGCAACCCTCCGTCATTTTAGGAAGTAGAGTACTTAGTATTCGTGCTACGTTTGTTGACTTTAGTTAAGGCGTAGTGTACGGTAGCTAAGTGATGTCTTCCTATACTGCATATGATGCAGATTAATTAGGACATTCATGCGACTTTGTTGACCATAGTTAAGGGTCATATGGGTGGGTCTAATTGATCAAGAAATGACGGGTAGAACTTGACTGGTACTTATGATTTGTTGACCATAGTTAAGGTCATAAGTACTAGGGGTAAAAATTACATCGGGAATTTCAAGTGTTGAAATTTGCAATGAGATTGCATACCTTCCATGTGATGGTTGGATCCCGATCCCACTGTGGGCAATAGTTGCTCCTAGGAGAGTTTTACAGTTTAAAATTAGCTAACTCATTAGGTGTCTAGAAAGGTGTTAACGGGGCTCCGCCTCTGGGAAAACGAGGTTTACTCTAATTAGGTCCGTGCGAAAGCACGGGGAACCTCCCTCAAAGTACCGACACTGGCCTGGCTGAACGGTTAGCGAAGTTGTAGACTGTAATTAATCCTGTCTAGTTTTTCTTTTTAAGGTTTGAAAGAAAAACTTGATAAAAAGCAGTGAGAAACATCGATTAGACAAGATAATAAACCAATCTAATCTGTGCAAGAGCTTTCGCTGAGTGTATTCTTTTCTCTCTCTTAATGGCAGATACCAATGACTGGACTTAAGCTTCTACTAGATAAAAACAAACTGAATGGGACCAACTATAAAGACTGGCTGAGGAATCTGAAGATCGCCTTGACTTATGATAAAGTATCATATGTCCTCACGGCTTCAGCCCCGCCCATCCCAGGTCCAAAATCCTCAGTTGCGGACATTGAAGTCCGCAAGACATGGGACGCTGACTGTGCCATGGAAAAATGCCTCGCGCTTGCATCGATGGACAACACACATCAAAAGCAGCACGAGGACATGGACATTCACGGTATATTGCTCCATACAAAGGAGTTGTATGGAGAACAATCCCGCGTATTACGATACGAAGCATCAAAGAAACTGTTTCAGATGCGAATGGCCCCTGGCACACCAGTAGGAAACCATGTTTTGAAGATGATAGCTCTTATAGAAGAGCTTGAGGACCTTGGATGGACGATGGACAATGAACAATATATAGATATTATTCTGCAGTCCCTACCTTCCACCTTTGCTCAGTTCATAGTGAACTTTAACATGCATGGCATGGAGAAGGAACTCCCTGAACTCCTTAATATGTTAAGGAGTGCAGAGAGCACTATGAAGTCAGCAAAAACTCCCGTTATGACTATTGGACAGTCTTCTTCTTCTCGCCCGAAAGCTAAGGCCAAGGGAAAGAAAAAGAAGAAACCCACTAATCCTAAGGGCGGAGTTAAAAAGGTGAAGGGAAAGGGAAAGTCCAAAGCTGGAGACCCAGGAAAAGGCGAATGTTTTCATTGCCACAAGACAGGACATTGGAAGCGCAATTGCACGGAGTACTTAAGTCTCAAGAAGAAGCATGGTGATGTTTCTGCTTCAGGTGCGTTTGTGACTGAAAACTGTTTTTCTATAAACTCTGCTTCCTGGGTATTGGATACCGGTTCAGGTTCTCATATTTGCAATTCTATGCAGGGGCTGAGAAATAGCAAGGTTTTGAGGACAGGTGACCATACTCTCCGCGTTGGAAATGGTTCCAATGTACATACAGTCGCAGTGGGAGAGTATCACTTGGGGTTGCCATCTGGATGTATTTTGATTTTGAATCCATGTTATTTTGTACCAAGTATGCTATGTAATATAATATCCGTTTCTTTGTTGGACAATGAAGGATATAATTTTGTGTTGCAGAACAATGTTATGAACATTCACCTAAATCAAATGTTGGTTAGGTATGGTACGCTTAATAACGGAATATATGTCCTAAATCAACACACAGTTTTCAGTATACAACACACTAATAAAAGAAAACTTTCAGAATTAAATGCAGCTTTTCTTTGGCATTGTAGACTTGGTCATATTAACGAAACAAGACTAAACAAGTTACACAAAGATGGATATTTAAACTCTTTTGAATATAAATCTTATGCGACTTGCCAGTCTTGTATCAAGGGTAAAATGACCAAAACTCCGTTTACCGGACACGGA
Organism: Agapanthus africanus; assembly: GCA_030015575.1. Lineage (NCBI taxonomy): Eukaryota > Viridiplantae > Streptophyta > Magnoliopsida > Asparagales > Amaryllidaceae > Agapanthus > Agapanthus africanus. The sequence continues at coordinate 379,025,307 of JASDDO010000012.1, forward strand.
GAAAGAGCTACTCAGCTCCTTGGCCTCATACATAGTGATGTATGTGGGCCAATGTCTACACAGGCTAGAGGCGGTTTTTCATACTTCATTACATTCACTGACGACTTCTCAAGATTCGGTCATGTATTTTTATTAAAGCACAAGTCCGACGCTTTCGAGAAATTCATTGAATATAAACAAGAAGTAGAAAAACAAACCGGCTTGAGTATTAAGATGCTTCGATCAGATCGAGGTGGAGAGTATCTCAGTACAGAATTTGCAAACTTCCTAAAAGAGAATGGGATTCTCTCTCAGCTCACTCCTCCTTACACACCACAGCACAACGGTGTGTCAGAACGACGGAATAGGACCCTATTAGATATGGTCCGGTCCATGATGAGTGACGCTGAGTTACCAGTCTCGTTTTGGGGGCATGCATTGGAGACTGCAGCGTTTCTGCTAAACAGGGTTCCAACCAAAGCCGTGTCTACCACGCCATATGAGATATGGAATGGGAAGAGACCATCTCTTAAGAGAATTAAGATTTGGGGTTGCCCGGCCTATGTTAAAAAGCAGAATCCGGACAAACTCGAGACACGGTCAGTCATGTGTAACTTTGTGGGATATCCAAAGAATTCTTATGGATATCTGTTCTACCACAAAGAGGAACAAAAGGTGTTTGTTTCTCAGTATGCCACATTCTTGGAAAAAGAGTTTTTCACAGATAAAAATGATGGCAAGGTGGTAGATCTAGAAGAGGTTCTGGAGACACAAACTACAAATGACGATTTGGTTGAACCGGCTGTTGCAACAGAAACTGAAGAACCTCGGCCACTCCGTAGGTCTGGTAGGACTTCTCGCCCACCGGAGAGGTACTACGGTTTCCTCATTGATGGTGACGGAGAAGATTGCATCATGGATGATGATGATCCTACCAGTTTTCAGCAAGCTATCACGAGTGGTGACTCTGTGAAGTGGCTGGATGCCATGAGATCCGAAATGGAGTCTATGTACACCAACAAAGTATGGACTTTGGACGTTGTACCCCCTGGGGTAAAACCTGTAGGGTGCAAATGGATCTTTAAAAGAAAGATTGGTGTGGATGGGCAGGTAGAGACTTATAAGGCAAGACTTGTGGCGAAAGGCTTTCGTCAAAGACCAGGTTTGGACTATGACGAAACTTTTTCGCCCGTAGCCATGCTTAAATCCATTCGGATCCTACTTGCTATTGCTGCTCACTACGACTATGAAATCTGGCAGATGGACGTTAAAACAGCATTTCTAAATGGAGATTTAGAAGAATGCATTTATATGGATCAGCCAGAGGGCTTCATTGACAGTGGGAGCAGCGAGAAAGCATGTAGGCTGCTTAAATCCATATATGGGTTAAAGCAGGCATCACGGAGCTGGAACATCTGTTTCGATGATGTTATCAAAGAGTTTGATTTCATCAAAAATCTAAATGAACCTTGTGTTTATAGGAAGGCTGTAGGAAGAGCTGTCACATTCCTCGTATTGTACGTGGATGACATTCTTCTGATAGGAAATGATATTCCTATGCTACAGTCGGTCAAATCATTCTTATCACTGAGGTTCTCCATGAAGGACCTGGGTGATGCCACATACATCCTGGGCATAAGGATCTATAGGGATAGATCCAAAAAGTTATTGGGATTGTCCCAAACCAGGTACATCAACACCATCCTAAAAAGGTTTAGTATGGAAGACTCCAAGCGGGATGCCTTACCCGCTTGCCATGGAGTCACTCTCTCCAAGGATTCTTGTCCAAAGACCGATGAAGAGAGAGCTCACATGAGCATTATACCTTATGCTTCGGCAGTAGGATCTATAATGTATGCGATGTTATGTACACGCCCAGATGTAGCTTATGCACTTAGTGTTGTAAGCAGGTATCAATCCAACCCTGGGGAGAACCACTGGACAGCTGTGAAGAACATTCTTAAGTACTTACGAAGGACTAAAGAATTGTTCTTGGTGTATGGTAATATAGATCTCCAAATGGAGGCCTTTACCGATTCGAGCTTCCAGAGCGATAAGGATGACAGCAAATCTATCTAAGGGTTTGTATTTACCCTCAATGGAGGGGCGGTAAGTTGGAAGAGTTCCAAACAAGATACCGTTGCAGACTCTACGATGGAAGCTGAGTACATTGCTGCAAATGATGCCGCCAAGGAAGCCGTCTGGATGAAGAAGTTCGTCTCGGAGCTAGGAGTAGTTCCAACCATTATTGATCCAATACCCTTGTATTGTGATAATAATGGGGCTATGGCGTTAGCCAAGGAGCCCAGATCCCATCAGCGGTCCAGACACATCCTGAGACGCTTTCATTTGATCCGGGAGATTGTTGATCGCCGCGAGATCGAGATTAAGAGAGTAGACACAAAGAACAACGCAGCGGATCCACTCACCAAGGCCCTCCCTCAGCCACAGCATGAGCGACTTTTTGAGATGTTGGGTATGAGATACGCCAATAACTGGCCTTAGTGCAAGTGGGAGATTGTTAAATATATGTATGCCCTAGAGGCCATTATGTGATAGTGGATGTATCTATACATGTATATATATTCAGTTTGCATTCTTGCACGACATGATAGTATGCTATCTGGTTCTTCTTTATCTGACATGTTGATTTGATCATGCTTTTATTCATTCATACATGCTGATAAAGCCCTGAGGATATCGGCTTGACTACTCTGATTATGATGGAGATCATACTAGTGGGACATCTGTAGTCTATAAGCATATCCTGGAACGTCCCTAGTCGTAGGTATATCGAGACGGGGCATTGATATACCAGAGTAGACTAGCGTATATGATACTGGACCCATACGATGGGCGATGAATGTTCCCACATTCATCGATGTTTGACATCAAGATCATATACGGGTGCTCAGTGGTGACTGGGTACACTGGACGGACAAACCGAGAACTCCTATATGGAATTATATCTATCGTCGGATAGCAGTTCTCAGGTGACACTGGTACAGGTTAGTCTGTAGACCCGAGATCGTCATGGAGTCTTGTGTGTTCTCCCACTGTACTTCGATTGCCACCCTACCACGGCTCTACTGAGTCGTGCAAACAGGTGGCCGTTGGGTACAGTCCCGAGACACACGAAGACGATGAGCGATAGGAGGGGTTTCGTCTCTCCCGATATTGGGAGTTGATGCTGTGCTGTGCCCGACTGGTTATAACAGCAAGTCCCTGGCCAGGGCTGCTGAGATTTGCTGATAAGTGTTATCAGTAGTTTCTCGATCTGTTATAGACCATTCACCGGCACGACTTATTGAGTTATTAGGGTCGACGTGACCATCCCTAGGCTCGATATGCAGCATATCTGACGAAGAGACCGGACTGTACGGTAGTGTTGCCGGATGGCTTGACGGGAGTTGTAGCAGGTTCGCTTGTTTTCTTCTGATCGCTCAATACCCGGGTGGCCGTTACGTTTAGCTGACCGCTTGCGGCTTGGGGGTACTTGATATGATCATCACCCTCTGCCGGCGTATTGACGAGTCTTAGAGTCCCACATAGGAGTTACCCAGTCCAGGCGAAACGTTGTGGTGCGCGTATGCGATATGCGCATGCACCCGATTGAAATGTGCGTATATGATACCGAACATTGATCGGGTGAACTGCTTTTGGTGGGGTCATATGAGATATGACCGGATTGATAAATCAAGTGTTGATTTATCATTTAACCATTAGTTTTCTCACTTAAAACCTTTTCTTGGATGATGGATGTGTGCATGCATGTGTGCTTTTCTTTCTTTCTTTCATGCTAGTTTCATGCACATGTGGATGTGCATACATGCATACATACATACACCCATCCATCATGGTTGTTAGCATATGGAAATGGTGGCAATATAAGACTCACACCATGGATTAAATAATGGATTATTATTTGATTTTGGATTTAAAAGAAAATGAAAAGGAAAGGATAATCATTCTAGCTTCTACATTCTTCTTTTGACCTAACCATGCTCAACTACCACTAACCTAGGGTTATCCTTCTCTTTATCATTTAAAACTCAAGTTAAATAATGTCTCCATCACTTTAACCATGGTTCATAGTAAGAAGAAATAAAATATATATTGAGATATTTCTTTTTCTTCTTAAGAGTTATCTTTTTACCTCTTGTTAAAAAATTGCCACCATCTTCTTCCTCTTTCTCTTTTGCTCTCTAGTTTTTTCTAGTGAGTAAATACCACTTAAAGAAAGGTTTTTGAAGTGAGAAATTTAACCACAACTTCATTCTACACAAGCTTAGCCGTCTTGTTTAGAGTGTTCTCTTCGGCTTTACGAAGTTGCGAGCTTGGACGGAGATCTCCGTGGTGGATCGTCGTGGACACAAGAGGACTTCAAGAGGACCTCAGTTCAACACCCTAGAGACCAAGGAGTCCAGCGAAAGGGAGCTACAAAGGTTGTAGTCTCGAAACCCTAGATTAGTTCGCTTTATATTTCGAAACCCTAATTTTCTAGGATCGATTCCTTTGCATGTTCGTTTAGCACCATAAAAATTTAAACTTTGGGACATGTGATGCTTCAAAACTCATTATAGGGTGCTAGACAAACCTTACATATGTAACATCACACCAGGGGTTGTAGTCCCTAATTACACCTCAATTCACCTTTGATTTCAAATCAAACCCTAAACCCTAGCTTGAAATTTCCAAAGTCCATCAAACCACACCATATTGACATGAAACAAGTATAGATGCAAAAGGAATTGAAAAACTACTCTAGTGGTGAAGAAATTACCTCCTTTGGCAACTCAAGAATTTTCTTGAGTTGCTCAAAGTCCTAAAAATCCTCTCTTTCTTAGTCCAATGTATAGCTAGTGAGCTTGGGAACAATTTTTGTGAAATGGGAATAGGGTTTTGGAGTTGGATCCATGGTATTTTTGGGGAATTGAAGAGGGAGGAGGAGGAAGAGGGGGAGGAGGCAGCAACAGCAGCTCAAGAGGGAGAGGGAGAGGGAAAATGGGTTGAAAAATGATGGGGATGGCTCGCAACAAAAGGGTTGACCCCCCCCCCCTTTACCTACTCTTTCTCTCTCATCATCATTCGTTCTCTTTTTCCCTTTTCTTTTCTTTTCCTTTATTTCCTTCTCCTCACAATAGTGACCCCAAAACAACATGGTAGACATGCACAAGTGTAAAGAAAATGATATGTGCATGTTTTGCACAAAAATGCTAAAAAAAACGGTTAGCGATTTTTAATCGCGATTAGCAATAAATTAGCATATAACTAACCATAAAAACTTAAAAATAGCATAATTCCATAAAATACCCTATTTTTAGAATTTTCCAAAATTTTCCCATTTATCGGTATTTAATTATACCGAAATATTAAAATATTCATTAAAAATAATATTAAATTATAAAAATTCCAAAAAATAATAATTTATTTTTCTAAAATGTTACACTCTGGGTCACAGCAGATCACAGATATCACAAAATGACACTAAAAATACGATATATGCATAAAACTTTACTTTAAGCGTTCTAAACTGAAACGTATAAGCTACGCAACACTAAAAAGACCTACTTAACAGTTAGAGATCATTACCTAACCACACAAGCTCAAAGATCCTAGCTTCTAAGCTCCAAGGCTTCCAAGAGGCAAAACAAGGTTTATGAAGTGATTTGGGTGATGTTTTGAAGAAGATTACTGTGCGTTTTGTGGTGAATGAGTAAGTGTTCAGTTGAGATGAAGAGAGATGAAGATAAATGAGAAAGAGATGAAGTGAAAGAGAATGAGAGAGGGTGAGATGAAAAGAGAAAGAGAGGTGAGGATAAGGGTGAGTGCACCATTGCATTAACTCTCTCATTAATGCAAACCATGCCCTCATATGAGTCACCATGCCACCTCCTCTTCAATCCAAAACACAAAGAAATATCTCTCCACAAAAATCTAGAGGTTTAGGGTTAAAGCAAAGTAAAGATTAGGATTAGGATTAGGTTACGTTGTCATGGTCACAAAACTAGATTAACACAAAAATACCCTCACATTAACATGCACATATGCGTGCAAGCCATAACAAATAATAATAAATTATTAATTAAATGTTATAAAATGTGAGGAAACCGAATTCGTAAACTTTTTACAGAAAACCCGCATTATCGCTTAATTAACACTAATCGCATTCCTAAGGTGTTACACTTGGCGAAGATCAAAACACATAGCATGAATACTAGTAGATACCTATCTGAAATGACGGAGGGCTATGGCTGGTTTTGGCGAAAACCGTTAACGTAATGAACTTGATATAGTCGAAGGAATCGAATAGCTTTTGAAAAGGGAGTGGTTTAAGCTTTGCTTTTAAAAATTGCTTTTTGAAGAAAACCGAGTAGTTTTGTAATTGTTCCAACGACATCAGATTTTAGATTTATTCAATTGCATTAATCAATATTAATGTGGTCCCATCAATTAACTTTATCATTGCAGAAAAGAAACGAAAATAGAACGTACGCTTATGCCATCCGCATTCGCCACGGGGCACTGTCATGCACCGTTAGGTTACTTAACTAACGGTAGTGCGGGGGCTGGACTAGCGCAGGTGTAAAATATAAGCAAGATTTATTATATAATATATATATAGCCATTCATCTCACGAAATAATAAGCATTCCAGATCACAGAAACACAGATGAATATATTGGATATATTAGAATTTCCGTGTTTTGATTGAGCCTATAATGAAACACGGATTCCTCGGTCGTGATGAATAGCCAAACCCCACCCTAGACCCCTACGGGTGCGACAAACTACCTGCCAAATTCCCGAAGTGAAGCAACATCCCTCAATGAAATGAGTAGGCCACCCGGCACTTCAAGAACCCGATAGTTTGTGCACCCCACCTTGGGTCTATCCTAAGTACAAGAAAAAGTAAATGAAATAAAATAACCGTGGCTACAAGCTCAACTCGGATGTGCCCCGCAAAAATAATATTATATCAATTTACAAATTTACATGAATGAAAGAAAATAGCACCCTTCTTTTTGGGATCCTTAGCACCCACACGGTGTTTACTAAGGCATCGAACATGCCATTTCAAAATTTTCTAGAGAGCTAAAGAACCCGAACGAGGATCCAACTAGAGACTTAGGGTTTTCAAGATTGTAAACTCTTTACAAACTAAAAGGAAGAAGGAATACAACCTTTGTAGACTGGTCCTTCACTTCAATAGCTCCGTGTACTAGTTCCTTCGCTGCGATCACGAACTCCTGGACTCTAGTGAGGCTCCACAAGATGTACGAAACAAGCTTGCATCGAAGTCTTCGAGGCCGAAGATGATCTACGTCGAGGAGACACTAGCTCATGCTATCTCTTCACTAATGGTGAGATTAGTGAAGCAAACACTCTAAATTAAATGGCAAGTAGTAGAGGATGATGAAGTAGGAAGTGGGCTCATATTAGTTTAATTTTTCTCATAATAAATAATCACTTAGAAAAAGCTAGCAAGCTTTTTCTAAGGAGGAAGAAGAAGAAGTGATGAAGAAAATGAATGAGAGAGTGAGATTAGAATTGCAACCATGGGTGAGTTAGTGTCATGCCTAACTCATGTAGAAAATAAACCATAGCTATGAGTTAAGGGTTGGGTTAAGAAATATCTTAAGGAATGACAAAACAGTGGACTTGGTCAATGTTTTCTACAAGCTTCTACAAGCTTCTCCAAGCTTCAACCATGACTCATTCCAAATCTTTTGTGAATTTCTTAATGATAAATAAAACCCAAACATAAACCCTAGCATGGTATAAGTCTCATACATTCATGTTGCAAGTGTAACCTAGCATGACACAACAATATATATCACATATATATTTTGTGTACAAAAAGAAAATAATACAATTAACATATATCACATATATATCAATGTATCATCAAGTGAGAAAAAGTAATACTTAAGTGAGCTAATATTAGTTAATGTAATGTAATATATCAAATATATAATTATACATTAAATTATTAAATCAACACTTGATTTAATAATCCGGCTATAGTGTGTATAACCGACTAATATCATTTGAATCACCTTATCGAATCAACACTTGATCCGATAACCTGGCTATATCATATATAACCGACCGATATCATATATCGCGAGAATGGAATGCGGTATCACATACTCGCATTAATCTCGCTCTCGCATATATCACATATGTGCTCCTACTCCGTTTCGCATGAACCAGGAAACCTCTGTGTAGGACTCTAAAGACTTGACAATACGCCGGCAGTAGGTGATGATTATATCAAACACCCATAAGCCGCAAGCGGTCTGCTAAACGTAACGGCCACCCGGGTATTGAGCGATCAGAAGATCAACAAGCAAGCCTGCTATAACTCCTGCGAATCCAATTAGTAACAATACCGTACAGTCCGGTCTCTTTGTCTGATATGTCGCATATCACAGCCTGGGGGTGGTATAACGTAAGACCCCAATAGCCTGATAAGTCATGTCGATACAAGGTCCATAACGGTTCGAGAAACTACTGATAACACTTACCAGTAAATCTCAGTAACCCTGGCCAGGGATTTCCTGTTATGGCAAATCGAGCATAGTGCAACATCAACTCCCAATACCGGGAGAGACGAAACCCCTCCTATTGCTCATCGCCTCCATGTGACTCATGACTGTACCCAAAAACCACCTTTTTGCATGATCTCTTGACCGTGGTATGGTGGAAATCAAAGCACAGTTGGAATCACACAAGACTCTATGACGAACTCGGGTCTACAGACTAACCTGTACCAGTGTCACAAGAGAACTGCTATCCGACGATAGGTATAATACCATCTAGGAGTTCTCGGTGAGTCCGTCCAGTGTACCCAGTCTCTACTGAGCACCCGTATACCTTCTCTGATGTCAAACACCAATGGATGTGGGATCATCCATCGCCTATCATATAGGTCAAGAAGCACATACGCTAGTCTACTCTGGAGTATCGATGCCCTGTCTCGATACTCCTACGACTAGGAACATTTGAAGGATGTACTTATCGACTACTCTGTCCCCACTATTATGATCTGCATCATAATCCTGGTAGTCAAGTACTAATCCTAAGGGATTTATCAACATATAATAGAGAGACAATAAATGTACATGTTAAGATAAAGAGCAACCGGATAGCATACTATCATGTCGAGCAAGAAAGTCATCCCTATATATGTTCAAGCATCCACTACAATATACATCACATATACAGTAATGGCCTCTAGGGCAAACATATAACTAACAATCTCCCACTTGCACTAAGGCCATCTGTTGTAGTATCCAATACCCAACAATTTAGCAGTGGTTGTAGTATCCCATACTCAACCATCCTATAGAAGTCTCTCTAGGGGTAAGGCCTTTGTGAGTGAATTTGCTGTGTTATCTCAAAATCTACTCTCCTTATCTCGATCCCTTGGAGATCAACCATCTCCCTGATCAGGTGATACTTGCCTCATAATATGTCTGGAACGCTGATGGGACCTTCGTTCCTAGGCCAAAACCACAACTCCATTGTTGTCACAATAACAGTTATTGGACGCTCAATGGTAAGAACCTTGTTCTGTTAGTTATATGTATGCCCTAGAGGCCATTACTGTACATACGATGTATATTGTAATGGATGCTTGGACATATATAGGGAGGACTTTCTTGCTCGACATGATAGTATGCTATCTGGTTGTACTTTATCTTAACATGTACTCTGATTGTATCTATGTTACATGTTGATAAAGCCCTTAGGATATGTACTCAACTACTGGGACTATGATGAGATCATACTAGTGGGGCCACGGTAGTCGACGAGTACATCCTATAACTGTTCCTAGTCGAGGGTGTATGGAGACAGGGCATCGATACACCAGAGTAGACTAGCGTATACGCATCTTGACCCATTTGATGGGCGATGGATGATCCCATATCCATCGGTGTTTGACATCAAGGATGGTGTACGGGTGCTCAGTGGAAACTGGGTACACTGGACGGACTCGCCGAGAACTCCCAGATGGTATTATACCTCACGTCAGATGGCAGTTCTCTGGTGACACGGTACAGAGTAGTCTGTTGACCCGAGATCGTCATAGAGTCTTGTGTGATTCCCACTGTGCTTTGATTTCCATCATACCACGTCCAAGAGGGCGTGCAAAAAGGTGGATTTTGGGTACAGTCAAGAATCACATGGAGGCAATGAGCGATAGGAGGGGATTCGTCTCTCCCGGTATAGGGAATTGATGTTGTGCTGTGTTCGATTGGCTATAACCGGAAATCCCTCGCCAGGGTTGCTGAGATTTACTGGTAAGTGTTATCAGTAGTTTCTCGAACTGTTATAGACCTCATATCGACACGACTTATCAAGCTACTGGGGTCTGACGTTTACCACCCCTAGGCGAGATATGCGACATATCAGACGACAAGACCGGACTGTACGGGAGTGTTACTGTTTGGATTCACAGGAGAATGTACAGGCTTGCTTGTTGATCTTCTGAGCGCTCAATACCTGGATAGCTGTTACGTTTAGCTGACCGCTTGCAGCTTGTGGGTGTTTGATATGATCATCACCTACTGCCGGCGTATTGACGATTCTTTAGAGTCCTACATAGAGGTTTCTTGACTCAGGCAAAACGGAGTAGGAGCACATATGTGATATGTGCGGGACCAAGGATAATGCGGTATGTGATACCGTATTGGATTCTCGTGATATGAGATATCGGCCGGGTATATGTGATATAGCCGGGTCATCGTATTAGTCGGTTATATGCGATATAGCCGGATTGTCGGATCAAGTGTTGATTCGATAATTTAATGTATAATAATATATATGATATATTAAATTACATTAACTAATATTAGCTCACTAAAAGATTCTTTTTCTCACTCGGGTAATACATTGATATATATGCGATATATGTTAATTGTATTATTTTATTTTGTTACGATAAATATTATATATGTGATATATAATATTGTAACATGATATGGTTATTAATGCAACATGTTTTGTGGAGTTTAAACATGATTAGGGTTAAGACTTCTAGTAGATTCTAGAAGCTTTTCTTTTGTCTTGAAAAAGATATTATGCTTGATATTTTCAAGTGACTCACTTTTAACCCAACCCAAACCCTTGCCGTAGTTAAATCTCTACAATGCTTTAGTTAACCATGGTTGCATAATTCATCATTATCATCTTTTCATTATTCATCACAAATGATATTATTCATTCTTCTTCTTCTTCCTCCTTTGCAAAGCTTTCTTGCTTTGTTATTTGTGATGAAAGTGAGTGAGAAATAGAAAACAAATGAGAGAAAAAATCCTACTTCATCATCCTCATCTATCCTTGCCATTTAGATGAGGGTGTTCACTTCATTTAGTGAGTGTTAGCTTGTGTTAATGAAACTTCAAGGTAGATCATCTATGTTATCGAAGATCGGAAGCAAGACTGCATCTTTCTCTTCGCGGAGCCTCTCGAGAGTCCGGAACACGATGATCGCAGCGAAGGGACCTCAACACGGAGCTTAAGAAGTGAAGGACCGGATCTACAAAGGTTGTAATCCCTCTCACTTAGTGTTAAAGTGTTTAACATGCTTGTTTTCGCCTAAACTCTAGTTTAAAGATCCGGCTTTGGGTTGTTCGGCACGGCTAAATTTTAAATCGGGCATGGTTGATGCCTCGTAGAACCTTGTGGCAGTGCCTAGCAACCCTACATGTTCATCTCATGAACAAGAAATGCCCAGATAGCCACTTTGGCGGCATCATTGGTAGCAATGTATTCAGCCTTTATCGTCTAGTATGTCACGGTATCTAGCTTGGAACTCTTACAACATACCGTCCCTCCACTGAGGGTAAAGACAATGCATGTGACTGACTTTTAGTCAACCTTATCACTCTGGAAGCTGGAACCAAGAACTTTCTTTTAGTGCTTCTCAAGTATTTAAGAATGTCCTCCACAGCTTTCCAGTGATTCTCCCATGATCCGATTGATTCCTGATCACTACACCTAGTGAGTCATCTATATCTGGTCTGGTATATAACATCGCATACATGATAGAGCCTACTGCCGAAGCATAGGGTATCCCTTGCACATGAGTGATCCATGAGTAAGTGGGCGAACCACCACGCTTAGAATCCTCCATACTAAAACCCCTTTAGTATGGTGTTAATGTACCTGGATTTGGGACACTCCCAATATCCACTTAGATCTATCACCATAGATCATAATCCACTAGATGTAGTAGGAATCATCCAAATCTTATATTAAGAATCCCCGTGATAAGAGGAGCTTGACCGAGTGTAGCATAGGAAACCATTTCCTATCAAGAGTATGTCATCTACATACAATACGTATAAGACAACCTTACTCTCTAAAACCTTCTTGTATATATAAGGTTCATCTACCATTTTGATGAAGTCAAACTCTTTGACTGCCACATCAAAACAGATGTTCCAACTCCGCGATGCCTGCTTTAACCCATAAAGCAACTTGCACACGTTTCCGCTGCTCCCACTGTCTATGAAGCCCTCTGGCTGTATACTTATAGACGCTCTCTTCTAAATCACTATTTAGAAAAGCAGTCATGACACACAACCGCCAGATATCATAGTCATAGTGTGTAGCAATGGCAAGTAGGATCCGGATGGACTTAAGCATAGGAACTAGAAAAGGTTTCATCATTATCCATACCTGGTCGATGACGAGAACCTTTTACAACAAATCTTAGCTTTGAAAGTCTCAACATTTCCATGTACACCAAGTAATCTTCTCAAGATATACTTGCTCCTGATGGGGATTTAACCCTTCAGATAAAGCAACCAAAGTCCATACTTTGTTGGTGTATATGGATTCCATCTCAGATTGCTTAGCATCCAGCCATTCTTACAGAGTCCCCACTCCTGATGGCCTGCCTGAACCCGGTTGGGCCATCATCTCATGATGCAATTCTCGCTCCCACTGTCACCGAGAATACCGTAGTATCTCTCAAGTGGATGAAGAACCCTACCAGATTCGCGGAGAGGCTGAGGTTCGTTGGAGACTATTGAATCCTTTGGTTTCACCAAATCATCAGCTGTTAGTTTGTCAAGCTGGAACACCTTCCAGTTCTACCTCATGACCACTAATTTCTTCACAAGAAAGTCGTTTTCTAAAAAGGTGGTATGCTGAGAAACAAAACACCTTTTGCTCCTCAGTGTGGTAGAAGATATTCCCTAACGAATGTTCGGAATATCTTAACAAACTTACATAAAACTGACCTTACCTCGAGCTTATCCGGATTTTTCTTTTCAACATAGGCCGAACAACCCCATATCTTAACTCATTTAAGACATGGTCTCTTCCCATTCCATATCTCATATGTAGTGGTAGGCCCTGATTTGGATGGAACCCCATTCAATAGGTATGCAGCTTCTTAAGTGCATAACACCCAAAAGAAAACAGGTAACTCAGTAGTACTCGTCATAGAGCGCACCATATCTCATAGCGTGTGATACCTCCAACCCGATACACCATTGTTCTGTGGTGTACTCGAAGGAGTAAGCTAAGAGAGAATCACATTCTCCTTTTATAAAAGTCCAGGATCTCCATGCTCAAGTATTCTCCTCCTCGATCACATCGAAGGACTTAATACTTCTACCCGTCTAGTTCTTAAACTTCAAGCTTATATTCCTTGAATTTCTCAAAAGTTTCAGACTTGTGTTTCAACAGGAACATATGTCCAGAGATGATCAATGAATATAATGAAGTACCAAGAACTAACCTTGGCATTTGTAGACATAAAACCGTATACATCATCATGTATGCATCCAAAGAGGTCACTAACTCTTTCTTCATTTCCAGTAAACGGAGTATTGGTCATTATACCTTTGAGACAAGACTGGCAAGTAGCATAAGATGAAAATTCGAACGGATTCTAATATTCATCCTTAATGTAACTTTAGCTAGTCGTGTCGCATTGATATGACCTAGTCTACAATGCCATAAGAAGGATTCGTTCATTTCTGAACTACTCCTCTTTTGTGTGTTCTAAATACTTTGAACTGTGGTTTGATTTAGAACGTATATGCTATTATATAACATGCCTGATCCAATCAACTTTTGATTCAGGAAAATGTTCACAACATTATCCTCCAATACAGAATTATATCCTTCTTTAACTTAAAAAAGAAACTGATGTAATGTTGTATATCAGGTTCGGTATGTAATAACATTCGTTCAGAATCAATGTATTTAATACAAGGTGATATCTGCCAACAGACTTGGCTGCAACACTTGCACCATTCTCTACACTTAGAGATATATCACCCATTCCCAGTTCTCTACCTATCTGTAGCCCATGTAACATATAACATATGCGGGATCCTGATCTGGTATCACATACCTAGGACGTAGAGGATACTGAGAAACAATTCTTGGTAATGAACACGCTTGAAGAAGATGGTTCAACGTGCTCTTTCTTCGATTGGGTGGCATGGGAATCCGGATGTTCCCCTATTTCCTGCTCGGACTTATAACAATTATAAGATAGAGAGGAACCAACGTTCCCTAGCTCAGTATAATAAGCAGGTTCAGTCAATGCATCCATATTATTATCTTGATTAAGGCGTGACATGGTCGCCACCAGGAGAGAGAGAGAAGAAAACACTCTGCGTGCGCTCTTGCAAGATTAGATTGGTTATTAGTTTATCTAATCAGGATGGCTCCCACTGTTTTAGTCAAATCTTCCTTCAAACTCTAAAAGGAAAGACTATCCGGGATTAATTACACCCTGCAAGTTCGCCAATCTTTCAGCCAGGCCAACGCCGGTACTTTGAGGGAGGTTCCCCGTGCTTTCACACGGACCTAATTAAAATAAACCTCATTTTTCCAGGGGCGTAACCCCATTAACACCTTTCTAGACACCTACTTGATCGGCTATTTGTAATGTGTAAAACTCTCCCACGAGTAACTCTTACTCACAGTGGGTATCGGGATCCAACTATCTCATAGAAGGTATGCAATCTCATTGCAAATTTCAACACTTAAAATTCCCGATAATATTTTGCCCCTAGCAACTTATGACCTTGGCTAAGGTCAACAAATCATAAGCGCTAGCTAAGTTCAACCCGTCATTTCTTGATTGAATTAAACCCACCCACACGACCCTTGGCTAAGGTCAACAAAGCCGCATGACCACCCTAACTCAATCGCATCATATACTGCAGATAAGCACTAATTAGCTACCGCACACTACACCTTGGCTAAGGTCAACAAACGTAGCACGAATACTAAATAGTACTTATCTGAAATGACGGAGGGCTACGACAGGTTTTTTAGAAAACCATTTACGTAATGAACTTGATATCGTTGTAAAATCGAGTGATTTTGAAAAGAGTGTTTTTGAGGCTTTTACTAGTTTTGCTAAAGAGATCACTCCCGGTGAAGGGATCTCGGCTCTTTCCTTATCGAATAAGGTATAGGATATTTCACAAATACCACTATGCAAAGCAAAAACTATAAAAGCAATCAAAAGACAAACCGAGTGGGTTGTAGCATCTGCTAGTTTCGCTAAAGAGGTCACTCCCGGTGAAGGGATATCGGCTCTTTCCTTATCGAATAAGGTGCTGGATATTCTACAAGGAATACCGCTATGCAAAGCAAGAACTAGAGCTACCGTTTTTTAAAACAAGATTCTGCAACATCTTTAGGTTTCTTTTTCTTTCATTAATCTCATTAATGAAGTCCTATCCGTTATGCTTCCTAAGCAACACATAAGAAACGAAAGCAGCAATATTTATTATATCTCATATATATAATATTGGCATTCATCTCGGAACATATCAAGTGATCACATCACAGAATATCAGCAGCAGAAGAACATATATGAAATATTGGATATACTAGGAATTCCATGTTTTATTTAAGCCAGTAAAAATGCAAATTCCACGGTCGTGATGAATAGCCAAACCCACATCCCTAGACCCCTACGAGAGTGGCAAGCAACCCTACCAATTCTAAAGTTAGGAGACCAGGTCTCAACTCCTTAAGATGGTCTCCCACTGGACCCTAGAACTCGGTTACTTGTGCTCCACGCCTTGGGTCTATCCTAATGCGGAAAAGTAAATAATATACATCAATGGTGACATCATCCTCAGCCCGGAAGTGCCCCAATAAAAGAATATTACATACAATGAATTTTACATGAATGAAAATAAAAACCCTCATCTCACATATAACCCCCGGCTATTCAAAACACGATGATCCAATATAACATATCACAACAACACATAACATCATATGTCATCAACGTAAGTAAATATGCGTATCCCAGTTGTCGTTGACATATATCACCGAAACCGGCAATACACCACATATTACACTTACGGTCGCAGAAAAGAAAGTGAAAAACTACAACAGTTGGAATTCGCAACCACCTTAGATATCATAAACCCAATATATCATATACATTGGATTTCAGGCCTAACCAAATGAATTTCTTAGACATCGCATGCCTAACAATTATAAACCCCGCATTTTAGTCTCGATATTGAAAACACTTTCCAATAACCTGTCGGGTAATTCAACAAGATTCCCAATAACCTGATCGAATGCTCGTCGGAAACTTTAGTAGACGGCCGCACCCCCCGATGCTGTCGACGAAGTGCACCAAGGCGGAACACCGCGTCCGCGAGCACCCGAATGGATGCTTTTGGTGATGGGGTTCTCCTACAGTCACTTGGTCGGGGTTATGGGGCGTAGCTATCTAGTAAGGTTACCCGGCGAGTATCCACGTACACTACGTAATTGCGACGGACTTTTGATCCACATCAAAATTCTATGGCAACCGATCAAATGAGACTAAAATGCTAGATTTATAAAATTCAAACTAGTTATCACATAACATAATTATAGTGGATTCCAAATATTGTATCACAATCAAAGAAAGCTAAGCGACGTTAAATATTTCGATCGAATCAACGAATTCCCAAAATTCCCAGAGAACTCAACACTTAAGCGGAATTAAAAATGCCCAGAAGCATGCCCTAGTACCTACGGACCAACAGCTGAAGGGCCCGATCCAAGCCTCTTAAGTGGGGCCGCGGATCAGCCGCCAAAACCATGTTTTAGCCGCGGATTCGCGGTCACTTAGACGAGTTAGGGTTTCGTTCTTCAGGTGTGTCCATATAATTACCTGGATGATTTTCTGAATATTTTAAACATGAAAATTTTCAGCTTTTTGAAAAATTTTCAGAAAGTGGGAAAATTATGGTTTTCGGAGTTCGATCGTACTTTTAATTTCGCCTACACAATGCCTAATGCTCTAGCTAGGCTCTGATACCACTCTTGGGATCCTTAGCACCCTCACGGTGTTTACTGGGGCATCGAACATGCCATTTCAAAATTTTCTAGAGAGCTAAAGAACCCGAACGAGGATCGAACTAGAGACTTAGGGTTTTCAAGATTGTAAACTCTTTAAAAACTAAAGGGAAGAAGGAATACATCCTTTGTAGACCGATCCTTCACTTGAATAGCTCCGTGTAGTAGTCCTATCGCTGCGATCACGAACTCCCGGACTCTAGAGAGGCTCCACAAGATGTACGGAACAAGCTTGCATCGAAGTTTTCGAGGCCGAAGATGATCTACGTCGAGGAGACACTAGCTCATGCTATCTCTTCACTAATGGTGAGATTAGTGAAGCAAGCACCCTAAACTAAATGGAAAGTACTAGAGGATGATGAAGTAGGAAGTGGGCTCACTTTAGTTTTATTTTTCTCACAATAAATCATCACTTAGAAAAAGCTAGCAAGCTTTTTATCTTGAGGAAGAAGAAGAAGTGATGAAGAAAATGAACGAGAGAGTGAGGTTAGAATTGCAACCATGGGTGAGTTAGTGTCATGCCTAATTCATGTAGAAAATAAACCATAGCTATGAGTTAAGGGTTGGGTTAAGAAATATCTTAAGGAACGACAACAGAGTGGAGTTGGTCAATGTTTTCTACAAGCTTCTCCAAGCTTCAACCATGACCCATTCCAAATCTTTTGTGAATTACTTAATGATAGATAAAACCCAAACATAAACCCTAGCATGGTATAAGTCTCATACATTCATGTTGCAAGTATAACCTAGCATGACACAACAATATATATCACATATATATTTTGTGTACAAAAAGAAAATAATACAATTAACATATATCATATATATATATATATCAATGTATCATCAAGTGAGAAAAAGTAATACTTAAGTGAGCTAATATTAGTTAATGTAATGTAATATATCAAATATATAATTATACATTAAATTATTAAATCAACACTTGATTTAATAATCCGGCTATAGTGTGTATAACCGACTAATATCATTTGAATCAACTTATCGAATCAACACTTGATCCGATAACCTGGCTATATCTTATATAACCGACCGATATCACATATCGCGAGAATGGAATGCGGTATCACATACTCGCATTAATCTCGCTCTCGCATATATCACATATGTGCTCCTACTCCGTTTCGCATGAACCAGGAAACCTCTGTGTAGGACTCTAAAGACTCGACAATACGCCGGCAGTAGGTGATGATTATATCAAACACCCACAAGCCGCAAGCGGTCTGCTAAACGTAACGGCCACCCGGATATTGAGCGATTAGAAGATCAACAAGCAAGTCTGCTATAACTCCTGCGAATCCAATTAGTAACACTACCGTACAGTCCGGTCTATTCATCAGATATGTCGCATATCACAGCCTGGGGTGGTATAACGTAAGACCCCAATACCCTGATAAGTCATGCCGATACAAGGTCCATAACGGTTTGAGAAACTACTGATAACACTTACCAGTAAATCTCAGCAACCCTGGCCAGGGATTTCCTGTTATGGCCAATCGAGCATAGCGCAACGTCAACTCCCAATACCGGAAGAGACGAAACCCCTCCTATCGCTCATCACCTCCATGTGACTCGGGACTGTACCTAAAAACCACCTTTTTGCACGATCTCTTGACCGTGATATGGTGGAAATCAAAGCACAGTGGGAATCACACAAGACTCTATGACAATCTCGGGTCTACAGACAAACCTGTACCAGTGTCACCAGAGAACTGCTATCCGACGATAGGTATAATACCATCTAGGAGTTCTCGGCGAGTCCGTCCAGTGTACCCAGTCTCCACTGAGCACCCGTATACCTTCTCTGATGTCAAACACCAATGAATGTGGGATCATCCATCGCCCATCATATTGGTCAAGAAGCATATACGCTAGTCTACTCTGGAGTATCGATGCCCTGTCTCGATACTCCCACGACTAGGAACATTTGAAAGATGTACTTATCAACTACCCTTGTTGGGTTACGGCAGCGCCCCGGCCGTCTTTTCGAGGCCAAATGCGGAATAAAAACTTTTCAAAACATGGCCCTAGCATAACCAAAAAACCCGGATCATTCCATTAACCGTTAACTAGCTAACTACCAAGAAGTTAGAATGGCTATACCGATCGATCCGTGTCCTTCGGTCTTTTGCCACCATCCTTAGCTCCACGCGGCATCTCCGATCTCTCTTGATCTCCGGTCTCCTCGTCGAAAGGGCGCAACGTCAAGAAGTCTTTTTACGGGCTCCCGCTTCAAACCGAAGCAACTCGGACATGAAGTTTGCTAGTCTACATGTCCAAGATGAAGTAGAGAATGTGTGTGATAACTTTGTCTCTAAACTTCCATTGATTCTCAACACATGAGATTGTATGGATGGAGGTTGAAGACGAAGCCATGGTGGAAGATGTGAGCTAGAGAAGAAGATGAAGATCAAGAGGTTGCTTGCTTATTGTATTGTATGAAAAATGAGAGAGCACTAGAATAAAATCTCAAGAGCAAACTCAAGCCTATTTGGCTGTCCTCTCTCTCTCCTCATATCATTTCAACACAATAATCAATCAAAAAAGATGACAGTGCATAAAAAATAAGACCATGAGTCTGTAGGGTTACTAGGCACTCTAACAAGGGTTAAGAAAGCATCAACCATGCCCGATTAAAATTTTGGCCGTGCCGAACAACCCTAAACCAAATCTTTGCTAGATTATTAAGGTTACACATTCTAGTAAATAAAATTTATCACTAAGTGAATACAAAATACAACCTTTGTAGATCGGTCCTTCACTTCTAAAGCTCCTTGTTGTAGTCCCTTCACTGCGATCATGGTTCTCTCGGGCTCTTGCATGGCTTCACGAGGCGAAAGAAGCGTCTTTGCTTGAAGTCTTCGAGGCCGAAGATGATCTACGTCGATGGAATACCAACTCATGCTACTACTTCACTAACTAGAGAATTAGTGAAGCAAACACCCTAAACTAAAGTGCTAGTCCAGTAGAGGATGGAGAAATAGGAAGTGGGTTCACTTTAGAATTTATTTTCTCACAATGTTTCTCACTTTGGATCAAACCCTAGAGAGCTTTTTAGCTCAAGGAAGAAGATGAAGAAAATAAAGAGAGAAAGATAATGATCAAGTGAGTGAGCTAACCATGGGTGAGTGAGTATCATATACTAACTCATGTAGAGACATAATCATGGCTAAGTGTGATGGTTAGGTTAACAAATATCCAAAGTAAAAACAAACTTAGTGAACTTAGTCAATGCATCCACAAGCTTCCACAAGCTTCATGCATTTTTCTAATCTTCCACTAATTTTGTGATTACTTTAAATATTAAACCCAACATAATAAATAGCATGGTGTAAGTCTCATACACCCATGAATGTTGTATCAACAACCATGATACAAAAAGAAAACACATTTTAATATATATCACATATATATTAAAGTTGAGCACATGTGAGAAAAATCCTTAAGTGAACAAATGTTAGTTAATGTAAATTAGTATATCATATATACAATTATACACTAAATTATTAAATCAACACTTGACTTAATAATCCGGTTATATCTCATATAACCGACTAACATCCAATGTATCGACTTATCGAATCAACTCTTGATTCGATAATCCGGCTATATCACATATAACCGACCGATACTAAAAGTCGCGAGAATAGAATACGGTATCACATACATGCATTATTCTCGGTCCCGCACATATCACATATGCGCTCCTATTTCGTTTTTCCTGAGCCAGTAAAACCTCTATGTAGGACTCTAAAGACTCGTCAATACGCCGGCAGTAGGTGATGATCATATCAAGAACCCACAAGCCGTCAGCGGTACTAGCGGGACGTAACGGCTACCCGGGTATTGAGCGATCAGAAGATCAGCAAGCAAGCCCTCCAACTCATGTAAAAGCCTAACGGTAACACTTCCCGTACAGTCCGGTCTCCTCGTCTGATATGTCGCATATCAAGTCTAGGGGTGGTAAACGTCAGACCCCAATAATCGATAAGTTGTGCTGATGTGAGGCTCATAACGGGTCGAGAAACTACTGGTAACACTTACCAGTAAATCTCTAAATCAGCCCTGGCCAGGGACTTCCCTGTTGTGGCCAATCGAGTACAGCGCAACATCAACCCCCAATACCGGGAGAGACGAAACCCCTCCTATCGCTCATTGCCTCCATGTGACTCGGGACTGTACCCAAAAACCACCGTTTTGCACGCCCTCTTGGACGTAGTAAGGTGGAAATCAAAGCACAGTAGGAATCACACAAGACTCTATGACGATCTCGAGTCTACAGACTAACCTGCACAAGTGTCACCAGAGAACTGCCATCTGACATGAGGTATAATACCATCTGGGAGTTCTCGGCGAGTCCGTCCAGTGTACCCAGTCTCCACTGAGCACCCGTATACCATCTCTGATGTCAAACACCAATGGATATGGGATCATCCATCGCCCATCTCATGGGTCGAGAAGCGTATACGCTAGTCTACTATGGTATATCGATGCCCTGTCTTGATACACCCACGACTAGGAACATTAAAGGATGTACTTATGGACTACCATGGCCCCACTAGTATGATCTGCATCATAGTCCTGGTAGTCAAGTACACATCCTAAGGGCTTTACCAACATGTAACTATAAGACAGTATCAAGAGACAAGTATACATGTTAAGATAAAGAGCAACAAGATAGCATACTATCATATCGAGCAAGAAAGTCCTCTCTATATATGTCCAAGCATCCAATATAATATACGTCATCTGTACAATACTAGCCTCTAGGGCATACATACAACTAACAATCTCCCACTTGAACTAGGGCCAGCTGTTGTAGTATCGCAAACCAAGCATCCCGAAGAGTCTCTCAAACTGTATCTGGGGAATGGCCTTCGTGAGTGGATCCGCAGTGTTGTTCTTCGTGTCAACCCTCCTGACCTCGATCTCCCGGCGATCAACTATCTCCCGGATCAGGTGATACCGCCTCAGAATATGCCTGGATCGCTGATGGGACCTGGGTTTCTTGGCCAAAGCCACCGCTCCATTGTTATCACAATACAAAGGTATTGGATGCTCAATGGATGGAACCACTCCAAGTTCAGCAATGAACTTCTTGATCCAGACAGCCTCTTTGGCAGCATCGTTGGAAGCGATGTATTCAGCCTCCATCGTCGAGTCTGCCACGGTTTCCTGCTTGGAACTCTTCCAGCTAACCGCCCCTCCGTAAAGAGTAAAGACAAATCCCGAGTGCAACTAAGAGTCGTCCTTATCACTCTGGAAGCTCGAATCGGTAAAGGACTCCACTTAGAGTTCTCCGTTACCATACACCAAGAGCATCTCTTTAGTCCTTCGTAAGTACTTGAGAATGCTCTTCACAGCTGTCTAGTGACTCTCTCCAGGATCAGCTTGATACCTACTCACTACACTTAGTGAGTGTGCTACATCGGGTCTGGTACATAGTATCGCGTACATGATAGAGCCTACAGTCGAAGCATAGGGTATCCCTTGCATGCGAGCTCTCTCCAAATCAGTCTTGGGAGACATCTCTTTGGAGAGAGTGAGTCCAGAGATCGTGGGTAAGTTCCCACGCTTGGATTCTTCCATACTAAACCTCTTTAGTATGGTGTCAATGTACCTGGATTGGGACAATCCCAATATCCTTTTAGATCTATCTCTATAGATCATAATTCCCAGTATGCAGGAGGCATCACATAGATCTTTCATTGAGAATCTTTGTGATAATAAGAGCTTGACCGATTGCAGCATAGGAATGTCATTTCCTATCAAGAGTATGTCGTCCACGTACAATATGAGGAAGAGAACCTTACTCTCTGCCACCTTCTTGTAGATACAAGGTTCATCTACGTTTTTGATGAAATCAAACACTTTGATAACGACGTCAAAGCAGATGTTCCAACTCCGCAATGCTTGCTTTAATCCATAAATGGATTTAAGCAGCTTGCACACCTTCTCGCTGCTCCCACTAGCTACGAAGCCCTCTGGCTGAGTCATGTACACGCTCTCTTCTAAATCACCGTTTAGAAAGGCGGTCTTAACATCCATTTGCCAGATTTCGTAGTCATGATATGCAGCGATGGCAAGCATGATCCGGATGGATTTAAGCATAGCCACTGGAGAAAAGGTTTCGTCATAGTCCACACCTAGTCTTTGACGAAAACCCTTTGCAACAAGTATAGCTTTGAAAGTCTCCACTTTCCCATCGACACCAAGTTTTTTCTTGAAGATCCACTTTCTCCTAATGGGTTTTACCCCTTCAGGAGCATTTTCCAAAGTCCATACTTTGTTGGTGTACATGGATTCCATCTCGGACCGCATTGCATCCAGCCATTTCACTGAGTCCCCACTCGTGATGGCCTGCTCGAAACTAGTTGGGTCATCATCCTCCATGATGCAATCCTCGCTCCCACCATCCATGAGAAAACCGTAGTATCTCTCAGGTGGGTAAGGAACCCTAGTAGATCGGCGGAGTGGCCGGGGTTCATCGGGAACTACCGAATCCTCTAGTTCCACTAAATCTTCAGTTTGAGTTTGTGTAGCCGGAATTTCTTCCAGTTCTACCTCGTTGCCACTAATTTCTTTTGTAAGAACTTCCTTTTTCTAAAAAGGTGGCATGTCGAGAAACCAACACCTTATGTTCCTCGCTATGGTAGAAAAGATATCCATGTGAATGTTTAGGATATCCCACAAACTTGCATAGAACTGACCGTGCCTCGAGTTTGTCCGGATTTTGCCTTTTGACATAGGCCGGACAACCCCATATCTTAACTCGTTTAAGACATGGTCTCTTCCCACTCCATATCTCATATGGTGTGGTAGGTACAGATTTAGATGGAACTTGATTCAATAGGTATGTTGTTGTCTCCAGCGCATACCCCAGAAGGAAATAGGTAACTCAGCTGTGCTCATCATAACCATATCTAATAGGGTGCGGTTCCTCCGTTCCGATACACCATTGTGCTGTGGTGTATATGGAGGAGTTAGCTGAGAGAGAATCCCATTCTCTTTTAGGAAGTCCAGGAATTCATTGCTCAAGTATTCTCCTCCTCGATCAGATCGAAGGATTTTAATACTTTTCCCGGTTTGGTTCTCGACTTCTTGTTTATATTCTCTAAATTTCTCAAAAGCTTCTGATTTGTGTTTCATCAGGAACACATACCCGAATCTAGAGAGATCGTCAGTGAATGTAATGAAGTACGAAGAACCATCCCTGGAATGTGTAGACATGGGACCGCATACATCATTATGTACCAGTCCTAAGAGTTCCGTAACTCTTTCTCCGTGTCCCGTAAACGGAGTTTTGGTCATCTTTCCTTTGAGACATGACTGGAAAGTATCATAAGATAAAAATTCAAAGGGATTCAAATATCCATCCTTATGCAACTTAGCTAGCCGTGTCGCATTGATGTGACCTAGTCTACAATGCCATAAGAAGGATTCATTCATTTCTAAACTCTTCCTCTTGTGTGTGTTTTGTACATTAAGGACTGTAGTTTGATAGAGAACGTATATGCCATTAAATAACGAACCAGATCCAATCAACTTTTGATTCTGGAATATGTTCATAACATCATCTTGTACTACAAAATTATATCCTTCTATGCTCAATAAAGAAACTGATATAAGATTGCATATCAGGGTCGGAATGTAATAGCATTCGTTCAGAACCAATGTATTACCATTTGGTAACACAAGGTGATATTCGCCAACTGCTTTGGCTGCAACATTTGCACTATTCCCTACTCTTACGGAATGATCACCCTTTCTTAGTTCCCTACCTTTACGTAGCCCATGTAACATATTACATATATGGGATCCCGATCCGGTATCTAATACCCAGGACGTAGAATGAACTGAGAAACAGTTCTCTGTAATGAACACACCCGAAGAAAATGCATTAACATGTACTTTCTTCATTCGGGTGGCTTAGGAATCCTGGTATTCCCCTATATCCTGTTCAGTCCTATAACTCTTATAAGAAAGAACGGAACCAACCTTCCCCAGCACAGTATAGCATGCGGGTTCGGTCAATACATCCATATTATTATCTTGATTAAGGCATGATTTGGTCGCTACCTGGAGAGAGAGAGAACAAAAACACTTTAGCGTATGCTCTTGCAAGATCAGATTGGTTATTATTTTATCTAATCAGGATGGCTCCCACTGTTTTTATCAAATCTTCCTTCAAACCCTAAAAGGAAAGACTAGCCGGGATTAATTACACCCTACAATTTCGCCAATCTTTCAGCCAAGCCAGTGTCGGTACTTTGAGGGAGGTTCCCCGTGCTTTCGCACGGACCTAATTAAAGTAAACCTCGTTTTCCCATAGGCGTAACCCCGTTGACACCTTTCTACACACCTACTTGATCGGCTAATTGTCCTGTGTAAAACTCTCCCAGGAGTAACAATTACTCGCAGTGGGTATCGGGATCCAACTATCTCATAGAAGGTATGCAATCTCATTGCAAATTTCAACACTTGAAATTCCCGATAATATTTTGCCCCTAACCCCTATGACCTGACAAAGGCAAACAAATCATAGGATGCTAGTCAAGTTCAACCCGCCATTTCTTGATTGAATCAAACCCACCCGCACGATCCTTGACAAAGGCCAACAAGGTCGTACGACTACCCCAAAACAATATGCATCATATGCATAAGCAGATAAGCACCATTCAGCTACCGCACAATATGCCTTGACAAAGTGTAACATTTTCAAAAAGATAAAATATTAATTTTGGGAATTTTTATAATTTAATATTATTTTATTGAATATTTTAATATTTTGGTATTATTAAATGCAAATAAATAGGAAAAATTTGAGAAAAATTATGGAAAATTCTAAAATAGGGTAAATTAGAGAATTATGACATTTTAAAGTTTTTGTGATTAGTTTGACACTAATTTAGTGCTAATCGCGATTAAAAATCGCTAATCGGTTTTTAGCATTTTTGAGCAAAACATGCACATATCACTTTTTTCTACACTTGTGCATTTTTATTGCCATGGTTTGTTTTGGGGTTACCATTTGAGTGAGAAAAGTTTTAAAAGAAAAGAAAATAAGGAAAAGAAAAGAGAAAGTAATAAAGAATTGAGGGTAGGTGAGAGAGTGAGGTATGGGCTTCATTTGACCAAACTCTTAGCCATTTTTCCCCCTCATTTCTCTCCCTCTCCCTTTGCTTGCAGCTGCTGCTTCTTCCTCCCCCTTCCTCCACCTTCAAACCCTCAAATCATCTCAAAAACTACACCAAAACCACACATCCATTTCATTAAAATTGTGCACAAGCTCAAGACCTTCATGATGGACCAAGAAAGCTTGGATTTTGGCCACTAGGGGCAACTCAAGAAAATTCTTGAGTTGCCAAATGAGGTAATTTCTGGACCATTAGTTTAATTCTAGCATTCCTCACACCCCCATGTTAAGATTGAATCGATATTGTGTGATATTGTGGACTTATGGATAACCTAGTTAGGGTTGTGATGAATTGGTGTTGTATTATGAAATTGAGCTCAGTTAAGGTTATACCAACACCTTAGTGTATGAATTGGAACCCAAAACCTGAAGCTTAAACCAGAATACGGATTTTAGAAACCGCTATCGGGGAAATTATGGAATCTGTGAAGGTTAATTTGAATCTGCTATCATATGGGACACCTGAAAATAAAATTGAGTGGACAGTGGCATGTGCAGGCACCCAGAACGCTAACCCCAAGACCCCAGCTCCCACTTCTTCGTCCCGGCCGCCAATTTCTCCCATTTGGCAGCAAATTGCGGCCTGGGTCCCACCATTTTGCCTCGTATTGGTTCTGTAGCTCCTACATGTTTATGTTAGACCCCTGGTATATATAGATTTGTATAAATTGACCTAGGGTGAGATCTGGGACATATTTCCTAAGTTGCTGTTTTGGATTCGTGTTTCCGTATTCCGTATTTTTAATTCTGAAATTGTGTCTTGTGATTTACCTCGACTATTTGGCGTTTATACGACGATATAGAGGATTTATTGATGGTTTTGATGGCGTGCCATAGGTTCTAACCTATAGGCCCCTTATCGTATCGTTTTGGATTTCATGTGCCGTTTTAGCTTTGATTGGTTTTAATGCGCATATACGACACCTTGTTGTGTAGGTACAACATGAAGACTTCGGGATGACAAGCAAACGCGTGGTGGCATCGAAAGATAAAGACGCAGGTGAGTAGATTTTATCTACAGGGGGAAGTCGGGTGGATGGCGTATAGCACCCCCGCAGTCCGTAGTTTATATATATATATATATGATAGCTAGGTGTACTATGGATAGTGTAGGGTTAGAAGTGACTAGTGTAGTTCATAGTCGCGAACCCTAGAGTAGATTTATACCTACACGCACATCCTTGCATATTCATTATACTTGCACTGTGTTTGATGATATTGGGTGACATTGGAGATGAGTCGATGATGTTGGGCATGGTGCCGTGAGATCGGTGATTTGATGTGATTCGTATTTGGGGACACGATACGTGATCTCCAGCGGGCCTTGGGACGTGTGCTTGCACACGCAGGATCTTGATGGTATCAGTTGTACTAGGCTTAGATCAGTACCCCAGATTATATGATATGATGATAAGTGATACCTGAAATGTGATGAGATAGGGTGATATTAAACCGTACCCAGCTATTGGGATGCCGTACGACGATTTACCATATGAGCTTTACATTGATGATAGATCCGCACTCATGAATTGAGGATGTCATATGATATACTGTATCGTACGCGATACTATTGAGGCGGAATCACCGACTATTATATCTATTATATCGACTCAGATGTTAGGCGGTTTCCTTACTTGTAGCTCAGCTTGTTAGTTCAGTCGTACAGTTTAGTGTAGTTGTTAGATTAGATTAGACTCTTACCTATTTCAAAACTAGCGGGTCGTGGGTATTTTAAAAGACAGGTCAAGGGATCTACGGATATTTCAAAGGGCGTATATTTTCATAAAAACACCGTAGCCCCTATTTTCAAAACCCCATGATTCGTGTTATTTCAAAAGGCACCATTTGTAGGACTTATATTAGATTAATGCAGATTAGTTTTAGTTACGTCTAGTTTCAGCTCCCACTCATTTTTGTGGTTCGCTTTGCATCGCATTCTTATATTATGTTTCATACTCCATTATTAATATCATGCTGATAGGACACCAGCACCATTACCGATGATGCGTATGTACCACGTACACTTACTTGCCGGCTCACACACATCTTCATCGGTAATTGCCATGTCACGTACACCTTAGAAAATATTATTGCTTGACATAGCCTATTAGCTAATAGTTTAGACATTGTAGTTATTACCTGCTACTTCATGCATACTGTTATTCATTGTTATGCCGCATTCATGGATTCTCATACATACATGCACTATTTTACGTGCTATTGAGGTTTTGGATTTGGATTTCCATGAGATTTTCTGGATTTGGAGAAAAACCGCAAAAACACAAATAAACATATTCTCTCTTTTAAAATAAAAAGTGCGGTTTTCCTATGATGTATGAGTCGTCCACCATGAGTTGGCTGATGGATTTGGAAACCCGATTCGAGGAGACGGATGAACCGTTTCGGGTACATGGTGGACCCGGTGCGGTGCCCCGGGGCAAGATGAATGTGGTGATGACGTTGAGCCTGGCAGGGGAGCACTACCTACCGGTGATTTTACCCGACGCGTCGGATATCCGGAGGATACCGTCGTGGTCTTGAGATGGATGGTAGGGGCCAGTCTGGACTGACGGCGCCCTAGATTTTGTGGTTGAGACTTGAGATATTGGGATTACGTTTTGTGCCGATGCTAGGCACAGTCTTATGCTGATTTCATTATGATACCTCATTTTAAAAATACAAAGGAAATCTCACTAGTTATGAAAACAGTTTCTTCATGTACATGTATTCTGTTTTCATGCATTCATATCTCAATCATATGATATATTGCTACCTGAGGCACTGACACAGGCATATGAGATTACACTCGGGTTAGATATTTACCCTAGCCTTGTTATAGGCTGCTTGTTATATTGAGGATTCTTATACTGATCGTATTGACCTAGGATTATGTTTTGCTTTCGGTTTCTGCTTGTAGATATTTCTATTCACGAGTTGGCAACTCACCCCCGTTGTGCCACAGTTCTTGCAGGTCCTGCCGTACAGGTTCCATTGCGGCATTTCTGGCACACTACTTCCTTGCGGGTGCATTGCTTTTGGCAGGTGGATACTTTTGCATCAAGAACCACCATTGTATTTATTTTATCCATTGTATCTAGAATTTCCATCAACCAAAACTTGTATATTGTTTCAGACCTAGACTTTAGTGATGTATTATCCGACCTTAGAGTCGCGCTTAGTAGTATTGCGGTTTTCTTGTTGCTTTTGAGTTCTTTTGGTTTGACCCTCGCCTTTCGGTGTTGTATATTCTTATTGCTTGTGTGGTTGTGGCCGTCATTTGACGAAGAGCTAGCTCCCGCTTGGGGATGCCTTTATCATTGCATATATTGTTATCCTTGTTGTACCCCATTCGGGGCCAGTTTTACAAAAGAAACTCTGCCGAAATTTTTAGAAAAGACTTTACCTTTTAAAATGCACATTCGGCTTAGTTATTTAAAAACCTTGACTTCAAACATGTTTTCCTTCACTTCTTTAAACCAGTTTCTTCACTTACTCTTAAAATGGTTTTAGATTTCTGGGCTTTTGGCTTACTTGGATCAGATGGAGTCCTATAGACTTCATATGGTTCAAGGGCCAGTCACGTGCTCTTTCGGGTCGTGACAAAGTTGGTATCAGAGCGCTAGGTTGACCTTGGTTCGAGTCTAAGTTTGACTATGTGGAGCCTAGGGCGTTTATATATATACAGAACTTAGGCTTGACCTTACGGAACTTAGACTTGGTCGAGGGGGTATTAGACCCGAACTTTCATCGCGTAGGATGACCCTTGGTTGATGGAATAGGTGACTAAAGTAGAGTGACGTACCGTTGGTATGTTCCGCGGCATACTTACGACACGCCACTCCACTTAAGGAACCTTAGGATGTACATATTTTCGAGATCAGTGATTCTCTTCATATCCATGATTATACATCCATTTGAGATCCTCGATTCTATTAGTTTCATGATCATACCTTTATTGATGTTGTTCCTTCTTATGATCATGTATCCACTCTGGACTTGTTGTTCTCTTTCTTCCTTTGATCTACTCTCTTCGGTACTCGATTGAGGTTCCTATCGCCATGTTTGAGCGCAGTTGGGCTGCTGCTAGGGTTACGGTCAGTGCGAGCTCGTCTGGTACGAGGGCTGACCATTGTGTTTTCTGGTGACATGGGAACGTCTCGAGTTGGCATTGATGATTGTGACCTCTAGTAGAGGCGAGTGCTTGGTTTTACACCGGATGATCGGGCCATTGTTAGAGCTGCCAGTTGAGAAAGGACTGTTGATGTACAGCATACCTCAGAGATTATGATGTCGCCTACCGTGCAGACAGATGGACCAGCTGTTGCTGAGATTGACAGGATGTCGCTTCCGAAGCTTACGAGCTGAGATTGTCGGAGCTTCCAGGAAGATATAAGACAGATGATAGCTAGTCTACCCGATTTGAGAGACGAAGGTGATTCGTCCGATTTATGCGCCGGAGCAGGCCCAGTTGAGTTGAAGATTTCCAGTGAGGAGAGTCTTACTCAGATCTAGAGCAGACCGATTCAGAGATGACCGCCAATGTATTGCCTTTCCTGGAGGATTGAGGCGCTGTTCGGCGTACAGGTGAATGAGCCAGTTGTTGCGGCAATGACGAGATATCACCCAGATGGTTGGAACTACTGCAGCATGAGCTTATACCTAGAGATATGATGGACGGTCGCTAGTCACCTGAGGACTAATGACTAGGACATGTGGTTCGTTCGGTTACCGATGCGAGGTCATCAGATAGATTGTTTCCAGCTAAAGACGACTTCACGCAGATTCGTTGAGAGTCGATAGAGACGATCGAATGTCAGGAGCCCATTTTCCAAGTTTAAAGTATACGGAAAGACATGCAGGTGATTCTATGGACCCTCTAGAAGAATGAAACCCTAACTCGACTTAATGACCGTGTGAAAGCCTTTGAACCTTAGGGTTTGCGGTAGTTCCACGGCGCCATTAGTGAGGCTTGGGTTTGCCCTTCTGCGGCTGGACCACCGACGCTGTGGCATGTACTCGATACTATTAAACTGTACCCATGATGTTGATCTCTTGGGGGATTATGAAGTTCTGACGAGTCGATCGGATGATTCGACATCATTCGGATATCGTGTGATGGGATGCATTGCATGGGAGACTCCAGATACGGGGATAGCCGTTGGAGCACAGTCCATGCAGCCATGATGAGACGAGTCCGAATCAGTCGACATGGAAGCCGAGTGAAGAAAAGAGTTCGCAAGATATTTCGACGAGATGACGTCCCACTCCGCGGACA
This sequence comes from Agapanthus africanus, assembly GCA_030015575.1. Classification (NCBI taxonomy): domain Eukaryota; kingdom Viridiplantae; phylum Streptophyta; class Magnoliopsida; order Asparagales; family Amaryllidaceae; genus Agapanthus; species Agapanthus africanus. The sequence continues at coordinate 379,057,132 of JASDDO010000012.1, forward strand.
TCAGAGATGTGATACGCACCCAGAGGCGTTGCATATGGATATATCTTCCAGAAGGAGGCGCGATAAGTATGCAGCCATTCCGGAATAAGAATTAGTTTCACCAATGGATGATGACTTCCGGGAAATACGGCAGGAAATGAGATTTGAGAAAGAAACCTCGACAGGACCTTTCCGGAATACGATACGAGAAGACCTAGACCCAGGAGTGGTCATGATTGCGCACACCCAGCAGGCCAGAGTTCGGCATTGTCGACGAGGTAGTTGACCAGATTCGGATAAAGGAACTTACCCAGATGCGTTGCGAATCGATCAAGGATGGACGAGTTTTGAGTATTCCTCCGAGGGTTGGGACGTGTTCCCGAGGACCTGTTCGGCCTGACATCTTCTACAGAATGATGAAGCTACAGGATACGCGATTTCGAGTCCGTGCGAGAGACTTCAGATTGACCGTGGCCGAGAACAGTGCAGTGCGTAGTAGCTTGGCGTGACGTCATAATGGACGACGATAGAGACAGGTGGAACAAGAAGTTCCTGCGAGACACTGACGAGCTGTCATTACTTCCCGTCGAGACTAGAGACCTGATATGCTTACAGAGGCGTTGGGATACGACCAATTTCCGAGAAAATGTTGTGCTGAGGACACAGATGTCCATTGAGCGAAAAGAGATTATGCAAGAGTACCGGCCTTCGTACAGTTCGGCTTAGGCATGATTGGAAGAGACCCTGAGCAGGATTCCTTCCGGGACATTGCTACAATGATGTTTGCACCCAGGATCGGATGTGTGATGTGCATTCAGAGAGCCAGAGGCCGACGCCAGTGATATGATACTTTATGAGTGGTCGTGAGGAATGACCGAGAGGCGACCAGAGAAGTGCCAGAACGGAATCTTCCCCGTTAGCACACCTGACAGAGCCGATGAGCCGATTGATTTCGAGATAGGTAATCCGCAGAAAAGATAAGAACCCAGAGTCAGAGGAAGCCAGACCGTGAGCAAGAGGCAAGTAGATATCTTTCGCTGCTAGCAGTGGATGCACCGACTCCTTCTCGACCTCGAAGGAGGAACTACCGACGACGGTATTTATGATTTGTGATTTTGTGATTTGATTATCACGTATCCGTCGTTTTGGATTTCGGTATTTTGGGCGTTCTGTTTGCATGATTTGGTTTTGATGACCGAGTTTCATGATATTTGTTTCATGCACCCACTGGATATTTATATATTTTGCGCATAGTTATTACATTCGAGGTATTGATTGTGATTTCACGCCTATCTTATACAGTGATTTGATTTACACTTCCAGCATAGTTTTCATGCACCTTTAGTGTTTTGATACACGATTTTGGTGCACGCCAGATGCACTAAATCGGGATTCTTCGTGCATGTCACATGCACCTGATTTTTCTGTCAGGCACACACGTTGCCTACGACAGATGTTTCGTGCACACCAGTTGCACCTAGATGTTGTTTTGTACACCTGTTTGACACATATATGGATTTTGATTCCTTGCGCACCAGACGCATAGGATATTCTTATATATGCATTTTGGAGATTGATTTCTAGTAGAGCAGTACATTTTTATGATATTCTCTATGTATTGATGCCTTCGGAGCCCCGAAAAATTGGATTATTACAGAAATTGTTTTAGTATTGGGGGTTTAAATTTAAATTCGGGGACCGAATTTCTTTAAGGGGGGTAGATTGTAACATTTTCAAAAAGATAAAATATTAATTTTGGGAATTTTTATAATTTAATATTATTTTATTGAATATTTTAATATTTTGGTATTATTAAATGCAAATAAATAGGAAAAATTTGAGAAAAATTATGGAAAATTCTAAAATAGGGTAAATTAGAGAATTATGACATTTTAAAGTTTTTGTGATTAGTTTGACACTAATTTAGTGCTAATCGCGATTAAAAATCGCTAATCGGTTTTTAGCATTTTTGAGCAAAACATGCACATATCACTTTTTTCTACACTTGTGCATTTTTATTGCCATGGTTTGTTTTGGGGTTACCATTTGAGTGAGAAGAGTTTTAAAAGAAAAGAAAATAAGGAAAAGAAAAGAGAAAGTAATAAAGAATTGAGGGTAGGTGAGAGAGTGAGGTATGGGCTTCATTTGACCAAACTCTTAGCCATTTTCCCCCCTCATTTCTCTCCCTCTCCCTTTGCTTGCTGCTGCAGCTTCTTACTCCCCCTTCCTCCACCTTCAAACCCTCAAATCATCTCAAAAACTACACCAAAACCACACATCCATTTCATTAAAATTGTGCACAAGCTCAAGACCTTCATGATGGACCAAGAAAGCTTGGATTTTGGCCACTAGGGGCAACTCAAGAAAATTCTTGAGTTGCCAAATGAGGTAATTTCTGGACCATTAGTTTAATTCTAGCATTCCTCACACCCCCATGTTAAGATTGAATCGATATTGTGTGATATTGTGGACTTATGGATAACCTAGTTAGGGTTGTGATGAATTGGTGTTGTATTATGAAATTGAGCTCAGTTAAGGTTATACCAACACCTTAGTGTATGAATTGGAACCCAAAACCTGAAGCTTAAACCAGAATACGGATTTTAGAAACCGCTATCGGGGAAATTATGGAATCTGTGAAGGTTAATTTGAATCTGCTATCATATGGGACACCTGAAAATAAAATTGAGTGGACAGTGGCATGTGCAGGCACCCAGAACGCTAACCCCAAGACCCCAGCTCCCACTTCTTCGTCCCGGCCGCCAATTTCTCCCATTTGGCAGCAAATTGCGGCCTGGGTCCCACCATTTTGCCTCGTATTGGTTCTGTAGCTCCTACATGTTTATGTTAGACCCCTGGTATATATAGATTTGTATAAATTGACCTAGGGTGAGATCTGGGACATATTTCCTAAGTTGCTGTTTTGGATTCGTGTTTCCGTATTCCGTATTTTTAATTCTGAAATTGTGTCTTGTGATTTACCTCGACTATTTGGCGTTTATACGACGATATAGAGGATTTATTGATGGTTTTGATGGCGTGCCATAGGTTCTAACCTATAGGCCCCTTATCGTATCGTTTTGGATTTCGTGTGCCGTTTTAGCTTTGATTGGTTTTAATGCGCATATACGACACCTTGATGTGTAGGTACAACATGAAGACTTCGGGATGACAAGCAAACGCGTGGTGGCATCGAAAGATAAAGACGCAGGTGAGTAGATTTTATCTACAGGGGGAAGTCGGGTGGATGGTGTATAGCACCCCCGCAGTCCGTAGTTTATATATATATATATGATAGCTAGGTGTACTATGGATAGTGTACGGTTAGAAGTGACTAGTGTAGTTCATAGTCGCGAACCCTAGAGTAGATTTACACCTACACGCACATCCTTGCATATTCATTATACTTGCACTGTGTTTGATGATATTGGGTGACATTGGAGATGAGTCGATTATGTTGGGCATGGTGCCGTGAGATCGGTGATTTGATGTGACTCGTATTTGGGGACACGATACGTGATCTCTAGCGGGCCTTGGGACGTGTGCTTGCACACGCAGGATCTTGATGGTATCAGTTGTACTAGGCTTAGATCAGTACCCCAGATTATATGATATGATGATAAGTGATACCTGAAATGTGATGAGATAGGGTGATATTAAACCGTACCCAGCTATTGGGATGCCGTACGACGATTTACCGTATGAGCTTTACATTGATGATAGATCCGCACTCATGACTTGAGGATGTCATATGATATACTGTATCGTACGCGATACTATTGAGGCGGAATCACCGACTATTATATCTATTATATCGACTCAGATGTTAGGCGGTTTCCTTACCTGTAGCTCAGCTTGTTAGTTCAGCCGTACAGTTTAGTGTAGTTGTTAGATTAGATTAGACTCTTACCTATTTCAAAACTAGCGGGTCGTGGGTATTTTAAAAGACAGGTCAAGGGATCTACGGATATTTCAAAGGGCGTATCTTTTCATAAAAACACCGTAGCCCCTATTTTCAAAACCCCATGATTCGTGTTATTTCAAAAGGCACCATTTGTAGGACTTATATTAGATTAATGCAGATTAGTTTTAGTTACGTCTAGTTTCAGCTCTCACTCATTTTTGTGGTTCGCTTTGCATCGCATTCTTATATTATGTTTCATACTCCATTATTAATATCATGCTGATAGGACACCAGCACCATTACCGATGATGCGTATGTACCACGTACACTTACTTGCCGGCTCACACACATCTTCATCGGTAATTGCCATGTCACGTACACCTTAGAAAATATTATTGCTTGACATAGCCTATTAGCTAATAGTTTAGACATTGTAGTTATTACCTGCTACTTCATGCATACTGTTATTCATTGTTATGCCGCATTCATCGATTCTCATGCATACATGCACTATTTTACGTGCTATTGAGGTTTTGGATTTGGATTTCCATGAGATTTTCTGGATTTGGAGAAAAACCGCAAAAACAAAAATAAACATATTCTCTATTTTAAAATAAAAAGTGCGGTTTTACCATGATGTATGAGTCGTCCACCATGAGTTTGCTGATGGATTTGGAAACCCGATTCGAGGAGACGGATGAACCGTTTCGGGTACATGGTGGACCCGGTGCGGTACCCCGGGGCAAGATGAATGTGGTGATGATGTTGAGCCTGGCAGGGGAGCACTACCTACCGGTGATTTTACCCGACACGTCGGATATCCGGAGGATACCGTCGTGGTCTTGAGATGGATGGTAGGGGCTGGTCTGGACTGACGGCGCCCTAGATTTTGTGGTTGAGACTTGAGATATTGGGATTACGTTTTGTGCCAATGCTAGGCACAGTCTTATGCTGATTTCATTATGATACCTCATTTTAAAAATACAAAGGAAATCTCACTAGTTATGAAAACAGTTTCTTCAAGTACATGTATTCTGTTTTCATGCATTCATATCTCATTCATATGATATATTGCTACCTGAGGCACTGACACAGGCATATGAGATTACACTCGGGTTAGATATTTACCCTAGCCTTGTTATAGGCTGCTTGTTATATTGAGGATTCTTATACTGATCGTATTGACCTAGGATTATGTCTTGCTTTCGGTTTCTGCTTGTAGATATTTCTATTCACGAGTTGGCAACTCACCCCCGTTGTGCCACAGTTCTTGCAGGTCCTGCCGTACAGGTTCCATTGCGGCATTTCTGGCACACTACTTCCTTGCGGGTGCATTGCTTTTGGCAGGTGGATTCTTTTGCATCAAGAACCACCATTGTATTTATTTTATCCATTGTATCTAGAATTTCCATCAACCAAAACTTGTATATTGTTTCAGACCTAGACTTTAGTGATGTATTATTCGACCTTAGAGTCGCGCTTAGTAGTATTGCGGTTTTCTTGTTGCTTTTGAGTTCTTTTGGTTTGACCCTCGCCTTTCGGCGTTGTATATTCTTATTGCTTGTGTGGTTGTGGCCGTCATTTGACGAAGAGCTAGCTCCCGCTTGGGGATGCCTTTATCATTGCATATATTGTTATCCTTGTTGTACCCCATTCGGGGCCAGTTTTACAAAAGAAACTCTGCCGAAATTTTTAGAAAAGACTTTACCTTTTAAAATGCACATTCGGCTTAGTTATTTAAAAACCTTGACTTCAAACATGTTTTCCTTCACTTCTTTAAACCAGTTTCTTCACTTACTCTTAAAATGGTTTTAGATTTCTGGGCTTTTGGCTTACTTGGATCAGATGGAGTCCTATAGACTTCATATGGTTCAAGGGCCAGTCACGTGCTCTTTCGGGTCGTGACACAAAGGCCAACAAACGCAGCACGAATACTAAACAGTTCCTATCTGAAATGACGGAGGGCTACAACAGGTTTTTCTTAAAACCTATTGCGTAATGAACTTGATATCGTTTTAGAATCTAGTGAATTTTGAAAAGGAGTGTTTTTGAGGCTTTCACTAGGTTTGCTAAAGAAGTCATTCCCGGTGAAGGGATCTCGGCTCTTTCCTCATCGAATAAGGTGCAGGACATATCATATATATCACTATGCAAAGCAAAACTCTAAAAGCAATCAAAAGACAAACCGAGTGTTGTTGCATTTGCCAGTTTTCTAAAGAGGTCACTCCCGGTGAAGGGATCTCGGCTCTTTCCTCATCGAATAAGGTGCAGGATATATCATATATATCGCTATGCAAAGCAAAAACTGTAGCTATCCTTTTTAAGAATTTGATTCTACAACATCGTTTAGGTTTCTTTTCTTTCATTAATCATATTAATGAAGTCCCATCATTTAAGTCACCTAAACATCACAGAAAAATACGACGTACACTTATGCCATCCGCATTCGCCTCGATGTCCCCTCGTGCACCGTTAGGTTAGGTAACTAACGGCAGAGCGGGGCAGGGCTAGCGCGGGTGTAAAACATAAGTAATGTCTATATAATATATCATATATACTATATACAGTATCTATCACAACATATCAAATGATCATATCACAGATATCGCAGCAGAAGAATCATATGAAACATTGGATATACTAGGACGTCAGTGTTTTATTTTGAGCCTCTATAAAACACGGATTCCATGGTCGCGATGAATAGCCAAACCCATACCCCTAGACCCATACGAGAGCGGCAATCAACCCTACCAATTCTAGAGTTAGGAGACCCGGACTCGGCTCCTCGAGTTGGTCTCCCACTGGACTCTAGAACTCGGTTACTTGTGCTCTCCTCCTTGGGTCTATCCTAGTGCGGAAAAGTAAATAATATACAAATTGTGACATCAACCTCATCCCGGAAGTGCCCCAATAAAAGAATATTACATACATTTAATTTTACATGAATGAAAATAAAAACCCTCATCTCACATAAAACCCCCGGCTATTCAAAAACGCGACGATCCAATATAACTTATCCAGCAACACATAACATCACATGTCATCAACGTAAGTAAATATGCGCATCCCAATTGTCGTTGACATATAGCAATGAAACTGGAGATATTACATATTACACTTACGGTCGCAGAAAAGAAAGTGTAAAACTACAACATTTGGAATCCACTATCACTTTAGACATCGTAAATCCGAAATATCACATACTTCGCATTTCATGCCTAACTAAATGAATTCCACATATTGTATCACATTTCAGATAAATAGACAGTATTAAACTTTCCGATCGAATAATCAAATACCCAAGATTTCCTAAATAGCTCAACACTTGAGCGGGGTTCAAAAATTCCAGAATACGTCACAGTACCAACGGTCCAGCCGTAGAAGGGTCAAGCCAACGCCTCACATGTGGCACGCCGTACTGCCCCAAACCCTAAGATTTAGAGGCGGTTCAGACGGTCACATAATCGAGTTAAGGTTTGTGTTCTTCTAGAGGGTCCATCGCGTTACTTGCACGTTTTTCCGAAAGGTTTAAACTCAAGAAAAAATCAACACTTGAAAGTTTTTCTTGTCAGGAAAAAGCGAGTCAATGATATCCGTTCGAACATTTTAATACTTTCTAAATTATCTGGAAAACAGAACGAAATTAAATTTTCCGATCGAATCAACGAGTACCAAAAGATCCTAAGAAAACTCAACAATTGAGTCAGATTAAAAATACCCATAATATTGTACCAGCACCTACAAATATTACTGGGCCAAAACGAGTCAACAAGTCTTCTGTATGACCACGGATCCGCGGCACAAGCAAGGTATTGCCGCGGTTCCGCGGCGGTCCGTACGACTTACTGTCTCGTTTTCCACAATAATGCTTAAATATCCTGCTGATTTTTAAGGTATTTTTAATACAGAAAAAATCGCATTTTAAAATTTTCCAGAGAGGGGGTCGTTTTGACGTTAAGGGGTTCGATCGGAGTTTTAACTTCGTAAACACGTCGCCTAATGCTCTAGCTAGGCTCTGATACCACAGAAGGTCAGGCAGCCACCCCATCCAATGGGGTCGCCGTGGCACCAACGGGTCCCTCAGCAACTACTTTTTATGCATGCCCCCTCGCGAGGACTACAACCCGCCGGAACACCTTCCGGTCTCGGGACACCCTGGGGGTAAGAGCCTATGCTTCGCCACACTGTCACACAGTGAGAACCCATATAGGTCGACATCTAATGCCTAGTAGCTCTGATACCACTGTAGGGTTACTAGGCACTCTAACAAGGGTTAAGAAGGCATCAATCATGCCCGATTAAAATTTTGGTCGTGCCGAACAACCCTAAACAAGATCTTTGCTAGATTATTAGGGTTACACATGCTAGTAAATAACATTTATCACTAAGTGAAAACGAAATACAACCTTTGTAGATCGGTCCTTCACTTCTAAAACTCCTTGTTGTAGTCCCTTCGCTGCGATCATGGTTCTCCCGGGCTCTTGCATGGCTTCACGAGGCGAAAGAAGCGTCCTTGCTTGAAGTCTTCGAGGCCGAAGATGATCTACGTCGATGGAATACCAACTCAAGCTACTACTTCACTAACTAGAGAATTAGTGAAGCAAACACCCTAAACTAAAGTGCTAGTCTAGTATAGGATGGAGAAATAGGAAGTGGGTTCACTTTAGAATTTATTTTCTCACAATGTTTCTCACTTTGGATCAAACCCTAGAGAGCTTTTTAGCTCAAAGAAGAAGATGAAGAAAATAAAGAGAGAAAGATAATGATCAAGTGAGTGAGCTAACCATGGGTGAGTGAGTATCATATACTAACTCATGTAGAGACATAATCATGGCTAAGTGTGATGGTTAGGTTAACAAATATCCAAAGTAAAAACAAACTTAGTGGACTTAGGCAATGCATCCACAAGCTTCCACAAGCTTCATGCATTTTTCTAATCTTCCACTAATTTTGTAATTACTTTAAATATTTAACCCAACATAATAAATAGCATGGTGTAAGTCTCATACACCCATGAATGTTGTATCAACAATCATGATACAAAAAGAAAACACATTTTAATATATATCACATATATATTAAAGTTGTGCACATGTGAGAAAAATCCTTAAGTGAACAAATGTTAGTTAATGTAAATTAGTATATCTTATATACAATTATACACTAAATTATTAAATCAACACTTGACTTAATAATCCGGTTATATCTCATATAACCGACTAACATCCAATGTATCGACTTATCGAATCAACTCTTGATTCGATAACCCGGCTATATCACATATAACCGACCGATACTAAAAGTCGCGAGAATAGAATACGGTATCACATACACGCATTATTCTCGGTCCCGCACATATCACAGATGCGCTCCTATTTCGTTTTGCCTGAGCCAGTAAAATCTCTATGTAGGACTCTAAAGACTCGTCAATACGCCGGCAGTAGGTGATGATCACATCAAGCACCCACAAGCCGTCAACGGTACTAGCTGGACGTAACGGCTACCCGGGTATTGAGCGATCAGAAGATCATCAAGCAAGCCCGCTCCAACTCCTGTAAAAGCCTAACGGTAACACTTCCCGTACAGTCTGGTCTCCTCGTCTGATATGTCGCATATCAAGTCTAGGGGTGGTAAACGTCAGACCCCAATAACCGATAAGTCGTGCCGATGTGAGGCTCATAACCGGTCGAGAAACTACTGGTAACACTTACCAGTAAATCTCTAAATCAGCCCTGGCCAGGGACTTCCCTGTTATGGCCAATCGAGCACAGCGCAACACCAACCCCCAATACCGGGAGAGACGAAACCCCTCCTATCGCTCATTGCCTCCATGTGACTCGGGACTGTACCCAAAAACCACCGTTTTGCACGCCCTCTTGGACGTGGTAAGGTGGAAATCAAAGCACAGTGGGAATCACACAAGACTCTATGACGATCTTGGGTCTACAGACTAACCTGCACAAGTGTCACCAGAGAACTGCCATCTGACGTGAGGTATAATACCATCAGGGAGTTCTCGGCGAGTCCGTCCAGTGTACCCAGTCTCCACTGAGCACCCGTATACCATCTCTGATGTCAAACACCAATGGATATGGGATCATCCATCGCCCATCTCATGGGTCGAGAACCGTATACGCTAGTCTACTCTGGTATATCGATGCCCTGTCTCGATACACCTACGACTAGGTACATTAAAGGATGTACTTATGGACTACCATGGCCCTACTAGTATGATCTGCATCATAGTCCTGGTAGTCAAGTACACATCCTAAGGGCTTTACCAACAGGTAACTATATGATAGTATCAAGAGACAAGTATACATGTTAAGATAAAGAGCAACCAGATAGCATACTATCATATCGAGCAAGAAAGTCCTCTCTATATATGTCCAAGCATCCAATATAATATACATCATCTGTACAATACTGGGCTCTAGGGCATACATACAACTAACAGTTTCATCATCCATGCGTATGCCTCATTTAATGCCCTTCAGCATGATTTCCACCACTAAACATTTAAACCAAAATGATTAATCCAAAAAGGGAATGGCAACATCTAAAGTAAACTCGTGACGGATTACAAGGATACTCCTCACCTGTATATACATACCTGGATCTGCATTCCGACTGAATTCGAATGCAATGAGACGAAAGTAATCCAACAAATCTAATTCTAGGATCCGTCTTAAACCAAAGCCCACTAGTATGATCCGTCCGATCTTGATCCGTGCACAAGTGCACGTATATGATCGAACCCTGCCTTAAAACCATACGGCCTCTACAACGTTTCGCCCGAACCTTGGGAAACTATTTGTGGGGGATTCTAAAGACTCGTCAATATGCTGGCAGTGGGTTTAACCACAAGTACGTTAGTGGTACTAGCTGTACGTAACGGCTACCCAGGTATTGAACAAAAGGGAGGCCGATGAGCGAACTCATCCTGAAACCCTACTGAGCCTGTCAGTGACAATATCCGTACAGTCCGGTCTGTTCGTCTATGAGTATCGTATATTGGGTCTAGGGGGTGGATAAAGTCAGACTCCTAACAACGCGATAATACGTGTCGGTATGAAACCCATCACCACCTGAGAAACTATCGATCATAGATCGGTAATTCTCGACTACATTGGCCAAGGTTTTCTGGTGATGGCCACCCGTGCACTGTGCGACTGTTAGTGTATATGCCCTAGAGGCCATTACTGTATCATACTAGTTTGTATATTACTTAATGGAAGCTTGGGATATTCACAGTTGTATAGACAATTTTGCTCAAAATATTAGTATGCTACTTGGTTTGTTTCTACTTTAATATGTGCATGTGTTTCTTTTAGCATATCGCCTTTACACATTAGTGGAGCCCTTAGGATCTTTGCTTGATTACTAGCGTTGTGATGGCAGTCACACTAGTGGGGGCTGGGTAATCTACAAGCAGATCCTTATACAGGTCCCTAGTCGTAGGATTATCGAGACGGGGCATCGATACTCCGGAGTAGACTAGCGTATGCGCTTCTCATCCCAGCAGGGGAGATGGTCTATCCCACAGCCATTAGTACGTCGTACTTGAGATAGTATGCAGGTGCTCGTTAGGTTACGAGTACACTGGACAGGACTCGTCGGGAACTGTTGGTTGGTACTATACCTATCGTCAGTTATCAGTTCCCAGGTGACATGAGTACAGCTTAGTCCGTTGACTTGACACTGTCACTTCGTCTCGAGTGTGTCCCCACTGTTCTTAGATTGCTACCCTACCACGGCTCAAATGATTCATGCAAACAGGTAGCTGTTGGGTGCAGTCCCGAAGCACTTGGAGGCAGTGACGGTTAGACAGGATTCGTCTCTCCCGGTATTGGGGGTTGATATCGCGCTGTGTCTAGAAGAACCATTACACAAAGTCCCTGGCCAGGGCAAGCGAGATATACTGGTAGCGTTTCCAGTGTTATCTCAGGGTGTTCTGGGCTACACTCCGACACGACTTGTACCGCTATTAGGGGACTGACATTTACCGCCCCCTAGGCCCGCCATGCGATACTCTTAGACGAACAGACCGGACTGTACGGAGATTGTCACATTCAGGCTCAGTATGAGATCGGATGGGTTCACCTCGTCAGTCTTCTTATCGGCATCTACCTGGGGACCGTTACGTACAGCTAGTACCGCTTGCGGCCTGTGGTTAAACCTACTGCCAGCTTAGTGTCGAGTCTTTAAAGTCCCACACAGAGGGTTATTCGCCTTTGGGCAAAACAGAGTAGAGGTCGTATGGTTTTGCGACGGGGTTCGTTCACATCCGCGCACTTGTGCACGTTTGGTGTCCGGACAGTTATTACTAGCGGGTTTTGGTTTAAGCCAGATCCTAGTATATGTTTTGGGATTGGTTTTATCTCATTGCATTCGTGTTCCTCGGAACATGGATGCGGGTGTGTATGCACAGTTGACAGAGGCAGAGGCAGAGGATTCTCATTAGGGTTGATGACCGTTGTCTTTTTCCAAACCCTAATGAATATGTGAAATATGATTAATGATATTAATTAAAGATAATTGTGTTATGGTTAGGGTTGTTGACCATTTGACTTTGGTTGACTTGTTGACCCATATTGACATATTGACCATCATCATTTCACATGAAAGATGCTCTTTGATTCTTGCAAAAATTCATTAAATGTGAAATGATAATGGTCATTTCAAATAAACCATCACAATTATCTTTGATTAATTATTAATTTTCATAATTCGCATATATGTGAGAATGGTTGATAATTATCCTCATTCTCTCTTGCTCATTCTCTCTCATCCAAAGCTCATCCTCTTCCTCTCTCTTATAGCTCTTATCTCTCATGTGTTGAGAACCATTTGCTTTTGAGATAAAACACCAAAACTCCTCTCTACTCATTCTAGGGTTCTAGGTTTAGCAAGCCAAGCACTTTAGTTACCTCTAGGTTGAGGTAGGAGCTCAAGGTAGAGGCCCTCGGGTGGATCTTTCTTTGGCAAGAGAAGGCGACGGGGAGGAGCCGTTCAACCCACTCCAAGGAGCAAGAAGAGAAGGAGTTCAAGACTTAGGTATAACCCTCTAACCGAGTAGCTAAATCTTTTAGCTTGGTTGTTAGTTTTTATTTAGCAAAGATCCTCTTTTTAGTCCATGTTGCCTTGTCTTTAAAAATCGTTTTTTACCTATTCCGCATCCCCGTAAGCACCGGGGTGGGTAACGTGGACTTACAGTGGTATCAGAGCCAGGCTAAACAACAACTAGCATGTTACCAAAGTATTTAGAATTTCTATCCGGATAAAAATCGCAAAACACGTCCGAAAACCATACTTTCTGCCGATTTTTAAAACTGCTTTAAAAATAATTCCACATACTTTAAAAATCGGCTCAGGGTTTTGTAAGAACATACAGCAAAAACGAGCCCATGACTCGGTCAACTCACCGCGGCGAAACCATACGTTTCGCCGCGTCTCCGCGGCCGAGTTGACTCGGCCGCCACTCGTCTTTGCTGCAGTTTAATCAGTGTTCTGTTTTGGGATTTTTAGGATATGTTGTTTCTGCCCAGAATTTCCAGAGAACAAAGTTGTGTTTGGGGTAGTTGCAAATCCGTATTTTTGATCGAAGTTCTGTAGACTTTAGCTAATGGGTTATATCTGTGATGTGATATATGCACTAAACGTCGACTAATCGCTATACGTCAATTAGTGGGGGTTGTTCATATCTGTGATCTGTAATGTTGTTGGATTGTGTATATGAACTCGTTGGATTGTCGCGGATGAATAGCCAGGGGTTGTGAGATGAGAGTTTTCTTTATCTTTTAATTGATGTAATATGTAAATTGATGTAATATTTATTTTATGGCCGCACATCTGGGATGAGGTTGTAGCCGCCATTGTATATTATTTCTTTTACTGTTTTTTGCTCTTAGGATAGACCCGAGGTGGGGTGCACAAACTACCGGGTACTTTGAAGTGCCGAGTGGCCTACTCACGTTGTTGAGGGAGGTTGCTTCACTTCGGGTACTTGGCGGGTAGTTTGCCGCACCCGTAGGGGTCTAGGGTGGGGTTTGGCTATTCATTGCGAACGTGTAATCCGTTTTTCGTTGCAGGCTCGAATGAAACATGGATTCCTAGTATATCCAATGTGTTCATCTGTGATCTGGAATGGCTATCAATGCATCTGACGAATGTATATATCTATATATGATATCTAGTAGGCGTTGCTTATGTTTTGCATCCGCGCTAGTCCAGCCCCCGCTCTGTCGTTAATTAAGTAACCTAACGGGTGATGACGGGGCCCCGTGGCGAATGCGGATGGCATAAGCGTACGTCATATTTTTATTGCTTTCTGTAATGGTAGGATTAATTGATAGGACGCATTAAATTAATGCAAGAAAATAAACCAAAGTTAAAGTCGTTGGAACAATTTCAAAACCACTCGGTTTCTTTTCAAAACAGAAAACTTTTAAAACGCGAAGCTTAAACCACTCCTTTTAAAAGCTATCTCGTTCCTTCGATTATATCAAGTTCACTACGTTCACGGTTTCGCCAAAACCATTCGTAGCTCTCCGTCATTTCATATGGATAGTCAATAGTATTCAAGCTGTGTTTGTTGGCCAAAGTCAAGGCATAGTGATTGGTAGCTATTGGATATTCATGTGTAGCATAGATAGATGCATTGGTTTGGGACAGTCGTACTGCCTTGTTGGCCAAAGTCAAGGGTAGGTATGGGTGGGTTCAAATTAACCTGGAAAATGACGGGTAGAACTTGACATGTGACTTATGATTTGCTGGCCAAAGTCAAGGTCATAAGAGCATGGGGGAAAAATCCACATCGGGAGTTTCTAAAGAAACTGAAACTTGCTAGTGCTGCATACCATTTGGAGTGTGATGATTCTGGTAGGATTCCTTCAGTTTTATCACACGATGATATTTGGATCCCGATCCTACTGTGAGTATATGCTACTCCTCGGGAACTTTCTCACTTAACGATCAATGCTATAAACCAAGTAGGTGTCTAGAAAGGTGTTAGCGGGGCTACGCCCATAGGGAAAAGAGGTTATTTAATTAAGGAACTTCGCGAAAGCGTTGGAAAACCTCCCTCGAAGTACCAACACTGGCCTGGCTGAATGGTTAAGCAAGTATTGTACGGTGAGATTGATCCCGACTAATTCTTCTTCTTTTTTGGTTTGAGGAAGGATTCGAGAAACAGTGGGAGCCATCATGTTTAGACAAATTAAAAACCACTCTAAACTTGCAAGAGCATCATGATAAAGTGTTTCTTCTCTCTCTCCTAATTGCAGCGACCAAGCATCATGACCGGCCTTAAGTTGCTACTAGATAAAAATATACTGACAGGGCCAAACTATAAAGATTGGCTCAGGAATGTCAAAATGGAAATCACTTATGACAAGTTGGGGTATCTCCTTACCACCAAAGCTCCCCCTGTCCCAGGTCCTCAATTCAGCGTCGCGGATAAGGAAATCCATAAGACCTGGGAGATTGATAGCGCGAAGGCCAAATGCCTCGTGCTTGCCTCTATGGACAATGAACATCAGAGGAGGCACGAGAATATGGACCTTGAATCCATATTTCTCCATACTAAGGATCTGTATGGAGAGCAATCCCGTATCGCCAGATACGAAGTCTCGAAAAAGTTGTTTTCGGCGAGATTGGCCATCGGATCATCCGTAGCGGAACACGTGCTTAAGATGATTGGGTACATTGAAGAGCTCGCGGACCTCGGGACCACATTAGAGAACGAGCTCTACACTGACTTGATTCTCCAGTCCCTTCCTTCCACTTACGCCCAGTTTATCCTGAACTTCAACATGCAAGGAAAGGAAGTTGAACTTTCAGAACTCCTAAACATGTTGAGGAGTGTAGAGGACACCCTACAGAAAGGTAGGGAAACATCCACTTTGTTTGTTGGAGGAGCTTCCTCTTCCAGGTCCAAGGCGAGAGCCAAAGGAAGGAAGAAGAAGGCCCCCACCAAACCAAGGGGCGGTGTTAGTAAAGTGGAATCCAAGGGAAAGGCAAAAGTAGCAAAGGTAGCGGGAAAGCTTGTGGGAAAGGAAGAGTGCTTTTACTGTCGCAAGAGTGGACACTGGAAGAAAGATTGCAGGGCTTGGAAGGCCAGAAACCAGGACCCGAAGCAAGTTGTGGCTTCGGCTTCAGGTGTGTATGTTATTGAAAATTGTCTATCAATAAACTCTACTTCCTGGGTATTGGATACCGGATCAGGATCTCATATCTTTAATTCTTTGCAGGCACTGAGAAAGCGTAGGGTTTTGAAGGCAGGTGATATGACCCTCAGAGTTGCAAACGGAGCTAGCTTGGATGCTGAGTCCGTGGGGGACTATCACTTGGGATTGTCAGATGGACATGTTTTGGTTTTGCGTGATTGTTATTTTGTACCCAGTTCGACTTGTAATATCATATCGATATCTTTAATGTCTAAAGAAAGTTATGATTTTGCATTTGTAAGCAATGTTGTAAACATTCACCTTAATCATGTTCTGATTGGGTCGGGTACATTAAACAACGGTATATACGTATTGAACCGACCACAAATTTTCAATGTCCAGAATACACACAAAAGAAAGTCTCCAGAAATAAACCATGCTTTCTTATAGCATTGTAGACTGGGTCACATAAATGAGACAAGGTTAACTAAGTTGCAAAAAGAAGGATATTTGGATCCGTTCGAATATTAATCATATGCAACTTGTCAATCATGTCTCAAAGGAAAGATGACAAAGACTCCGTTCACTGGACACGGAGTAAGAGCGAGCGAGCTCTTGGGACTCGTACACAGCGATGTATGCGGTCCAATGTCTACACATGCGCGAAGTGGCTATTCTTACTTCATTACTTTTACGGATGATTTTTCAAGGTACGGATATGTCTTCTTAATGAAGAATAAATCAGAAGCCTTTGAAAAATTCCAGGAATACAAGAATGAAACAAACAGGCAAAAGTATCAAGACATTGAGATCTGATCGAGGTGGTGAATACTTGAGTGCCGAGTTCCTGGGTTACTTAAAAGAGAATGGAATTCTCTCTCAACTTACTCCTCCATACACCCCACAACATAATGGTGTATCGGAGCGAAGGAACCGAACCCTATTGGATATGGTACATTCCATGATGAGTAATGCTGAGTTGCCGCGATCATTCTGGGGATATGCACTAGAATCAGCTGCATATCTTTTGAACCGAGTTCTAACTAAGACAGTGCCTACCACACCATATCAGATGTGGAGTGGGAAGAAACCCTATCTTAAGCACATTAAGACATGGGGATGTCCAGCTTTTGTCAAAAAGCAGCATGCGGACAAATTCGAGGCACGCTCAATACAGTGCAGGTTTGTGGGATATCCAAAGAACTCCAAGGGATATTTCTTCTATTGCGCAGAGGAACAAAAGGTTTTTGTTTCTCATCATGCCTGCTTCTTGGAAACTGAATTTTTGGAAAATCAGATAAGTGGGAGCGCAATAGAACTGGAAGAAATTCCAGAACCACGAGCTATTACTGAAAGCTTAGTAGAACCAGAAGGTTCGAAAGAACACGACATTCCTGCGCCGCTCTGCAGAAGTAGTAGGCAGTCTCATCCGCCCGAGAGATACTACGGTTTTCTCATAGACGGGGATAGAGAGGATTGCGTCATTGACAATGATGAGCCGACTAGCTTCCAGCAGGCCATTCAGAGCGCTGACTCGGTAAAATGGCTGGATGCAATGCGGACCGAAATGGAGTCCATGTACACCAACAAAGTATGGACTTTGGACGTTGCTCCAGAAGGGGTAAAACCCGTAGGTTGCAAATGGATCTTCAAAAGGAAGATTGGTATAGATGGACAGGTTGAGACCAATAAGGCTAGACTTGTTGCAGAGGGTTTCCGTCAAAGACCTGGTTTGGACTATGACGAAACCTTCTCTCCAGTTGCTATGCTCAAATCCATTCGGATCCTTCTTGCCATTGCTGCCTTCCACGATTATGAGATTTGGCAGATGGACGTAAAGACCGCTTTTCTAAATGGAAATTTAGAGGAGTTTGTCTATATGGACCAGCCAGAGGGTTTCATTCAGAGTGGGAGCGGCGGGAAGGTGTGCAAGTTGCTTAAGTCCATTTATGAACTGAAGCAGGCATCGCGGAGTTGGAACATCTATTTTGATGAGACGGTCAAAGAATTTGGCTTTATCAAAAATCCAGATGAACCATGCATCTATAGTAAAATTGTAGCACGAAATGTCGTATTCCTCGTTTTATACGTGGATTACATTCTCTTGATAGGAAATGACATTCCTATGCTACAATCTGTCAAAGGGTTCTTGTCACACAGGTTCTCCATGAAAGACCTGGGTGATGCCTCTTACATTCTGGGGATCTGGATCTATCGTGATAGGTCCAAGAGGATATTAGGACTTTCGCAGTCCAGGTACATCGACACCATACTGAAAAGATTCCGTATGGAAGATTCCAAGCGCGGTACTTTACCGGCTTGTCATGGGATCACCATCTCCAAAGAGATGTCTTCTAAGACTGATTTGGAAAGGGATCGCATGTCTATTATACCCTACGCCTCTGCGGTAGGCTCTATAATGTATGCAATGTTGTGTACCAGACCAGATGTAGCTTATGCACTGAGTGTGGTAAGCCGGTATCAGTCAAACCCTAGGGAGAAGCACTGGATAGCGGTAAAGAACATTCTCAAGAACCTGAGAAGGA
This sequence comes from Agapanthus africanus, assembly GCA_030015575.1. Taxonomy (NCBI): domain Eukaryota; kingdom Viridiplantae; phylum Streptophyta; class Magnoliopsida; order Asparagales; family Amaryllidaceae; genus Agapanthus; species Agapanthus africanus. Next base: position 379,075,728 of record JASDDO010000012.1, read on the forward strand.
CTAAGGAGATGTTCTTGGTGTATGGAGGAAAAGACCTCCAGATCGAGGCCTTTGCTGACTCCAGCTTCCAGAGTGACAAGGATGACTCCAAATCCATGTCAGGTCATGTCTTTACCCTCAATGGAGGGGCAGTGTGTTGGAAGAGTTCCAAACAGGAAACCGTTTCTGACTCGACGATGGAAGCGGAATATATCGCTGCATCTGATGCCGCAGAAGAAGCCGTCTGGATGAGGAAGTTCTTGACAGAACTTCAGGTGGTTCCGTCCATTGTTGATCCAATACCTTTTTATTATGACAACAACGGGGCTATAGCTTTAGCGAAGGAACCCAGGTCCCTTCAGAAGTCCAGACACATCTTGAGGCGGTATCACCTGATCAGGGAGATCGTGGATCGCCGGGAGATCAAGGTTCGGAGGATTGCTACAGAAGATAACACTGTAGATCCATTCACGAAGGCCTTACCCCAGACTCAATTCGATCGGCTGATCGAGATGATAGGTCTTCGATACGCCAGTACATGGACTTAGTGCAAGTGGGAGATTGTTAGTGTATATGCCCTAGAGGCCATTACTGTATCATACTAGTTTGTATATTACTTAATGGAAGCTTGGGATATTCACAGTTGTATAGACAATCTTGCTCAAAATAGTAGTATGCTACTTGGTTTGTTTCTACTTTAATGTGTACATGTGTTTCTTTTAGCATATCGCCTTTACACATTAGTAGAGCCCTTAGGATCTTTGCTTGATTACCAGCGTTGTGATGGCAGTCACACTAGTGGGGGCTGGGTAATCTACAAGCACATTCTTATACAGGTCCCTAGTCGTAGGATTATCGAGACGGGACATCGATACTCCGGAGTAGACTAGCGTATGCGCTTCTCATCCCAGCAGGGGAGATGGTCTGTCCCACAGCCATTAGTACGTCGTACTTGAGATAGTATGCGGGTGCTCGATAGGTTACGAGTACACTGGACAGGACTGGTCGGGAACTGTTGGTTGGTACTATACCTATCGTCGGTTATCAGTTCCCAGGTGACATGAGTACAGCTTAGTCCGTTGACTTGACAATGTCACTTCGTCTCGAGTGTGTTCCCACTGTTCTTATATTGCTACCCTACCACGGCTCAAATGAGTCGTGCAAACAGATAGCAGTTGGGTGCAGTCCCGAAGCACTTGGAGGAAGTGATGGTTAGACAGGATTCGTCTCTCCCGGTATTGGGGGTTGATATCACGCTGTGTCTAGGAGAGCCATTACACAAAGACCCTGGCCAGGGCAAGCGAGATATACTGGTAGCGTTTCCAGTATTATCTAGGGTGTTATGGGCTACACTCCGACACGACTTGTACCGCTATTAGGGGACTGACGTTTACCGCCCCCTAGGCCCGCCATGCGATACTCTTAGACGAACAGACCAGACTGTACGGAGATTGTCACATTCAGGCTCAGTCTGAGATCGGATGGGTTCACCTCGTCAGTCTTCTTATCGGCATCTACCTGGGGACCGTTACGTACAGCTAGTACCGCTTGCGGCCTGTGGTTAAACCCACTGCCAGCGTAGTGTCGAGTCTTTAGAGTCCCACACAGAGGGTTATTCTCCTTTGGGCAAAACAGAGTAGAGGTCGCATAGTTTTGCGACGGGGTTCGTTCACATCCGCGCACTTGTGCACGTTTGGTGTCCGGACATTAATTACTAGCGGGCTTTGGTTTAAGCCAGATCCTAGTATATGTTTTGGGATTGGTTTTATCTCATTGCATTTGTGTTCCTCGGAACATGGATGCGGGTGTGTATGCACAGTTGACAGAGGCAGAGGCAGAGGATTCTCATTAGGGTTGATGACCGTTGTCTTTTTCCAAACCCTAATGAATATGTGAAATATGATTAATGCTATTAATTAAAGATAATTGTGTTATAGTTAGGGTTGTTGACCATTTGACTTTGGTTGACTTGTTGACCCATATTGACATATTGACCATCATCATTTCACATGAAAGATGCTCTTTGATTCTTGCAAAAATTCATTAAATGTGAAAGGATAATGGTCATTTCAAATAAACCATCGCAATTATCTTTGATTAATTATTAATTTTCATAATTCACATATATGTGAGAATGGTTGATAATTATCCTCATTCTCTCTTGCTCATTCTCTCTCATCCAAAGCTCATCCTCTTCCTCTCTCTCATAGCTCTCATCTCTCATGTGTTGAGAACCATTTGATTTTGAGATAAAACACCAAAACTCCTCTCTACTCATTCTAGGGTTCTAGGTTTAGAAAGCCAAGCACTTTAGTTACCTCTAGGTTGAGGTAGGAGCTCAAGATAGAGGCCCTCGGGTGGATCTTTCTTCGGCAAGAGAAGGCGACGAGGAGGAGCCGTTCAACCCACTCCAAGGAGCAAGAAGAGAAGAAGTTCAAGACTTAGGTATAACCCTCTAACCGAGTAGCTAAATCTTTTAGCTTGGTTGTTAGTTTTTGTTTAGCAAATATCCTCTTTTTAGTCCATGTTGCCTTGTCTTTAAAAATCTTTTTTTACCTATTCCGCCTCCCCGTAAGCACCGGGGTGGGTAACGTGGACTTACAGCAACATCAACCCCCAATACCTGGAGAGTCGAATCCCCGACGATCCGCTCACTGCCTCCATGTGGCTCGGGACTGTACCCATTTAAAACCTGTTTGCATGACTCCTTTGAGCCGTGGTAGGGTAGTAATCAAAGCACAGTGGGAACTCACACGAGACAAATGACGATCTCACGTCGACAGACTAACCTGTACACATGTTAACTTGGAACTGGTATCTAATAATAGGTATAATACCAACTAGCAGGTTCCCAGCGAGTCCGTCCACTGTACTCATAACCCAATGAGCACCTGTATACTATCTTAGGTGAACAAACTAACACCAATGGCTTGTGATACCTGGCCACCGCCCCTCGTCGAGGTCTCGATCAGTATACACTAGTCTACACTGGAGTATCGATGCCCAGTCTCGACACTCCCACGACTAGGGAAATTTAAGGATGTGCTTATAGACCCCCAGCTCCCACGTATATGATAGCCATCATAATGCTGGTAGTCAAGCAAGAATCCTATGGGCTCTATCAACATATACATGATGATAAAGACAAACCAGATAGCATACTATCATCTCGAGTAAGACCGTTCTATCGGTATAGGTCATCCCTCAATCATCATAATCACCTAACTGCGATTACGATAATTGTCTTGAGGGCATTATAGCCAACAATCTCCCATTTTACTTAAGGCCAATTATTGCGATGTCACATACTCGCAGCCCGTGTGATATTGAACACCCAACTTCTCTACTTAGCAGTCTCACAAAGCCTGTTTGTGAAACTCTAGCGTTCGAGAAATAGCCTCAGTGAGTGGATACGCTCTGATGTTTCTTTCTATATCTCTCTTTATCTCAGGTTCGCGAAGAAAGCCATCTCCCGAAATGAGCAATACTTGTTTCAGAATATGTCTGGATATCTGATGGGACCCAGTTCACAAATGAACTCCAAATCCAGCAAACTTCTTAGAATGTATCGTCAACTGAATTTAATCAGTATCCTGCGCCATGCCTCCCTCAGTATCCGCTTGGACCACCTGTCCAAAATACTGCCCCTCGTCAGAGGGAAAACAATAATTCTGACAGTCACTCTGTCATCCAGGTCACCTTGAAAGCCTGGAATGATAACCGTCTCCCGAAAGAGGCCGCCGATATCAAATCCCTAGAATATTCACTTATGTTCTAAAACTGCTTTCGAATGTTTCTCCATGATTGGATTAATATAAAATTATTGCAGCTAGTGCAAAAGCAACATCTGGTGTGGTACTTGACATCTCATGATTGACTCAATTGCCTAAGCAAGTGATATGCCAATCATGCACATCCCTCTTCCCTTCAGTCTGTAAGACACCTTCAGAAAGGGTGACTCCATCACCTGCAGGTACACCACCATGGCTGGAGTGGACTATTCTAAAGCACCTTTAGAATACTGTCTAAGTACCTAGATTGGGGAACTACCCAAATCCAGATCCAAAACCATAGATCTAGTAACCAGAATGCCTAATATTATATCCATATCCTATGTGGAGAAACCACTGTGTGACAACCACAATATAACCGATCGTAGTATAGGAATTTCACTTCCTGCTCTATGTATGTCATCCAAATACCAGGACATCACACCCTACTACCTTCTTAACAGATCCATCTCCTATTTTGATGAAGTCAAAGACCATGACTGTCACTTCAAAATTAGATGACCTATTTCCGCTATATCTGCTTTAGTCTATAAATAGACATAAGCTACTTGTCCACTATGCTTCCGCTGCTCCCACTGACTACGACAACCCTCTGGCAGAATCATATACACGTGCATTTCTAAAGCTAGTTTAGAACGACGCTATATTCATCCTCCTGCTGGGTCTCATAGTCTGGAACAACAGTAATGGCAAGTCTGGGTAAACAAGAATCTCCCTGTCACCGTCTTTGAGAATACCGAAGTACCTCTCGGGTGCCTGAGGTTACCCACCATATCTGCGGAGTGGCTAATGGAATGTCAAAACCTGATTGAATCTTTAGGTCCTATTAAATTTTCAGTAATCGTTTGCGGTTCTGGAATCACTTCCAGTTCTACCATACTCCCACTACTGTTTTCTGAAAAAAAATCCATTTTACTAAAACTGTGGCGGGTCAAGAACAATATCACTATCGATCTTCCAGATGGTAGAAAATTAACCATCGTCAAAGCCCGGGTTAACCCACAAACAACCGTTACAGAGACGTGCCTTGAGTTTATCCGGATTCTGGTTTTAAGTATCAGCCGAATAACTCCCTATACCTTAACATCGTTAAGATATAAATTGATTCTATATATATCTAATATAGAAACAAAAGCACTAATTTAATTGGAACCAGATTCAAAATCATGCAGCTGTCTCTAGTGCATATCAACTAAATAGAAAGAGGCTGATCAGCATTACTCAACTTAGGAGTGTATCCAATTATGAGTAACCTGAAAGAGAAGCAAGTTCTCAAAACCATTACTATCAACTAAATACCATACACAAGTATTTTCATCTTCGGTCATCTTGAAGAATCCTGATATTTGCAACACTTGGTTCTCTACTTTATTCTTGTACCTATAACTTCTCAAAATTTAAACCTTGTATTTCTACGAAACACTTGTCTAAAAACTAGAGAAGTCACAAGTAAAAAGAATATAGTACGAGGACCAACCCCTCTGTCTTAATGGACACTGGACAATATACAATACTTTGTATAAGTCTCCTGAGTTGAATAACTCAAACCCTGTGCGTCGTAGGTTGAAAACTGTACTGTGGTTATGAAGAATTACACCGCTGTTGAATGTTCCTTACCTAACCATCAACTGATATAGGTAAATGTCATCGACATAATTTCAAAAGGTTATATCTCACTTTATAAAATAAACGTACAGATATATCAGTTTGAAATTGGTGTATAACAACGGATATTCAAAACCAAACATTTGTCGTCCGGTAAAAACCCAGGCGATTTCCTCAAATATCACTAATTACAACGAATTCCGATATAATGAGGATGATCACCTAATTCCCAATAACTTACTCCCACTTATCATCTGTAAAACCATACAGATGTGAGAATCAAAACTGGTAAATACATACCCCTGAAGTAAGGATCTAATTGGGAAATCAGTTTTCTATTAACAACGCACAGTGAAACTGAAACATTAAAATGTTTCGTAGGGGTATCCAGGTATTCCCAGTAATGCCTCTTCCACTATCCAGATTCATAACTGTAACCGTATATTTCCTTACCATCTCTCCAAATCCCTTTATTTGTCTTTACTCATAATCTTCTATACACCATCGTTAGGCTAAATGGTTTTCTTCCTTCCCTACCTTTCGGCACCAGCCTATGGTTTGGAAGAAGACTATCCAATAAGCGTAATAGGTGTACTCCCCTAATCCTAGGAGTACTCGCAACTTGAGAGATGGTAAAGATAAAAGACAACTGAATAAACCTTATTCCTATTTCTCCTGAACCAGAATCCATCCCCGAACTGGAACAAGTTCCTTCGAGTTCGTATATAACCATACGATGGATTTATCCAATGGAAGTGGATGTTAGTAGTGATACGGAGTGTTCTGGAGAAATACAAAGGTGATGTAGGAGTGGCAATGAAAATACGCGGTTTGGTCGTGAATGATAGCAGTCGCAATTTACTTTGCCCCATTTCTAATCCTTTTATTTGTCTTTACTTGTTACCTTCTGTACACCCAACTTAGGCTAATTAGTTTTCTTCATTCCCTACCTTTCGGCACCTGCCTATGGTTTGGAAGAAGACTATCTAATAAGCGCAATAGGTGTACCCTCTCCTAATCCTAGGAGCCCTCGCAACTTGAGAGAAATTAAAAGGAAAAGACAACTGAATAGTCCTATTCATTCTCTCCAGAACCAGAATCCATCCTCGAATCTGGAACAAGTTCCTCCGAGTTCGTATTTAACCATATGATGGATTTATCCAATGGAAGTGGATGTTCGTAATAATACGGGGTGTTCTGGAGAAACTCAAAGGGTAAAAGAAGGAGTGGCAATGATGTATACAACTCAGTCAGTCCAAAAGCCGGTGTTATAAGAAAGTTCGGTTAACTTGGTTACTGAGTTATAGTCTAGGGTCGGGCCATGGTCGCAGCCAAAGAGAGAGAGAAAAGAAACACTCTGCGTGCACTCTAACCTAGATCAGAATGGTTAATCACTTTATCTAATCTGGATGGCTCCTACTGTTTCCTCGAATTCTCCTTCAAACCCAAAAGGAGAATTAGTCGGGATCATCTAAAATCACCCGAGGAGTAATCCTACTCATCGGTGAGAATCGGGATCCAACTATCATCGCATGATAACTTGATGGAAGCCACTCAAGTTATCACACTCCAGAAGGTATGCACAAGCCTGGCAAGTTTCAGTTTCTTTAGAAACTCCCGATGTGTGTTTTTACCCCAAGCGGCTTATGACCTTGACAGAGGTCAACATATCATAAGTCGCAAGTCAAGTTCAACCCGTCGTTGTCCTGGATTAACTTAGACCCACCCACACGTGCCCTTGACAGAGGTCAAAATGACCGTGTGACTGCCCTAAATAATCGCATATCTATGCAACAAACAAGCATTACCCAGCTACCAAGCACTGTGCCTTGACAGAGGTCAACATACACAGCATGAATACGAAGTAATACCTGTAAGAAATGACGAAGGGCTACGGCTGGTTTTTGGCAAAAAACCTTTAACGTAATGAACTTGATATCATTGAAGGAACCGGATAGCTTTTATAAATATATAGCTGTGAAAACCTTGCTAAAGAGGTCACTCCCGGTGAAGGGATCTCGGCTCTTTCCTCGTCGAATAAGGTGCAGGATATTCCAACTGAATACCGCGATGCAAAGCAAAAAGTAATCGACTATAGTGAAGTTATTACCCTGACGCAAACCTCTGTCCAAGGGGACACTCCCGATGAAGGGATCTCGGCCCTTGCCTCGTCGAATGAGGTGCCGGATATTCATAATCGAATACCACTATGCAAAACAAAAGAAAACGCCTTTGTAATAACAGCTTTTTGAAAAATGTTTCAACAACATCGAATAGGTTTGTTTTCCTTGCATTGATCTGAATCAACGCAGTCCCATCAATTAATCACACCATAAAATAACGAAAATATAATGTATGTATATGCCATCTGCATTCTCTACTGGGTCCCGTCATCACCTGTTAGGTTACTTAACTAACGACAGAGCGGGGACTAGACTAACGCGGGTGTAAAACATATACAACATCTACTAGTATATATATAAATATATATAATAATCGCTCCAGGCGTGATAAATGCAACATCACAGAAAAGTAATAAGTATCAAAGAATAATATAGATAGTCTGGGAGCCTCGGGTTTCCTTTGAGCCGCAAATGAAACCCGACGTTCCCCTGGTCGTATGGATAGCCTGTGCAATGAAAACCTAGACCTCTACGAGCGCGGCAAGTTACCCACCAAAACCAGAAGCGAGGCAGCCCCCTTCAACAAAGTGAATGGACCATCCAGCACTTCACGGAATCCGGTAACTTGAGCACCCCTCCTTGGGTCAACCTGTACCCCCTACGAGTGCTACGAATAACCCGCCAATTCTAGAGTGAAGCCCCCTCCGTCTCAAAGCCATGAGATGCGGGCCCGTTGCCCTCTAGAACCCGGCTATCCGTGCACTCCACTGCGGGGTAATCCCAGTACAGAAAAGAAAATATTATACAAGGGTAACATCGACCTCAACCCGGTCATGCACCAAATGAATAATATACAAACTGGCAGCGACGGCAGTCCACATGTCGGACGCTCGCCCTGCAACATCAAATGTACAAATAAAATTAAACTGTACAAACATTGCACCAAGCTATCCACCACGACGAATCCGCAACATCACAGCACAACACAGAACATCAACGTAAATGTCACATTCGCAAATCTGTCTAAAAGGACTATAACAATTAGACATGATTTACCGCTCGAATGACATTCACGGTCGCAGATAGTAATGTAAGTACTATGAACTAACGTATTTAAAATTTCGATCGAAAAACTTCCCGAAGTGGGCCCCAAGTGCAAACCCAACACTCAAAATAATCTGGGTCAAAACTAAATAATCCAGAAACCACAATTCCATATGAAAGACACCTAGAAGAAAAATGATGCTCTGAGCCTACATTTCCACCGCGGATCCACAGCAAACATGCCAGTTCTGTTGCGGTTCCGCGGCGTAATGATGGGATCGTGCTTTCAAATTTCTTCAAGGGCCTTGGAAAAGCCTGCATGATTTTCTGACATACTGAAAATAATTTTTCGACCACAAAAAATTTCAACAGAAACATCATAAATGGAATTGCGGTTTTGGAAATTTTGTTCGATCGAGGTTTCAAACATGTTAGAACAAGCTAGTATGGGTTAATGGCATGTCTCTAATACCATGTTGGGTTACGGCAGCGCCCCGGCCGTCTTTCCGAGGCCAAATGCGGAACAAAACTTTTCAAAACTTGGCTCTACCATAACAAAAAAACCCGGATCGTTCCATTAACCGTTAACTAGCTAACTACAAAGAAGTTAGAATGGCTATATCGAGATCCATGTCCTTTGGTCTTTTGCCACCATCCTCAGCTCCTCGCGGCATCTTCGGTCTCACTCGATCTCCGGTCTCCTCGTCGAAAGGGCACCACGTCAAGAAGTATTTTTACGGGCTCCCGCTTCAAACCGAAGCAACTCGGACATGAAGTTTGCTAGCCGACATGTCCAAGATGAAGTAGAGAATGTGTGTGATAATTTTGTCTCTAAACATCCATTGATTCTCAACACATGAGATTGTATGGATGGAGGTTGAAGACGAAGCCATGGTGGAAGATGTGAGCTAGAGAAGAAGATGAAGATCAAGATGTTGCTTGCTTATTGTGTTGTATGAAAAATGAGAGAGCACTAGAATAAAATCTCAAAAGCAAACTCAAGCCTAGTGGCTGTCCTCCCTCTCTCCTCATATCATTTCAACACAATAATCAATCAAAAAAGGTGACATTGCACAAAAAATAAGACCATGAGTCATCACCCATGCACATGCCTCATTTAATGCCCTTCATCATGATTTCCACTTATAATTTCCACCACTAAACATTTAAACCAAAATGTTTAATCCAAAAAAAGAATGGCAACATCTAAAGTAAACTAGTGACGGATCACAAGGATACCCCTCACCTGTATATACATACCTGCATCCGCATTCCGACTGAATGCGAATGCAATGAGACGAAAGTAATCCAACAAATCTAATACTAGGATCCAGCTTAAACCAAAGCCCACTAGTATGATCCGTCCGATCATGATCCGTGCACAAGTGCACGTATATGATCGAACCCTACCATAAAAGCATACAGCCTCTACAACGTTTCGCCCGAACCTTGGGAAACTATCTGTGGGGGACTCTAAAGACTCATCAATACGATGGCAGTGGGTTTAACCACAGGCACGTTAGTGGTACCGCCTGTACGTAACGGCTACCCAGGTATTGAGCAAAAGGGAGGCCGATAAGCGAACTCATCCTGAAACCCTACTGAGCCTGTCAGTGACAATATCCGTACAGTCCGTTTTGTTCGTCTATGAGTATCGCATATCGAGTCTAGGGGGTGGATAAAGTCAGAACCCTAACAACGCGATAATTCGTGTCGGTATGAAACCCATCACCACCTGAGAAACTATCGATCCTAAATCGGTAATTATCGACTACCTTGGCCAAGGTTTTTTGGTGATGGCCACCCGTGCACTGTGCGACATCAAACCCCAATACCGGAAGAGACGAATCCCCGACGATCCGCTCACTGCCTCCATGTGGCTCGGGACTGTACCCAACTAAAACCTGTTTGCATGACTCATTTGAGCAATGGTAGGGTAGTAATCAAAGCACAGTGGGAACTCACACAAGACAAATGACGATCTCAGGTCGACAGACTAACCTGTACACATGTCACTTAGGAACTGCTATCTGACAATAGGTATAATACCAATTAGCAGGTTTCCGGCGAGTCCGTCCAGTGTACTCATAACCCAATGAGCACCTGTATACTATCTGAGGTGAACAAACTAACACCAATGGCTTGTGAGAGCTGGCCACCGCCCCTCGTTGGGGTCTCGATCAGTATACACTAGTCTACACTAGAGTATCGATGCCCAGTCTCGACACTCCCACGACTAGGGAAATTTAAGGTTGTGCTTATAGACCCCCAGCTCCCACGTATATGATCGCCATCATAATGCTGGTAGTCAAGCAAGAATCTTCTGGGCTCTATCAACATATATATGATGATAAAGACAAACCAGATAGCATACTATCATCTCGAGTAAGATTGTTCTGTCGGTATAGGTCCTCCCTCAATCATCATAATCACCTAACTGCGATTATGATAATTGTCTTGAGAGCACTATAGCCAACAACCCTGTCCCCACTAGTATGATCTGCATCATAATCCTGGTAGTCAAGTACTAATCCTAAGGGCTTTATCAACATGTAATAGAGAGACAATAAGTGTACATATTAAGATAAAGAGCAACCGGATAACATACTATCATGTCGAGCAAGAAAGTCCTCCCTATATATGTCCAAGCATCCACTACAATATATATTGTAAGTGCACGGCGGCGCCCCGGCCGTCAATCCGATGCCGGAATGCGGAAACGAAACTTTTTACGAACTTGTAAACCGGCACCACCGCGCACAAAAATCCGGATCGGGCCATTACCATAATCCTAGCTAACAAAAGAACGGGGTAGAGAGATATACCGAGCGATCCGTGTCCTTCGGTCTTCTCGTCGTCGTCCCGAGCTCCCGCGGAATCTCCGGTCTTCACCTCCACGCCGGAAGGGCACCACATCGCCGGCTTCTTTTACGGGCTCCCACCTCTGGACCGAGGCAACTCGGGCACGAAGTTGGCGAGTCGACGTGCCCAAGAGTTGCTGTAGAATAGTGTAGAACTCTATGTGTCTCTAGGGGTTGAAGTTGCCATGTATATGGTGGAGGAATTGAATCAAACTTTTGGAGATGGAGCTATGGGATTTCGCAAGCCAAAAGAGATCAAAAAAATCCCCACAACAATTTTTGGACAGCCCCTTACCCACTTGGCCGGCTATGCATGTAGGAATGAGAGGAGAGAGTTAAGTTCAAGAGAATGAATCAATAATTCAAGATGATGCAAGGTTGAGTGAAAAAGAAAAAGGCAAGTCTCACATCCATCATCATAACCCTCCATCATCATCAATCATCATGACTCCAAAAGTCAAGTCATCATGAACATAGAAGTCAAGGTCAAACAAGAGCTATCATGAAGCAACAATATGCAAAGACCACCCTCCACAATGCTTATTTGCACATTTGCAAATAAGCCCTCCTCCACCAAATTTCAGCCAAGAAAAGATACAAAGGAAAATGGCCGAAATGGAAAGCAAACTGGCAACTTCAGAAAACTGATCCCGCAATAAATTACAGGAAAACCCGCTACTGTATATACATACCCGCATTTGTATTGCGACCGAATACAAATGCAATGAGATAAATCTACACTGTACAATACTAGGATCTGGCTTAAACCAAAGCCCGCTAGTATTAACCGTCCGATCATGATCCGTGCAATACCGCACGTATCTGATCGAACCCTGCCATATCTCCATACGGCTTCTACAGCGTTTCGCCCGAAACTTGAGAAACTGGTCTGTGGGGGACTCTAAAGACTTGTCAATACTTTGGTTGTGGATTTAACCACTAGCACGTCAGAGGTATTAGCCTATACGTAACGGGATACCAGGTATTGACCAAAAGGGACGTCGATGAGCGAACTCATCCTGACACCCTACTGAGCCTGTCAGTGACAATATCCGTACAGTCCGGTCCATTCGTCTATGAGCATTGCATGGCGGGCCTAGGGGGTTGGTAAAAGTCAGACCCCCAAAAGCGGTACAAGTCGTGTCGGAGTGTAGTCCAGAACACCCCGAGATACTACTGGAATACCTACCAGTAAATCTCCTGCCTCGGCCGAAGGCTTTGTGTAATGGCTCTCCTAGACACAGCGCGACCTCACACCAATACCGGGAGAGACGAACCCCTGCAGATCCGCTCACTGCCTCCATGTGGCTCGGGACTGTACCCAACTAAAACTTGTTTGCACGTCTCCTTTGAGTGTGGTAGGGTAGTAATCAAAGTACAGTGGGAACTCACATGAGACAAATGACGATCTCAGGTCGATGAACTAACCTGTATACATGTCACCAGGGAACTGCTATCTGACGTCAGGTATAAGACCAACTAGCATGTTCCCGGCGAGTCCTGTCCGGTGTACTCATAACCCAATGAGCACCTGTATACATCTTAGGTGAACCAACTGACACCAGTGGCTTGTGAGACCGGCCACCGCCCCTCGTCGGGGTCTCGACTGTATACACTAGTCTACTCTGGAGTATCGATGCCCTGTCTCGAAACTCCCACGACTAGGGACCTTTTAAGGATGTGCTTATAGACCCCAGCTCCCACGTATATGATCGCCCTCATACTGCTGGCAGTCAAGCAAGAATCCTAGGGGCTCTATCAACGTGCAATAGTGACCTGTAAGGTCACCTAAAGCAGTACACGATGATAAAGATAAACCAGATGGCATACTATCATCTTGAGTAAGACTGTCCTACCGGTATAGGTCCTCCCTCAATCATTGCAATCACGTGCCTGTGATCCAATAATTGACTCTGAGGGCACTATCTCCTACAATCTCCCACTTGCACTCAAGGATAATTATTGCGATGTCGCATACTCACAGCCCGTGTGATACCGAACACCCAACTCCTCTACTAGTCAGTCTCACAAAGCTCGTTTGCGAAACTATTGCGTTCGAGGAATAGCCTCAGAGAGTGGATCCGCTGTGATGTTTCTTTCTATGTCTCTCTTTATCTCAAGTTCGCGGAGAAACCCATCTCCCGAAATGAGCAATACCTGTCTTAGAATATGTCTGGATGTCTGATGGGACCTAGCTCATAAATGAACTCCAAATCCAAATTTCTTAGACTGTATCGTCAACTCAACTTAATCAGTATCCTGCGCCATCCTTCCCTCAGTATCCACCTGGACCACCTGTCCAAATACAGCCCCTCGTCAGAAGGAAAACTATAACTCTGACAACCTCTCTGTCATTCAGGTCACCTTGGAAGCCTGGAATGATAACCGTCTCCCAAAAGAGGTTATCGTTATCATATCCCTAGAACATCCACTTATGTTCTAAAACTGCTTCCGACTGTTTCTCCAGGATTGGATCAATATCAACTTATTGCATCTATTGCAAAAACAACATCTGGTGTGGTACTTGACATCTCATGATTGACTTAATTGCCCAAGCAAGTGATCTGCCAATCATGCACATCCCTCTCCCCTTTAGTCTGTAAGACACCTTTAGAGAGGGTGACTCCATCACCTGCAGGTACACCACCATGCCAGGAGTCGTCCATTCTAAATACCTTTAGAATGCTGTCTAAGTACCCTGATTGGGACACTTCCCAAATCTAGATCTAAAACCATAGATCCAGTAACCAGAATGTCTTGATATTATATCCAAGTCCTATGTGGAGAAACCACTGTGTGACAACCAAAGTATAACCGATCATAATATAGGAACATCACTTCCTACTCTGTGTATGTCATCCAAATACCAGGACATCACACCCTACTACCTTCTTAATAGATCCATCCCCTATTCTGATGAAGTCAAACCTATGACTGTCACATCAGAAATAGATGATCTATCTCCGCCACATCTGCTTTAGTCTATAAATAGACACAAGCCACTTGTCCACCAATGCTTCCGCTGCTCCCACTGACTACGACAACCCTCTGGCAGAGTCATACACACGTTCACTTCTAAAGCTAGTTTAGAACGACGCTATACTCATCCTCCTGCCGGGTCTCGCAGCCTGGAACAACAGCAATGACAAGTCTGGGTAAACAAGAACCTCCCTGTCACCGTCCTTGAGGCTGCCGGAGTACCTCTCGGGTGCCTGAGGTTACCCACCGTATCTGCGGAGTGGCCAATGGAATGTCAAGCCAGATTGAATCATTAGGTTCTTATCAAACTTTCAGTAATCGTTTGCGGTTCTGGAATCACTTCCAGTTCTACCATACTCCTACTACTGTTTTCTGAAAAAATCCATTTTTGTTAAAACTGTGGCGAGTCTAGAACAATAACACTATTGATCTTCCAGATGGTAGAAAGTCAACCCTCGTCATAGCCTGGGTCAACCCACAAACAGCCATTACAGAAACGCGCCTTGAGTTATCCAGAGTCTGGTTTTAAGCATAAGCCGGACAACTCCCCGTACCTTAACATCGTTAAGATATGAACTGTTCTATATCCAATATAGAACCAGAGGCACTGATTTAATTGAACCAGATTCAAATCATGCAGCTGTCTCCAGTGCATGTCAACTAAATGGAAAGAGGCCGATCAGCGTTACTCAACTTAGGAATGCTTCCAATTATGAGTAACCTGAAAGAGAGACAAGTTCTCTTAATCATTACTATCAACTGAATACCCTACACAAGTATCTACATCTTCGATCACCTTGAAGAATCCCGATACTTGAAACACCCGGTTCTCTACTTTATTCATTTACCTATAACTTCTCAAAACTCAAACCTTGTGTTTCTACGAAACACCTATCTAAGAACTAGAGAAGTCATAAGTAAACCGAATATAGTACGAGGACCAACCCTTCTGTCCTAATGGACACTGGACAACATACAATACTCTGTATAAGTCCCTTGAGTCTGATAACTCAATCCCTGTGTGTCGTAGGTTGAAAACTGTACCTATGGTTAAGAAGAATTACACCGCTGTTTAATGCTCCTTACCTAACCATCCACTGATATAGGTAAATGTCATGGACATAATTTCAAAAAGGTATATCTCACTCTATAAAAATAGACGTACAGATGTATCAATTTGAAATTGGTGCATAACAGCGGATATTCAAAACCAAATATTTGCCGTCCGGCAAACAATCCAGGCGATTTCCTCAAATATCACCAATTACAACGAATTCCGATATAATGAGGACAATCACCTAATTCCCAATAACTTACTCCCACTCATCATCTGTAAAACCATTCAGATTTGAGAATCATACCTGGTAAATACATACCCTGGAGCAATATCTGATTGGGAAATCAGTTTTCTTTTAACAGTACACAGTGAAACTGAAACATTGAAATGTTTCGATGGGATATCCATGTATTCCTAGTAATGCCTCTTCCATTATCCAGATTCACAACTGTAACCGTATAATTCTTTGCCATCTCTCCAAATCCCTTTATATGTCTTTAGTCATTACCTTCTGTACACCCTCTTAGGCTAAATGGTTTTCTTCCTTCCCTACCGTTCGGCACCAGCCTATGGTTTGGAAGAAGACTATCCAATAAGTATAATGGGTGTACTGTCCTAATCCTAGGAGCACTCGCAATGCGAGAGAAGGTGAAGATAAAAGACAACCGAATAAACCTTATTCTTATTTCTCCTGAACCAGAATCCATCCCCGAACTGGAACAAGTTCCTTTCGAGTTCGTATATATCCATACGATGGAGTATCCAATAAACTGTGGATCTTCGTAGTGATACGGAGTGTCCTGAAGAAATACAAAGGTGAAATGGGAGTGGTAATGAAATACTTGGTTTGGTTGTGAATAGCAGTCGCAATTTACTTTGCCCTCTTACTAATCCCTTGATATGTCTTTACTTAATACATTCTGTACACCATCATTATGCTAATTGGTTTTCTTCATTCTCCACCGTTCGGCACCAGCCTAAGGTTTGGAAGAAGACTATCCAATTTGCGTAATAGGTGTACTATCTCCTAAACCAAGGAGTACTCGCAACCTGAAAGAAGGTAAAAGGAAAAGACAACTGAATAGTCCTATTCGTTTTCTCCAGAACCGGAAGCCATCCTCGAATAAATTCCTTTGAGTTCGTATATAACCATACGATGGTTTTGTCCAATGGAAGTGAACGTTTGTAGTAATACGGGGTGTCCTGGAGAAAAAGGGTAAAAGTAGGAGTGGCAATGAGGTATGCAACTCTGACAATCCAAAAGCCAGTGTTTAAGAAGGTTCGGTTAATTTTGGTCACTGAGTCATAGTCTTAGGGTCGGGTCATGGTCGCTGCCGAAGAGAGAGAGAAAAGAAACACTCAGCGTGCACTCTAACCTAGATCAGAATGGTTACCAATTTATCTAATCAGGAAACCTCCCACTGTACCGTCAAATTCTCCTCCAAACCTGAAAGAAGAATTAGTCGGTATCACCCGAGGAGTAAACCAACTCATCAGTGGGAATCGGGATCCAACTATCATCGCATGACAACGTGACGGAATCCGCTCACATTATCACACTCCAGAAGGTATGCGCATATCTGGCAAGTTTCAGTTTCTTTAGAAACTCCCGATGTGATTTTTGCCCCATGCTCTTATGACCTTGACTTTGGCCAACAAATCATAAGTCACATGTCAAGTTCTACCCGTCATTCTCCAGGTTAATTTGAGCCCACCCGTACAAGCCCTTGACTTTGGCCAACAAGGCTATACGACTGCCCCAAACCAACGCATCTATCTATGCTGCATATGAATACCCAATAGCTACCAATCACTGTGCCTTGACTTTGGCAAACAAACACAGCTTGAATATTTATTGACTATCCATATGAAACGACGGAGGGCTACGAATGGTTTCTGGCGAAAAGCTTTAACGTAATGAACTTGATATCGTTGAAGGAACCGGATAGCTTTTAAAAATATAGTGACGAAAACCTTTGCTAAAGAGGTCACTCCCGGTGAAGGGTTCTCGGCTCTTTCCCCGTAGAATGAGGTGCAGGATATTCCAACTGAATACCACGATGCAAAGCAAAAGTAATCGGCTATAGTGAAGTTATTGCCCTGACGCAAACTTCTGTCCAAGGGGTCACTCCCGGTGAAGGGATCTCGGCCCTTGCCTCGTCGACTGAGGAGCAGGATATTCCAACTGAATACCACTGTGCAAAACAAAAGTGAACGTCCTTGCAATAACAGCTTTTTGAAAAATGTTCCAACAACATCAGAAAATGTTTGTTTAACTTGCATTGATCTGAATCAACGCAGTCCCATCAATTGATCACACCAATAAAGAACGAAAATAATGATGTACGTATATGCCATCCGCATTCGCCACTGGGTCCCGTCATTACCCGTTAGGTTACTTAACTAACGACAGAGAGGGGACTGGACTAGCGCGGATGCAAAACATATACAACATCTACTAGTATATATATCAATATATAATATTCGCTCAAGGCGTGATAAAATGCAACATCACAGAAATGTAATAAGTATCACAGAACAATACAGATATCTGGGATCCCCGGGTTTCACAGAGCCGCTACTGAAACTCGACGTTCCCCTGGTCGTGTGGATAGCCTGTGCAATGAAATCCTAGACCCCTATGGGCGCAGCAAGTTACCCGCCAAAACCGGAAGCGAGGCAGCCCCCTTCAGCAACGTGAATGGACCACCCGGCACTTCACGGAATCCGGTAACTTGGGCATCCCTCCTGGGTCAACCTGTACCCCCTACGAGTGCGGCGAATAGCCCGCCAATTCTAGAGTGAACCCCCCTCCGTCTCAATGCCATGAGATGCGGGCCCGTTGCCCTCTAGTACCCGGCTACCCGTGCACCCCTCCGCGGGGTAATCCTAGTACAGAAAGTAAAATATACATACAACGGGTACATCGACCTTACCCCGGTCGTGCCCCAAAAGAATAATATATAAACAGGCAGTGACGGCAGCCCACATGTCGGACGCTCGCCCCGCAATATCAAATGTACATAATACAACCAAAACTGTACTACCATTGCATCCAGGCTATCCCCACGACCAATCCGCAACTTCACAGCACAACACAGAACATCAACGTGAATGTCACGTTCGCAAATCCGTCTAACCGGGCTATAGCAGTTAGACAGGATTTACCGATCAAGTGACATTCACGGTCGCAGACATAATGTAAATACTGTGAACTAATGTGTTTAAAATTTTCGATCGATCAAATTTTCCTAAGTGGGCCCCCAAGCACTACTGTAGCACTTAAAGAAATTCTGGGCCCAAAACAATTATTCCAAAAACCCTATTTTCAAGTCAGAAGACTACTGTGCAAATTTGGTGCAGAGAGGAGTCAAGGTGGCGGCGGAACCGCGGCCAATGCATGGGTTTGGCCGCGGTTCCGCGGTGGAACTATGACATCATGCAACCAAATTTCTATAGAAGTCTTAGAATTCCCTGCACATGTTTCTGCAACAACATGAAAAATTTTCTGAGCAAAACTGAAAATCGACAGAAACTGTCAAAATGAAAACGGGGTTTTTGGAAATTTGTTCGACCGAAGTTTTAAACACGCTAGAGCAAGCTAGACTAGGTTAATGGCCTGGCTCTGATACCACTGTAAGTGCACGGCGGCGTCCCGGCCGTCAATCCGACGCTGGAATGCAGAAAAGAAACTTTTTACGAACTTGTAAACCGGCACCACCGCGCACAAAAATCCGGATCGGGCCATTAACATAATCCTAGCTAACTAAAGAACGGGGTAGATAGATATACCGAGCGATCCGTGTCCTTCGGTCTTCTCGTCGTCGTCCCGATCTCCCGCGGAATCTCCGGTCTTCACCTCCTCGCCGGAAGCGCACCACATCGCCGGCTTCTTTTACGGGCTCCCACCTCTGGACCGAGGCAACTCGGGCACGAAGTTGGCGAGTCGACGTGCCCAAGAGTTGCTGTAGAATAGTGTAGAACTCTATGTGTCTCTAGGGGTTGAAGTTGCCATGTATATGGTGGAGGAATTGAATCAAACTTTTGGAGATGGAGCTATGGGATTTCGCAAGCCAAAAGAGATCAAAAAAATCCCCACAACAATTTTTGGACAGCCCCTTACCCACTTGGCCGGCCATGCATGTAGGAATGAGAGGAGAGAGTTAAGTTCAAGAGAATGAATCAATAATTCAAGATGATGCAAGGTTGAGTGAAAAAGAAAAAGGCAAGTCTCACATCCATCATCATAACCCTCCATCATCATCAATCATCTTGACTCCAAAAGTCAAGTCATCATGAACATAGAAGTCAAGGTCAAACAAGAGCTATCATGAAGCAACAATATGCAAAGACCACCCTCCACAATGCTTATTTGCATATTTACAAATAAGCCCTCCTCCACCAAATTTCAGCCAAGAAAAGATACAAAGGAAAATGGCCGAAACGGAAAGCAAACTGGAAACTTCAGAAAACTGATCCCGTAATAAATTACAGGAAAACCCCGCTACTGTATATACATACCCGCATTTGTATTGCGACCGAATACAAATGCAATGAGACAAATCTACACAGTACAATACTAGGATCCGGCTTAAACCAAAGCCCGCTAGTATTAACCGTTCGATCATGATCCGTGCAATACCGCACGTATTTGATCGAACCCTGCCATATCTCCATACGGCCTCTACAGCGTTTCGCCCGAAACTTGAGAAACTGGTCTGTAGGGGACTCTAAAGACTCATCAATACATTGGTTGTGGATTTAACCACTAGCACGTCAGAGGTATTAGCCTATACGTAACGGGCTACCAGGTATTGACCAAAAGGGACGTCGATGAGCGAACTCATCCTGACACCCTACTGAGCCTGTCAGTGACAATATCCGTACAGTCCGGTCCGTTCGTCTATGAGCATCACATGGCGGGCCTAGGGGGTTGGTAAAAGTCAGACCCCAAAAGCGGTACAAGTCGTGTCGGAGTGTTGTCCAGAACACCTTGAGATACTACTGGAATACCTACCAGTAAATCTCCTGCCTCGGCCGAGGGCTTTGTGTAATGGCTCTCCTAGACACAGCGCGACCACACCCCCAATACCGGGAGAGACGAACCCCTGCAGATCCGCTCACTGCCTCCATGTGGCTCGGGACTGTACCCAACTAAAACCTGTTTGCACGTCTCCTTTGAGCGCGGTAGGGTAGTAATCAAAGTACAGTGGGAACTCACACGAGACAAATGACGATCTCAGGTCGATGAACTAACCTGTACACATGTCACCAGGGAACTGCTATTTGACGTCAGGTATAAGACCAACTAGCATGTTCCCGGCGAGTCCTGTCCGGTGTACTCATAACCCAATGAGCACCTGTATACATCTTAGGTGAACCAACTGACACCAGTGGCTTGTGAGACCGGCCACCGCCCCTCGTCGGGGTCTCAACTGTATACACTAGTCTACTCTGGAGTATCGATGCCCTGTCTCGAAACTCCCACGACTAGGGACCTTTTAAGGATGTGCTTATAGACCCCAGCTCCCACGTATATGATCGCTCTCATACTGCTGGCAGTCAAGCAAGAATCCTAGGGGCTCTATCAACGTGCAATAGTGACCTGTAAGGTCACCTAAAGCAGTACACGATGATAAAGATAAACCAGATCGCATACTATCATCTTGAGTAAGACTGTCCTACCGGTATACGTCCTCCCTCAATCATTGCAATAACGTGCCTGTGATCCAATAATTGACTCTGAGGGCACTATCTCCTACATATATCACATGTACAGTAATGGCCTCTAGTGCATACATAAAACTAACACTTCTCACATCCCCCGGGTTATTCATTCACAATGATCCAATACTTCATATAAACAAACCATCATCAAAACACATATATGTGCAACCCCCACTAATCGATATATAGCAATTAGTAGACGTTTAGCAACACGTATACAAACACAGAAATACAGAATAGCCAAGAACTTAGAATTTCAATCGATTATCATTTTCCATGTTTACAACATGCACAAACCAGTACACAAACAAATCTGGGTAAAAACCAAATGTGCCAGAAATTACATTTTCCAAGTAAAAGAAACACAGAAAAACTTTGGAGCGAATCGGCCATGACTCGGCCGCGGATCCGCTGCTGAACAACCCGTTTGGCTATGGTTCCGCCTTCAAGTTGGTGGATTACTAGCTCAAATTTTTTTTCTGTTTCTTAGAAAAGCCTGCATATAATTTTAAAGCCACTGAAATAATTTTTTGAACAGTTTTGAAAAACGACAGCAAGCTTGACATGGAAATGTAATTTTGGATATTTTTCCATCGATTGAAGTTCTAACTACTTGCTAACTATCTAGTTAAGGTTTAAGTGGCTCTGATACCGGTGTAAGTCGATGTCGCATACCCCGCGGGTCCGCGGGCAGGCGGAATACACAAAAAAACGATTTTTTTTCAAGAATTCGCAACATCGACTAAACAACCAAGGATCTTTCGGAAACCATAACTAGGAAACCATAACTAGCTAAAACTACTACAAAGAGGTTCTAACTACTATGTAAAAGTTTATACCTCCTTGTTCAAGTCCTTCGAGTCTTCTTCTCCTCTTCTTAGCTCCTAGATGGCTTGAATCTTCTTCTTCTCTTCTTAGCTCCTAAATGGCTTGAATTGAACTCGGTTGTCAGCCTCCTTTGTGTCGAAGATAATCCACTCAAGAGTTTTTGGTTCAAGCTTCAAGCTCTAGTGTGAGGTAACTAAGATGTCTAGTTTGCTAATCTAGACAACTTAGGAGATTTAGAGAGTTGATTAGAGTATTTTATCTCAAAAATCCCTATGATTCACAACACATGGGAGGGTTAGATCTTGAGGAAGAAGGGGGAGAGAAAATAAGGTGAGAGAAAGAGCAAAAGCAAATGAGGTAAGGTGTACAGGCAAAATAGAATGGCTAAGTCATTCAATCATCAAGCATGTAAAATTTTCAATAGAAAATAAGCAACTATGCTTGAATAGTAAAGTCAAATGAATAAAATAAATGAATTAGCCATGCTTCAACTATGCCACAAATATCTCCATTTTCCACCTCATTAATCTATTTTTCTAAAAATAGACAAATCTAATAATGAGGTGTCTCCTTCTAGAAGCATCTATTGTGAAATTACAAGAATGCCCCTCGCCGTATATACATACCCGTATTTGTACTGTAAAAATATGAATATAATGAGATAATAATAATTCATTAATATAATACTAGAATCCGGTTTAAACCAAAGCCCACTTGTATTATCCGTCCGAACAACATCCGTGTAGTCAGTACACGTATATGATCGGAACCCTGCCGTAAAACCATATGGCCTCTACATAGTTTTGCCTGAACCAGGAAAACCCTCTGTGTAGGACTCTAAAGACGTTATAGTTTGCTGACAGTGGGTTTAACCACAAGTCCGTCAATGGCACTAGCTGTACGTAACGGCTACTCAGGTATCTGTCGAAAAGAAGGCCGATGAGCGAACTCATCCGAACCTCTACTGAGCCTGTCCATGACAATCTCCGTGCAGTCCGGTCTGTTCGTCTGAGAGTATCACATGCAAGGTCTAGGGGGAGGAAAACGTCAAACCCCTAATAACCAGATAAGTCGTGCCGGTGTAGCTCAAGACCATCCGAGAATCTACTGGTCCAACTACCAGTAATTCTCAATCCGCTCTGGTCAGGGACTTATGGTGTTAGCCAACCGATCACAGCGCAACATCGACTCCCTATACCGGGAGAGACGAATCCCCAACCGTCGTTCACTGCCTCCATATGGCTCGGGACTGTACCTAACTAAAACCTGTTTGCACGACTCGGTAGAGCCGTGGTAGGGTAGTAATCAAAGCACAGTGGGAACTCACACCAGACAAATGACGACCTCAGGTCGACAGACTATCTGCACTCATGTCACGAGAGAATTGCTATCTGATGCTAGGTATAATACCATCTAGCCAGTTCTCGGCGAGTCCGTCCAGTGTACTAACCTCCAGTAAGCACCTGTATACAATCTTAGGTGCACCTCACCAATGGCTGCGGGACCAATCCATCGCCCCTCGTCAGGGTCTAGGTATGTATACACTAGTCAACTCTGGAGTATCGATGCCAAGTCTTGATACTCCCACGACTGGGGACACTTTAAGGATGTGCTTATCGACTACCCAACTCCCACAAGTATGATTGCCATCATAACGCTGGTATTCAAGCAAAGATCCTACGGGCTTTATCAACATGTATACAAGATATGAAATACTAAGTAAAACACATCACATGTTAAGATAAAGACAAACCAAATAGCGTACTATCATATCGAGCAAGATTGTCCTGTACATACATATCCCTAGCATCTTATACAATGAAGGTCTCTAGGGCATACATATCCAACACCCATGTTACCAGAGAACTACTATCTGACGATATGTATATTACCATCTAGAAATTCTCGGCGAGTCCATCCAGTGTAACTCATAACCTAATGAGCACCTGTATACAATCTTTAGTGCCAAACACCAATGGCTGTGAGACATGCCACCTTCCCTCACGGAAATAAGAAACATATACACTAGTCTACTCTGGAGTATCGATACCCTGTCTCGAAACTCTAACGACTAGGAACAATTTTAAGGATGTGCTTATAGACTACCTAGACCCCACGAGTATGATCACTATCATAACTCTAGTAGTCAAGCAAAGATTCTACGGGCTTTACTAACATATATTCGAGATACGTAATAAAATAGAACATATATACATGTTGAGGTAAAGACAAACCAGATAGCATACTATCATATCGAGCAAGTCTGTCTCATACATATATATCCCAATTATCCATATGTAATATACAATCATTTACTATACAATAATGGCCTCTAAGGCATATACATTCATAGATATGTCATGGCAGAATTAGATCAAGATCGGTGAGAAATTGATGATGAAGACTGAGAAGGGTTTTTAGTTAAGTTTTTGAAATAGGTAGATTTAAGAGTAAGGTTAGAGAAGGGTGATGATGCAGGAGCTGATGACGGTGGCTGAGATTTCATGGCCGAGAGAGGAAATGAGATCAGTTGATCCGGATTCTTTGATAAAGGAGGTTGTTGGATGTCGTCGTTTGTGGGATCACCATCAAAATTGAGAAAAGTGATCGGTTGAGGAGGGAGAAAGATTGGTGGAAGGGGAGTGAGGATGACGATGGTCGAGATGGGGAGCGGCGGCGGAGGAGAGAAGAGGAGGTCCATAGGGCCTGAGAAAAGTCAGAGAGATTATTATTTTTTAGTTCTTTGACCAGTCAAACTGTGGGTTGTATAACGGTAATTTTCTATTGCCATTTACGTCATCAAACTGCTAGTGTCAAATATAGATATTTATATGCAACTCACAGAAATTTTGGTATTTATCTGTCAAACGAGTGAAACTTTAGGTATTTACTTATAATTTAGTCATTTTTAATTTGGACGGAAACTTGAAAAGGTCATTGTAAAGGTCCTTTGAATTTGATTAGCCGTTAAAGAGAAAGAGGGCCTCTTCACTAAATATTTGAACAACAAAGTAGACATTTATCCCAAATTTTAAGGGTCGGCAGATGAATCCGTTTCTATCATTCTGTCCTTTTAAGGACCGTCCTTCGGTAACATAAAACAGATGAATCCATACCCAACTGCCTTGGTTTGGTTTTTTTTGTTGAAATCATATCATCAAATGCTTTCCATCTCAATTACTTGAAATTAAACAAAAAACCATTTTTATTTCCAACAAACCAAAGATGGCCACAACTTTTTTTTGGGCACACTCTCATTACATAAAATGTTTATAAATCCAAGGGGCAATTTTATGAATCCAACCCGACCCGGCCCAAACCCTCTTTCTTGAAGATATATATACCTCTCTCTATATCCAAATTATTTGGCGCTTCATTTTCTTAACCAACAGAAATCAATTGCGCAAATTCTCTCTAAAGCCCACAACCTATTCGATAAAATTTCTCACTGAGAGAGCTTCTTCCTTCAATGGATCAGCTACTTGTCAATTCTCATTACCCTTATCATTTCAACTCCATGAAATCCAAACCAAAATCCAAATCAAACACTCCCCTACTCACAGTCTCTGCCGCCTCCTTCCGCAAACACCAACTCCCCAAGAATCTCCACGCCCCGCGGTGCCCCAAACTCCCCCCCGAGCCTATTCCTTACAATCAAGAAGTGAAGCAAAACCCTGAACCTCCCATAGAAAACAGGATCCACATTGTCGAAAATGATGACTCGGCGTGGAGCTTGGGCGAGCTCGAGGCCATCTCATCGCTTTTCGAGCGAAAAATGCCTCAGAAATCACCCATTATTAAAAACCCACCAAACCCACGCCCTTTACCTCTCCCTTTACCTTACAAGACTCGCTTATCTCAGGTTCCTACTCCGAAACATCATATAAGATTAGCTGCTCGATCGATGCTCGCTTATAGAAAATCGGTTAGCGATCAAGTCAGAAAAAACCCTGAAGCACTTATAGGCATTGCAAGAGACATCGGGGCTCTTAGTGCAGACTCAGATGTGGCTGACGTTCTTGATGGCTATTCGACATTTTTGCGAAAAGGTTCGTTATCGATGACTATTCGCGAGTTAGGCCACATGGGTCTTGCTGATAGAGCTTTACAAACTTTTCTATGGGCTCAAAAGCATCCAGGTTTATTCCCTGATGATCGAACGTTTGCTTCGACAGTCCAAGTCTTGGCAAGGAATGGGAAATTGAAGATGGAATTTGAATTGGACATGTTCTTGAACTCGGCTACTAGAAACGTGCTAGAAGCAATGGCAAAGGGATTCATAAGGGCCGGAAATGTGAATCGAGCAAGGAGGCTTCTATTGATCGCTAGAAAGAACAACAGGACACTGGATTCGAGCGTATATGTGAAGCTAATTCTTGAAGCGGGAAAAAACCCAGATGGGTATAAACTTGCTTTGACTTTGATCGACGAGCTTGCAGAAAGAGAAGAATTAGATTTAAAGCCGCAAGATTGTACATCTTTAATGAAGGTTTGCGTCAGGCTCAACAAGTTTGAAGCAGTCGAAGGGCTTTTCAATTGGTACAAGGAGTCGGGCAAAGATCTGACCTTGGTTATGTACACAACTGTGATTTACAGCCGATACTGCAAGGGAAAGTATAGAGAAGGCTTAGCTTTGGTTTGGGAAATGGAGGGATTAAACTTGGTCTTGGATCTTCCTGCTTATCGAGTTGTGATTAGGCTGTGTGTTGCTTTGAACGATCTCGAGAGAGCTGCAAGGTATTTTTCGAGGTTGAAAGAAGCTGGGTTCGTGCCTGGTTATGATATCTATCGTGATATGATTCGAGCTTACGGAGTTTCGAGGAGGCTGGCAAAGTGTAAACAGATTTGTAAGGAAGTGGAGATGGCAGGATTGAGATTGGATAAAGAGACAGCCGCTATGCTTTCAGAGATAGAAGCAGAAGAAATCTAGGTACTTATCTGAAAACTTCTTGTCTTCATTTCTCTTCTATAAATCTCTACTAGTTTCATGAAAGTAATTTTAGGAATGATGAATATGATAACGCTTTGTGTTTTTAAACATATAATTTGCTTTAAATATGTAATCCGTAATTTTTTTCCTTAATCCATTACAATTCTATATTTCCTTCACTGCAATTTTACAATGATATTTATCTTTTTCCGTCATTTATGGATAACTTTCCTTGGTGTATGTTGATGTGTTGGATAGTTAGAATAAACTAATAATAAACTTTACTATCATAGCATGGTTACACTATCCTTAAAAGCGAATTTCCGCTCTTCGGATGGTATCGTGGTGTGAAGGCACTGCCAGTTTTTTCTCCAGGGAACTTTGCTTTTGTCGCCGCATTTGTACACTCAATTGCGGCAGGTGCATACACTTGCTATTTGCCCATGTACAATTGAATACCAAGATTGAACAGAAAATTGACAAGGAAAATACGAGAAGACCTTTGGAGGAAAGGAATTTTTTTTCTTCTCTTCTTGTTTTATCTCTATGAGCAAAGATTTGATAAATAGAATTTGAGCGGGAGACACAGATCCTCCATCAAGGAACCCTCTATAAAAGACCGCAATCAATTCTAATTAATTTCTTAGTTATCGTTACCACTAATAACAACGTATGTTTAAAAAATCAGGTCAAACCAATTTCAAAGACTTGCCATATAGGAAAATAAGCGTGTCGAAATTGATCTTTCAAGTAAAAATGAATATATCTTAGATTTTTTCTTCTATGGAGCTGCCCCATGCCCAGCAAGTGGGGCGCTGGTTCTCTTGACCCTTGAACAACTATTTGAAGGGTATCAAAACTTGAACCGGATCAAAAAGGTTTTTGAAATTATTGCAGTACACACAATAGCTTGCTGTTGATACTGTTTTAGTAGACAAAAATAAAAAACAGATAAGTTTTAAGTAGATAAATGGAAAAATGTCTTATAATCTAAATGATTTATAATTAGCAGAACAAAAATGGAACATATCACCGTGTGCTATAGAGACCAATAAATGACAGAGACAGGAGAAGTGACCAAAACTAGTTAACGCACTACTACAATAATCTCTTGCCCCTATGGATTTAGCCGTAGGGGCAAACCACTGTCCCTATGGATATATCCATAGGGACATAAAATTCCTCTGTAGGTCTAAAGGCCGCAGGTGCAAGTTTTCGTTCTGAACATATCCTACGGAATAATAATTGCCCCTACGTCTTAATCTGTAGAGACATAATCTTTATTTGATTTGTCTGTTTATAAAATAAAATATTTGCCCCTACGGATTTATCCTGATAAATGTCCCTACAGAGTTGTTCGTAGGGGCAAGTTTTGCCTCTATTACTGAGTCCATAGAGATAAAATATCAAATATTCTGATACTTTGCCCTTACGGAGAAATGTGTAGGGCAAAACTTACCTCCACGGATTAATCCATAGGTGCAACAGTTACCCCTACGGAGTAATTTGTAGGGACATTATATCGGTATTTTTTTTAAAAAAAGGGCTTCCTATTTTTATCCGCCATGTGCACAATAATATATATATCATACAGCCAAATACTGAAAATTCATAATCAACATCTCACGCATGATATATAAAAGAAATAAACAAACAAAATATGAAATCAATCTAAAATTATCGTGAACATACAAACAACCACCAATATCGTCCAAAATATATACAATATGTATTAGATAAGTGCATACATCCTTAAAAATATAAATAAAGCTACCCTAACTTGATCCAGCTCCTCCACCTCTGATAATCGCCGTAATTTGGCGCATCTGCTCCTCGGTGCAATCCTGAATAGTCAAAAACTCGACTAATGAAGAAGCGGACTGTGCGGGAGTCTGAGCGGGCAGTGGAGCTGTAGGAGTGGTCTGCGCAACCGCAGCCGAGCTAGTGATTTGCGGAGCCGCAGCCGAAGGAAATGCATGTGGAGCCGCAGCCAAAACAGCGTTCCGAATTTGTAAAATTTTATGTTTCTGTAATAAACGAGTAAGAACGGTGTATTAGATTTTAGTCGAATTCGTATCATTATCAGATTATTGCGAAACCACGAATTTATATATGCTTTGTTGAAGTTCTATACGTTCTGTTGAAATTCATATGTTATGTATGAGAATTTATACATCTTGAAATTCCACACATTCAGGGTTATGTTTTTATACCCCAATCTAAGAATACTTAGGAACTTAGGCCTAGTTTGGGTATCTAGTTTGGAAAACCGTAGTTTATTTTAAGTGGAGGTAGAAATGATGCTTACTCTAACTTGTAAGTCCATGTCTTTCCTTAATTGTTTAGCTTTGAAGGGATACTTGGTTTTGGAGTAATCTAATTTACAAAGAAATATTTTCTTTTCAAGTTTTGAATTTGGATAATCATAACTTTTTAAACTCCAAAATGAAGGAAGATATGACATGGTTATGATTATAGAGTTCAGTTTAATTAGATAGTTTTATGTAAGTCTTGTTAATCAAACCTAAGTCTTAAACCAAATAAGCTCAGGCTACTAATATTGCATATGTTATTATCTATAATGTGATATAATATTTTACTATTAAGTGATATACGTACCAACATCTCCTTCTGTAACATTTTCAAAAATATAAAATATTAATTTTGGGAATTTTTATAATTTAATATTATTTTATTGATTATTTTAATACTAAATCTATTTTTAAATGCAAATAAATGGAGAAAAATTACGGAAAATTATGGAAAATTCTAAAATAAGATAAATTAGTGAATAATGACATTTTAAAGTTGTTGTGATCATTTTGACACTAATTTAGTGCTAATCGTGATTAAAATCGCTAATCGGGTTTTTTGGTAATTTTGTGCAAAACTTGCACATGTCACTTTTTCCTACACTTATGCATTTTTGTTACCATGGATTTCTTTTGGGGTTACTATTCTCATGAGAAGGTTTAGGGATTTAGAGAAAAGGAAAAGAAAAGAAAAAGGTAATGATGAGGGTAGGTGAGAGAGAGAGTGGACAATTGACTTTTAACCCTTAGCCATTTCTCTCCCCTCTCATTTCTCCCCTCTTCCTCTCTCCTTGCTGCTGCTGCCCTAGCCCTCTTCTCCCCTCCACTAAATCCCCTCACTTCATCTCTAAAACCACACCAAAATCCTATGTCGGTTTCACAAAAAAGATGCGCAAGCTCGAGATCTTCAAGATGGACCTAGAAAGTTTGGATTGTGACCACTTGGGGCAACTCAAGAAAGTTCTTGAGTTGCCAATTAAGGTAATTTCTGAATCATTGTCTTAGTTTTACCTTTTCATATACCCCTATGCAAGTTTAGAATTGAAATCGGGTGAATTTGTGGACTTGGTGAAAACTAGTTAGGGTTTGAAGGATTTGTGAGTTGTGATGGTTGATTTGAGTTCAGTGGAGATCGTATGAACACCCTAGAGCTAGAAACCCAGCCCAACCCCATTGGAAACCCAGAATACGGAATTTCGGGGAAATTGTGTAATTTGTCACTGTTATTTGGAATCTGCTATCATACGAGGTATCCTAAAATAAAATTGAGTGGACAGTAGCATGTGCAGGCACCCAGGAAACTAACCCCAAAACCCTAGCCCCTATCTCATCCGTACGGCCGCCAAAACCTCCATTCTGGCCGCAAATTGCGGCCAGACCAGTGGGGAAATTCCTCGTTTTGCGTGCCTGGCCCCATTTCATCAATTCTTGGCCCTGGGTACTTCTAGTTTTGACAGATTCTTCCTAGGATGAAATCTGGGACATATATCCTATGTTGTCGTTTTGGATTCGTGTTTCCGTATTCCGTATTTTTGGATTCTGAAATGGTGGAATGTGTTTTGCCTCGACTATTGTCGTTTATACGACGATATAGAGGATTATGGATGGTTTTGAAGGCGTGCTATAGGTTCTCACCTATAGGCCCCTTATCGTATCGTTTTGGAGTTTATGCGCCGTTTTAGATTGGATTTGGTTTTAATGCGCATATACGATATTTTGATGTGTAGGTACCCATGAAGACTTCGGACGACAAGCAAATGCATGGTGACGTCCGCAATTGGTGATGCAAGGTGAGTAGATTATATCTACGGGGGAAAGTCGGGTGGATGGCGTATAGCACCCCCGCAGTCCGTAGATAGCTTATTATATAGTATTGTGATATTAGGTGTATTTTGGATATGTAGGGTTAGAAGTGACTAGTGTAGTTCATAGTCGCGAACCCTAGGATAGAATTACCCTATACTTATACCCTTGCTTTTCACATGTACTTACACTGTGATTGATGATATGTGACGACTTTGGAGATGAGTCGATATGGTGGGCTTGGTGCCCTGGGATCGGTGATTTGATACGATTCATATGTGGGGTATGACTTGTGATTCTTGCGGGCTTGGGATGTGTGTTTACCCCCGCATGCATACTTTACCGATGTTACTGTTTGTACTAGACATAGAGTAGTACTCCAGACTATATGATCTGATGATGGTGATATTTGTTATGTGATGAGACAGTGAGATGTTGACCCCTACCCAGCTTTGGGAATGCCGTACGATGATTTACCGTACGAGCTGATATTGATGATAGATCCGCACTCATAGCTAGAGGATATCTTACGATATGACATTGAGGCGGGATCACCGACTATATACCTACATATATACTTAGACTCAGTTTTAGGTGGTTTCCACACCTACTCCTCCTGATTGACAGGATACTTAGATGTAGTTGCATAGTAGATACTTCACTGTGCTGCTGATTTCTAGATTTCCGCATATTCATGTTATTCGCATTGCTGGCATATGTTCATTACCATATTATTATCATGCTGTTAGGACACCAGCACCATTATCGATGATGCGTATGTTTCACGTACACTACTTGCCGGCTCACACACTTCATCATCGATAATTGCCATGTCACTACACCGTAGTACTATTGCATTTGTGATATGATGCTTCATTCGACATATGCGCATTCCTATTCCATGTTGCATGATTTCCGATATGATTACTCTCTTTACATGTCGCATATATCATGGATTGATTGCATAGTATATCGCATTGGATTACTGCTGGATGTTGGATTTTCATGTGATTTCTGGTTTTTGAGGACCGTGGGGTTATTTAAGAAAAGAGACACTTTATGAAAACCCGGTACCTCGTGATATGATATTTCGGTGCGTCCACCACGCGTTTTCTCGGTGCTGAGACGTGTGCTTGAAACCCGATTCGAGGAGGTGATGTACCGTTTGCGGGTTCGTGGTGGGCCCGGTATGGTTCCCCTCGGCGAGATGATCGATGGGTTATGCCGATTGAGCCTGGAGGCGGGCGAGTACCTACCGGTGATTTTACCTGAGCTCGGCGGATATTCGGGGGATACCGCCTGGAGCCGAGAGATGGGCATACTGCTGGGGCCGACGGGCCGATATCCGCAGACGGAGCCCAGAGATGGACATGGGTTGACTCATACTGCCGGGGCCGAGGGCCGATATCCGCAGACGGAGCCCCATACGGATGAGGATTTACGTGTCGGTGTTTGGCACGGGTTTCATGATGAGTTTTCCATGATTTTGGTTATATCCTCACATTGCATATATGATGCTTACTGTCAGTGGGTGACAGGTGGACGGGTTCCACATATATATACAGACTGAATTTACACTTATCTTACACCAATATTAGTGGTATGGGACGCTAATATATGTGTATTGATATTATTGATATTTCTTCATTGATACTTCATGCAGACATACCTTATACTGATGACATGTTGTTACCTGAGTACCTGGCACTATATACATGATTAGATGTTACCTTGCCACCTTATTACACTCAGATGTACTCTTGTGGATATTTTACTGATCGTTGACTTAGGATTATGTCTTGCATTCGATTTATCCTTGTAGATATTTCTATTCACGAGTTGGCAACTCACCCCCGTTGTGCCACAGTTCTTGCAGGGTTTTGCCGTACAGGTTCTATCGCGGCATTTCTGGCACACTTCCTTCTTGCGGGTGATTTGCTTTGGTAGGTGGATTCTTTCGTATCAGGAATCACCTTTGTACT
The DNA here is from genome assembly GCA_030015575.1 of Agapanthus africanus. Lineage (NCBI taxonomy): Eukaryota > Viridiplantae > Streptophyta > Magnoliopsida > Asparagales > Amaryllidaceae > Agapanthus > Agapanthus africanus. The sequence continues at coordinate 379,108,749 of JASDDO010000012.1, forward strand.
TATTTATTCATTGTACCTAGAAATTGTCCATCAACCAAAACTTGTATATTCATTCAGACTCAGAGACAGTGTTGTATTATTCGACCTTAGAGTCGCGCTTAGTAGTATTGCGGTTTTCTTGCTACTTTTGAGTTTTCTTTTGGTTTTGATCCTCGCCACTTGGCGTTGTATATTATCATATCATTGCGTGGTTGTGACCGTCGTTGGACGAAGAGCTAGCTCCCGCTTGGGGATGCCTTTATCATTATATATATTGTTATTCATGTTGTACCCTATTCGGGGTCAGTTTTACAAGAGAAATTTTGCCGAAATTTTTAGAAAAGACTTATTGTTTTCAAAACATACCTTCGGCTTAGTTATTGAAAAACCTTGATTTCAAACCTGTATTTCTTCACTTCTTTAAACCAGTTTTCTTTATTTATTCTTCAAAATGGTTTTAGATTTCTGGGCTTTTGGCTTACTTGGATCAGATAGAGTCCTATAGGCTTCATATGGTTCAAGTGCCAGTCACGTGCTCTTTCGGGTCGTGACAAAGTTGGTATCAGAGCGCTAGGTTGACCTTGGTTCGAGTCTAAGTTTGACTATGTGGAGCCTAGGGAGTTGTATATATACGGAACTTAGGCTTGACCTTACGGAACTTAGACTTGGTTGAGGGGGTGTAAACCCGAACTTTCGTCGTTTTAGGATGACCCTTGGTTGATGGATTAGGTGACTAAAGTAGAGTGACGTACCGTTGGTATGTTCCGCGGCATACTTACGACACGCCACTCCGCTTAAGGAACCTTAGGATGGACATTTGTTTTGAGATCAGTGATTCTTTCATATCCTGGATTATACATCCATTTGAGATTCCCGATTCTATTAGTTTCATGATCATACCTCCATTGATATTGTTCCTTCCTATGATCATGTATCCACTTTGGATCTGTTGTTTCCTTTCTTGCCACTGGTGTACTCTTTGATACTCGATTGAGATTCCTGTCACTATGTTTGAGCGCAGTTTGGGCTGCTGCTAGGGTTACGGCCGGTGTGAGCTCGTGTGGTACGAGGGCCGACCTTTGTGTTTTCTGGTGACATGGGAACGTCTCGAGTTAGTATGGTGATTGTGACCTCTAGTGGAGGCGAGTGCTTGGTTTGCACCGGTTGATCGTGCCTTTGTTAGAGCTGCCAGTTGAGAGAGGACTGTTGATGTACAGCATACCTCCGAGATCGTGATGTCGGCTACCGTGCAGACAGATGGACCAGCTGTTGCTGAGATCGACAGGATGTCGCTTTCGGAACTTACGAGCTGAGGTTGCTGGAGCTTTCAGGCAGATATGCGACAGATGATAGCTAGTCTACTCGATTTGAGAGACGAAGGTGATTCGTCCGATTTTGCGCCAGAGCGGGCCCAGATGAGTTGAAGATTTCCAGTGTGGAGAGTCTTACTCAGATCTAGAGCAGGCTGATTCAGAGACGACCGCCATTGTGTTGCCTTTCCTGGGGATTGAGGCATTGTTCGGCGTACAGGCGTATGAGCCAGTTGTTGCTGCAAATGATGAGGTATCGCCCAGATGATTGGAGCTACTGCAGCATGAGCATGTTCTTAGATAGGTGATAGCGAGTCGCTAGTCACCGAGGATGGATGACTAGGACGTGTGGTGAGTTCGCTTACCCCGAGGCGAGATCATCAGGTGGATTGATTCCAGCTAGAGACGACTTCACGCAGGTTCGTTGAGAGTCGATTGAGACGATCGAATGTCAGGAGCCTATTTTCCAAGTTTAAAGTATACGGAAAGACATGCAGGTGATTCTATGGACCCTCTAGAAGAATGAAACCCTAACTCGACTTAATGACCGTGTGACAGCCTTTGAACCTTAGGGTTTACGGCGGTTCCGCGGCGCCATTAGTGAGGCTTGGGTTTGCCCTTCTACGGCTGGACCACCGACGCTGTGGCATGTACTCGATACTATTAAACTGTACCCGAGATGTGAGCTCTTGGGGGATTATGAGGATCTGACGAGTCGATCGGATGGTTCGACATCTTTCGGATATCGTGATGGGACACTGCTTGGGAGACTCCAGATGCGAGCATAGCCGTCGGAGCGCAGTTCGTGTAGCCATGATGAGACGAGTCCGAATCAGTCGACATTTGAGCAGAGTGAAGAAAAGAGTTCGTACGAGGTTTCGACGAGATGATGTTCCACTCCACTGATATTAGAGATGTGATACGCACCCAGAGGCGTGGTATATGGATATATCTTCCAGAAAGAAGCGTGATAAGTATGCAGCCGTTCCGGAATGAGCTTGAGTTTCAGCATTGGATGATGACTTCCGGGCATTTCGGCAGGATTGAGAGTTGAGAAAAGAACCTCGGCAGGACCTTTCTGGAGTACGATACGAGAAGACCTAGACCAGGAGTGGTCGTGTTGCGCACACCCAGCAGGCCAGAGTTCGGCATTGTCGACGAGGTAGTTGACCAAGTTCGGATAGAGGAACTTAACAAGATGCGTTGCGAATTGATCGAGGACGGACGAGTGATGAGTATTCCTTCGATGGTTGAGACGTGTTCCCGAGGACCAGTTCGGCCTGACATCTGCTACAGAGTGATGAAGCTACAGAGTACGAGATTTCGAGTCCGTGTGAGAGACTTCAGAGTGACCGTGGCCGAGACAGTGCAGTGCATAGTAGCTTGGCGTGACGTCATAGTGGACGACGATAGAGACAGTTGGAACAAGAGGTTCGTGTGAGACCCTGACGAGCTGTCATTGCTTTCCGTCGAGACTAGAGACCTGAGATGCTTACAGAGACGCTGCGATGTGACCCGTTTCTGGAGAAATATTGTGCTGAGGACACAGATGCCCTATGAGCGAGAAGAGGTTATGCAGGAGAGCTAGCCTCTGTACAGATCGGCATAGGCATGATTGGAAGAGACCTTGAGCAGGATTCCTTCCAGGACATAGCTGCCATGATGTTGCACCCAGGATCGGATGTGTGACGTGCTTTCAGAGAGCCAGAGGTCGACGCCAGTGATATGCTGCCTTACGAGTGGTCGTGAGGTTTGACCGAGAGGCGACCAAAGAAGTGCCAGAACGGAATCGACCCCGTTAGCACACCTGACAGGGCCGATGAGCCGATTGACCGCGTGATAGGTAATCCGCAGAGAAGATAAGGATCCAGAGAGTCAGAAGACGCTAGACCGTGAGCGAGAGGCAGGTAGATATCCTGCGCTGCTAGCGGTGGATTGCACCAACTCCTTCTCGACCTCGAAGGAGGAACTACCGAGGACGGTATTTGTGATTTGTGATTTTGTGATTCGATTATCACGTATCCGTCATTTTGGATTTCGGTATTTTGGGTGTTCTGTTTGCATGATTTAGTTTTGGTGACTGAGTTTCATGATATTGGTTTCATGCACCCACTGGATATTTATATATTTCGCGTAGAGTTTTCATGCATTTTAGTGTTATGCTTTGATTCGTGCACGCTGATGCACACGATTGTGAGATTTTCCTTTGAGGTACACCTGATTTTGGTTTGAGACGCATTTTATCGTTGATTTTGGCCCGGATTTTGATGGTTGGTTTTGCACTCCGTGCTGGTGATGTGCTTTACACCTATTCGATGTTTGTTATTGGATTTCGTGATTCCGTGCATGTTGAGTGCGCAGGGTTTAGATTTTCGTTCGTGCACGATAGATGCACAGATTTGGATTTTCGCGCATGTTGGGCGCATGTTTTTAGATACGATTTTGGTGCGCACCCGATGCACTAAATCGAGATTTCTTCGTGCATGTTAGATGCACCGGACCTTGGCTGTCAGGCGCATACGTTGCCCATGACAGAGGTTTCGTGCACACCCGTTGCACCTAGATGTTGTTTTGTGCACCTGTTTAGCACATATTGAATTTTTGATTTCCGTGCGCACCAGACGCACAGGATTGTGTTACGTACATTTTTTTTTGAGATTTATTCCCTTTGGAGCAGTACCCCTTATGATGTTGGGTTTTTGCTTTCATGCTGAGCAGGACTAGTCAGTAGACGATACCTGGATATACTTTTGCATGTTTTACATCAGCTTTTTACGTGTATAGATTGGATGTCTACATGTGTAGTTTCGATCCATATCATATCGGTTTTGTATTGGATTTGACATTGTGTTTTTATATCGACTCCGATGATTGCGGGATACTTGACGGAGTTTTGTTTTTGAGTTATCTGCTCAGTACCCTTGCGCATGCATTGCGCTGTGACGTTCTTTGTGTTGACATTTTCGGAGCCCCGACAAATTGGATTATTACTGAGATTGTTTTAGTAGTGGGGTTTTAAATTTAAATTCGGGGACCGAATTTCTTTAAGGGGGGTAGATTGTAACATTTTCAAAAATATAAAATATTAATTTTGGGAATTTTTATAATTTAATATTATTTTATTGATTATTTTAATATTAAATCTATTTTTAAATGCAAATAAATGGAGAAAAATTACGGAAAATTATGGAAAATTCTAAAATAAGATAAATTAGTGAATTATGACATTTTTAAGTTGTTGTGATCATTTTGACACTAATTTAGTGCTAATCGTGATTAAAATCGCTAATCGGGTTCTTTGGTAATTTTGTGCAAAACTTGCACATGTCACTTTTTCCTACACTTATGCATTTTTGTTACCATGGATTTCTTTTGGGGTTACTATTCTCATGAGAAGGTTTAGGGATTTAGAGAAAAGGAAAAGAAAAGAAAAAGGTAATGATGAGGGTAGGTGAGAGAGAGAGTGGACAATTGACTTTTAACCCTTAGCCATTTCTCTCCCCTCTCATTTCTCCCCTCTTCCTCTCTCCTTGCTGCTGCTGCCCTAGCCCTCTTCTCCCCTCCACTAAATCCCCTCACTTCATCTCTAAAACCACACCAAAATCCTATGTCGGTTTCACAAAAAAGATGCGCAAGCTCGAGATCTTCAAGATGGACCTAGAAAGCTTGGATTGTGACCACTTGGGGCAACTCAAGAAAGTTCTTGAGTTGCCAATTAAGGTAATTTCTGAATCATTGTCTTAGTTTTACCTTTTCATATACCCCTATGCAAGTTTAGAATTGAAATCGGGTGAATTTGTGGACTTGGTGAAAACTAGTTAGGGTTTGAAGGATTTGTGAGTTGTGATGGTTGATTTGAGTTCAGTGGAGATCGTATGAACACCCTAGAGCTAGAAACCCAGCCCAACCCCATTGGAAACCCAGAATACGGAATTTCGGGGAAATTGTGTAATTTGTCACTGTTATTTGGAATCTGCTATCATACGAGGTATCCTAAAATAAAATTGAGTGGACAGTAGCATGTGCAGGCACCCAGGAAACTAACCCCAAAACCCTAGCCCCTATCTCATCCGTACGGCCGCCAAAACCTCCATTCTGGCCGCAAATTGCGGCCAGACCAGTGAGGAAATTCCTCGTTTTGCGTGCCTGGCCCCATTTCATCAATTCTTGGCCCTGGGTACTTCTAGTTTTGACAGATTCTTCCTAGGGTGAAATCTGGGACATATATCCTATGTTGTCGTTTTGGATTCGTGTTTCCGTATTCCGTATTTTTGGATTCTGAAATGGTGGAATGTGTTTTGCCTCGACTATTGTCGTTTATACGACGATATAGAGGATTATGGATGGTTTTGAAGGCGTGCCATAGGTTCTCACCTATAGGCCCCTTATCGTATCGTTTTGGAGTTTATGCGCCGTTTTAGATTGGATTTGGTTTTAATGCGCATATACGATATTTTGATGTGTAGGTACCCATGAAGACTTCGGACGACAAGCAAATGCATGGTGACGTCCGCAATTGGTGATGCAAGGTGAGTAGATTATATCTACGGGGGAAAGTCGGGTGGATGGCGTATAGCACCCCCGCAGTCCGTAGATAGCTTATTATATAGTATTGTGATATTAGGTGTATTTTGGATATGTAGGGTTAGAAGTGACTAGTGTAGTTCATAGTCGCGAACCCTAGGATAGAATTACCCTATACTTATACCCTTGCTTTTCACATGTACTTACACTGTGATTGATGATATGTGACGACTTTGGAGATGAGTCGATATGGTGGGCTTGGTGCCCTGGGATCGGTGATTTGATACGATTCATATGTGGGGTATGACTTGTGATTCTTGCGGGCTTGGGATGTGTGTTTACCCCCGCATGCATACTTTACCGATGTTACTGTTTGTACTAGACATAGAGTAGTACTCCAGACTATATGATCTGATGATGGTGATATTTGTTATGTGATGAGACAGTGAGATGTTGACCCCTACCCAGCTTTGGGAATGCCGTACGATGATTTACCGTACGAGCTGATATTGATGATAGATCCGCACTCATAGCTAGAGGATATCTTACGATATGACATTGAGGCGGGATCACCGACTATATACCTACATATATACTTAGACTCAGTTTTAGGTGGTTTCCACACCTACCCCTCCTGATTGACAGGATACTTAGATGTAGTTGCATAGTAGATACTTCACTGTGCTGCTGATTTCTAGATTTCCGCATATTCATGTTATTCGCATTGCTGGCATATGTTCATTACCATATTATTATCATGCTGTTAGGACACCAGCACCATTATCGATGATGCGTATGTTTCACGTACACTACTTGCCGGCTCACACACTTCATCATCGATAATTGCCATGTCACTACACCGTAGTACTATTGCATTTGTGATATGATGCTTCATTCGACATATGCGCATTCCTATTCCATGTTGCATGATTTCCGATATGATTACTCTCTTTACATGTCGCATATATCATGGATTGATTGCATAGTATATCGCATTGGATTACTGCTGGATGTTGGATTTTCATGTGATTTCTGGTTTTTGAGGACCGTGGGGTTATTTAAGAAAAGAGACACTTTATGAAAACCCGGTACCTCGTGATATGATATTTCGGTGCGTCCACCACGCGTTTTCTCGGTGCTGAGACGTGTGCTTGAAACCCGATTCGAGGAGGTGATGTACCGTTTGCGGGTTCGTGGTGGGCCCGGTATGGTTCCCCTCGGCGAGATGATCGATGGGTTATGCCGATTGAGCCTGGAGGCGGGCGAGTACCTACCGGTGATTTTACCTGAGCTCGGAGGATATTCGGGGGATACCGCCTGGAGCCGAGAGATGGGCATACTGCTGGGGCCGACGGGCCGATATCCGCAGACGGAGCCCAGAGATGGACATGGGTTGACTCATACTGCCGGGGCCGAGGGCCGATATCCGCAGACGGAGCCCCATACGGATGAGGATTTACGTGTCGGTGTTTGGCACGGGTTTCATGATGAGTTTTCCATGATTTTGGTTATATCCTCACATTGCATATATGATGCTTACTGTCAGTGGGTGACAGGTGGACGGGTTCCACATATATATACAGACTGAATTTACACTTATCTTACACCAATATTAGTGGTATGGGACGCTAATATATGTGTATTGATATTATTGATATTTCTTCATTGATACTTCATGCAGACATACCTTATACTGATGACATGTTGTTACCTGAGTACCTGGCACTATATACATGATTAGATGTTACCTTGCCACCTTATTACACTCAGATGTACTCTTGTGGATATTTTACTGATCGTTGACTTAGGATTATGTCTTGCATTCGATTTATCCTTGTAGATATTTCTATTCACGAGTTGGCAACTCACCCCCGTTGTGCCACAGTTCTTGCAGGGTTTTGCCGTACAGGTTCTATCGCGGCATTTCTGGCACACTTCCTTCTTGCGGGTGATTTGCTTTGGTAGGTGGATTCTTTCGTATCAGGAATCACCTTTGTACTTATTTATTCATTGTACCTAGAAATTGTCCATCAACCAAAACTTGTATATTCATTCAGACTCAGAGACAGTGTTGTATTATTCGACCTTAGAGTCGCGCTTAGTAGTATTGCGGTTTTCTTGCTACTTTTGAGTTTTCTTTTGGTTTTGATCCTCGCCACTTGGCGTTGTATATTATCATATCATTGCGTGGTTGTGACCGTCGTTGGACGAAGAGCTAGCTCCCGCTTGGGGATGCCTTTATCATTATATATATTGTTATTCATGTTGTACCCTATTCGGGGTCAGTTTTACAAGAGAAACTCTGCCGAAATTTTTAGAAAAGACTTATTGTTTTCAAAACATACCTTCGGCTTAGTTATTGAAAAACCTTGATTTCAAACCTGTATTTCTTCACTTCTTTAAACCAGTTTTCTTTATTTATTCTTCAAAATGGTTTTAGATTTCTGGGCTTTTGGCTTACTTGGATCAGATGGAGTCCTATAGGCTTCATATGGTTCAAGTGCCAGTCACGTGCTCTTTCGGGTCGTGACACCTTCAACTTCTCGACAGTGGTCTTCAAGACGGCAACATCATGCTCCAGACGTCGCTCATGGGGCCATGGGAAGTAACCGCCGGAGTGGAGACCAACTTCATATGGGCCATGCTAGGACCCAATCTTCGGCCTCTCTCCCAACTTCCGTGGTGCCCTCCGTGTGCGGCGTTTAGGACTGGGGTCAGTGTAAGTCCATGTCACGCACCCCACGAACTTGCAGGGAGGCAGAATATATGAAAAACAATTATCAAAGCTTCGTAACACGGACTTGAGTGCAAGAATCGTATCTAAACCATTACTAGCAAACTACGAGAGGTTTAACTACTCGGATTCGAAGTTATATATCACGTTACTTGTCCTTCGGGTCTTCATCACTATCCTCCACTCCTTGTAGGCTCTTGGAACGTCGGCACCTCAACGGCCTCCTCGAGTCAAAGACGATCCACCCGAGAGCTCCTACTCCAAGCTTAACCTCTAACTTGAGGTAACTAGGTTTCTCAAAGTGCTAATCTAAGCAACCTAGGTGATATAGAGTTGGATTATGGATGTATTAGTCTAGCTAACCATTGATCTCAACACATGAGAGGTTAGGGTTAGGGTTTGAAGAGAGAGAGCTTGAGGAGAGAGAATGTGAGAATGAGAATCCTCTTGGATGAATGAAATCATTTGTGTATATATGAAACATATCATATAATTAAATGAATAACAAATAATGATATATCATCATGTTTCATTAATACACTAAGTGATTCATCACATGAGTCATATAAATAATAAATGATTCATTAACTCTATGTATGAATCACACCATGACTCATTTATCCAATTAATGCAAATGCCACCTTAACCCCCAAGTCACCATGCTTCTAGAAGCTTCTCGACAAATTACGAGAACGCCCCTCCTATCCCTGAAATCACGGAAAAACTTTAGACTGTATAAATTCAATAATCCGATACTAGAATTTGGTTTAAACCAAACCCGACTAGTAAAAACTGTCCGAATATCGTACGTACGTAAAAACACGTATGCGTCCGAACCCTGTCGTAAAACCATACGACCTCTATATCGTTTCGCTCGAAATAGGGAAACTCTCTGTGTGGGACTCTAAAGACTCGACACTACGCTGGCAGTGGGTTTAACCACAGACCGCAAGCGGCACTAGCTGTACGTAACGGTCCCCAGGTAGATGTCGATAAGAAGGCGGATGAGGAAACCCATCCGAACTCCTACTGAGCCTGCTGTGACAATCTCAGTACAGTCCGGTCTGTTCGTCTAGGACTATCGCATATCGGGCCTAGGGGGCGGCAAGCGTCAGTCCCCTAAAAGCGGTATAAGTCGTGTCGGAGCGTAGCCCATTACACCTTGAGAAACTACTGGAAAACTTACCAGTAAATCTCGCTTGCCCTGGCCAGGGACTTTGCGTAATGGCTCTCTGACACAACGCGATATCAACTCCCAATACCGGGAGAGACGAATCCTGTCTAACCGCCACTGCCTCCAAGTGCTCGGGACTGCACCCAACTGCTACCTGTTTGCACGACTCCTTTGAGCCGTGGTAGGGTAGCAATCTAAAAACAGTGGGACACACTCGAGGCGAAGTAGCAGTGTCAAGTCTGCGGACTATGATGTACTCATGTCACCTGGGAACTGTTAACTGACGACGGGTATAATACCAACCAACAGTTCCTCGCGAGTCTTGTCCGGTGTACCCGCAACCTAACGAGCACCTGTATACTATCTCCAGTATGACATACTGATGGCTGTGGGACAGACCATCTCCCCAACTGGGATGAGAAGCGTACACACTAGTCTACTCCGGAGTATCGATGCCCTGTCTCGATAATCCTACGACTAGGGACCTATATAGGATGTTGCTTATAGACTACCCAGCCCCCACTAGTGTGACTGCCATCACAACGCTGGTAATCAAGCAAAGATCCTAAGGGCTCTACTAATATGTATAAGCGATACGTTACAAGAAACATATGCACATATTAAAGTAGACACAAACCAAGTAGCATACTACCATTTTTAGCAAGACTGTCAATACAACTGTGAATATCCCAAGCTTCCATTAAGTAATATACAAACTAGTATGATACAGTAATGGCCTTCTAGGGCATAAACACTAACAATCTCCCACTTGCACTAAGGCCATGTACTGGCATATCGCAGACCTATCATCTTGAATAGCCTCTCGAACTGCGTCTGAGGAATGACCTTTGTGAATGGATCAGCAGTGTTATTCTCTATATCTACTCTCTTTACCTCGATCTCCCGGCGATCTACGATCTCCCTGATCAGGTGATACCGCCTTAAGATGTGTCTGGACTTCTGATGGGACCTGGGTTCCTTCGCTAAAGCTATAGCGCCGTTGTTGTCGCAATACAGAGGTATTGGACCAACACTGGTAGGAACCGCCTAAAGTTCTGTGAGGAACTTCTTCATCCAGACAGCTTCTTTTGCGGCATTGCAAGCAGCTATGTACTCCGCTTCCATTGTTGAGTCAGCAACGGTCTCCTGCTTGGAACTTTTCCAACAGACCGCCCCTCCATTGAGGGTAAAGACATAACCCGACATGGACTTGGAGTCATTCTTATCACTCTGGAAGCTGGAGTCGGCAAAGGCCTCGATCTGGAGGTCTTTTCCGCCATACACCAAGAACATCTCCTTAGTCCTCCTCAGGTACTTGAGAATATTCTTTACTGCTATCCAGTGCTTCTCCCCTGGGTTTGCCTGATACCGGCTTACAACGCTCAATGCGTATGCTACATCTGGTCTGGTATATAACATCGCATACATTAGAGAGCCTACCGCAGAAGCGTAGGGTATAATCGACATGCGATCCCTTTCCTAATCAGTCTTGGGAGAGATCTCTTTGGAGAGGGTGATTCCGTGACAAGCCGGTATGTTACCGCGCTTAGAATCTTCCATACTGAATCTTTTCAATATGGTGTCTATGTACCTGGACTGCGAAAGTCCCAACATCCTCTTTGATCTATCACGATAGATCTGGATTCCCAGAATGTAGGTGGCATCACCCAGGTCCTTCATGGAGAACTTCTGTGACAAGAATCTTTTGACTGACTGTAGCATAGGAATATCATTTCCTATTAGGAGAATGTCATCCACGTATAAGACGAGGAATACAACAACTCTCCCTACAATCTTACTGTATATGCATGGTTCATCTGGATTTTTGATAAAGTCGAATTCTTTGACAGTATCATCAAAACAGATGTTTCAATTCCGCGATGCCTGCTTTAGTCCATAAATGGAATTAAGCAGCTTGCATACTTTACTGCTGCTCCCACTCTGAATGAATCCCTCTGGCTGATCCATATAAACGCACTCTTCCAAATTACCATTTAGAAATGCCGTCTTTACGTCCATCTGCCAGATCTCATAATCGTGGAAGACAGCAATAGCAAGAAGGATCCGAATGGATTTGAGCATAGCCACTGGAGAAAATGTTTCGTCATAGTCCAAACCAGGTCTTTGACGGAAACCCTTTGCAACAAGTCTAGCCTTATAGGTTTCAACCTGTCCATGCACACCAATCTTCTTTCTGAAGATCCATTTGCATCCTACGGGTTTTACCCCATCTGGAGCAATGTCCAAAGTCCATACTTTGTTGGTGTACATGGACTCCATTTCGGTCCGCATTGCATCCAGCCATTTTACCGAGTCGCCGCTCTGAATGGCTTGCTGGAAGCTAGTAGAGTCATCATTATCAATGACGCAATCTTCTCGATCCTCGTCTATGAGAAAACCGTAGTATCTCTCGGGCGGATGAGACCGCCTACTACTTCTGCGGATAGGCGCTGGTATGTCCCTTTCTTCTGAAACTTCTTGTTCTACTAAACTTCCAGTAACAGCTTGTGGTTCTGGAATTTCTTCCAGTTCTACTGCGCTCCCACTCTTCTGATTTTCTAAAAATTCAGTTTCTAAGAAGTGGGCATGACAAGAAACAAAACCTTTTGTTCCTCTGCGTAATAGAAATAATATCCCTTGGAGTTCTTTGGATATCCCACAAACTTACACTATACTGAGCGTGCCTCGAGCTTGTCCGCATGCTGCTTTTTTACAAAAGCTGGACATCCCCATGTCCTAAAATGTTTAAGACAGGGTTTCTTCCCACTCCACATCTGATATGGTGTGGTAGGCACAGTCTTGGTTGGAACCTGGTTCAAAAGATATGCAGCTGATTCTAGTGCATAACCCCAGAAAGATCGCGGTAACTCAGCCTTACTCATCATGGAACGAACCATATCCAATAGGGTTCGATTCCTCCTTTCCGATACACCGTTGTGTTGTGGTGTGTATGGAGGAGTAAGCTGAGAGAGAATTCCATTCTCTTTTAAGTATCCCATGAACTCGGCATTTAAGTATTCACCACCTCGATCAGATCTCAGTGTCTTGATACTTTTGCCTGTCTGTTTTTCCACTTCATTCTTGTATTCTTGGAATTTCTTAAAGGCCTCGGATTTATGCTTCATTAAGAAGATATATCCATACCTAGAGAAATCATCCGTAAAAATAATGAAATAGGAATAACCACCTCGCGCATTTGTAGACATTGGACCGTACACGTCACTGTGTACGAGTCCCAAGAGCTCGCTCGCTCTTACTCCGTGTCCAGTAAACGGAGTCTTTGTCATCTTTCCCATGAGATAAGATTCACAAGTAGCATAAGATTGATATTCGAACGGATTCAAATATCCTTCTCTATGTAACTTCGTCAACCGTGTTTCATTGATATGACCTAGTCTACAATGCCATAAGAAAGCCTGGTTTATTTCTGTAGACTTTCTTTTAAGTGTGTTCTGGACATTGAAAACCTGAGCTTGATTCAATACGTATATACCGTCATCTAATGTACCGGACCCAATCAGAACTTGATTTAGGTGGATGTGAACTACATCGCTTACGAATGTAAAATCATATCCCTCTCTCGAAAGTGAGGACACTGATATGATATTACAAGTCAAACTAGGTACATACAAACAGTTACGTAGAATCAATATCTGCCCTCTTGTCAAACCTAGGCGATATTCTCCCACGGATTCAGCGTCCACGCTCATTCCGTTTGCAACTCTGAGAGACAAATCACCTACCCTTATAACTCTACGGTTTTTCAAAGCATTTAATGAATTACAGATATGAGATCCTGCTCCGGTATCTAGTACCCAGGAAGTAGAGTTAATTGACAAACAGTTCTCAATTACAAACACACTTGAGGCCGAAGCCATAACATGCTTCGTATCCTGGCTACTGGCTTCCAAAGCCCTGCAATCCTTCTGCCAATGCCCGTTCTCATAACAATAGGAACATCCCTTCTTACCTACACCAAGTCCCGAAACTTTTGCTCTTCTCTTTCCTCCGACTTTACCGACACCGTATATCGGCTTTGTAGAGGTCTTCTTCTTTTCACCCTTTGCTTTCGCCCTGGATGTAGAAGAAGAAGGTCCCCCATTAAGCAGAGCTTGTGTCTCCCTGGTTTCTTTCAGGGTGTAAGTAGAGGGTAGGGACTGTGGAAATAAGTCAGTGTATGACCTGTTTCTCAACGTGGTCTCCAGGTCCTTGAGCTCATCAATATAGCTAGTCATTGTAAGGACGCCGTCCCCTACAGATGACCCGATAGCCAATCTCGCTTGAATTAATTCTTTCGAGGTCTCATATCTTGCGATTTGAGATTGCTCTCCATATAAATCTTTGTTATGGAGAAAGATGGAAAATAAGTCCATCTTCTCGTGCTGCTTCTGGTATACACCATCAACTGAAGCCAACACGAGGCACTTGGCTTTCGCTTTATCCTTTCCCTTGTCTGACAGATATCCATATCCGCGACGGTGGAAACTGGACCTGGGACATCGGGATCTTGAGTAGTAATAGGGTGGTCCAGCTTGTCATAGGAAATGGACATCTGGACAGACCTTTTCCAGTCATATAAGTTAGATTTAGTCAACTTGTTATCTAGATGTAACCTAGTCATGGTCACAAGGTCGCTGCAATGAGAGAGAGAGAAGAAAATACTTTAGCATGATGCTCTTGCAAGTTTAGATTGGTTTTTAGTTTATCTAAACTGGATGGCTCCCACTGTTTCTCGAATCCTTCCTCAAACCATAAAAGAAGAATTAGCCAGGACTATTCTCACTGTACAATACTTGCTTAACCGTTCAGCCAGGCCGGTGTCGGTACTTCGAGGGAGGTTTTCCAACGCTTTCGCGAAGTTCCTTAATTAAATAAGCTCTTTTCTCTGGGGGCGTAGCCCCGCTGACACCTTTCTCGACACCTATTTGGTTTATAGCATTGATCGTTAAGTGACGAATCTCCTGATAAGTAGCATGTACTCACAGTAGGATCGGGATCCAAATATCATCGTGTGATAATGTTGAAGGAATCCTACCAACATTCATCAAACTCCAAATGGTATGCAACACTAGCAAGTTTCAGTTTCTTTAGAAACTTCCGATGTTGATTTTTGCCCCATGTTCTTATGACCTTGACTAAGGGCCAACAAATCATAAGTCACATGTCAAGTTCAACCCATTATTATCTTGTTAATTTGACCCCACCCGTATATACTCTTGACTAAGGGCCAAACAAAGTAATACGACTGTCCCAAACCAACTCATCTATCTATGCAACAAATGAATACCCCAGCACCTACCAATCACTATGTCTTGACTAAGGACCAAACAAACATAGCTTGAATACTACTGACCATTCATAAGAAATGACGGAGGGCTACGACTGGTTTTGGCGAAATCGTGAACGTAGTGAACTTGATATAATCGAAGGAACCTGATAGCTTTTTAAAAGGAGTGGTTAATGCTCCGCAATTAAAAAATTCTGCTCTTTTAAAATAACCGAGTGATTTCTTTTAAATTTGTTCCAACGATTCAACTTTGGTTTGTTTTCTTTGTATTAAAATAATGCGTCCCATCATTAACCTATCATTGCAGAAAACAACGAAAATACATTGTCCTCTTATGCTATCCGCATTCGCCACTGGGTCCCGTCATCACCCGTTAGGTTACTTAACTAACGACAGAGCGGGGGCTGGGCTAGCGCGGGTGTAAAACATAAGTGACGTCTAAATAGCTATCATATATAGATATTGTACATTCGTCAGACGCAATAATAGGCATTCCAGATCTCAGATGAACATTATTGGATATACAAGCAATCCGCTTTTCCTTTGAGCCTGCAACAAAAGACGGATTACACAGTTGTGATGAATAGCCATTACCCCACCCTAGACCCCTACGGGCACGGCAAACTACCCGCCAAGTACCCGAAGTGAAGCGGTCTCCTCAACAACGTGAGTAGGCCACTAAACACTTCAACGTACCCGGTAGTTTTTGTACCCCACCTTGGGTCTATCCTATGAGCAAAAAAACAGTAAATGAAATAATACAACGGTGGCTACAACCGCAACCTGGATGTACCCCGCAAAAGAATATTACATCATATTACAATTTACATCGAATGAATGAATATAAAAGCCATCTCAAACCCCGGCTAATCATCACAACGATCCAATCAAGTTCATATACACAAACAGTAAACATTACAGAAATGTGCACCCCCTTGCCAACCGACATACTAGCAGTTAGGGGAGGTTTACGAACACATTAAACATTACAGATAAAAACCCGATTAGCAAATAACTTAGAATATCGATAGTCAACCTTTTTCCGTGTCTACCCCAAATGCAAGCCAGCACAGAAGTAACCTGGGCAGAAACATAATATACAGGAAAACAAAACACCATAAAATATGAATTTCTGTGAAACTCCGAGTCAACTCGGGGTAGACTCGGCGGCGGATCCGCGGCCAAAAGCACCATTTGGCCGCGGTTCCGCGGCCGTCTTGCCGAGTTGTATCCTCGTATTTTCCCAGTATTCTTATATTTCCCTGCTGTGAATTTTAAGGCATATCAAATATTTTTTTTTCGACACGTTTAAAATTAACAGAAATTGATAGGGGTTCAGGGTGTTGTTTTCGCGTTTTCCTGATGATCGAAGTTCTAATTAGTTGCTAACAAGCTAGTAAAGGTTTAGTTGGCTCTGATACCACTGTAAGTCCATGTCATGCACCCCACGAACTTGCGGGGAGGCGGAATATATGAAAAACAATTATCAAAACTTCGTAACACGGACTTGAGCGCACGAATCGTATCTAAACCATTACTAGCAAACTACGAGAGGTTTAACTACTCGGATTCGAAGTTATACCTCACGTTACTTGTCCTTCGGGTCTTCATCACTGTCCTCCACTCCTTGTAGGCTCTTTGGAACGTCGGCACCTCAACGGCCTCCTCGAGTCAAAGACGATCCACCCGAGAGCTCCTACTCCAAGCTTAACCTCTAACTTGAGGTAACTAGGTTTCTCAAAGTGCTAATCTAAGCAACCTAGGTGATATAGAGTTGGATTATGGATGTATTAGTCTAGCTAACCCTTGATCTCAACACATGAGAGGTTAGGGTTTGAAGAGAGAGAGAGCTTGAGGAGAGAGAAGGTGAGGATGAGAATCCTCTTGGATGAATGAAATCATTTGTGTATATATGAAACATATCATATAATTAAATGAATAACAAATAATGATATATCATCATGTTTCATTAATACACTAAGTGATTCATCACATGAGTCATATAAATCATAAATGATTCATTAACTCCATGCATGAATCACACCATGACTCATTTATCCAATTAATGCAAATGCCACCTTAACCCCCAAGTCACCATGCTTCTAGAAGCTTCCCGACAAATTATGAGAACGCCCCTCCTATCCGTGAAAACACGGAAAAACTTTAGACTGTATAAATCCAATAATCCGATACTAGAATCTGGCTTAAACCAAAGCCGACTAGTAAAAACTGTCCGAACATCGTACGTGCGTAAAAACACGTATGCGTCCGAACCCTGTCGTAAAACCATACGACCTCTATATCGTTTCGCCCGAAGCACGGAAACTCTCTGTGTGGGACTCTAAAGACTCGACACTATGCTGGCAGTGGGTTTAACATCAGACCGCAAGCGGCACTTGCTGTACGTAACGGTCCCCAGGTAGATGTCGATAAGAAGGCCGATGAGGAAACCCATCCGAACTCCTACTGAGCCTGCTGTGACAATCTTAGTACAGTCCGGTCTGTTCGTCTAGGACTATCGCATATCGGACCTAGGGGGCGGCAAGCGTCAGTGTCCTAAAAGCGGTATAAGTCGTGTCGGAGCGTAGCCCATTACACCTTGAGAAACTACTGGAAAACCTACCAGTAAATCTCGCTTGCCCTGGCCAGGGACTTTGCGTAATGGCTCTCTGACACAGCGCAATATCAACTCCCAATACCGGGAGAGACGAATCCTATCTAACCGCCACTGCCTCCAAGTGCTCGGGACTGCACCCAACTGCTACCTGTTTGCACGACTCCTTTGAGCCATGGTAGGGTAGCAATCTAAGAACAGTGGGACACACTCGAGGCGAAGTAGCAGTGTCAAGTCTGCGGACTATGCTGTACTCATGTCACCTGGGAACTTTTAACCGACGACGGGTATAATACCAACCAACAGTTCCCCGCGAGTCCTGTCCGGTGTACCCGTAACCTAACGAGCACCTGTATACTATCTCCAGTATGACGTACTGATGGCTGTGGGACAGACCATCTCCCCAACTGGGATGAGAAGCGTACACACTAGTCTACTCCGGAGTATCGATGCCCTGTCTCGATAATCCTACGACTAGGGATCTGTATAGGATGTTGCTTATAGACTATCCAGCCCCCACTAGTGTGACTGCCATCACAACGTTGGTAATCAAGCAATGATCCTAAGGGCTCTACTAATATGTATAAGCGATACGTTATAAGAAACATATGCACATATTAAAGTAGACACAAACCAAGTAGCATACTACCATTTTTAGCAAGACTGTCAATACAACTGTGAATATCCCAAGCTTCCATTAAGTAATATACAAACTAGTATGATACAGTAATGGCCTTCTAGGGCATAAACACTAACAGTCAGTAGTATCAGATCGGTCTGTCCACTAAATTCGATCCCCGATGCCTCCGCCTGCTCCATCACCTGCTCCTACACCCACATTATCCATTAAAATATAAGCATATCATTTAAATTTGAACTTATCAAAACAAAAATTTCATTCGAATTAGAATAAATATTAGCACTTACGCAATACTCCTGGATAGCGGTATCGGGGAATCGAAGCTCGCCCGTGGCGGGATCTGTCGAGGTGCTGTGGACGGCAAGATACGCGGTCAACACGCTTTGTGTACCACCCTGCGTCAGGGTCTGAGCTTTCTGCAATTTACCAAAAATTTACATATATTATTGTCACGATCCGAAATATTAGCTCGTGACCAGCACTTAAATCACGTAACGTATAAAGGCGTAACGTAAATCAAGTAAGCTGAAACCAAGAAATCTAAACCTTTTTTAGAAAATAAAAGAGGTGAAGTTTTGAAATAATGGTATAAGGAAATCAAGTTTTCTTAATGCATAGAAAAGGGACATAGAAATGCAAGTGGAATTTCTAGTTTGAAAACATGTTTCGTCTTTTAAAAATTTGGGCAGCACCTCCTTTGTATTTTTGATCCAAAACCACAAGTACATAATGACATAAAAGGCATCCCCAAGCGGGAGCTAGCTCTTCGCCAAACGGCGGATCCACAACCATGTAAGTAATAAAACAAGTATACGACGCCCAGCGGCGAAGTTCACCACAAAAGATAAAAAAATATGCAAGACATCAAAACCCACAAGTAGCGGAATACCCCTCGCTCTAAGTCTCGCAACCACAAGTCTCACTAAGTCTCATTACTTATACAAATACTAGTTTGATAGATGGAGTTGACTAGATACAATATGAAATATAAATACAAGAGTGGGTACGATACAAATGTCCCACCTACCACTGCAAAACACCCAAAAGAAGCTATGTGCCAGCGATGCCGCTACGGATCCATGCGGTCAACCTGCAAGAACTGTGGCACAACGGGGGTGAGTTGCCAACTCGTGAGTAGAAAAACATCAACAAGTAGAAATCGAATAAACAACGACTCCTAGGTCAATTATATCATAAAGGTAATACTATGATATCTAGGGTGACTGTATCTGTATATGTGCCAACAAGGTAATCAATGCCTATAAGCATGTGGATATCATCCAACAATATAATCAATGTATGTATGCAAGTGGATCCCGTCCACGTGTCAACCAATGACACAACAACATCATGCATGCAAATATCATAAAAGCATAACCATGAAAATATGAGGATATAAATCAACGTGTGTCCCTCGCGACACAACAAATCATAAAACCTGAGTGTCCAGTATTGACACTCGAAAACATCATGAAACCCATGTCAAGCATCGACACGTAAATCCTCATATCTCGGGCTTTGTTAGTCCGGATCGGCCCACGGGCTCCGTCAGTCCGGATTGGCCCATATCATCTCTCGACTCCGGTCGGTATCCTCCGGATATCCGCCGAGCCCAAATACTATCACTGGTAGGTAGTAGTCCCTCTGCCAGGTGTTAGTGTATATGCCCCAGGGGCCATTATTGTATCATACTAGTTTGTATATTACTTAATGGAAGCTTGGGATATTCACAGTTGTATTAACAGTCTTGCTCAACATAGTAGTATGCTACTTGGTTTATATCTATCTTAATATGTGTATATGTTTCTTTTAGCATATCATGAATGCATATTGATAGAGCCCTTAGGATCTTGCTTGACTACCAGCGTTGTGATGGCAGTCACACTAGTGGGGGCTGGGTAGTCTAAAAGCACATCCTTTTTTAGGTTTCTAGTCGTAGGATTATCGAGACAGGGTATCGATACTCCGGAGTAGACTAGTGTATACGCTTCTCGTCCCAGCAGGGGAAATGGTCTGTCCCACAGCCATTAGTACGTTGTACTGGAGATAGTATGCAGGTGCTCGTTGGGTTACGGGTACACTGGACAGGACTCGCAGGGAACTGTTGGTTGGTATTATACCCGTCGTCAGTTAACAGTTCCTAGGTGACATGAGTACAGCATAGTCCGTAGACTTGATACTGCTGCTTCTCCTCGAGTGTGTTCCCACTGTTCTTAGATTGCTACCCTACCACGGCTCAAAGGAGTCATGCAAAATGGTAGCAGTTGGGTGCAGTCCCGAAGCACTTGGAGGCAGTGGCGGTTAGATAGGTTTCGTCTCTCCCGGTATTGGGAGTTGATATCGCACTGTGTTTGGAAAGCCATTACGCAAAGTCCCTGGCCAGGGCAAGCGAGATTTACTGGTAGGTTTTCCAGTAGTTTCTCAAGGTCTAATGGGCTTCACTCCGACACGACTTATACCTCTTTTAGGGTACTGACGCTTGCCGCCCCCTAGGCCCGATATGTGATAGTCTTAGACGAACAGACCGGACTGTAGGGTTACTAGGCACCGTCACAAGGGTCTACAAGATATCAACCATGCCCGATTCAAAATTTAGACGTGCAGAACAACCCTAACCAAGATCTTAGACTAGAGATTAGGCGAATCAAAGCAAGTAAACAACTTTACTTCTAAGAGTTAGGGATTACAACCTTTGTAGTCCGTTCCTTCACTTCTAAAGCTCTGTGTTGAGGTCCCTTTGCTGCGATCATCGAGTACCCGGACTCTAGAGAGGCTCCATGAAGAGAAAGATGCAAGCTTGCTTCCGATCTTCGATAACAAAGATGATCTACCTTGAAGAAACTCAAGCCCAAGCTTTTGCTTCACTAATCAAGTATTAGCAAAGCAAACACCCTAATCTAAGTGTCTAGAATAGATGAGGATGATGAAGTAGGAATTTAGCTCTCATTTGTTTTCTTTAACACACTCATTTTCATCACTTCATAAAAAAGCTAGAAAGCTTTTTCAAGAGGAAGAAGAAGAAGAATCTATTTGTGATGAATAATGAATCAAGTGTGAGGTTAGAAATGCAACCATGGGTTAAGTAAGAAGACTTATCCCATATAGAGATTTGACCATTGTAATGGGTTTGGGTTTGGTTAAGAAATATCAACAAAAATATCTTTACAAAATATTTTTGCTTAAAACAAAAGCAAAGCATCTAGAAGCTTCAAGAAAGTTTAACCCTAATCCAAACCCTAACCATGTTTAAACTCCACAAAACATGTTGCATTTATAACCATAACATGTTACAATATTATATATCACATATACAATATTTATTGTAACAAAATAAAATAATACAATTAACATATATCACATACATATCAATGTATTACCCAAGTGAGAAAAAGAATTTTTAAGTGAGCTTATACCAGTTAATGTAATTTAATATATCAAATATATAATTATACATTAAATTATCGAATCAACACTTGATCCGATAATCCGACTATTTCACAAATAACCGACTAATATAATCTGTATCAGTTCATCGAATCAACACTTGATCCGATGACCCGGCTATATCACATATACCCGACCGATATCACATATCGCGAGAATCTAATACGGTATCACATACACGTATTGTTCTCGGTCCCGCACATATCATATATGTACTCCTACTCCGTTTTTCCTGAGCCAGGAAACCTCTGTGTAGGACTCTAAAGAATCGTCAATACGCCGGCAGTAGGTGATGATCATATCAAACACCCACAAGCTGCAAGCAGTCAGCTAAACGTAACAGCCACCCAGGTATTGAGCGATCAGAAGATCAACGAGCAAGCCTGTACTTTCTCCCGTGAATCCAACCAGTAACACTCCCGTACAGTCCGGTCTCTTCGTCTGTGTTAGTTATATGTATGACCTAGAAGCCATTACTGTACATACGATGTATATTGTAATGGATGCTTGGACATATATAGGGAGGACTTTCTTGCTCGACATGATAGTATGCTATCTGGTTGTACTTTATCTTAACATGTACTCTGATTGTCTCTATGTTACATGTTTATAAAGCCCTTAGGATATGTACTCGACTACTGGGACTATGATGAGATCATACTAGTGGGGCCACGGTAGTCGGCGAGTACATCCTATAACTGTTCCTAGTCGAAGGTGTATCGAGACAGGGCATCGATACACCATAGTAGACTAGCGTATACACATCTTGACCCATTTGATGGGCGATGGATGATTCCATATCTATCGGTGTTTGACATCAAAGATGGTGTACGGGTGCTCAGTAGAGACCGGGTACACTGGACGGACTCGCCGAGAACTCCCAGATGGTATTATACCTCACGTCAGATGGCAGTTCTCCGGTGACACTGGTACAGAGTAGTCTGTTGACCCGAGATCGTCATAGAGTCTTGTGTGATTCCCACTGTGCTTTGATTTCTATCATACCACGTCCAAGAGGGCGTGCAAAAAGGTTGCTTTTGGGTACAGTCCCGAATCACATGGAGGCAATGAGCGATAGGTGGGGATTCGTCTCTCCAAGTATAGGGAGTTGATGTTGTGCTGTGTTCGATTGGCTATAACTGGAAATCCCTGGCCAGGGTTGCTGAGATTTACTGGTAAGTGTTATCAGTAGTTTCTCGAACTGTTATAGACCTTATATCGACACGACTTATCAAGCTACTGGGGTCTGACGTTTACCACCCCTAGGCAAGATATGCGACATATCAGACGACGAGACCGGACTGTATGGGAGTGTTACTGATTGGATTCGCAGGAGAATGTACAGTCTTGCTTGTTGATCTTCTGAGCGCTCAATACCTGGGTGGCTGTTACGTTTAGCTGACCGCTTGCAGCTTGTGGGTGTTTGATATGATCATCACCTACTGCCGGCGTATTGACGATTCTTTAGAGTCCTACACAGAGGTTTCTTGACTCAGGAAAAACGGAGTAGGAGCATATATGTGATATGTGCGGGACCGAGGATAATGCGGTATGTGATACCGTATTGGATTCTCGCGATATGAGATATCGGCTGGTTTATATGATATAGCCGGGTCATCGTATTAGTCGGTTATATGCGATATAGCCGGATTGTCGGATCAAGTGTTGATTCGATAATTTAATGTATAATAATATATATGAATTACATTAACTAATATTAGCTCACTAAAAGATTCTTTTTCTCACTCGGGTAATACATTGATATATATGCGATATATGTTAATTGTATTATTTTATTTTGTTACAATAAATATTATATATGGTATATATAATATTGTAACATGATATGATTATTAATGCAACATGATTAGTGGAGATTAAACAAGGTTATGGTTTGAATTGGGTTAGTTGTTTCATGATCATTCTAGAAGGTTTTTCTTTTGTCATGGAAAAGATATTATGCTTGATATTTTCAAGTGACTCACCTTTAACCCAACCCAAACTCTAGCCCTAATTAAATATCTACAAGGATTTAGTTGACCATGGTTGCATTATTCATCATTATTATCTTTTCATTATTCATCACAAATGATTGATTCATCTTCTTCCTTGAGTTCTTCATGGAAAAAGCTTTCTAGTATTTTCTAAGTGATGATTATGTGTGAAAAGATTATAAATTAGGGCAAAAATCCTACTTCATCATCCTCATCTATCCTTGCCATTTAGATGAGGGTGTTCACTTCATTTAGTGAGTGTTAGCTTGTGTTAATGAAACGTCAAGGTAGATCATCTTTGTTATCGAAAACTAGACGCAACTATAACTAATCTGCATTAATCTAATATAAGTCCTACAAATGGTGCCATTTGAAATAACACGAACCGCGGGGTTTTGAAAATAGGGCTACGGTGGTTTTTAAGAAAGGATACGTCTTTCGAAATATCCGTAGATCCCTTGACCTGTCTTTTAAAATACCCACGATCCGCTAGTTTTGAAATAGGTAGGAGTCTAATCTAATCTAACAACTACACTAAACTATACGGCTGAACTAACAAGCTGAACTACAGGTAAGGAAACCGCCTATCATCTGAGTCGATACATATACATACCTGTATATATACAGTCGGTGATCCCGCCTCAATAAATATAATATTCATAACCAGACATCCCAAGTCAAGAGTGCGGATCAATCATCAAAATATAGCTCGTACTTAAATCCGTCGTACGGCATCCCCAAATCTGGGTACGGGTCAATATCACATTCATCATACTATTCATCTGATATCCTCTTTATCAAATATCATGATCAGGGTACTGATCTACGTCTAGTACAATATTTATACCATCTATGTATGCATGCATGTAAGAATCACTACGTCAAAAGACCCGCTAAAACATCATGTCGTATCTCAATACGAACCAAAACACATCATGGATCTTCTGGCCTCAAGCCCAATATCATCGACTCATCTCAAATCCCAATTACTATTCTCAAATCCAGTATATAAACACATAGTCCCATACCCATGTGTAAATATACACATCAATATATAATCCCATGTACGCACATATGAAAGAAGAATGTATGCAAATATGGGTGTGTGTGTATGTGTGGTGCAACCACTACCTAAGGTTTCGTAACCATGCGCCAATCCAACACCAATATCCATCTAAAATCATCAATAATAAATCCTAACAACATATCATAAATTGTTGGTGTGTATACGCATCCGTATACATTACCACGGACTGCGGGGGTGCTATACGCCATCCACCCGACTTCTCCCCGTAGATATAAATCTACTCACCTGGTCCTCGCTCGCCGGTGCCGACGTCGCCACGCACTTGCTTGTCGTCTCGAAGTCCGCATGGGGTACCTACATATCATAACGCACCGTATCGCATTAAAACTAAATTCGAAATCGAAACGGCATACGAAAATCAAATCGGCACGCGTATCACGCATAGGTCCAAACCTATCGCCTACGCATGCAAGAATAGTCAAACCAACCCTCGATGTCGATGTACAAATGTCAAACCATCGAGAAAAATCCAATCACACTCATTTGCACATTCACGAACATTAATTTTAATATTAACTAGGTTAAAACTCACAAAAACCCCAATTTCACTTAAAAAGTTATTTTTCCGAAATCTAGCAAGCACAATTCGCCGTTTTTGTACAAAACATGATGTTTAAATGAATGTAGCGGCCAATATACTTATTAAATATCTTAAATAAGTCATAGAAACAATTTCCGGAATTTAATCTCATTAAATTCCAAAAACCCTAATATTCTAGTTTACAAAAATACCCTTTTTAACAATTTCAAAGCAAAAATACACAAACTACAATCTAGCTTAGATTTGCATGATCTAAAGCATTAAACCACAGTTAATAAAGTTAATGAAGTCACGAAAAACCTAAACACATTTTTAATCCCAAGTATTTAACCAAATTCAAAAATCTAGTAGGCAAATTAGCACATTAACACAAATTTTTTTTAAACTAACCATTAGCACTAGCTACTAATCTTGTATTAACATGACAAAAAGCCTAAATATAACACACAACCATACACCAATTTTACAAAACCCTAACTTGCATTCAAATTCATAACTTGAATTCCAAAACATGCAATTAAACTCACATATCCAAATTAACACTTAATTAAATTAGCTTAAGAAATTAGTAACAAATTAAGCAACAAAAATGTTTAGAATTATACCCAAAACATATGAAGATCCACAAGCATCCATGGCCTCCCAAAATGCCCTCTTTTCATAAG
Organism: Agapanthus africanus; assembly: GCA_030015575.1. Classification (NCBI taxonomy): domain Eukaryota; kingdom Viridiplantae; phylum Streptophyta; class Magnoliopsida; order Asparagales; family Amaryllidaceae; genus Agapanthus; species Agapanthus africanus. The sequence goes on from JASDDO010000012.1 coordinate 379,134,742, forward strand.
GATCCATGCTATACGGGCTAAGCTAAAATGGGTAGGAGTCGGATTTGGATTTAGATTTGAATTTTGCATGGATTTTGAAGTGATTTGTGGATTTTTTTGATGAAGAAAAGAGTGGGATTTTGGGGAGGGGGGCTCGGCCTGATTGGGAGTGTGAGGAGAGAGAGGGAGGTAGAGAAAATACAAGGGAGGAAAGTCAAGGTCAAGGTAAGGTCAAAAGTCCACTTAATTCACCCATTTTCTTTTCTTTTCTTTCATATCTTTTCCTTTGAAAATCAAGTGGGGAAAAATATGGTCGCTGCTGAATTCAGCCATGGGGAGGAGTAAGTGGGGGTGTGTGGGTGTGGGTACGGGTGTGGGGTGATGAAAAATGATAAATACAATACCCCAAGCATCCATTTACGCTAAAAAAAGCCTTTTTTCTTCAATAATTTCTAAACCGTTTTGGCAAACGATTTCGTTCCAAAAACCACATGATAAAATTTTATTTAATGTTTTATGATGCACAAAATTTGTTTCAACTCATTCCAATTTGTAATTTTCCATAATTAAATGTATTAGTGACGGCTTAAAATAATAATAAAATAATATTTTTTCAGAAAATTTAAAATTTCACCAGCGGCTCAATAAACACCAAATAATAGCAATTACATAGCTAGAATATGTATATTTAATTTTTATAATAAGATATTTGTATTTTGACTTTTTACAGAAAACCCCCTTATTTTACCGATTTTTTTCGAAATTTCACCGAAACGATTTTCAAATCGTTACACCCCTTTAGCAAAACTAGAAAAGCCTAAATAACACTCCATTTAAAATCACTCGATTCTACAACGATATCAAGTTCATTACGCAAAGGGTTTTCTTAAAAACCTGTCGTAGCCCTCCGTCTTTTCAGATAAGGACTGTTTAGTATTCGTGCTGCGTTTGTTGGCCTTTGTCAAGGCGTAGTGTGCGGTAGCTGAATAGTACTTATCTGCTTATGTATATGATGCAGATTGGATTAGGGTAGTCGTGCGACCTTGTTGGCATTTGTCAAGGGCCGTGCGGGTGGGTTTACTTCAATCAAGAAATGACGGGTTGAACTTGACTAGCAGCCTATGGTTTGTTGGCCTTTGTCAAGGTCATAGGAGGCTTGGGGCAAAATATTATTGGGAATTTCAAGTGTTGAAATTTGCAATGAGATTGTATACCTTCTATGAGATAGTTGGATCCCGATACCCGCTGCGAGTAAGAGTTACTCCTGGGAGAGTTTTACACATTATAATTAGCCGGTCAAGTAGGTGTCTAGAAAGGTGTTAACGGGGTTACGCCCCTAGGAAAACGAGGTTTACTTTAATTAGGTTCATGCGAAAGCACGGGGGACCTCCCTCAAAGTACCGACACTGGCCTGGCTGAAAGATTAGCGAACTTGTAGCGTGTAATTAATCCCGGCTAGTCTTTCCTTTTAGGGTTTGAAGGAAGATTTGACTAAAACGGTGGGAGACATCCTGATTAGATATATTAGATAACCAATCTAATCTTGCAAGAGCATACGCTGAGTGTTTTCTTCTCTCTCTCTCCAGGTAGCGACCATATCACGCCTTAATCAAGATAATAATACGGATGTATTAACCGAATCCGCTTGTTATACTGAGCTGGGGAACGTTGGTCCCGCTCCAACTTATAATTGTTATAAGACAGAGCAGGATATAGGGGATTACCAGAATTCCTGTGCCGCCCAAACGAAGAAAGTGCATGCTGATGCATTTTCTTCGGGTGTGTTCATTACAGAGAACTGTTTCTCAGTATTCTTTACGTCCTGGGTATTTGATACCGGATCAGGATCCCGCATATGTAATCTGTTACATGGGCTACAGATAGGTAGAGAACTGAGAACGGGTGATAAGTTTCATGAGATAGAAAACGGTGCAAGTGTTGCAGTCAAGTATGTTGGTCACTATCACCCTGTATTACCAGAATACATTGGTTCTGAACGAATGTTATTAGATACCGAACCTGATGTACAACATCATATCAGTCTCTTTATTAGTAAAGAAAGGATATAATTTTGTATTGTTGGATAATGTTTTGAACATTTCCTATATCAAGAGTTGATCGGTTCATGCACGTTATCTAAAAGCATTGACGTTCTAAATCGAACTACAGTTCTTAGTATACAGAACACACACAAGAGGAAGAGTTCAGAAATGAACAAATCCTTCTTGAGGCATTGTAGACTAGGTCATATCAATGCGACCCGACTAGCTGAAGTTACATATAGATGCATATTTAAATTAGTTTGAATTTACATCTTGTGAAACTTGCCGGTCATGTCACAGAGATAAGATGACCAGAGCTCTGTTTATTGAAAACAGAGAAAGAGTTAGTGAACTCTTGGGATTGATACATGCTGATGTATGAAGGTCCCCTGTCTACACATGCCAAGACCGGTTCTTTGTACTTCATTACATTCTCTGATGATCTCTCAAGATTCAGACATATGTTCCTGTTGAAACACAAGTCCGAACCTTTTGAGATATTCTCATAATGTAAGTTAGAAGTAGAGAACCAAAATACGGGTATAAGTATTATGTCCTTTGATGAGATCAAGGAGGAGAATACTTGAGCACGGAATTCCTGGACTATTCTAAAGGAGAATGAGATTCTCTCTCAGCATTACTCCTCCGTATAAACCACAGCACGTCGGTGTATCGGGGTGGAGCAATAGCACCCTATGTGATATGGTGTGCTCTATAATGAGTACTACTGAGTTTCCTATTTCCTTTTGGGAGTTATGCACTTGAGAAGCTGCATACCTATTGAATAGGGTTCGAATCAAATCAGTTGCCTACCACTTCATATGTGATATGGAATGGGAAGAGCCCATATCTTAAGTTTGTTAAGATTTGGGGTTTTCCGGCCTATGTCTGAAAAGCAAAATCCGGACAAGCTCGAGGTAAAGTCAGATCTGTGGAAGTTTGTTGGATATCCCATGCATTCGTAAGGGAATATCTTCTACCAAACCGAGAAACAAAAGTGTTTTATTTCTCAACATGCCACCTTTGTGAAAGGGAATTTCTTGTGGAAAAATTAGTGGTCATGAGGTAGAACTAGAAAGAGTTCCAGCTATACAAATTGCAGCAGATGATTTGGTAGAACCGAAGGATTCAATAGTAACCAACGAACCTCAGCCTCTTCGCCGATCTAGTAGGGTTCCTCACCCACCTGAGAGATACTTCAGTTTCTCTATGACAGTGGGAGCGAGGATTGCATCATGAGATGATGACCCAACTAGTTTCGAGCAGGCTATCAGGAGTGGGACTCTGTAAGAATGGCTGTATGCTTATCGATCTGAGATGGAATCATTATACACCAACAAAGTATGGACTTTGGTTGCTTTATCTAAAGGGTTAAATCCCCATCAGGAGCAAGTATATCTTGAGAAGATTACTTGGTGTACATGGAAAAGTTAAGACTTTCAAAGCTATACTTAAGTCCATCCAGATCCTACTTGCCATGGCTACATACCATGACTTCGATATCTGGCGGTTGGGTGTCATGACTGCTTTTCTAAATGATGTTTTAGAAAAGAGCGTCTATAAGTACACAGCCAGAGAGCTTCGTAGACAGTGGGAGCAGCGGAAACGTGTGCAAGATATTTTATATGATAAAACAGGCATCGCGGAGTTGGAACATCTGTTTTGATGTGGCAGTCAAAGAGTTTGACTTCATCAAAATGGTAGATGAACCTTGTATATACAAAAAGGTAGTAGAGAGTATGGTGGTGATCCTCGTAGAGTACGTGGATGACATACTCTTGATAGGAAAGGAGTTTCCTATGCTACGCTCGGTTAATCTCCGCTTATCACAAGGATTCTCCATATAGGATCAAGGTGATACCTCCTAAATCCTAGGTTTTGGATCTATGAGATAGATCTAATTGGATGTTAGGATTCTCACTAGTTGTAGTGAGATGGTATCAATGGATCCCGGGGAGAATCACTGGAAAGGTTCCAGGGTGATAAGGACGACTGAATGTCAGTCGCAGGCATTGTCTATACCCTCAGTGGAGGGACGGTATGTTGGAAGAGTTCCTAGCTAGATACCGTGACTTACTAGACGATTAAAGGTAAGATACAACGTTACCAAGGATGCTACCAAAGAGGCAGTCTGGATATATATAAGTTCATGAGATGAACTTCGTTCCTACCATTGTGTGACAATGGAGTTGTGGCTTTTGATAAGGAACCCCCCGTCCCATCAGAAATCCAGATATAATTCTTAGGCAGTATCACCTGATCATGGAGATGGTTGATCTCCAGGGAGATCGAGGTTAGGAGAGTAGACACAGAGGACAACAGCGCGGATCCACTCACGAAGGCCTTTTTCCCAGTAAAGACTTTTATGGGATGGTTGAGTATGAGATACTTCAACCACAGCTAATTGTTGGGTATGCGATACCACAACAGATAGCCCTAGTGCAAGTGGGAGATTGTTAGTTATATGTATGCCCTAGAGGCCATTACTGTACATATGATGTATATTGTAATAGATGCTTGGACATATATAGGGAGGACTTTCTTGCTCGACATGATAGTATGCTATCTGGTTGTACTTTATCTTAACAGGTACTCTGACTGTCTCTATGTTACATATTGATAAAGCCCTTAGGATATGTACTCGACTACTGGGACTATGATGAGATCATACTAGTGGGGCCACGGTAGTCGACGAGTACATCCTATAACTGTTCCTAGTCGAGGGTGTATCGAGACAGGGCATCGATGCACCAGAGTAGACTAGCGTATACGCATCTTGACCCATATGATGGGCGATGGATGATCCCATATCCATCGGTTTTTGACATCAAGGATGGTGTACGGGTGCTCAGTAGAGACTGGGTACACTGGACGTACTCGCCGAGAACTCCCAGATGGTATTATACCTCACGTCAGATGGCAGTTCTCCGGTGACACTGGTACAGAGTAGTCTGTTGACCCGAGATCGTCATAGAGTCTTGTGTGATTCCCACTGTGCTTTTATTTCCATCATACCACGTCCAAGAGGGCGTGCAAAAAGGTGGATTTTGGGTACAATTCCGAATCACATGGAGGCAATGAGCGATAGGAGGGGATTCGTCTCTCCCGGTATAGGGAGTTGATGTTGTGCTGTGTTCGATTGGCTATAACTGGAAATCCCTGGTCAGGGTTGCTGAGATTTACTGGTAAGTGTTATCAGTAGTTTCTCGAACTGTTATAGATCTCATATCGACACGACTTATTGAGCTACTGGGGTCTGACGTTTACCACCCCTAGGCGAGATATGCAACATATCAGACGACGAGACCGGACTGTACGGGAGTGTTACTGATTGGATACAAAGGAGAATGTACAGGCTTGCTTGTTGATCTTCTGAGCGCTCAATACCTGGGTGGCTGTTACGTTTAGCTGACCGTTTGCAGCTTGTGGGTGTTTGATATGATCATCACCTACTGCCCGCGTATTGACGATTCTTTAGAGTCCTACACAGAGGTTTCTTGGCTCAGGAAAAACGGAGTAGGAGCACATATGTGATATGTGCGGGACCGAGGATAATGCGGTATGTGTTACCGTATTGGATTCTCGCGATATGAGATATCGGCCGGGTATATGTGATATAGCCGGGTCATCGTATTAGTCGGTTATATTCGATATAGCCGGATTGTCGGATCAAGTGTTGATTCGATAATTTAATGTATAATAATATATATGATATATTAAATTACATTAACTAATATTACCTCACTAAAAGATTCTTTTTCTCACTCGTGTAATACATTGATATATATGCGATATATGTTAATTGTATTATTTTATTTTGTTACGATAAATATTGTATATGTGATATATAATATTGTAACATGATATGATTACTAATGCAACGTGTTTAGTGGAGATTAAACATGGTTAGGGTTTGATTAGGGTTAAGCTTTTCTAGATGTTTCTAGAAGCTTTCTTTTTGTTTTCTGCAAAGATATTTGTTTAGATATTTTTGCATGATATTTCCTTAACCCAGCCAGACCCCTTAACCCTAGTTCAATCTCTACAAAGGTTACTTGACCATGGTTGCATTATTCATCATAATTATCCTTTCATTATTCTGTTGGAGATAGTGCCCTCATAGTCAATTATTGGATCACAGGTACGTGATTGCAATGATTGCGGAGGACCTATACCGGTAGGACAGTCTTACTCGAAATGATAGTATGCTATCTGGTTTGCCTTTATCAATCGTGTACATGATCAGGTGACTGATTACATGTTACACTTTGATAGAGCCCTTAGGATCTTGCTTTACCACCAACAGTATGATGGCGATCATATACGTGAGAGTTGGGTGGTTTATACGCATATCCTTAATTGTGGTCCCTAGTCGTGGGAGTTTCGAGACAGGGCATCGATACTCCGGAGTAGACTAGTGTGTACAGTCGAGACCCCGACGAGGGGCGGTGGCCGGTCTCACAAGCCACTGGTATCAGTTGGATCACCTAAGATGTATACAGGTGCTCATTGGGTTATGAGTACACCGGACAGGACTCGCCGGGAATCTGCTAGTTAGTACTATATCTATCGTCAGATAGCAGTTCCCTGGTGACATGTGTACATGTTAGTTCATCGACCTGAGGTCGTCATTTGTCTCGTGTGAGTTCCCACTGTGCTTTGATTTCTACCCTACCACGGCTCAAAGGAGTCGTGCAAACAGGTAGCTTTTGGGTACAGTTCCGAGCCATATGGAGGCACGTGAGCGGATCGGCAGGGGATTCGTCTCTCCCGGTATTGGGGGCGAGATCGTGCTGTGTCTAGGAGAGCCATTACACATAGCCCACGGCCGTGGCAAGAGATTTACTGGTAGGTACTCCAGTAGTATCTCAGGGTGTTATTGGGCTTCACTCCGACACGACTTATACTGCTATTGGGGGTCTGACGTTACTAGCCCCCTAGGCAGATATGCGATACTCATAGACGAACGGACCGGACTGTATATACATTGTCACTGTTAGGCTCAGTAGGGTTTCTGGATGAGTTCGCTCATCAGCCTACCTTGAGGTCAGTCCATGGGCAGCCGTTACGCATTGCTAGTGCCGCTGACGGTTTGTGGTTAAACCAACTGCCAGGGTACTGACGAGTCATTAGAGTCCCCCACAGACAGTTTCCCAAGTTCGGGCGAAACGTTGTAGAGGCCGTATGGTTTTATGGCAGGGTTCGGAAAATGCACGTGCGTTTACGCACGTGTTATTTTTCGGGCAGATGATACTGGTCGGCTTTGGTTTAAGCCGGATCCGAGTATTATATTGAGTAGGTATAATATCTTTGTCTCAGTTGCATTTGTATTCGGTCGTAATACAAATGCGGGTATATTTATACAGTTTCGGGGTTATCCTGAAAGTCGTTTCAGGATCACTTTTGGAAGTTGCCAGTTTCCAGTTTTCTATCAGCCGTCTTTTAACATTTTGTTAAAGACGGATTTATCTTTTCTTGGATGAGAGTGAGTCATGCTTCTAGAAGGTTCTAGAAGGTTCTAGAAAGCGGTGACAAGGATTGTGACTCATGCTTTGATTTCATTGTATTCTTGTTTTCCTTAAGATATTTGTGCATGATATTTTCATGTGTTCACACATGATATTTTCCTTGTGGTCACTCTCTTTCTCCTACGGTCACCTCCTCCTCCTTATAAGAGGCCGGCCCCCTCTCTCTCTCCTCACACACTCTCTCACTTGATGTTTTCATATGGTTGTAAAAGATATGATAGTATTTGGGGTGCATGGAATTTTACAGTTCATTTCATTTCATCACCCGATTCCTTCGGCAACTTCATTAACCGATCGTCCACGGACTTGGACGAAGTGAGACAAAGTCATCTACTCATTCTCTACATCATTCTTGGTCGTCTCTTTTAGCAAACTTGACGACCGAGTTGCCTCAAGTCAGAGGCGGGAGCCCGTTTAAAGAATCAGAGACGTGGTGCCACTTGGACGAGCAGATCGGAGATCGATGAGATCGGAGCAACCGCAACGGAGCGTGGGATGATGGTTAAAGAACGAAGGACTCGGATCGTTCGGTATAACCTTTCTACACTCTTTAGAGTTTGTAAGTTTAGCAATAATGGCAGATCAGGGTTAAAGTATACGATAGCGCCAGTTAAAAGTTTTTTTTGTTCCGCATTTGGCGTCTGTAGACTGCCGGGGCGCTAGCGTAGACTTACAGTGGTATCAGAGCCTCACCATTTTGCTATACTAACTTGTGCTAACGCGTTTAAAACATCGATCGAAACGGAAATCAAAAATCGCATTTTTCCAACTTGACAGTTTCTGTTGATTTTAAATGGTGTCCTAAAAATATTCCACACATCTCAGAAAACTGTGCAGGGTTTTTTAAGCACACGTGCAGAATTTGAGCACGTGATCTCACCAAAGAGCCGCGGATTAGCTGCCAAACCCATGGTTTAGCCGCGCATCCGCGGCCATATGATGGGATTAGTGCACCAAATTTTGTATGTGTCTTCTCTGTTGGAATTTGGGGGTTTTGGTATATATCATTTGGGACCAGGTTTTGTTACTGTTCACCAGTAAGTCGTGGGGCCCACTTCTTGATATTTGGTCGATCGAAATTTAAACATGTTAGTTTACAGTGCTTACATTATATCTCCGACCGGGAATGTCATTTGATCGGTAAACCGCGTCTGATTGCTATAGTTCTTTTAGACGGGTTTGCGAATGTGACATTCGCGTTGATGTTCTGTGTTGTGCTGTGATGTTGCGGATTTGTCGTGGTGGATAGCAGTGTGCAATGGTAGTACAGTTTGTGTTTATTTGTACATTTGATATTGCGGGGCGAGCGTCCAACTTGTGGACAGCCGTCACTGCCTGTTGTATAATATTCTTTTGGGGCACGACCAGGTTGCGGTCGATGTACCTATTGTACTATTTTTCATTACTGTACTAGGTTTTGCCCCACGACGGAGTGCACGGATAGCCGGGTTCTGGGGGGCAACGGGTCCGCATCTCATGGCTTTGAGAGGCAGAGGGGTCCCACTCTAGAATTGGCAGACTATTCGCCGCACTCGTAGGGGGTACAGGTTGACCCAAGGAGGGGTGCCCAAGATTACCGGATTCCGTGGAGTGCTGGGTGGTCCATTCACTATGCTGTAGGGGGCTGCCTCGCTTCGGGTTTTGGCGGGTAACTTGCCGCACCCGTAGGGGTCTAGGTTTCATTGCACAGGCTATCCGCACGACAGGGGAACGTCGGGTTTCAGCAGCGGCTCTGTGAAACCCGGGGATCCCAGATTATCTGTATTGTTCTGTGATGCTTATTACTTTTCTGTAATGTTGCATATTATCACGCCTGGAGCGATTATTGTATATTGGTTTATATACTATTAGATGTTGTATATGTTTTACACCCGCGCTAGTCCAGTCCCCGTTCTGTCGTTAGTTAAGTAACCTAACGAGTGATGACGGGACCCAGTGACGAATGCGGATGGCATATACGTACATTTTATTTTCGTTCTTTTCTGGTGTGATTAATTGATGGGACTGTGTTGATTCTGATCAATGCAAAGTAAAACAAACCTGTTTACAGTTGTTGGAACAAATTTAAAAAGTGTTATTGCAAAGACGTTTTCTTTTGTTTTGCATAGCGGTATTCAGTGGAATATCCTGCACCTCATTCGACGGGGCAAGGGCCGATATCCCTTCACCGGGACTGACCCCTTGGGCAGAAGTTTGCGTCAGGGTAATAACTTCACTATAGTCGATTACAAGTTGCTTTGCATAGCGGTATTCAGTGGAATATCCTGCACCTCATTCTACGAGGAAAGAGCCGAGATCCCTTTACCGGGAGTGACCTCTTTAGCAAAAGGTTTTCGCCACTATATTTTAAAAAGCTATCAGGTTCCTTCAGCGATATCAAGTTCACTACGTTAAAGGTTTTTCGCCAAAAACTAGCCGTAGCCCTCCGTCATTTCATATGAATGGTCAGTAGTATTCAAGCTATGTTGGTCTGGCCCTTAGCTAGGACATAGTGATTGGTAGCTGCTGGGGTGTTCACATGTTGTATAGATAGATGCGTTGGTTTCGGACAGTCGTACAGCCTTGTTGGCCCTTAGTCAAGGGCGAGTACGGGTGGGTTCAAATTAACAAGATAATGATGGGAAGAACTTGACATGTGACTTATGATGGGTTGGCCCTTAGTCACGATCATAAGAGCATGGGGTAAAAATCTTATCGGGAGTTTCTAAAGAAACTGAAACTTGCCAGGCATGCGCATACCTTCTGGAGTGTGATAACGCGAGTGGATTCCGTCACGTTATCATGCGATGAGAGTTGGATCCCGATTCCCACTGATGAGTTGGTTTACTCTTCGGGTGATCCCGATTGATTCTTCTTTCAGGTTTGGAGGAGAATTTGACAGGACAGTGGGAGGTTTCCGGATTAGATAAAGTGATAACCATTCTGATCTAGGTTAGAGTGCACGCAGAGTGTTTCTTTTCTCTCTCTCTTTGGCAGCGACCTTTGACCGACCCTAGACTATGACTCAGTGACCAGGTTGACCGAACCTTCTTAAAATACTGGTTTCTCTGTTGATTTCATTGAGGATACTCGTTTTATATACATACATAAATCCCATTAAAAATAAAGAAAACAGTTGTCTCACTTATTTCATTTCATTACATCATATCTCATACATTTTATACATTGCTACCTGAGACACTGATACGAGCACATGGGATTACACTTATGTATAGATGTTTGCCCATGCCACCTTTTTATGCTTCAGACTTATCATTTTGAGGATATTACTGATCGTATGACCTAGGATTGCGTCATACATACGATTTCTGCTCTGTGATGTTTTCTACTCACGAGTTGGCAACTCACCCCCGTTGTGCCACAGTTCTTGCAGGTTTTGCCGTACAGGTTTCGTTATGGATCGTGACCACCCTTATACCTTGAATTATTTTATTCAGTTGTATCTAGTAATTCCATCAACCAAACATGTATATTTATTCAGACTTAGAGACTAGTTGTATATTATTTCGACCTCAGAGTCGCGCATTGTATTATGATGGTTTTCAGTGATGTTTTGAGCTTCCTTTTGAGTTTTGAACCTCGCCCTTCGGCGTTGTATATTATATTGCTTGCGTGGTTGTGACCGTTGATTGACGAAGAGCTAGCTCCCGCTTGGGGATGCCTTTTATCATTATATATGCTTTTATCATGTTGTACCCCGCTCGGGGCCAGTTTTTACAAAGGAAACCCTGTCGAAATTTTCAGAAAAGACTTGATGTTTTACAAACGCATAATTCGGCTTATGCTTTTAAACGACTCATTTTAAAATAAGTTTCTTCTTACCTAAAATGGTTTTAGATTTCTGGGCTTTTGGCTTACTTGAATTAGATGTGGTCCTATAGACTTCATATGATTCAAGTGCCAGTCACGGGCTATTTCGGGTCGTGACAAAGTTGGTATCAGAGCGCTAGGTTGACCTTGGTTCGAGTCTAGGTTTGACTATGCTGAGCCTAGGGCGTTTGTATATATACGGAATCTAGGCTTGACCTTACGGAATTTAGACTCAGTCGACGGGGTAGTATAACCGAACTTTCGTCGCATAGGTTGACCTTGGTTGATGGAGTAGGTAGCTTGAGTAGAGTGATGTACCGTACGTATGTTCCGCGGCATATTTACGATACGATACTCCACTTAAGAAGCCTTAGGATGTACATTTCTTTGCACAGCATTATATTCATTCATGATCTATCCTTATCGATTTTGGTTATGGTTTTGCTGCCGCGATTACACGGGCAGAGAGTGCTACGGCTAGAGTTGCGGTCAGCATGAGCTCGTCACGGACGAGGACTGACCAGGGCGTGATTCCAGGGACATACGATTGCATAGAGAGGCGTCGTTTTATTGTGTTTTCGCGCCATGAGCGTTTGATGGATCGCTGTTATGAGATTTCTCGGACGTGTAGATCAGCACCAGAGGATTGAGCCACTGATAGAGGCCAGCCAGAATGTGATGATCATTGATGTATCGCGTATTCATGATGATTGAGGCACTGTTCAGCGTGCAGACGAATGAGCCAGTAGTTGTTGCGAACGACAAGATATCGCCCAGATATTGGAGCTATTGCAGTACCAGTTATACCCAGAGATATGATAGATGGTCTCTAGTCACCCGAGGATGAATGACTAGGACATGTGGTTCGTTCGCTTACCCCCGATGCGAGGTCATCAGGTCGATTGATTCTAGCTTGAGGAGACTTCACACGTATACATTGGGAGTCGATAGAGATGATCGAATGTTAGTAACCCATTTTCCAAGTTTAAAGTGTTTGAAGAAAACATGCAAGTAACTCTAGGGACCCTCTAGAAGAATGAAACCCTAACTCGACGTAATGACCATGGAACGCCTTTGAACCTTAGGGTTTGCGGCAGTTTAGCGGTGCCATTTGTGATGCTTGGGTTTGCCCTTCTACGGTTGGTCCATAGGTGCTGTGGCATGTACTCGATATTATTAAACTGTACCCAAGATGTTGATCTCTTGGGGGATTATGAGGTTTTGACGAGTCGATCGGATGGTTCGACATCTTTCGGATATCATGTGATGGGATGCATTGCTTGGGAGACTCCAGATACGAGTATAGCCGTTGGAGCACAGTCCATGCAGCCACGAAGAGATGAGTCCGAAGCAGTCGACATTTGAGAAAAGTGGACTAAGAGGTTCGTACGAGGTCTTGATGAGATGACGTTCCACTCCGCCGACATCAGAGATGTGACACGCGTACAGAGGCGTTATTTATGGATATATCTTCCAGCAGGAGTCGCGATGAGTATGCAGCTGTTCCAGAACAAGAAACAGATATATTAAAGGACGATGACTTCCGGACAGTTCGGCAGAGACGAGATTTGGGAGAGACCTCGACAGTACCTTTCTGGAATAATTTACGAGAAGACTTGGACCCAGGAGTGGTCATTGTACGCACACTCAGCAGGCCAGAGTTCGGCACCGTCGGCGAGACATGTCATGAGTGACCACGACAATTGGCCAGAGATCTGTAGAGGATGTGCCAGAGCGGGACTATTTTCGTCTTCATTCCATATTGGGCCGTTGAGCCGAGGAGCTATATATCTAGCAGTTCGCAGCCGAGGAGCTATATATCCACGAATGCTGCTAGGGCATTGGTGAGTCTAACGACACCACCAAAACTCATACTTCCCGTATCGCGCACAAAAGCAGCCTTCGGAATGTCATCACTACGTACCCGCAACCAATGATGACCTGATATCAAACAAACTTAGAAAATGTCTCGCACTCTGGAGTAAGTTGAACAAATCGTCAATGCGAGGTAAAGGATACCTATCCGCACCGTAACCCGGTTCAATTGACTATCCATCAATACACAACCTCAAACTGTCGTCCTTCTCCTGACGAACAGAATAGGATCTCCCCAAAGCGAAACACTCAGACGCACAAGCCCCCTACAAGAAACTCTGCAGCTGATCCTTAAGCTCCCTAAGCTCCGCTGGCTCATCTGGAACAACGTTGGAAAACCCTCGCACGATAGGAACCCGGTCCAACAAACCCACTATGGCTTCGGTATCACGAATGAAAGCCTCGACATCCTCTCTTCAAAAGCCGACTAGCGAAAAAGGCTGAATTCAAGTTGTGAGAGGCAGCACCACTGTCCCCCTGCACAACAAGAACTGACTCGCCGGGAAAACAGAACCTGACTGTTTTCTCACGGCTGTCCACAGACGCCTAGCACGTAGATAACCGGTCCGTTCCCAGGAGAACGTCAAATCCAACATCTCTAGAAGGATTAAAATGAAGGACGAATCTCTATCTCATATCCGATTGGCATACGACCGAAACACGTGTAGCGCAATAAAAGAATCCCTGACAGAAGTTAACACAACAAATGGTTGATTCAGCTAACACGACTCTCGGCCCAACCACGGCACAAAGTGTGTAAAACAATCAAATGAATCAAAAGAACATACGAATTAAGAATACCTAAAAATTCTGCATTGGACGCCCGCGCGTCCCGATGAGTAGAAGCAAACTCTCGTGTCTGCCCCCTACCCGCAACTGGCTGAACTCCTCCTCTGCCAACCTGTCCCCTCTGAGTGAACCCTTCGCGACTACGACCTCTCCGAACACGAATCTGACGGGGTGCTAAGGAACAATGTCTGACGAAGTGTTGAAGGCTCCCGCATCGAAAACATCCTTACAATGGCTGCTGACCCTCCTGGGGATGAGTGATGAGCAAATGTCCTCGTCCCAAGCCTCTGCTACTCCCGCGACGTGCACGAAACCTATCACGGCGACTGAACTTCTGTCTCTGGGCCGATACACCTGTACGAGCCTTCCTCTGTCCTTGGACTCCCAAAGTCTCGGAAAGACGCTCCTCGTCAAATAGGGCTGCGTCCACAGGTGCTGTATACGTAACACTATACTGTGTGCTGATCGCAAGGAACAACTAGGTAACATGGGTGGCAACCTCCTATCGCCGCGCTCGACTGGTCTCAACCAACGACCTCATCGTCTGGTGTAAGTCCTGCATCTCTGCCTCAAGCCTAGCGATACGATCTATCGATGGCGGATCCATCTGCTCCTGTACAGCGAGCGTACCATCCTGGTCAATCCTCATCCCAAACGAGTCAACTCTGACCTTGGCCATCGCTGCACCTCTCCGAGTCCCTATAGTCATCGGCGGCAAAGGTTATAAATGGAAATAAGATTCGATATGAACACGGAAATCGAATCACAAGGATAAGTATCATCAAGGAAGGAATTTCAAACAATTAGTACTTAGGTCACTTTAGGCGGAGTACCGTGTCGTAAGTATGCCGTGGACATACACACACTACGTTACTCTGCTTAAGCTACCTACTCCATCATACCAAGGTCATCCTACACTCCGAAAGGTAAAACCTAGCGCTCTGATACCAACTTTGTCACGACCCGAAATTGGCACGTGACGGCCCTTAAACTACGCAACATCTACAGGCGTAACGCAATTTAAGTAAGCCGAAAACCTAGCAATCTAAACCATCAAAAGTAGTAAGCGATAACAGAAATTTTAAAACTTTTGAAATCTCAAACCAAATTCTTTAAAATTCCAACTTTATTTCCTTTAAAATTTTGGCAGCACTTCCTTTGTAAAATCCAGCCCCAAAAATGGGTACAACAAAAATATAAGTAAAGCATCCCCAAACGGGAGCAAATACACGCCCAAAGGCGGAAAACAATCACCACAACAGATATACGACGCCGTAGCGAAGAAAATAAAAGACGATATAAATAAAACTGCATAAAAGACCTCCAAGTCACAAAATAATATACAATATCGTCATCACATCAAGTCTCTAAGTCAATACATGATAGTGGTAGATGGAGAGTACATGATACAACGAATATACAATAAACAACATTGGATAACCGCAAAACCCACCTAAGAAAAACTGTACACAGTCCGCCGAAGTGGTATCCGCTGCAAAAGATGATACGATAGATACAAGATAGCCCTGCCCTTGACTACTGTGAGGAACAACCTGCAAAACACTGTGGCACAACGGGGGTGAGTTGCCAACTCGTGAATAGTAAATAACATATGCAGGTAATCGCAAGTATACACGTACAGCGCGAATCTAACATATGCAAGCTAATAACAATAAATGGTCATATGTATACAATAATTATGAAAGTCACTCTAGAAGGTACAACTAATACATGAAGTAATAATATGACAATATGTAAATGCAACAGTCATGAAAGGTACTCTAGCAGGTACAGCTAATACATGAAGCAATAATACGACAAAATGTATATGCAACTGTCATGAAAAGTACTCTAACCGGTACAACTAATACATGAAGCAATGCATATAAAATAAATGCGGAGTATGGGATAAAACATCTCATCCTCACGGAATCCTGACCTCGTGACAGGACCAAAGTCCATCAAGACAATCTAAATCCCAAATTTCCACAAATCAGCGCCCAAATTGGCTCTCATATCATGTAAGTCTCATATATCCTGAGTGTCCAATATCACGTAAATCTCATATATCCTGAGTGTCCAATATCAAGTAAATCTCATATACCATGTATCCCATATCAAGTGAATCTCATAAATCCTGTATCCAATATCAAGTGAATCTCATATATCCTGAATAAGTATATTTGCCTGAAACATTATGATGATGTATATAAATTAGATATGTATACATATATATTAGCGTCCCATTCCACTAATATATATATATATATGCATATATAACAGCGTCCCATTCCACTGTTATATATACTTAGGAGTAAAAATATCATGAAACCAAGTGTCAAACATCGACACATAAATACTGATCTATCAGGTGCTGTCACCGCGACTGTTAGTTATATGTATGCCCTAGAGGCCATTACTGTACATATGATGTATATTGTAATGGATGCTTGGACATATATAGGGAGGACTTTCTTGCTCGACATGATAGTATTCTATCTAGTTGTACTTTATCTTAACATGTACTCTGGTTGTCTCTATATTACATGTTGATAAAGCCCTTAGGATATGTACTCGACTACTGGGACTATGATGAGATCATACTAGTGGGGACACGGTAGTCGGCGAGTACATCCTATAACTGTTCCTAGTCGAGGGTGTATCGAGACAGGGCATCGATACACTAGAGTAGAATAGCGTATACGCATCTTGACCCATATGATGGGCGATGGATGATCCCATATCCATCGGTGTTTGACATCAAAGATGGTGCACGGGTGCTTAGTGGAGACTGGGTACACTGGACAGACTCGCCGTGAATTCCCAGATGGTATTATACCTCACGTCAGATGGCAGTTCTCCGGTGACACTGGTACAGAGTAGTCTGTTGACCCGAGATCGTCATAGAGTCTTGTGTGATTCCCACTGTGCTTTGATTTCCATCATACCACGTCCAAGAGGGCGTGCAAAAAGGTGGCTTTTGGGTACAGTCCCGAATCACATGGAGACAATGAGCGATAGGAGGGGATTCGTCTCTCCCGGTATAGGGAGTTGATGTTGTGCTGTGTTCGATTGGTTATAACTGGAAATCCCTGGCCAGGGTTGCTGAGATTTACTGGTAAGTGTTATCAGTAGTTTCTCGAACTGTTATAGACCTCATATCGACACGACTTATCAAGCTACTGGGGTCTGACGTTTACCACCCCTAGGCGAGATATGCGACATATCAGACGACGAGACCGGACTGTACGGGAGTGTTACCGACTGGATTTACAAGAGAATGTACATGCTTGCTTGTTGATCTTCTGAGCGCTTAATACCTGGGTGGCTGTTACGTTTAGCTGACCGCTTGCAGCTTGTAGGTGTTTGATATGATCATCACCTACTGCCGGCGTATTGACAATTCTTTAGAGTCCTACACAGAGGTTTTTTGGCTCAGGCAAAACGGAGTAGGGGCACATATGTGATATGTGCAGGACCGAGGATAATGCGATATGAGATACCGTATTTGTAACATTTCAAAAACATAAAGTATTATTTTTGGGAATTTTCATAATTTAATATTAATTTTTAATGAATATTTTAATAGTCGGTATAATTAAATACCGATAAATGAGGGAAATTCAGGAGAAAATTTTTGGAAATTCTAAAATAGGTTATTTTGTGGAAATATGCCATTTACAGTTTTTATGATGAATTATATGCGACTTTAGTGTTAATCGCGATCAAAAATCGCTATTTGGATTTTTGGCTTTTTGTGCAAAATTGTGCACATAACATTTTCCACACTTGTCTCATGTTATGGACTCGTGATGGCTTAGGGATGAACCATGCTTAGATGACCATGATGGTCTAACCCATTTGGTGAGGTTAATTAGTTTTAACTAAGGGTGTAGTTTGGTTTAATTAGGTTGGGGTTGACTTGTGGCTAGAGAGAGAGAGAGGAGGCATGATGGATGTGCCATGACTTGCATTTAATGTTGAGTGAAGATGATAGGAGTTAACCTCACTTCACTTCAAGCCTTTTTGCATATCTCTCTCACATATCTCCCTCTCACTCACATACACTCACCAACATCAGCTGCAACACCATCAGCCCATATCAAATATCATTAGCAACAACCTCAGCCCAATTTTTATCACATCAGCTGCTGCTATATGCAACAGTAACATCAGCAACTCAGCAGCAGCTGTATCAGCAGCCCCTAACTCCTTAGCCCCATACCTACACACTCACATCAGCAGCTACATCAGCCCCCATATCAACACATCGGCTGATGACACCCATCAGCCACCCCTACATCTGCTGCTGCTCAAACATCAGCAACACAAGCATCAGCCCAACACTTCAGCCACAAATACATTAGCTGCAACAGCAGCAAGAACAACCTCTACACTATCAAAAACTCTAACTCCACCAAAACAACACCAACCATAACAAAGAACCTCTGCAACAGCAACAACTGTTGTTAAAAACAAAACACATACTGCATCAGCAGTGAAGAAAACAGCAGCAGCAGCAGCTGCAACTGTAACAAGCAACTCAGCATGCAGCACACTCCTTCCTTCATCCTCTCTTCTCCTACATCCTAGGACCCCCTTGAGGTATAATCTCACAACCCAACTCCTTTCTTTCTTGATTATGGTCGTAAAACTGAAACTTAGTGTTATTAAGTGGATTAGTGCTAGTTTAGATAAATTTGAGTGAGATTTGGCCAAGAGATGGTTGTGATAGTTAGTATAACCTTATTAGGTGTATATCAGACCAGTTTTACCAAGATTTCCCCAGATTTCCAGTTGGTTACCTGAAAGTTTCAACTTGGCGTATTTTATCGATTTTTTGACCTTTCTGAGACCTGCTTTCACACCGGGAACCCTAAAATAAAATTGACTTGGCAGTAAGCTGTGCAGGCACTCTGGAACCATCCCACAAAACCCTAGCCCCCACCTCAAATTCCTGGCCGTAGATATATCCCTTCTGGCCACAATTTGCGGCCAGACCAGGGTGAAACTGCCTCGTTTTGCGTGCACGGCTCTATTTCATGTAAACTTGACCCTGGGTATGTCTAGTTTCGACTGATTCCAGTTAGGGTAGAATCTGGGTTGAATTTCTTGAGTTGGCGCATGATTTACGACTTGTTTTCGTGTGTTTTAGCGCGTGATATCCTTGTCGGTACCCCACGTGGTGTCGAGGCGTTGGAGATGCAAATGGTGACATCGGTACCGGCACGCATAAAGAAAGGTGAGTAGATTTATATCTACGGGGAGAAGTCGGGTGGATGGCGTATAGCACCCCCGCAATTCGTCGTGATGTATACGGATGCGTATACACACTTACATTTAATATATGTTGTTTGGTTTAACTATTGATGTTAAGATGGATATTGGTGTGTTGGATTGGCGAAAGGTTATGAGACCCTAGGTAGTGGGTGCACTACACATACATATACACACATACATACTTGCATACATCCTTATTTCATATATGGTTATAGGATTCTTATAGATATGTGTTAACGTGGGTATAGGACTATGTGTTCACATACGGATTTGAGGATGATACTTGGGATTGAGATGAGTCAATGAGAGTTGATATGAGATTATGATATCGGTGATTGGCAGGATTCGTACTTGATATACGTCCTGATATGATAGCAGGTCTTGGATGATAATGCCATAGGAATATTAATATATATAAAATGATCGACATGTGATTATGATACGAAATGGGATATGATATGATATGAGATGACAAGATATTTATGATAGGCCGCCTTGGGCGTTGTTTACTCCTTGAGATGATATGTGCTGATGATGTCGTTTTGCTAGAGGCTGCCAATCGGAAGTCGGATTATGTTTATATTGACGATATATGATGATGATATTGATTTATACGAGACCGTCGATCAGTAGTCAGGTCATGACTATAGTGATGATATTAGCATTGTACTAGACGTAGGTCAGTACCCCAGATGATGATCTTGATAAGAGGATACCAGATGAGTAATATAATGAATATGATTTTGACCCGTGCCCAGATTTGGGGATGCCGTACGACGGATTTACGTACGAGCTGTAATTTGATGTTTGATCCGCACTCTTGACTTGGGGATAACCGATTATAGAGATATGGTATCGGATGTGATATTATCGAGGCGGGATCACCGACTATATATTTTCGTATGTATCGACTCAGAGGTTAGGCGGTTGCCCTTACCTACTGTTAGCTTTAGCTCAGCCTTATAGTGGTGTAGTTATATGACTCTTATGACATTAGATGCAGTTTTAGCTATCATTGTGTTTGGTATTCAGCTCCCGCACATTACTATTGTTGCTCCGCATCGTATACTTCTTGTGATTTATATTCTATTGTTGATATCATTCTGTTAGGACACCAGCACCATTACCGATGATGCGTATGTACCACGTACACTTACTTGCCAGTTCACACACATCTTCATCGGTAATTGCCATGTCACTACACAGTAGTATTATTGTTGCATGATATGACCCTTGTATGTGCATACTATTATTCCATGTTGCATGATATACTGTTATACTTTCACTTCATTGATATGTCACATACATCATGTTTTCTGATTATGCGCATTGAGATATGTTGTTCTATGATATTTCTGGATTTGGGAACCGTGGGTATTTCAAAGAGATTATGTAATTGTTGTAAAAACCCGGTTACCCCTGATATGATATTTCAGTGCGTCCACCATGTGTTTTCTTGGTGCTGAGAGCGACATATGAAACCCGATTCGAGGAGGCGGATGAGGCCGATTGCAGGTACATGGTGGGCCCGGTGCGGTACCCCGGGGCAAGAAGATCGCAGGAGATGGCATTGAGCTTGGCAGGGGAGCACTACCGACCGGTGATTTTACCCGACGCGTCGGATATCCGGAGGATACCGTCGTGGTCTTGAGATTGATGGTAGGGGCCGGTCTGGATTGACGGCGCCCTAGATAGTGAGACTTATCAAAGACATTGAGATATTGAGATTGAGGCTATGTTTTGTGCTGATGCTGGGCATAGATTTCATGATGTTTTTCCATGATTTTGACTATATCCTCATATTTACATGCATGATGCTTATTGTCATTAGGTGACACGTGGACGGGATCCACCTATATACAGACATTGATCACATACAGACTCTGATTACATTGATCATACTTTTCATACATTCATACATCATCCATATGATATATTGCCACCTGATGCACTGACACGGACACATGGGATTACATTTGGGTTAGATAGTTACCCTAGTCATGGTTATAGAATGCTGGTTATTTAATTGAGGATTATATATTATGATCGTATGACCTAGGATTGCGTCATACATACGATTTTCTGTTCGTAGATGTTTTCTATTCACGAGTTGGCAACTCACCCCCGTTGTGCCCCAGTTTCTTGCAGGTGTTGCCGTACGGGTTTCATTACGGCTTTGCGGGCACAGCTTCTTCAGGTGACTTGCTGGTAGGTGGGTTATTTGTATCATACCCATCATTATACATTGTACATTATATTTCAGTTGTATCTAGAAGTTCCATCAACCAAACATATACTTATTTGAGATAGAGACCAGTGATGTTTATTCTTTCGACCTTAGAATCGCGCGTTATATTTCTCTGGGTTTCATGCTGTTGAGTTCCCTTTTCTGTTGTGATCCTCGCCTTTAGGCGTTGTATATTATGTTGCAAACTGGTTGATTTACATATGGTTTTTCCTTCACTCCACTACTTTTCTTGGTTTGGATTTTTGGGCTCGGCTTACTTAGAGCACGTACGCCTTGAGACGTTCGTAGCCTAAGTGCCGGTCATGTTCCGTACTTTCGGGTCGTGACAAAGTTGGTATCAGAGCCAGGTTTTACTTTCGGAGTATAGGATGACCCTTGGTTGATGGAATAGGTGACTAAAGTAGAGTGACGTACCGTGGGTATGTTCCGCGGCATATTTACGACACGCCACTCCACTTAAGAAGCCTTAGGATGTATATTTCTTGTTCAGTATTATATCCCTTTCTGATCTAGCCTCATCGGTACCAGTTTTGGTTTTGCTGCCACGATTTCGGGCAGGGAGAGCTGCGGCTAGAGTTGCGGTCAACATGAGCTCGTCATGAACGAGGACTGACCAGGGCGTGATTCTGGCAACACACGATTGTAGAGATGTGTCTTTCTACTTTGTTTTCGCGCCACGAGCGTGGATGGATCGCTGTATGAGATTACTCGGACGTGCCGATCAGCACCAGAGGATTGAGCCACGGATAGAGGCCAGCTAGATTTTGATGACCGTTGATGTATGGCTTATTCATGATGACTGAGGCACTGTTCAGCGTGCAGACGAGTGAGCCGGTTATTGCTGCGAACGACGAGATATCGCCCCAGATGTTGGAGCTATTGCGGTACGAGTGTACTAAGAGATGATAGAAGGTCGCTAGTCCCTAAGGATGAATGACTAGGATATGTGGTTTGTTCGCTATCCCGATGTGAGGTCATCAGATAGATTGATTCCAGCTGAGACGACTTCACGCGGAGACGTTGAGTGTCGACAGAGACGATTGAATGTCAAAAACCTATTATTCCAAGTTTAAAGTATTCGGAAAGACAGGCAGGAAATTCTATGGTCCCTCTAGAAGAATGAAACCCTAACTCGACTTAATGACCGTGTGAAAGCCTTTGAACCTTAGGGTTTGCGGCAGTTCTGCGGCGCCATTAGTGAGGCTTGGGTTTGCCCTTCTATGGCTGGACCACCGATGCTGTGGTACGTACTCGATACTATTATACTGTACCCAAGATGTTGAGCTCTTGGGGGATTATGAGGTCTTGACAAATTGATCGGATAGCTCGACTTAATTCGGATGCTAGATGGTGAGATACACTTCTTGGGAGACTCCAGATACGAAGATAGCCGTTGGAGCTCAGTCCATGCAGCCACGACGAGACGAGTCCGAAGAAGTCGACATTAGAGAAAGGTGGAGTAATTGGTTCGTACAAGACCTGGATATGATGACGTTCCACTCCGTCGACATCAGAGATGCGATACGAATGCCGAGGCATTGCACTGGATATACCTTCCAGAAGGAGTCGCGATGAGTATGCAGCCGTTCCGGAACAAGACGCAGATATAGTAAAGGACGATGGCTCCCGGACAATTGGCAGAGATGGGACTTGGAAGAGACCTTGAGCAGGATTCCTTCCTAGACACTGCTGCAATGATACTTGCACCCAGGATCAGATGTGTCACGTGCATTCAGAGAGCCAGAGGCCGACGCCAGTGACATGTTTCTTCGTGAGTGGTCGTGATGATTGACCGAGAGATGACCAGAGAAGTGCTAAAACGGAATCGTTCCCGTTAGCACACCTGACAGGGCCAATGAGCCGATGGATCATGAGATTGGTAATACACAGAGAGAAGACTTGGACCCAGGAGTGGTCATGTTATGCACACCAGCAGGCCAGAGTTCAGGATCGACGACGAGACGTGCTATGAGTGATCACGACAGTTGGCCAGAGATTCTTGGAGGTTGTGCTTGAACGGAACTAGTCCGCCATACTTGATTTCGGTATTTTGGGTGATTTATTCGCATGAGTTGATTTTGACGATTGAGGATTTACGATTTTTGCACAGTTGTTGCACTTGATATCGTTTTCGTGCCTTGGTTTCATATGGTTGTGATTTTATGGGTTTAGACATTTGAGTTGATTTTGTGCGTATGCACGCACACGACTTGGTTTTTGCACTCTGTATAGTTTACATATACTTGCAGTGCAGTGACATATATTTTGTGCACTCGGATGCACTGGACTTCGATTTCGAGGGTGATGCTCGATATTTGTTTTTGTGCATATTATGCACCTGATGGGATTTGCGCGTGTTAGGCGCTTGATATTGGATTTCATGATTTCGGGCATGATGGATGCACCGGAATTGGACTTTTTAGCGCATGTTGGGCGCATGTTATGAGATGCGATTTGGTGCACACCAGATGCACTAAATCGAGATTCTTCGTGCATATCAGATGCACCTGTTTTTGCTGTCAGGCACACACGTGGCCCATGACAGATGCTTCATGCACACCCGATGCACATAGATGTTGTTTTTGTGCGCATGTATGGCACATTTATGGATTTTGATTTCCGTGCGCACCGGACGCACGTAGTATTCTTATGCACATTTTGGGATTGATTTCTTATGGAACAGTACGTTTTATGATATTACGATTTGTTTTGGCACTGAGCAGGACTAGTCAAAGGATAGTGCCTGGATATATTTTGCATGCATTGATAGATTTCAAAAGGATTTTCAAAAGCGAGCTATAGTCTCATTATTTACATACGTGTCCGATACGATACGAGACGTTTGGAACGAGGGAACCCTTCTAAATTTTTTTTTTAAACGGCGGGTTGTGAATGTTAAACAAAAGGTATATACGTATATGGCTATTTTCTTATAAAGACGTCCGCCTTTGTGCAGTGTTATGTGCATTACACATTGACTTTAAAATTTTTTTTTTGCATGCATTCCCTTCAAGATATTTACATGTACGGATTTGGTATTTACATGTATAGTTCCGATTTCTAACATATCGGTTTTGCCTTGGATTTGGCATCCGTTTTTCACCTTGACTCCGATAATTGCGAGATGCTTGACGGAGTTTTGTTTTCGAGTTATCTGCTCGTTACGCATGCGCATGTATTGCGCTACGATGCGTTTTATGGATTGATGATTTCGGAGCCCCGTTGACTTGGACATTTTATTGAAATGTTTTAGAATTGGAGGTTTAAATTTAAATTCGGGGACCGAATTTCTTTAAGGGGGGGAAGACTGTAACATTTCAAAAAAAATAAAGTATTATTTTTGGGAATTTTCATAATTTAATATAAATTTTTAATGAATATTTTAATAGTCGGTATAATTAAATACCGATAAATGGGGGAAATTCCGGAGAAAATTTTTGGAAATTCTAAAATAGGTTATTTTGTGGAAATATGCCATTTACAGTTTTTATGATGAATTATATGCGACTTTAGTGTTAATCGCGATCAAAAATCGCTATTTGGATTTTTGTGCAAAATTGTGCACATAACATTTTCCACACTTGTCTCATGTTATGGACTCATGATGGCTTAGGGATGAACCATGCTTAGATGACCATGGTGGTCTAACCCATTTGGTTAGGTTAATTAGTTTTAATTAATGGTTTAGTTTGGTTTAATTAGGTTGGAGTTGACTTGTGGCTAGAGAGAGAGAGAGAGGAGACATGATGGATGTGCCATGACTTGCATTTAATGTTGAGTGAAGATGATAGGAGTTAACCTCACTTCACTTCAAGCCTTTTTGCTTATCTGTCTCACATATCTCCCTTTCACTCACATACACTCACCAACATCAGCTGCAACACCATCAGCCCATATCAAATATCATCAGCAACAACCTCAGCCCAATTTTTATCACATCAGCTGCTGTTATATGCAACAGTAACATCAGCAACTCAGCAGCAGCTGTATCAGCAGCCCCTAACACCTTAGCCCCATACCTACACACTCACATCAGCAGCCACATCAGCCCCTATATCAACACATCAGCTGATGACACCCATCAGCCACCCCTACATCTGCAGCTGCTCAAACATCAGCAACACAAGCATCAGCCCAACACTTCAGCCACAAATACATTAGCTGCAACAGCAGCAAGAACAGCCTCTACACTATCAAAAACTCCAACTCCACCAAAACAACACCAACCATAACAAAGAACCTCTGCAACAGCAACAGCTGTTGTTAAAAAAAAACACATACTGCATTAGCAGTGAAGAAAACAGCAGCAGTAGCAGCTGCAACTGTAACAAGCAACTCAGCATGCAGCACACTCCTTCCTTCATCCTCTCTTCTCCTACATCCTAGGACCCCCTTGAGGTATAATCTCACAACCCAACTCCTTTCTTGCTTGATTATGGTCGTAAAACTGAAACTTAGTGTTATTAAGTGGATTAGTGCTAGTTTAGATTAAATTGAGTGAGATTTGGCCAAGAGATGGTTGTGATGGTTAGTATAACCTTATTAGGTGTATTTGAGACCATTTTAACCAAGATTTCCCCAGATTTCCAGTTGGTTACCTGAAAGTTTCAACTTGGCGTATTTTATCGATTTTGTCGACTTTTTGACCTTTCTGAGATCTGCTTTCACCCCGGGAACCCTAAAATAAAATTGACTTGGCAGTAAGCTGTGCAGGCATTCTGGAACCATCCCACAAAACCCTAGCCCCCACCTCAAATTCCTGGCCGCAGATATATCCTTTCTGGCCGCAATTTTTTGTCAGACCAGGGTGAAACTGCCTCGTTTTGCGTGCACGGCTCTATTTCATGTAAACTTGACCCTGGGTATGTCTAGTTTCGACTAATTCCAGTTAGGGTAGAATCTGGGTTGAATTTCTTGAGTTGGCGCATGATTTACGACTTGTTTTCGTGTGTTTTAGCACGTGATATCCTTGTAGGTACCCCACGTTGCGTCGAGGCGTTGGAGATGCAAATGGCGACATCGGTATCGGCACGCATAAAGAAAGGTGAGTAGATTTATATCTACGGGGAGAAGTCGGGTGGATGGCGTATAGCACCCCCGCAATTCGTCGTGATGTATACGGATGCATATACACACTTACATTTAATATATGTTGTTTGGTTTAACTATTGATGTTAAGATGGATATTGGTGTGTTGGATTGGCGAAAGGTTACGAAACCCTCGGTAGTGGGTGCACTACACATACATATACACACATACATACTTGCATACATCCTTATTTCATATATGGTTATAGGATTCTTATAGATATGTGTTCACGTGGGTATGGGACTATGTGTTCACATACGGATTTGAGGATGATACTTGGGATTGAGATGAGTCAATGAGAGTTGATCTGAGATTATGATATCGGTGATTGGCAGGATTCGTACTTGATATACGTCCTGATATGATAGCGGGTCTTGGATGATAATGCCATAGGAATAGTAATATATATAAAATGATCGACATGTGATTATGATACGAAATGGGATATGATATGATATGAGATGACAAGATATTTATGATAGGCCGCTTTGGGCGTTGTTTACTCCTTGAGATGATATGTGCTGATGATGTCGTTTTGCTAGAGGCTGTCAATCGGAAGTCGGATTATGTTTATATTGACGATATATGATGATGATATCGATTTATACGAGACTGTTGATCAGTAGTCAGGTCATGACTATAGTGATGATATTAGCATTGTACTATACGTAGGTCAGTACCCCAGATGATGATCTTGATAAGAGGATACCAGATGAGTAATATAATGAATATGATTTTGACCCATGCCCATATTTGGGGATGCCGTACGACGGATTTACGTACGAGCTGTAATTTGAAGTTTGATCCGCACTCTTGACTTGGGAATAATCGATTATAGAGATATGGTATCGGATGTGATATTATCGAGACGGGATCACCGACTATATATATTCGTATGTATCGACTCAGAGGTTAGGCGGTTGCCCTTACCTACTGTTAGCTTTAGCTCAGCCTTATAGTGGTGTAGCTATATGACTCTTATGACATTAAATGCAGTTTTAGCTATCATTGTGTTTGGTATTCAGCTCCCGCACATTACTATTGTTGCTCCGCATCGTATACTTCTTGTGATTTATATTCTATTGTTGATATCATGCTGTTAGGACACCAGCACCATACCGATGATGCGTATGTACCACGTACACTTACTTGCCAGTTCACACATATCTTCATCGGTAATTGCCATGTCACTACACAGTAGTATTATTGCTGCATGATATGACCCTTGTATGTGCATACTATTATTCCATGTTGCATGATATACTGTTATACTTGCACTTCATTGATATGTCGCATACATCATGTTTTCTGATTATGTGCATTGAGATATGTTGTTCTATGATATTTCTGGATTTGGGAACCGTGGGTATTTCAAAGAGATTATGTAATTGTTGTAAAAACCCGGTTACCCCTGATATGATATTTCAGTGCGTCCACCATGTGTTTTCTCGGTGCTGAGAGCGACATGTGAAACCCGATTCGAGGAGGCGGAGAGGCCGATTGTGGGTACATGGTAGGCCCGGTGCGGTACCCCGGGGCAAGAAGATCGCAGGAGATGGCGTTGAGCCTGGCAGGGGAGCACTACCGACCGGTGATTTTACCCGACGCGTCGGATATCCGGAGGATACCGTCGTGGTCTTGAGATTGATGGTAGGGGCCGGTCTGGATTGACGGCGCCCTAGATAATGAGACTTATCAGAGACATTGAGATATTGAGATTGAGGCTATGTTTTGTGCCGATGCAGGGCACAGATTTCATGATGTTTTTCCATGATTTTGACTATATCCTCATATTTACATGCATGATGCTTATTGTCATTGGGTGACACGTGGACGGGATCCACCTATATACAGACATTGATTACATACAGACTCTGATTACATTGATCATACTTTTCATGCATTCATACATCATCCATATGATATATTGCCACCTGATGCACTGACACGGGCATATGGGATTACATTTGGGTTAGATAGTTACCCTAGTCATGGTTATAGAATGCTGGTTATATAATTGAGGATTATATATTATGATCGTATGACCTAGGATTGCGTCATACATACGATTTTCTGTTCGTAGATGTTTTCTATTCACGAGTTGGCAACTCACCCCCATTGTGCCCCAGTTTCTTGCTGGTGTTGCCGTACGGGTTTCATTACGGCTTTGCGGGCACAGCTTCTTCAGGTGACTTGCTGGTAGGTGGGTTATTTGTATCATACCCATCATTATACATTGTACATTATATTTCAGTTGTATCTAGAAGTTCCATCAACCAAACATATACTTATTTGAGATAGAGACCAGTGATGTTTATTCTTTCGACCTTAGAATCGCACGTTATATTTCTCTGGGTTTCATGCTGTTGAGTTTCCTTTTCTGTTGTGATCCTCGCCTTTAGGCGTTGTATATTATGTTGCAAACTGGTTGATTTACATATGGTTTTTCCTTCACTCCACTACTTTTCTTGGTTTGGATTTCTGTGCGCGGCTTACTTAGAGCACGTACGCCTTGAGACGTTCGTAGCCTAAGTGCCGGTCACGTTCCGTACTTTCGGGTCATTACAGTATTCTATTCTCGCGATATATGATATCAGCCGGGTCATCGGATCAAGTGTTGATTCGATGAATCGGTAGTCGGTTATATGCGATATAGCCGGATTGTCGGATCAAGTGTTGATTCGATAATTTAATGTATAATTATATATATGATATATTAAATTACTTTAACTAATATTAGCTCACTGAAAGATTATTTTTCTCACTCGGGTAATACATTGATATATATGCGATATAAGTTAATTGTATTATTTTATTTTGTTACAATAAATATTATATATGTGATATATAATATTGTAACATGATATGATTACTAATGCAACATGTTTAGTGGAGATTAAACAATGTTAGGGTTTGAATTGGGTTAGTTCTTTCACGAACATTCCAGAAGGTTTCTTTTTGTTTTTAGTTAAGATATTATGCTTGATATTTTGTAATGATTCATTCTTAACTCAACCCAAACCCTAGCCCTAGTTAAATCTCTACAAAGGTTTAGTTGACCATGGTTACATGATTAATCATATATTCTTTCATTATTCATCACAAAATGATTGACTATTGTTCTTCTTCTTCCTTCTTCTTTCTTTGATGGAAAAGCTTACTAGATTTTTCAAAGGTACTGAAAATGAGTGAGAATAAGAAAACAAATGAGAGCTAAAATCCTACTTCATCATCCTCATCTATCCTTGCCATTTAGATGAGGGTGTTTACTTCATTTAGTGAGTGAGAGCTTGTGTTAATGAAACTTCAAGGTAGATCATCTTTGTTATCGAAGATCGGAAGCAAGCTTGCATCTTTCTCTTCGTGGAGCCTCTCGAGAGTCCGGAACTTGATGATCGCAGCGAAGGGACCTCAACACGGAGCTTAAGAAGTGAAGGACAGGATCTACAAAGGTTGTAATCCCTTTCACTTAGTGTTAAAGTGTTTAACCTACTTGTTTTCGCCAAATCTCTAGTTTAAGATCTTTGTTTAAGGTTGTTCGGCACGGCTAAATTTTAAATCGGGCATGGTTGATGCCTTGTAGAACCTTATTTGAGTTCCTAGTAACCCTACAGTGGTATCAGAGCCAAGCTAGAGCTTTAGGCGAAGTCAGGGCGAAGTTTAAAGTCCGATCGAACCTCGAAACCCCAAAACATACCCTTCTCTGGAAATTTTGTAAAAATGTTGATTTTTTCGTATTAAAAATACTCAGAAAAATAAGCAGGAAAATCTAAGAATTACTGTGAAGTACGGACCCTCAAAGCGATCACGTGACTGCGGAACCTCGGCTAAACCATGCACGTGGCCGCGGTTCCGCGGCCGAACAGTGACATTGGGGCCCACCACTTCACAGTATTATTCCTGGGTTCTTTTTCACAATTCTGGGAATTTTTAATTCCACTCAAGTGTTGAGTTTTCTGGGATGTATTGGGGACTCATTGATTCGATCGGATAATTTAACTGTTGGAGATAGTGCCCTCAGAGTCAATTATTGGATCACAGGCACGTGATTGCAATGATTGAGGGAGGACCTATCCCGGTAGGACAGTCTTACTCGAGATGATAGTATGCTATCTGGTTTACCTTTATCATCGTGTACTGCTTTAGGTGACATGACAGATCGCTATTGCACGTTGATAGAGCCCTTAGGATTCTTGCTTGACTACCGGCAGTATGAGGGCGATCATATATGTGGGAGCTGGTAGTCTATAAGCACATCCTTAAAAGGTCCCTAGTCATGGGAGTTTCGAGACAGGGCATCGATTCTCCAGAGTAGACTAGTGTATACAGTCGAGACCCCGACGAGGGGCGGTGGCCGGTCTCACAAGCCACTGGTGTCAGTTGGTTCACCTAAGATGTATACAGGTGCTCATTGGGTTATGAGTACACCGGACAGGACTCGCCGGGAACATGCTAGTTGGTCTTATACCTGACGTCAGATAGCAGTTCTCTGGTGACATGTGTACAGGTTAGTTCATCGACCTGGGGATCGTCATTTGTCTCGTGTGAGTTCCCACTGTACTTTGATTACTACCCTACCACGGCTCAAAGGAGTCGTGCAAACAGGTTTTAGTTGGGTACAGTCCCGAGCCACATGGAGGCAGTGAGCGGATCTTCAGGGGTTCGTCTCTCCCGGTATTGGGGGTGAGGTCGCGCTGTGTCTAGGAGAGCCATTACACGAAGACCTTGGCCAAGGCAGGAGATTTACTGGTAGGTATTCCAGTAGTATCTCAGGGTGTTCTGGGCTACAGTCCGACACGACTTCTACCGCTTTTGGGGGTCTGACTTTTACCAACCCCCTAGGCCCGCCATACGATGCTCATAGACGAACGGACCGGACTGTACGGATATTGTCACTAACAGGCTCAGTAGGGTGTCAGGATGAGTTCGCTCATCGACGTCCCTTTTTAGTCATTAGCTGGTGGCCCGTCACGTATTGGCTTATACCTCTGACGTGCTAGTGGTTAAATCCACAGCCATAGTATTGACGAGTCTTTAGAGTCCACCACACTTTCAGTTACTCAAGCTTTCGGGCGAAACGCTGTAGAGGCCGTATGGAGATATGGCAGCATCCGATCAGATACGTGCGGTATTGCACGGATCAGGATCGGACGGTTTGTACTAGAGGCCGTATGGTTATATGGCAGCGTTCGATCAGATACGTGCGGTATTGCACGGATCAGGATCGGACGGATATTGCTAGCCGGCTTTGGTTTAAGCCGGATCCTAGTATAGTACAGTGTAGATTTTGTCTCATTGCATTTGTATCCGGACGGAATACAGATGCGGGTGTGTATGCACAGTATCGGGGTTTTCCTGTAATTTATTACGGGACCAGTTTTCTGGAGTTGCCAGTTTGCATTCCGTTCCGGCCGGTTTTCCTTTGTTCTTTCCCGGCCGGACTTTTCCGATGGAGGGGGTTATTTGCAAGTTTGCAAATAACACTTTGTGGAGGGTTTTCTTGCAAATGTTTTAATTATGATAGCATCTTTTTGATACCATTCTCATCACTTGCTTTTTGGTGATTAGAAGTGATTTGTAGTTGATGTTGATTTGTTATGATGATGTTTTTGGATGTGGTCACCACTTGTGCTCCTACCATCACCTCCCTTCATGCTTCATATTCTTTCCTCCACCATTTCTATGAGAAGAAGAAAATGAGAGAGTTTTGATCTTTGAGAGTGTTTCATTCTTGATCTCTTTTCATGCTAAGAAAAATGCAAGCACCATTTTTCTTATCTTGTTTCCTCCATCATCTTCAAATGGCAACAAACCCCAAATGAGACATAGCTTCAACCCTACACATTCTACAGCATATCTTGGACGCGTCGACTCGCCAGCTTCGCGCCCGAGTTGCCTCGGTATTGAGGTGGGAGCCCGTAAAAGATGCAGGCGTTGTGGTGCCCTTCCGGCGAAGAGGCGACAACGAGGAGATGAAGGACGAAGCATCCGCGGGAGATCGGAGTGGAGAAGAAGACCGAAGGACTCGGATCATTCGGTATATCTCTTCCCCTTCTTGTAGTTTGCTAGATCTAGTTTAATGGCACGATCCGGGGTTTAGTGCGCGGTGGTGCCGGTTTGCTAAGTCCGCAAAAATTAAAGTTTATCACCGCTTCCGCATTTGGCAGTCGGATTGACGGCCGGGGCGCCGCCGTGCACTTACAGTGGTATCAGAGCCTCGCCATTAACTTCGTCTAGCTTCGTTTGATGTGTTTTTCAGTTCCGATCGACCAAAATTCCAAAAACCCAATTTTAGTTCACATCAGTTTTCTGTTAAAATTTTTTGGTGTCCAAAAATTTTTCAGGTTGTTAAAAACTAATGTACTGGAAATTATAAGACTACTGGAAAAATTTGATACATTCAGTCGACGATTGGAGCGCGGAACCGCGGCCAAACCCCCCCTGGGGCCGCGGTTCCGCCGCACATTGGAGTCGTCAATGCATCATTTTTTTCCAGTGGGCTTCTGGGCTATTTTTAGGGGTTTTGGAATATTAAAATTGGGCCCAGGTTTTCTATGAGTGCTACAGTATTGATTGAGGGCCCACTTGTTATTTTTTGATCGATCGGATATTTTAAACACATTATTTCACAGTATTTACATTGTATCTGCGACCGTGAATGTCACTCGATCGGTAAATCCGGTCTAACTGCTATAGCCCGGTTAGACGGATTTGCGAACGTGACTTTCATGTTGATGTTTTGTGTTTATGCTGTGATGTTGCGGATCGGTCGTGGGGGATAGCCTGGATACAATGCTAGTACAGTGTTGGTGTATTATGTACATTTGATATTGCGGGGCGAGCGTCCGACATGTGGACTGCCGTCACTGCCTGATTGTATTATTCTTTTGGGGCACGACCTGGTTGCGGTCGATGTACCCGTTGTATGTATATTTTACTTTCTGTACTAGGATTACCCCGCGGAGGGGTGCACGGATAGCCGGGTTCTGGAGGGCAACAAGCCCGCATCTCATGGCATTGGGACGGAGGGGGCTTCGCTCTAGAATTGGCGGGCTATTCGCCGCACTCGTAGGGGGTACAGGTTGACCCAGGAGGGGTGCCCAAGTTGCCGGATTCCGTGAAGTGCTGGGTGGTCCATTCACGGAGCTGAAGGGGGCTGCCTCGCTTCAGGTTTTGGCGGGTAACTTGCCGCGCCCGTAGGGGGTCTAGGATTTCATTGCACAGGCTATCCACACGACCAGGGGAACGTCGGGTTTCAGTAGTGGCTCTGTGAAACCCGGGGATCCCAGATATCTGTATTGTTCTGTGATGCTGTACATTTCTGTGATGTTGCATTTTTATCACGTCTTGAGCGAAATATAATATATTGGTATATATATTAGTAGATGTTGTATATGTTTTTCATCCGCGCTAGTCCAGTCCCCGCTCTGCCGTTAGTAAGCTAACCTAACGGGTGATGACGGGACCCAGTGGCGAATGCGGATGGCATATACGTACGTCAGTATATTTTCGTTCTTTGTGGTGTGATCAATTGATGGGACTGCGTTGATTCGGATCAATGCAAGTTAAACAAACCTATTCTGATGTTGTTGGAACACTTTTCAAAAAGCTGTTATTGCAAGGACGTTCAATTTTGTTTTGCATCGTGGTATTCATTTGGAATATCCTGCTCCTCAGTCGACGAGGCAAGGGCCGAGATCCCTTCACCGGGAGTGACCCCTTGGACAGAAGTTTGCGTCAGGGCTTTAACTTCACTATAGCCGATTACTTTTGCTTTGCATCGTGGTATTCATTTGGAATATCCTGCACCCCATTCTACGGGGAAAGAGCCGAGATCCCTTCACCGGGAGTGACCTCTTTAGTAATGGTTTTCGTCACTATATTTTCTAAAAAGCTATCCGTTCCTTCAACGATATCAAGTTCATTACGTTAAAGGTTTTCGCCAGAAACCATTCGTAGCCCTCCGTCGTTTCAGACGGGTAGCACGTAGTATTCATGCTATATTTGTTGACCTTCGTCAAGGCATAGTGCATGGTAGCTGCTTGTTGCTTTTCTGCTGCATAGATAGATGTGTTGGTTTGGGACAGTCGTATAGCCTTGTTGACCTTCGTCAAGGGCTTGTACGGGTGGGTTCAAATTAACCTGGACAATGACGGGTGGAATTTGACATGTGACTTATGATTTGTTGACCTTCGTCAAGGTCATAAGAGCATGGGGCAGAAATCACATCGGGAGTTTCAAAAGAACTGAAACTTGCCAGATATGCGCATACCTTCTGGAGTGTGATACCGTGAGTGGATTCCGTCACGTTATCATGCGATGATAGTTGGATCCCGATTCCCACTGATGAGTTGGTTTACTCCTCAGGTGACCCCGACTAATTCTTCTTTCAGGTTTGGAGGAGAATTTGAGGTACAGTGGGAGGTTTCCAGATTAGGAAAAGTGATAACCATTCTGATCTAGGATAGAGTGCACGCTGAGTGTTTCTTTTCTCTCTCTCTCTGGCTGCGACCATTGACCCGACCCTAGATTATGACTCAGTGACCAAGTTGACCGAACCTTCTTAACACTGGCTTTTGGATTGTCAGAGTTGCAGACCTCATTGCCACTCCTACTTTTACCCTTTTCTCCAGGACACCCCGTATTACTGCGAACGTCCACTTCCATTGGACAAAACCATCGTATGGTTAGATACGAACTCGAAGGAATTCGAGGATGGTTTCTGGTTCTGGAGAAAACGAATAGGATTATTCAGTTGTCTTTTCTTTTCACCTTCTCTCCGGTTGCGAGTACTCCTTGGTTTAGGAGTAGTACACCTATTACGCAAATTGGATAGTCTTCTTCCAAACCATAGGCTGGTGCCGACCGGTAGGGAATGAAGAAAACCAATTAGCCTAAACGGTGTGCAGAAGGTATTAAGATTAAGACAAAGCAAGGGATTAGTAAGAGGGCAAAGTAAATTGCGACTGATATTCACGACCTAACCAAGTATTTCTTCGCCAATCCTAAATCACCTTTGTATTTCTCCAGGACACTCCGTATCACTACGAAGATCCACAGTTTATTTGGATACTCCATCGTATGGTTATATACGAACTCGAAAGGAACTTGTTCCAGTTCGGGGATGGATTCTGGTCCAGGAGAAATAGGAATAAGGTTTATTCGGTTGTCTTTTATCTTCACCTTCTCTCGCATTGCGAGTGCTCCTAGGATTAGGACAGTACACCCATTATGCTCATTGGATAGTCTTCTTCCAAACCATAGGCTGGTGCCGAACGGTAGGGAAGGAAGAAAACCATTTGGCCTAAGGGGTGTGCAGAAGGTAATGACTAAAGACATATAAAGGGATTTGGAGAGGTGGCAAAGAATTATACGGTTATAGTTGTGAATCTGGATAATGGAAGAGGCATTACTAAGAATACCGGGATACCCCACCGAAACATTTCAATGTTTCAGTTTCACTGTGTAATGTTAAAAGAAAACTGATTTCCCGATTAGATACTTACTCCAGGGTATGTATTTACCAGGTATGATTCACACATCTGTATGGTTTTACAGATGGTGAGTGGGAGTAAGTCATTGGGAATTGGGTGATCATCCTCATTATATCGGGATTCGTTGTAATCGGTGATATTTGTGGAGATCACCTGGGCTTGTTTGCCGGTTCGCAAATATTTGGTTTTGAATATCCGCTGTTGTGCACCAATTTCAAATTGATATATCTGTACGTCTATTTTCATAGAGTGAGATATACCTTTTGATATTATGTCGATGACATTTACCTATATCAGTAGATGGTTAGGTAAGGAGCATTAAACAGCGGTGTAATTCTTCTTAACCATAAGTACAGTTTTCAACCTACGACATACAGTGAAAGAGTTGTTAGACTCAGCGGACTCATACAGAGTATTGTATGTTGTCCAGTGTCCATTAGGACAGAGGGGTTGGTCCTCATACTATATTCTGTTTACTTTTGACTTCTCTAGTTCTTAGACATGTGTTTCGTAGAAACACAGGGTCTAAGTTTTGAGAAGTTATAGGTATTTGAATAGAGTAGAGAACCAGGTGTAGCAAGTATCGGGATTCTTCAAAGTGATCGAAGATGTAGATACTTGTGTATGGTATTCACTTGATAGTAATGATAAAGAGAAATTGCTTCTCTTTCAGGTTACTCATAATTGGAAGCATTCCTAAGTTGAGTAACGCTGATCGGCCTCTCTCCATTTAGTTGACATGCACTGGAGATAGCTGCATGATTTGAATCTGGTTCAATTAAATCAGTGCCTCTGGTTCTATATTGGATATAGTACAGTTCATATCTTAACATTGTTAAGGTACGGGGAGTTGTCCGGCTTATGATTAAAACCAGACTCTGGATAACTCAAGGCACGTTTCTGTAATGGCTGTTTGTGGGTTGACCCAGGCTATGACGATGGTTGGCTTTCTACCATCTGGCAGATCAATAGAAATATTGTTCTAGACTCGCCACAGTTTTATTAAAAATGGATTTTTTCAAAAACAGTAGTGGGAGTATGGTAGAACTGGAAGTGATTCCAGAACTGCAAACGATTACTGAAGATTTGATAAGGAACCTAAAGATTAAATCTGTTTTGACATTCCATTGGCCACTCCGCAGATAAGGTGGGTAACTTCAGGCACCCAAGAGGTACTCCGGTAGCCTCAAGGACGGTGACAGGGAAGTTCTTGTTTACCCACACTTGCCATTGTTGTTGTTCCAGGCTGCGAGACCCGGCAGGAGGAGGAGTATAGCGTCGTTCTAGACTAGTTTTAGAAATGCACGTCTATATGACTCTGGCAGAGGGTTGTCGTAGTCAGTGGGAGCAGCGGAAGCATTGGTGGACATCAGGCTTATGTCTATTTATAGACTAAAGCAGATATAGCGGAGATAGATCATCCATTTCTGATGTGACAGTCATGGGTTTGACGTCATCAGAATAGGGGATGGATCTGTTGAGAAGGTAGTAGGGTGTGATATCCGGGTTTTGGATGACATACACAAAGTAGGAAGTGACATTCCTATACTACGATCGGTTATACTTTGGTCGTCACACAGTGGTTTCTCCACAAGGGACTTGGACATTATATCAGACATACTGGTTACTAGATCTATGGTTTTAGATCTAGATTTGGGTGGTTTCCCAATCAGGGTACTTAGACAGCATTCTAAGAGTATTTAGAATGGACGACTCCTGGCATGGTAGTGTACCTGCAGGTAATGGAGTCACCCTCTCCAAAGGTGTCTTACAGACTAAAGGGGAGAGGGATGTGCATGATTGGCAGATCACTTGCTTTGGCAATTGAGTCAATCATGAGATGTCAAGTACCACACCAGATGTTGTTCTTGTACTAGATGCAATAAGTTGATATTGATCCAATCCTGGAGGAACAGTCGGAAGCAGTTTTAGAACATAAGTGGCTGTTCTAGGGATATGATAACGAAAGCCCCATTCGGGAAATAGTTATCATTCCAGGCTTCCAAGGTGACCTGGACGACAAGGAGGTCGTCAGAGTTATAGTTTTCCTTCTGACGAGGGGCAGTATTTTGGACAGGTGGTCCAAGGCAATACTGAGGGAGGCATGGCACAGGATACTGACTAGATTCAGTTGACGATACAGTCTAAGAAGTTTGGACTTCGAGTTCATTTATGAGCTAGGTCCCATCAGACATCCAGAAATTCTAAGACAGGTATTGCTCATTTCGGGAGATGGTTTTCTCCGCGAACTTGAGATATAGAGAGACATAGAAAGAAACATCAAGGCGGATCCACTCACTGAGGCTATTCCTCGAACGCAAGAGTTTCGCAAACAGGATTTGTGAGACTGACTAGTAGAGGAGTTGGGTGTTCGGTATCACACGGGCTGTGAGTATGCGACATCGCAATAATTAGCCTTGAGTGCAAGTGGGAGATTGTTGGAGATAGTGCCCTCAGAGTCAATTATTGGATCACAGGCACGTGATTGCAATGATTGAGGGAGGACCTATCCCGGTAGGACAGTCTTACTCGAGATGATAGTATGCTATCTGGTTTACCTTTATCATCGTGTACTGCTTTAGGTGACATGACAGGTCGCTTTTGCACGTTGATAGAGCCCCTAGGATTCTTGCTTGACTACCGGCAGTATGAGGGCGATCATATACGTGGGAGCTGGTAGTCTATAAGCACATCCTTAAAAGGTCCCTAGTCGTGGGAGTTTCGAGACAGGGCATCGATTCTCCAGAGTAGACTAGTGTATACAGTCGAGACCCCGACGAGGGGCGGTGGCCGGTCTCACAAGCCACTGGTGTCAGTTGGTTCACCTAAGATGTATACAGGTGCTCATTGGGTTATGAGTATACCGGACATGACTAGCCGGGAACATGCTAGTTGGTCTTATACCTGACGTCAGATAGCAGTTCCCTGGTGACATGTGTACAGGTTAGTTCATCGACCTGGGGATCGTCATTTGTCTCGTGTGAGTTCCCACTGCACTTTGATTACTACCCTACCACGGCTCAAAGGAGTCGTGCAAACAGGTTTTAGTTGGGTACAGTCCCGAGCCACATGGAGGCAGTGAGCGGATCTTCAGGGGTTCGTCTCTCCCGGTATTGGGGGTGAGGTCACGCTGTGTCTAGGAGAGCCATTACACGAAGACCTTGGCCAAGGCAGGAGATTTACTGGTAGGTATTCCAGTAGTATCTCAGGGTGTTCTGGGCTACACTCCGACACGACTTCTACCGCTTTTGGGGGTCTGACTTTTACCAACCCCCTAGGCCCGCCATACGATGCTCATAGACGAACGGACCGGACTGTACGGATATTGTCACTAACAGGCTCAGTAGGGTGTCAGGATGAGTTCGCTCATCGACGTCCCTTTTTAGTCATTAGCTGGTGGCCCGTCACGTATTGGCTTATACCTCTGACGTGCTAGTGGTTAAATCCACAGCCATAGTATTGACGAGTCTTTAGAGTCCACCACACTTTCAGTTACTCAAGCTTTCGGGCGAAACGCTGTAGAGGCCGTATGGAGATATGGCAGCGTCCGATCAGATACGTGCGGTATTGCACGGATCAGGATTGGACGGTTTGTACTAGAGGCCGTATGGTTATATGGCAGCGTTCGATCAGATACGTGCGGTATTGCACGGATCAGGATCGGACGGATATTGCTAGCCGGCTTTGGTTTAAGCCGGATCCTAGTATAGTACAGTGTAGATTTTGTCTCATTGCATTTGTATCCGGACGGAATACAGATGCGGGTGTGTATGCACAGTATCGGGGTTTTCCTGTAATTTATTACGGGACCAGTTTTCTGGAGTTGCCAGTTTGCATTCCGTTCCGGCCGGTTTTCCTTTGTTCTTTCCCGGCCGGACTTTTCCGATGGAGGGGGTTATTTGCAAGTTTGCAAATAACACTTTGTGGAGGGTTTTCTTGCAAATGTTTTAATTATGATAGCATCTTTTTGATACCATTCTCATCACTTGCTTTTTGGTGATTAGAAGTGATTTGTAGTTGATGTTGATTTGTTATGATGATGTTTTTGGATGTGGTCACCACTTGTGCTCCTACCATCACCTCCCTTCATGCTTCATATTCTTTCCTCCACCATTTCTATGAGAAGAAGAAAATGAGAGAGTTTTGATCTTTGAGAGTGTTTCATTCTTGATCTCTTTTCATGCTAAGAAAAATGCAAGCACCATTTTTCTTATCTTGTTTCCTCCATCATCTTCAAATGGCAACAAACCCCAAATGAGACATAGCTTCAACCCTACACATTCTACAGCATATCTTGGACGCGTCGACTCGCCAGCTTCGCGCCCGAGTTGCCTCGGTATTGAGGTGGGAGCCCGTAAAAGATGCAGGCGTTGTGGTGCCCTTCCGGCGAAGAGGCGACAACGAGGAGATGAAGGACGAAGCATCCGCGGGAGATCGGAGTGGAGAAGAAGACCGAAGGACTCGGATCATTCGGTATATCTCTTCCCCTTCTTGTAGTTTGCTAGATCTAGTTTAATGGCACGATCCGGCGTTTAGTGCGCGGTGGTGCCGGTTTGCTAAGTCCGCAAAAATTAAAGTTTATCACCGCTTCCGCATTTGGCCGTCGGATTGACGGCCGGGGCGCCGCCGTGCACTTACAGTAACTTCGTTTAAGTTTTTTCCGGATAATTTAGAACGTGTTAAAAAGTTCGAACGGATATCAATAACTCACTTTTTCCCCTGCCGGAAAATTTCTAAGTGTTGGATTTTTCCGTAGTTTAAGAACGTTCTAAATCATGCAAGTTACGCGGTGGACCCTTTAGAAGAACACAAACCTTAACTCGATTATGTGACCGTCTGAACCGCCTCTAAACCTTAGGTTTGTGGCAGTACGGCATTGCCACATGTGAGGCGTTGGCTTGACCCTTCTACGGCTGGACCATTGGTACTGTAGCATGTGATGGATACTTTTTGAACTCCGCTCAAGTGTTGAGAAGTATTTGGGAAATCTTGGGTGTTTGTTTATTCGATCGGAAAGTTTAACATTGTCTATTTATCTGGATTGTGATACAATATGTGGAATTCATGTAGTTAGGCATGAAATGCGAAGTATGTGATATTTCGGATTTACGATGTCTATGGAGATTCTGGATTCCAAATGTTGTAGTTTTACACTTTCTTTTCTGTGACCGTAAGCGTAGTATGTGGTGTATCGCTGGCTTCGTTGGTATACATCAACGACAATCGGGATACGCATACTTGCTTACGTTGATGATATGAGATATTATGTGTTGCTGTGATATGTTATATTGGATCATCGTGTTCTGAATAGCCGGGGGTTTTATGTGAGATGAGAGTTTTTCTTTTTCATTCATGTAAAATTCATTTGTATATAATATTCTTTTATTGGGGTACTTCCGGGATGAAGATGATGTCACCATTGTATATTATTTACTTTTCCGCATTAGGTAGACCCAAGGCGGGGAGCACAAGTAACCGGGTTCTAGGGTCCAGTGGAAGACCATCTCGAGGAGTCGAGACCGGGTCTCCTTACCCTAGAATTGGCAGTGTTGCTTGCCGCTCTCGTAGGGGTCTAGAGATGTGGGTTTGGCTATTTATCGCGACCGTGGAATCCGTGTTTTATACAGGCTCGTATTAAAACACGGACGTCCTAGTATATCCAATATTTCATATATGTTCTTCTGCTGCAATGTTCTGTGATGAGATCATATTACTGCCTGAGATGAATGTTTATATTATATATATGAGATATATGTTATATTGCAGATTTCGTTTCAAATGTGATGCTTGTGAAGCATAATAAAATGGGACTTCATTAATGAGATTAATGAAACTAAAAGAAACCTAAAGATGTTGTAGAAACTTGTTTAAAAACTGGTAGCTCCAGTTCTTGCTTTGTATAGCGGTGTTCCTTGTAGAACATCCAACACCTTATTCGATAAGGAATGAGCCGAGATCCGTTCACCGGGAGTGACCTCTTTAGAGAAACTAGCAGATGCTACAAACTCGGTTTGTCTTTTGATTGTTTTTATAGTTTTTGCTTTGCATAGTGGTAATTGCGAAATATCCTGCACCTTATTCGATAAGGAAAGAGCCGAGATCCCTTCATCGGGAGTGACCTCTTTAGTGAAACTAGAAAAGCCTCAAAACATTCCATTTAAAATCACTCGATTCTACAACGATATCAAGTTCATTACGCAAAGGGTTTTC
This sequence comes from Agapanthus africanus, assembly GCA_030015575.1. NCBI lineage: Eukaryota > Viridiplantae > Streptophyta > Magnoliopsida > Asparagales > Amaryllidaceae > Agapanthus > Agapanthus africanus. The sequence continues at coordinate 379,177,086 of JASDDO010000012.1, forward strand.
TTAAAAACCTGTCGTAGCCCTCCGTCATTTCAGATAAGTACTTCATAGTATTCATACTACGTTTGTTGGCTTTCGTCAAGGCGTAGTGTGCGGTAGCTATTTATGCTTATCTGCTAGCCTATGATGCGATTGAGTTAGGGTAGTCGTGCGACTTTGTTGGCATTCGTTAAGGGTCGTACGGGTGGGTTTAATTCAATCGGGAAATGACGGGTGGAACTTGACTAGTAGCCTATGGTTTGTTGGCATTCGTCAAGGTCATAGGATGCTAGGGGTAAAATATTATCGGGAATTTCAAGTGTTGAAATTTGCAATGAGATTGCATACCTTCTATGAGATAGTTGGATCCCGATACCCGCTGCGAGTAAGAGTTACTCCTGGGAAAGTTTTACACATTACAATTAGCCGATCGAGTAGGTGTCTAGAGAGGTGTTAACGGGGTTACGCCCCTGGGAAAACGAGGATTATTTTAATTAGGTCCGTGCGAAAGCACGGGGAACCTCCCTCAAAGTACTGGCACTAGCCTGGCTGAAAAATTGGCGAACTTGTAGTGTGTAATTAATCCCGGCTAGTTTTTCTTTTTAGGGTTTGAAGGAAGATTTGACTAAAACAGTGGGAGCCATCCTGATTAGATAAATTGATAACCAATCTAATCTTGTAAAAGCGCAAGCTGAATGTTTTGTTCTCTCTCTCTCTAGGTAGCGACCATATCACGCCTTAATCAAGATAATAATACAGATGTATTGACCTAACCCGCTTGTTATACTGAGCTGGTGTCACGACCCGAAAGAGCACGTGACTGGCCCTTGAACCATATGAAGTCTATAGGACTCCATCTGATCCAAGTAAGCCAAAAGCCCAGAAATCTAAAACCATTTTTAAGAATAAGTAAAGAAACTGGTTTAAAGAAGTGAAGAAAAACATGTTTGAAATCAAGGTTTTTAAATAACTAAGCCGAATATGCATTTTTAAAAACAGTACAGTCTTTTCTAAAAATTTCGGCAGAGTTTCTTTTGTAAAACTGGCCCCGAATGGGGTATAACAAGGATAACAATATATGCAATGATAAAGGCATCCCCAAGCGGGAGCTAGCTCTTCGTCAATCGACGGTCACCACCACACATGCAACAATAATATACAACGCCAAGTGGCGAGGATCAAATCCAAAAGAAAGCTCAAAAGCAACAAGAAAACCGCAACACTACTAAGCGCGACTCTATGGTCGAATAATACATCACTAGTCTAGGTCTGAAACAATATACGAGTTTTGGTTGATAGATATTCTAGATACAACGAATAATATAAATACAACGGCGGTTCTGATACAAAAGAACCCACCTATCCAAGCAAATCACCCAAAAGGAAGCAGTGTGCCAGAAATGCCGCTATAGAACTGTACGGCAAACCTGCAAGAACTGGGCACAACGGGGGTGAGTTGCCAACTCGTGAATAGAAAGATATCTACAAGCAGAGATCGAATGCATGACCCAACCTAGGTCAATACGATCAGATATAAAGAAACCTCAATATGAATAAAGCTGAAGCATGCTAAACTGGCAATGTAATCTCTATACGTGAATGTAGTGCCAAGTGCTCGTGCTAGTGCCTCAGGTAATAGTATGTCATGAATATGAGGTATGAATGCATGAAAGCAGAATACATGTAAATGAAGAAACTGTTTTCATAATTTAGTGAGATTTCCCTTGTATTTTTAGTTGAGGTATCATAATGAAATCAGCATAAAACAGTGCCTAGCATCGGCACAAAACGTAATCCCAATATCTCGATATCTCTGTATCACAGTCTCTGTACCTCGAAATCTCGAAATCCCAATGTCTCAATCATAATATCTAGGGCGCCGTCAGTCCAGACCGGCCCCTACCATCCATCTCAAGACCACGACGGTATCCTCCGGATATCCGACGCGTCGGGTAAAATCACCGGTAGGTAGTGCTCCCCTGCCAGGCTCACATCGTCATCACCACGCGCTTCTTGCCCCGGGGTACCTTACCGGGTCCACCATGTACCCGAAACGGTTCATCCGTCTCCTCGAATCGGGTTTCCAAATCCATCAGCAAACTCATGGTGGACGACTCATACATCATGGGAAAACCGCACTTTTTATTTTAAAGAGAGAAAAGAAGTTTATATAAGTTTTGCGGTTTTCCCCCAAATCCAGAAAATCTCATGGAAATCCGAATCCAATTCTCAATAGCATGTAAACAGTGCATACAGGCATAAAAATCCATGAATAATAACATGCATGATGTAACAACTAATAATTACAATGTCTAATCTAGCATATAAGGCAAGTACACTAATATCATGTCTAAATTATTAGCTAACCTATGTCGATGCAATAATATTTTCTAAGGTGTACGTGACATGGCAATTACCGATGAAGATGTGTGTGAGCCGGCAAGTAAGTGTATGTGGTACATACGCATCATCGGTAATGGTGCTGGTGTCCTAACAGCATAACATCAATAATGGAGTATGAAACATAATATAAGCATGCGATGCGATGCGAACCACAATAATGAGCGGAAGCTGAATACTAGACGCAACTATAACTAATCTGCATTAATCTAAAATAACCTCTACAATTGGTGCCTTTTGAAATAACACGAATCATGGGGTTTTGAAAATAGGGGCTACGGTGTTTTTATGAAAAGATACGTCTTTTGAAATATCCGTAGGATCCCTTGGGCTGTCTTTTAAAATACCCACGATTCGTTAGTTTTTGAAATAGGTAGGAATCTAATCTAATCTAACAACCATCTTAAACTATACGGCTGAACTAACAAGTAGAGCTACGGGTGAGGAAACCGCCTAACATCTGAGTCGATACATATACATACATGTATATATATTAGTCGGTGATCCCGCCTCAATAATATCATATCCGATACCCTATCTATAATCAGACATCCCAAGTCAAGAGTGCGGATCAATCATCAAAATATAGCTTGTACGTAAATCCGTCATACGGCATCCCAAATCTGGGTACGGGTCAATATCACATTCATCATACTATTTATCTGGTATCCTCTTTATCAAATGTCATGATCGGGGTACTGATCTACGTCTAGTACAATATTGATACCCTCAATGTATGCATGCAGGTGTAAGAATCACTACGTCAAAAGACCCGTTAAAACATCGTGTCGTATCTCGATACGAACCAAATCACATCACCGATCTCCTGGCCTTAAGCCCAATCTCATCGACTCATCTCAAATCCCAAATACTATCCTCAAATCCAGTATATAAACACATAGTCCCATACCCATGTGTAGATATACGCACCATCATATGCACTCTAATAAATGAAAGAATGAATGCAAGTATGTGTGTAAATGTATGTGTGAGTGCAACCACTACTCTAGGGTTCGCACTAAACTAAACCAATATATTCTTATCATCAAAATATCATTATTACCATCAATAACCCTAAACAACACATAATAAATATTCGTGTGTATACGTATTCGTATACTTCACCACGGACTGCGGGGGTGCTATACGCCATCCACCCGACTTCTCCCCACAGATATAAATCTACTCACCTTGCTTCTCGTGTGCCAAAGCCGATGTCGCTATCTTCACCTCCTTTGCCTCAACATCACGCGGGGTACCTACAAGTATATCACAATGCTAAAGCACATGAAAATCATATCGGAAACCAAAATAGCACACGCTACCCGCATAGGTAAAAACCTATCGACTCGCATGTAAACACAATCAAAATCCACTTGTCGTTGACGTCCAAACGCCACCCGACAGGAATGAATCACCAAATACCAAAATCCATGCTAAAACAAGTCCCAAATTATACACCAACATAGGAAAATCAACACAGATTTCACCCTAGATGGAATCAGTCAAAACTAGAGGAAATGGGGGCATGCACAGAAAACGAAGCAATTCCTTAAAATACCTTATTTTAGAATTTTCCATAATTTTTTCCCCATTTATCTGTATTTAATTATACCAAAATATTAAAATATTCATTAAAATAATATTAAATTATAAAATTTCCCAAAAATCATATTTTATTATTTTGAAGACGTTACAATCTACCCCCCTTAAAGAAATTCGGTCCCCGAATTTAAATTTAAACCCCCAAATACTAAAATATTTCAATACAAATTCCAAGTCATCGGGGCTCCGAAATCATCTATACATAAAACATCATAGCGCAATGCATGCGCATGAGTACTGAGCAGATAACTCAAAAGCAACACTCCATCAAGCATCCGCAATCATCGGAGTCATGGTAACGACACAATGTCAAATCCAATACAAAATCAATATGATATGGACCAAGACTATACATGTAAATAGCTGATGCAAATGTATGCCAAATCTTTTTAAGTCGCTGTGCGATGCGCGTAACACTGCACAGTGGCGGACGTTTCTCATAAGAAAATAACTATATATGTGTATATATATCCTTTGTTTAATAGGTACGTTCCGCCGTTTTGAAAACAGTTTAGAAGGGTTTCCTTGTTTTTAAAACGTTTCGTGTCATATCGGACACGTAGGTATATACTGAGACTATAGCTCGCTTTTCGGAAATCCCTTCGATAACTATCGATGCATGCAAAATATATTCAGGTACTGCCCACTGACTAGTCCTGCTCAGTATGAAAGCAAATATCCAACATCATAAAAATGTACTGCTCCAAAAGGAATAAATCCCAAAAATCACATAACACCACCCTGTGCGTCTGGTGCGCACGGAAATCAAAATCCATATATGTGCTAAACATGTGCACAAAACAACATCCAGATGCAACGGGTGTGCACGAAGCATCTGGCATAGGCAACGTGTGCCTGGCAGCCAAAACAGGTGCATCTGACATGCACGAAGAATCTCGATTTAGTGCATCTGGTGTGCCCCAAAATCGTATCTCAAAACATGCGCCCAACATGCGCGAAAATCCAAATCGGTGCATCCATCATGCACGAATGAAAATCTAGACCCTGCGCACTCAATATGCACGGAATCACAAAATCCAATAGCAACGTCGAATATGCGTAAGTCCAGTCAAAAGCACGGAGTGCAAGAATCCACATCAATATCACAATCAAAATCGACATACCGAAAGGCATCAAATCGAAGTCAGGTGCAATCGTAATGCACAAAATATAAATCCGGTGCAACAAAGGCACGAAATATAAATCTGAGGCGATAAACGCAAGAAACATAAAACTGGTGCGACAAATGCACGAAGTATAGAACTGGTGCATCCCATGCACAAATACCAAGCAATAACTCAAATACGTAAGCAGCAACACCAAGTGTATCCAGATATGAAGAAAATCATAAACGTGTGCAGCTGCGGGCACAAAACACATATCGATACACTACAAGCACATATAAGCTATACCGGGTGCAAAATCAAAACACTAAAATTACATGAAACTCTGCTGGAAGCGTAAATCAAATCACCAGCATAAAATAGGCATGAAATCGCAATCAACAGCTCAAGAGTAATAACTATGTACAAGGTATAAATACCCAGTAGGTGCAACCATGGTGCACAAAATCAAATATCATGAAACTCAGTCATCAAGACTAAATCATGTGAATAGATCGCCCAAAATACCGAAATCCAAAGCAACGGATACGTGATAATCAAATCACAAAATCACAAATCATAATTACCGTCGTCGGTATACCATCCTTCAGGGTCGAGAAGGTACCGGAACATCCGATGCTAGCTGCGCAAGATATCTACTTGCCTCTTGCTCGCGGCTGGCGTCCTCTGCCTCTGGTTCCTGATCTTTCCTGTAGATTACCAATCTCGCAATCCATCGGCTCATCGGCCCGGTCAGGAGTACTGACAGGAACGATTCCGTTCTGGCACTTTCCTGGTCACCTTTCGGTCAATCCTTACGACCGCTCGTAAGGCAGCGTATCACTGGCGTCGGCCTCTGGCTCTCTGAAAGCACGTCACACATCTGATCCTGGGTGCAAACATCATTGCAGCAATGTCCTGGAAGGAATCCTGCTCAAGGTCTTTTCCGATCATGCCTATGCCGATCTGTACAGAGGCTGGCTTCCTGCACAACCTCTTCTCGCTCAAAAACACCTGTGTCCTCAGCACAATATTTTCTCGGAAACTGGTCACATTCCAACGTCTCTGTAAGCATATCAGGTCTCTAGTCTTGACGGGAAGCAATGACAACTCATCAGTGTCTCACACGAACCTCTTGTTCAAACTATCTCTATCGTCGTCCACTATGACGTCACGCCAAGCTACTACGCACTGCACTGTTCTCGGCCACGGTCAATCTGAAGTCTCTCGCACGGACTCGAAATCGCATATTCTGTAGCTTCATCATTCTGTAGAGGATGTCAGACCGAACAGGTCCTCGGGAACACGTCCCAACCATCGGAGGAATACTCATCACTCGTCTGTCCCTGATCGATCTACAACGCATCTGGGTAAGTTCCTTTATCCGAACATGGTCAACTACCTCGTCGACAATACCGAACTCTGTCCTGCTGGGTGTGCGCAATACGACCACTCCTGGTCTAGGTCTTCTCGTAACGTACTCCAGAAAGGTCCTGTCGAGGTTCCTTTCTCAAATCTCAATCCTGCCGAAATGCCCGGAAGTCATCATCCAATGCTGAAGCTAAAGCTTATTCCGGAACGGCTGCATACCTATCGCGCTTCTCTCTGGAAGATACATCCATATACCACGCCTCGGGGTGCATATCACATCTCTAATGTCAACGGAGTGGGACGTCATCTCGTCGAAATCTCGTACGAACTCTTTACTCCACCTTGCTCAATGTCGACTGATTCGGACTTAACTCATCGTGGCTATACGAACTGCGCTCCGACGGCTACGCTCGCATCTGGAGTCTCCCAAGCAGTGTCCCATCACGATATCCGAAAGATGTCGAACCATCCGATCGACTCGTCAGATCCTCATAATCCCCCAAGAGATCACATCATGGGTACAGTTTAATAGTATCGAGTACATGTCACAGCGTCGGTGGTCCAGCCGTAGAAGGGCAAACCCAAGCCTCACTAATGGCGCCGAGGAACCGCCGCAAACCCGAAGGTTCAAAGGCTTTCACACGGTCATTAAGTCGAGTTAGGGTTTCATTCTTCTAGAGAGTCCATAGAATCACCTGCATGTCTTTCCGTATACTTTAAACTTGGAAAATGGGCTCCTGACATTCGATCGTCTCTATCGACTCTCAACGAACCTGCGTGAAGTCGTCTCTAGCTGGAAACAATCTATCTGATGACCTCGCATCGGTAAACAAACGAACCACCTGTCCTAGTCATTCATCCTCAGGTGACTAGCGACTCGCTATCATCTCTCTAAGTATATGCTCACGCTGCAGTAGCTCCAACCATCTGGGCGACATCTCGTCATTTGCAGCAGCAACTGGCTTATTCGCCTGTACGCCGAACAGCGCCTCAATCCTCCAGGAAAGGCAATACATAGGCGGTCATCTCTGAGTCGGTCTGCTCTAGATCTGAGTAAGACTCTCCACACTGGAAATCTTCAACTCATCAGGGCCCGCTCCGGCGCAAAATCGGACGAATCACCTTCGTCTCTCAAATCGGATAGACTAGCTATCATCTGTCTCATATCTGCCTGAAAGCAACGGCAATCTCAGCTCGTAAGCTTCGGAAGCGACATCCTGTCAATCTCAGCAACAGCTGGTCCATCTGTCTGCACGGTAGGCGACATCACAATCTCTGAGGTATGCTGTACATCAACAGTCCTCTCTCAACTGGCAGCTCTAACAATGGCCCGATCATCCGGTGCAAGACCAAGCACTCGCCTCCACTAGAGGTCACAATCACCAACACTAACTCGAGACGTTCCCATGTCACCAGAAAACACAATGGTCGGCCCTTGTACCAAACGAGCTCACACCGGCCGTAACCCTAGCAGCAGCCCAAACTGCCCTCAAACATGGTGACAGGAACCTCAATCGAGTATCAAGGAGAGCACATCAATGGCAAGAAAGGAAACAACAGATCCAAAGTGGATACATGATCATGGGAAGGAACAGCATCAATAAAGGTATGATCATGAAACTAATAGAATCGGGGATCTCAAATGGATGTATAATCCTGGATATAAAGAGGATCACTGATCTCGAAAATATGTACATCCTAAGGTTCCTTAAGCGGAATGGCGTGTCGTAAGTATGCCGCGGAACATACCAACGGTACGTCACTCTACTTTAGTTACCTATTCCATCAACCAAGGGTCATCCTACACGACGAAAGTTCGGGTCTAATACCCCCTCGACCAAGTCTAAGTTCCATAAGGTCAAGCCTAAGTTCCGTATATATATAAACGTCCTAGGCTCCATATAGTCAAACTTAGACTCGAACCAAGGTCAACCTAGCGCTCTGATACCAACTTTCCACGACCCGAAAGAGCACGTGACTGGCCCTTGAACCATATGAAGTCTATAGGACTCCATCTGATCCAAGTAAGCCAAAAGCCCAGAAATCTAAAACCATTTTTAAGAATAAGTAAAGAAACTGGTTTAAAGAAGTGAAGAAAAACATGTTTGAAATCAAGGTTTTTAAATAACTAAGCCGAATATGCATTTTTAAAAACAGTACAGTCTTTTCTAAAAATTTCGGCAGAGTTTCTTTTGTAAAACTGGCCCCGAATGGGGTATAACAAGGATAACAATATATGCAATGATAAAGGCATCCCCAAGCGGGAGCTAGCTCTTCGTCAATCGACGGTCACCACCACACATGCAACAATAATATACAACGCCAAGTGGCGAGGATCAAATCCAAAAGAAAGCTCAAAAGCAACAAGAAAACCGCAACACTACTAAGCGCGACTCTATGGTCGAATAATACATCACTAGTCTAGGTCTGAAACAATATACGAGTTTTGGTTGATAGATATTCTAGATACAACGAATAATATAAATACAACGGCGGTTCTGATACAAAAGAACCCACCTATCCAAGCAAATCACCCAAAAGGAAGCAGTGTGCCAGAAATGCCGCTATAGAACTGTACGGCAAACCTGCAAGAACTGGGCACAACGGGGGTGAGTTGCCAACTCGTGAATAGAAAGATATCTACAAGCAGAGATCGAATGCATGACCCAACCTAGGTCAATACGATCAGATATAAAGAAACCTCAATATGAATAAAGCTGAAGCATGCTAAACTGGCAATGTAATCTCTATACGTGAATGTAGTGCCAAGTGCTCGTGCTAGTGCCTCAGGTAATAGTATGTCATGAATATGAGGTATGAATGCATGAAAGCAGAATACATGTAAATGAAGAAACTGTTTTCATAATTTAGTGAGATTTCCCTTGTATTTTTAGTTGAGGTATCATAATGAAATCAGCATAAAACAGTGCCTAGCATCGGCACAAAACGTAATCCCAATATCTCGATATCTCTGTATCACAGTCTCTGTACCTCGAAATCTCGAAATCCCAATGTCTCAATCATAATATCTAGGGCGCCGTCAGTCCAGACCGGCCCCTACCATCCATCTCAAGACCACGACGGTATCCTCCGGATATCCGACGCGTCGGGTAAAATCACCGGTAGGTAGTGCTCCCCTGCCAGGCTCACATCGTCATCACCACGCGCTTCTTGCCCCGGGGTACCTTACCGGGTCCACCATGTACCCGAAACGGTTCATCCGTCTCCTCGAATCGGGTTTCCAAATCCATCAGCAAACTCATGGTGGACGACTCATACATCATGGGAAAACCGCACTTTTTATTTTAAAGAGAGAAAAGAAGTTTATATAAGTTTTGCGGTTTTCCCCCAAATCCAGAAAATCTCATGGAAATCCGAATCCAATCCTCAATAGCATGTAAACAGTGCATACAGGCATAAAAATCCATGAATAATAACATGCATGATGTAACAACTAATAATTACAATGTCTAATCTAGCATATAAGGCAAGTACACTAATATCATGTCTAAATTATTAGCTAACCTATGTCGATGCAATAATATTTTCTAAGGTGTACGTGACATGGCAATTACCGATGAAGATGTGTGTGAGCCGGCAAGTAAGTGTATGTGGTACATACGCATCATCGGTAATGGTGCTGGTGTCCTAACAGCATAACATCAATAATGGAGTATGAAACATAATATAAGCATGCGATGCGATGCGAACCACAATAATGAGCGGAAGCTGAATACTAGACGCAACTATAACTAATCTGCATTAATCTAAAATAACCTCTACAATTGGTGCCTTTTGAAATAACACGAATCATGGGGTTTTGAAAATAGGGGCTACGGTGTTTTTATGAAAAGATACGTCTTTTGAAATATCCGTAGGATCCCTTGGGCTGTCTTTTAAAATACCCACGATTCGTTAGTTTTTGAAATAGGTAGGAATCTAATCTAATCTAACAACCATCTTAAACTATACGGCTGAACTAACAAGTAGAGCTACGGGTGAGGAAACCGCCTAACATCTGAGTCGATACATATACATACATGTATATATATTAGTCGGTGATCCCGCCTCAATAATATCATATCCGATACCCTATCTATAATCAGACATCCCAAGTCAAGAGTGCGGATCAATCATCAAAATATAGCTTGTACGTAAATCCGTCATACGGCATCCCAAATCTGGGTACGGGTCAATATCACATTCATCATACTATTTATCTGGTATCCTCTTTATCAAATGTCATGATCGGGGTACTGATCTACGTCTAGTACAATATTGATACCCTCAATGTATGCATGCAGGTGTAAGAATCACTACGTCAAAAGACCCGTTAAAACATCGTGTCGTATCTCGATACGAACCAAATCACATCACCGATCTCCTGGCCTCAAGCCCAATCTCATCGACTCATCTCAAATCCCAAATACTATCCTCAAATCCAGTATATAAACACATAGTCCCATACCCATGTGTAGATATACGCACCATCATATGCACTCTAATAAATGAAAGAATGAATGCAAGTATGTGTGTAAATGTATGTGTGAGTGCAACCACTACTCTAGGGTTCGCACTAAACTAAACCAATATATTCTTATCATCAAAATATCATTATTACCATCAATAACCCTAAACAACACATAATAAATATTCGTGTGTATACGTATTCGTATACTTCACCACGGACTGCGGGGGTGCTATACGCCATCCACCCGACTTCTCCCCACAGATATAAATCTACTCACCTTGCTTCTCGTGTGCCAAAGCCGATGTCGCTATCTTCACCTCCTTTGCCTCAACATCACGCGGGGTACCTACAAGTATATCACAATGCTAAAGCACATGAAAATCATATCGGAAACCAAAATAGCACACGCTACCCGCATAGGTAAAAACCTATCGACTCGCATGTAAACACAATCAAAATCCACTTGTCGTTGACGTCCAAACGCCACCCGACAGGAATGAATCACCAAATACCAAAATCCATGCTAAAACAAGTCCCAAATTATACACCAACATAGGAAAATCAACACAGATTTCACCCTAGATGGAATCAGTCAAAACTAGAGGAAATGGGGGCATGCACAGAAAACGAAGCAATTCCTTAAAATACCTTATTTTAGAATTTTCCATAATTTTTTCCCCATTTATCTGTATTTAATTATACCAAAATATTAAAATATTCATTAAAATAATATTAAATTATAAAATTTCCCAAAAATCATATTTTATTATTTTGAAGACGTTACAGCCGGGGAACGATGGTCCCGCTCCAACTTATAATTGTTATAAGACAGAGCAGGAAATAGGGGATTACCAGAATTCCCGTGCCACCCAAACGAAGAAAGTGCATGCTGATGCATCTTCTTCGGGTGTGTTCATTATAGAGAACTGTTTCTCAGTATTCTTTACGTCCTGGGTATGAGATACCGGATCAGGATCCCGCATATGTAATCTGTTACAAGGGCTATAAATAGGTAGAGAACTGAGAACGGGTGATAAGTTTCATGAGATAGAAACGGTGCAAGTGTTGCAGCCATGTCTGTTGGTAGTTATCACCCTGTATTACCAGAATACATTGATTCTGAATGAATGTTATTAGATACCGAACCTGATATACAACATCATATCAGTCTCTTTATTAGTAAAGAAGGATATAATGTTGTATTGTTGGATAATGTTTTGAACATTTCCTATATCAAGAGTTGATCGGTTCAGGCACATTATTTAAAAGCATAGACGTTCTAAATCAAACCACAGTTCTTAGTATACAGAACATACAAAAGAGGAAGAGTTCAGAAATGAACGAATCCTTCTTAAGGTATTGTAGACTAGGTCATATCAATGTGACCCGACTAGCTGAAGTTACATTTAGATGCATATTTAAATCTGTTTGAATTTACATCTTGTGAAACTTGCCGGTCATGTCACATAGATAAGATGACCACAGCTCTGTTTATTGGAAACAGAGAAAGAGTTAGTGAACTCTTGGGATTGATACATGTTGATGTATGAAGGTCCCTTGTCTACATATGCCAGGACCAGTTCTTTGTACTTCATTACATTCACTGATGATCTCTCAAGATTCAGACATATGTTCCTGTTGAAACACAAGTCCAAAACTTTTGAGATAATCACAGAATATAAGTTAGAAATAGAGAACCAAAAACGGGTATAAGTATTATGTCCTTTGATGAGATCAAGGAGGAGAATACTTCAGCACGGAATTCCTGGATTATTCTAAAGGAGAATGAGATTCTCTCTCAGCATTACTCCTCCATATACACCACAGCACGTCGGTGTATCGGGGCGGAGCAATCACACCCTATGTGATATAGTGCGCTCTATGATGAGTACTACTGAGTTTCCTATTTCCTTTTGGGAGTTATGCACTTGAGAAGCTGCATACCTATTGAATAGGGTTCCAATCAAATCAGTTGCCTACCACTTCATATGTGATATGGAATGGGAAGAGCCCATATCTTAAGTATGTTAAGATTTGGGGTTGTCCGGCCTATGTTTAAAAGCAAAATCTGGACAAGCTCGAGGCAAGGTTAGTTCTGTGGAAGTTTGTTGGATATCCCAAGCATTCGCAGGGGAATATCTTCTACCAAACCGAGAAACAAAAAATGTTTTGTTTCTCAACATGCCACCTTTGTGAAAGGGAATTTCTTGTAAAGAAATTAGTGGTCATGAGGTAGAACAGGAAAGAGTTCCAGCTATAGAAACTGCAACTGATGATTTGGTAGAACCAAAGGATTCAATAGTTTCCAATGAACCTCAGCCTCTCCACCGATCTAATAGGGTTCCTCACCCATCTGAGAGATACTTCAGTTTCTCTATGACAGTGGAAGCGAGGATTGCATCATGAGATGATGACCCAACTTATTTCGAGCTGGCCATCAGGAGTGGGACTCTGTAAGAATGGCTGGATGCTTAGTGATCTGAGATGGAATCCTTATACACCAACAAAGTATGGACTTTGGTTGCTTTATCTGAATGGTTAAATCCCCATCAGGAGCAAGTATATCTTGAGAAGATTGCTTGGTGTACATGGAAAAGTTGAGACTTTCAAAGCTATGCTTAAGTCCATCCAGATCCTACTTGCCGCGGCTATATACCATGACTACGATATCTGGCGGTTGGGTGTCATGACTGCTTTTCTAAATGATGATTTGGAAGAGAGCGTCTATAAGTACACAGCCAGAGGGCTTCGTAGTCAGTAGGAGCAGCGGAAACGTGTGCAAGATGTTTTATGTGATAAAGCAGGCATCGCGGAGTTGGAACGTCTATTTTGATGTGGTAGTCAAAGAGTTTGACTTCATCAAAATGGTAGATGAACCTTGTATATACAGAAAGGTAGTAGGGAGTATGGTGGTGATCCTCGTTGAGTCCGTGGATGACATACACTTGACATGAAAGAAGTTTCCTATGCTACGCTCGGTCAATCTCCGCTTATCACAAGGATTCTATATATAGGATCAAGGTGATACGTCCTAAATCCTGGGTTATGGATCTATGAGATAGATCTATTTAGATGTTAGGATTCTCACTAGTTGTAGTGAGATGGTATCAATCGATCCTGGGGAGAATCACTGGAAAGGTTCCAGGGTGATAAGGACGACTGAATGTCAGCCGCATTCATTGTCTTTACCCTCAGTGGAGGGACGGTATGTTGGAAGAGTTCCAAGCTAGATACCGTGACTTACTAGACGATTAAAAGCAAGATACATCGTTACCATGGATGCTACCAAAGAAGCAGTCTGGATATATAAGTTCATGAGATGAACTTCGTTCCTACCATTGTGTGACAATGGAGTTGTGGCTTTTGCCAAGGAACCCCCCGTCCCATCAGAAATCCAGATATAATTCTTAGGCAGTATCACCTGATCATGGAGATGGCTGATCTCCAGGAAGATCGAGGTTAGGAGAGTAGACACAGAAGACAACAGCGCGGATCCACTCACAAAGGCCTTTTTCCCAGTAGAGACTTTTATGGGATGGTTGAGTATGAGATACTTCAACCGCAGCTAATTATTGGGTATATGATACCACAACAGATGGCCCTAGTGCAAGTGGGATAATGTTAGTTATATGTTTTCCCTATAGGCCATTACTGTACATATGATGTATATTGTAATGGATGCTTGGATATATATAGGGAGGACTTTCTTGCTCGACATGATAGTATGCTATCTAGTTGTACTTTATCTTAACATGTACTCTGGTTGTCTCTATGTTACATGTTGATAAAGCCTTTAGGATATGTGCTCGACTACTGGGACTTTGATGAGATCATACTAGTGGGGCCACGGTAGTCGACGAGTACATCCTATAACTGTTCCTAGTCGAGGGTGTATCGAGACAGGGCATCGATACTCCAGAGTAGACTAGCGTATACGCATCTTGACCCATATGATGGGCGATGGATGATCCCATATCCATCGGTGTTTGACATCAAGGATGGTGTACGGGTGCTCAGTGGTGACTGGGTACACTGGACAGACTCGCCGAGAACTCCCAGATGGTATTATATCTCACGTCAGATGGCTGTTCTCCGGTGACATTGGTACATAGTAGTCTGTTGACCCGAGATCGTCATAGAGTCTTGTGTGATTCCCACTGTGCTTTGATTTCCATCATACCACGTCCAAGAGGGCGTGCAAAAAGGTGTCTTTTGGGTACAGTCCCGAATCACATGGAGGCAATGAGCGATAGGAGGGGATTCGTCTCTCCCGGTATAGGGAGTTGATGTTGTGCTGTGTTCGATTGGCTATAACTGGAAATCCCAGGCCAGGGTTGCTGAGATTTACTGGTAAGTGTTATCAGTAGTTTCTCGAACTGTTATAGACCTCATATCGACACAACTTATCAAGCTACTGGGGTCTGACGTTTACCACCCCTAGGCGAGATATGCGACATATCAGACGACGAGACCGGACTGTACGGGAGTGTTACTGATTGGATTCACAGGAGAATGTACAGGCTTGCTTGTTGATCTTCTGATCTCTCAATACCTGGGTGGCTGTTACGTTTAGCTGACCGCTTGCAGCTTGTAGGTGTTTGATATGATCATCACCTACTGCCGGCGTATTGACGATTCTTTAAAGTCCTACACAGAGGTTTCTTGGCTCAGGCAAAACGGAGTAGGGATACATATGTGATATGTACAGGACCGAGGATAATGCGATATGAGATACCATATTCTATTCTCGCGATTTATGATATCGGCCGGGTCATCGGATCAAGTGTTGATTCGATGAATCGGTAAATGATATATTAGTCGGTTATATGCGATATAGCCGGATTGTCGGATCAAGTGTTGATTCGATAATTTAATGTATAATTATATATATGATATATTAAATTACATTAACTAATATTAACTCACTAAAAGATTCTTTTTCTCACTCGGGTAATACATTGATATATATGCGATATATGTTAATTGTATTATTTTATTTTGTTACAATAAATATTATATATGTGATATATAATATTGTAACATGATATGATTACTAATGCAACATGTTTAGTGGAGATTAAACAAGGTTAGGGTTTGAATTGGGTTAGTTCTTTCATGAACATTCTAGAAGGTTTCTTTTTGTTTTTAGTTAAGATATTATGCTTGATATTTTGTAATGACTCATTCTTAACCCAACCCAAACCCTAGCCCTAGTTAAATCTCTACAAAGGTTTAGTTGACCATGGTTACATGATAATCATATATTCTTTCATTATTCATCACAAAATGATTGACTATTGTTCTTCTTCTTCTTCCTACTTTCTTTGATGGAAAAACTTTCTAGATTTTTCAAAGGTAATGAAAATGAGTGAGAATAAGAAAACAAATGAGAGCTAAAATCCTACTTCATCATCCTCATCTATCCTTACCATTTAGATGAGGGTGTTCACTTCATTTAGTGAGTGAGAGCTTGTGTTAATGAAACTTCAAGGTAGATCATCTTTGTTATCGAAGATCGGATGCAAGCTTGCATCTTTCTCTTCGTGGAGCCTCTCGAGAGTCCGGAACTTGATGATCGCAGCGATGGGACCTCAACACTGAGCTTAAGAAGTGAAGGAAAGGATCTACAAAGGTTGTAATCCCTCTCACTTAGTGTTAAAGTGTTTAACATGCTTGTTTTCGCCTAATCTCTAGTTTAAGATCTTGGTTTAGGGTTGTTCGGCATGGCTAAATTTTAAATCGGGCATGGTTGACGCCTTGTAGAACCTTATTAGAGTGCCTAGTAACCCTACAACGACTGGCCCCCTGATAGGTACGTATCATACGCTATCCCGAAAACTCGAGTGCCTAGCTCTGACACTCGAAATTCGACGTATCCATATGTATTGACTCCGGTCGGTATCCTACGATAACCGCCGAGTCATATGTACTGTCACCGGTAGGTATGGTTCCCCTGTCAGGCTCATCGGCGTGGTACATCGAAATCTCTTTCTTGCCTCGAGGTACCTCCGGGCCCCACCATGTACCCTCACACGGTCCACGACGCCTCGTCGCATGGGGTATATATATCAGAACCGATAAAACTCATGGTGGCTGCTGAACATATCAAGAGAAACCGGGTTTTTCAAATAATGCATAATTTCATGAAACTACCACGGTCTTTAAATCCAGAAAACATCATGAAAAATCCATATATCAATGCGAAAATCCATGAATATAATATATGCAACATAAAACTGAAATGTGAGCATATAAAGGAAAAGCCGCTATTTAACTCTAACAAGTTAATATATATATCATGCGGTTCCTAATTTCTCCAAGTCCAAAATAACATCAAATAAAGGTGAACATGTAGCTGTAGCCAGATATATGTGTAAACATATAGGTATAGCAAGGTATATGTATCTACCTATCAATAATGGTGTAATATACCCTCTAGGTGTAAGTGTAAGTATGTATGCAAGATGTACATATAGGTATGTCTCATATGTGTATATACCTATCACTAATGGTACAATACCATATAGATGTATGGGTAACTAGCATGTAAGCATGTCAGGGTATATGTGTAAGCATGTAGGTATACAGGTATGCTATATGTCATATGCACAATGAAAATGAGGATCACGTCTCAATATCCCTAAACAATACAATATCACATATGTAAAGGTGTTGTGCGTGTCATGGAAATTATTGACGGTGTGAGTGGCATACAATCAGTGCTCGTGCAACATGAGCCGTCAATAATAGTGCAGTGTCTTAAGGGTACAAGTCCAAGCACAACAAGTAATAATTTGCAATGAGGTGTATGCGCAAACTCTATATATGCAATAGAATATGCGACTAATATCATGACATCTCTAGCCCAGACGCATAACGCCAACGCTCCTGTAGATGTTAAATCTACTCACCAACGCTCCTGGCTAAGCAAATCCTACCACCCGTTTCTCCTTCTTTGAGCGTCCGAAGTCCCCGCTTGCGAACCTAAAACATAAAACAATATAACAAGTATATATTAGCAATAGACCCAAAACACGTACAAACTACGTTTGACTGACGTATCAACTCAAAACATACTCTCAAGTGTTCGTATTGTGGCTAACGTGCGTAGCGACACTACGAAACCAACCCAAGAGCAAAACCACACAAAGTGCACGAACCGTGTCGTATAACGTATCGCGCATAATCGTTACACAAGAAACTAGCTATGTGATCCCAGATTTTGTATACAGAGAAAACACAAAAATCAAACAGGACCAAATACACTTAAACCACTGCAGGCACCTACCCACAAAAATCCACACACCAACTCTGTAAGTCCATGTCACGCACCCCACTAGCTCGCGGGGAGGCGGAATATATGAAAAACAATTATCAAAGCTTCGTAACACGGACTTGAGCACACAGATCGTGTCTAAACCATTACTAGCAAACTACGAGAGGTTTAACTACTCTGATTCGAAGTTATACCTCACATTACTTGTCCTTCGGGTCTTCATCGCTGTCCTCCACACCTCGTAGGCTCTATGGAACATGGGCACCTCAACGGCCTCCTCGAGTCAAAGACGATCCACCCGAGAGTCTATAGTCCGAGCACCTATCTCGAATCTAAGATAACTACGGCTTCTAGATTGCTAATCTAGAAGTCCTAGAGGGTGTAGAGTAATTAGATGGATTGCTTAATCACTTAAACCCTAGGATTCTCAACTCATGAGAGCTTTTAGGGTTTTGAGGAATAAGATGAAGACTTGAGGAGAGAGAAAGCTTTTGTGATAATGATATGAATAATAACTCATGATAGAATAATATCAAGCATATAAATATCTCTTGATAAATATCTAGAAATATCTTGTAAGCTTCATTTAATCCTAATGGTGAATCACCTCATGAGTCATTAAGCATTTAATGAAAACCTACACCTCATCTCTCCACCTCATTTGTGTTTAGTCCAAAAGAAATAAATACAAATGAGTCATCTTCTTCTAGAAGCTTCCCGAAAAATTACGAGACTGCCCCTCCCATCCGTATTTCCGAAAAACACGGATAATCTTTGACTGAATAAATCCATCTGTATAATACTAGAATCTGGCTTAAACCAAAGCCCGCTAGTATTATCTACCCGATCATAATACTGCACAAGTGTACGTAAGTGATCGCGGCCCTGCCGTAAAACCATACGGCCTCTACACCTTTTGCCCGGTGCAGGGAAACTCTCTGTGTGGGACTCTAAAGACTCGACACTACGCAGGCAGTGGGTTTAACAACAGGTCGCAAGAGGTACTAGCTGTACGTAACGGTCCCCAGGTAGATGTCGATAAGAATGACGATGAGGAAACCCAGCCGAACTCCAACTGTGTCTGATGTGACAATCTCCGTACAGTCTGGTCTGTTTGTCTAGGACTATCACATATCAGGCCTAGGGGGGCGGTAAACGTCAGAACCCTAATAGCGGTATAAGTCGTGTCGGAGTGAAGCCCATTACACCTTGAGAAACTATTAGAAGCTACCAGTAAATCTCGTTTGCCCTGGCCAGGGACTTTGCGTAATGGCTCTCCATACACAGTGCGATATCAACCCCCAATACCGGGAGAGACGAATCCTGTCTAACCGCCACTGCTTCCAAGTGCTTCGGGACTGCACCTAACTACTACCTGTTTGTACGACTCCTTTGAGCCGTGGTAGGGTAGTAATCTAAGTACAGTGGGAACACACCCGAGGCGAAGTAGCAGTGTCAAGTCGACGGACTAAGCTGTACTCATGTCACCTGGGAACTGCTATCTGACGATGGGTATAAAACCAACCTGCAGTTCCCGGCGAGTCCTGTCCGGTGTACCCGTAACCTAACGAGCACCTGCATACTATCTCCAGTACGACGTACCGATGGCTGTGGGACAGACCATCTCCCTATGCTGGGATGAGAAGCGTATACACCAGTCTACTCTGGAGTATCGATGCCCTGTCTCGATAATCCTACGACCAGGGACCTGTATAGGATGTTGCTTATAGACTACCCAACCCCCACTAGTGTGACTGCCATCACAATGCTGGTAATCAAGCAAAGATCCTAAGGGCTCTACTAATATGTATAAGCGATACGTTAAAAGAAACATATGCACATATTAAAGTAGACACAAACCAAGTAGCATACTACCATTTTTAGCAAGACTGTCAATACAACTGTGAATATCCCAAGCTTCCATTAAGTAATATACAAACTAGTATGATACAGTAATGGCCTCTAGGGCATAAACACTAACAATCTCCCACTTGCACTTGGGCCATGTACAGGCATATCGCAGACCTATCATCTCGAATAGCCTCTCGAACTGCGTTTGGGGAATGACCTTTGTGAATGGATCAGCAGTGTTATTCTCCGTATCTACTCTCTTTACCTCGATCTCCCGGCGATCTACGATCTCCCTGATCAGGTGATACTGCCTTAAGATGTGTCTGGACTTCTGATAGGACCTGGGTTCCTTCGCTAAAGCTATAGCGCCGTTGTTGTCGCAATACAAAGGTATTGGATCAACACTGGTAGGAACCACCTGAAGTTCTATGAGGAAATTCTTCATCCAGACAGCTTCTTTTGCGGCATCGCAAGCAGCTATGTTCTCCGCTTCCATCGTTGAGTCAGCAACGGTGTCCTGCTTGGAACTCTTCCAACAGACCGACCCTCCATCGAGGGTAA
Source organism: Agapanthus africanus (assembly GCA_030015575.1). Classification (NCBI taxonomy): domain Eukaryota; kingdom Viridiplantae; phylum Streptophyta; class Magnoliopsida; order Asparagales; family Amaryllidaceae; genus Agapanthus; species Agapanthus africanus. Next base: position 379,197,700 of record JASDDO010000012.1, read on the forward strand.
AGACATAACCCGACATGGACTTGGAGTCATCCTTGTCACTCTGGATGCTGGAGTCGACAAAGGCCTCGATCAGGAGGTCTTTTCCACCATACACCAAGAACATCTCCTTAGTCCTCCTTAGGTACTTGAGAATGTTCTTTACTGCTATCCAGTGCTTCTCCCCTGGGTTTGCCTGATACCGGCTTACAACGCTCAATGCGTTTGCTACATCTGGTCTGATACATAACATCGCATACATTATAGAGCCTACCGCAGAAGCGTAGGGTATAATCGACACGCGAGCCCTTTCCAAATCAGTCTTGGGAGACATCTCTTTGGAGAGGGTGATTCCATGACAGGACGGTAGGTTACCGCGCTTAGAATCTTCCATACTGAATCTTTTTAATATGGTGTCTATGTACCTGGACTGCGAAAGTCCCAACATCCTCTTTGATCTATCACGATAGATCTGGATCCCCAGAATGTAGGTGGCATCACCCAGGTCCTTCATGGAGAACTTCTATGACAAGAATCTTTTGACTGACTGTAGCATAGGAATATCATTTCCTATTAGGAGAATGTCATCCACGTACAAGACGAGGAATACTACAGCTCTCCCTACAATCTTACTGTATATGCATGGTTCATCTGGATTCTTGATAAAGTCGAATTCTTTGACAGTATCATCAAAACAGATGTTCCAACTCCGCGATGCCTGCTTTAGTCCATAAATGGACTTAAGCAACTTGCACACTTAACCGCTGCTCCCACTCTGAATGAATCCCTCTGGCTGATCCATATAGACGCATTCTTCCAAATTACCATTTAGAAAAGCCGTCTTTACGTCCATTTGCCAGATCTCATAATCGTGGAAGGCAGCAATAGCAAGAAGGACCCGAATGGATTTAAGCATAGCTACTGGAGAAAAGGTTTCGTCATAGTCCAAACCAGGTCTTTGACGAAAACCCTTTGCATTAAGTCTAGCCTTATAGGTTTCAACCTGTCCATCTACACCAATCTTCTTTCTGAAGATCCACTTGCATCCTACGGGTTTTACCCCATCTGGAGCAATGTCCAAAGTCCATACTTTGTTAGTGTACATGGACTCCATTTCGGTCCGCATTGCATCCAGCCATTTTACCGAGTCGCCGCTCTGAATGGCTTGCTGGAAGCTAGTAGGGTCATCATTATCAATGATGCAATGTTCTCGATCCCCGTCTATGAGAAAATCGCAGTATCTCTCGGGCGGATGAGACTGCCTACTATTTCTGCGGATATGCGCGGGTATGTCCCTTTCTTCTGAAACTTCTGGTTCTACCATACTTTTAGTAACAGCTTGTGGTTCTGAAATTTCTTCCAGTTCTATTGCGCTCCCACTCTTCTGATTTTCTAAAAATTCAGCTTCTAAGAAGTGGGCATGACGAGAAACAAAACCCTTTTGTTCCTCTGCGTAATAGAAATAATACCCCTTGGAGTTTTTTTGGATATCCCACAAACTTACACTGTACTGAGCGTGCCTCGAGCTTGTCTGGATGCTGATTTTTTACAAAAGCTGGACATCCCCATGTCTTCAGGTACTGAAGATAGGGTTTCTTCCCACTCCACATCTGATATGGTGTGGTAGGCACAGTTTTGGTTGGAACCTTGTTCAAAAGATTTGCAGCTGATTCTAGTTCATAACCCCAGAAAGATCGCGGTAACTCAGCCTTACTCATCATGGAATGAACTATATCCAATAGGGTTCAATTCCGCCTTTCCGATACACCGTTGTGTTGTGGTGTATATAGAGGAGTAAGCTGAGAGAGAACTCCATTCTCTTTTAAGTAACCCAGGAACTCGGCACTTAAGTATTCACCACCTCGATCAGATCTCAGTGTCTTGATACTTTTTCCTGTTTGGTTTTCCACTTCATTCTTGTATTCCCGGAATTTCTCAAAGGCCTCGGATTTATGCTTCATCAAGAAGATATGTCCATACTTAGAGAAATCATCCGTAAAAGTAATGAAGTAGGGATAACCACTTCGCGCATGTGTAGGCATTAGACCACAAACATCGCTGTGTATGAGTCTCAAGAGCTCGCTCGCTCTTACTCCGTGTCCAGTAAATGGAGTCTTTGTCATCTTTCCCATGAGACAAGATTCACAAGTAGCATAAGATTGATATTCGAACGTATTCAAATATCCTTCTCTATGTAACTCAGTCAACCGTGTTTCATTGATGTGACCTAGTCTACAATGCCATAAGAAAGCCTGATTTATTTCCGGAGACTTTCTTTTAAGTGTGTTCTGGACATTGAAAACCTGAGCTTGATTCAATACGTATATACCGTCATCTAATGCACCGGATCCAATTAGAACTTGATTTAGGTAGATGTGAACAACATCGCTTACGGATGTAAAATCATATCCCTCTCTCGAAAGTGAGGACACTGATATGATATTACAAGTCAAACTAGGTACATACAAACAGTTACGTAGAATCAATATCTGCTCACTTGTCAAACCTAGGCGATATTCTCCCACGGATTCAGCGTCCACGCTCATTCCGTTTACAACTCTGAGAGACAAATCACCTACCTTGATAACTCTACGGTTTCTCAAAGCATGTAATGAATTACAGATATGAGATCCTGCTCCGGTATCTAGTACCCAGGAAGTAGAGTTAATTGACAAACAGTTCTCAATTACATACACACTCGAGGCCGAAGCCACAACATGCTTCGTATCCTGGCAACTGGCTTCCAAAACCCTGCAATCTTTCTGCCAATGCCCGTTCCCATAACAATAGGAACATCCCTCCTTACCTACACCAAGTCCCGAAACTTTTGCTCTTCCCTTTCCTTCTACTTCACTGACACCAAATATCGGCTTTGTGGAGGTCTTCTTCTTTTCACCCTTTGTTTTCGCGCTGGATGCAGAAGAAGAAGGTCCCCCATTAAGCAGAGCGGATGTCTCTCTGGTTTCTTTCAGGGTGTAAGTAGAGGGTAGGGACTGTGGAAATAAGTCAGCGCATGACCTGTTTCCTAACGTGGTCTCCAAGTCCTTGAGCTTATCAATATAGCTAGTCATTGTAAGGACGTCCTCCCCTACAGATGACCCGACAGCCAACCTCGCTTGAAGTAATTCGTTCGAGGTCTCATATCTTGCGATACGAGATTGCTCTCCATATAAATCTTTGTTATGGAGAAAAATGGAAATTAAGTCTATTTTCTCGTGCTGCTTCTGGTATATACCATCAACGGAAGCCAACATGAGGCACTTGGCATTCACACTATCATTTTCCTTTGTCTGACGGATATCCATATCCGCAACGGTGGAAACTGGACTTGGGACGGTGGGGTCTTGAGTAGTAATAGAGTGGTCCAGCTTGTCATAGGCAATGGACATCTGGACAGACCTTTGCCAATTATAAAAGTCAGATTCAGTCATTTTGTTATCTATATGTAACCTAGTCATGGTCACATGGTCGCTGCAATGAGAGAGAGAGGGAACACTTTAGCATGATGCTCTTGCAAGTTTAGAGTGGTTTTTAGTTTATCTAAACTGGATGGCTCCCACTGTTTCTCGAATCCTTCCTCAAACCATAAAAGAAGAATTAGCCAGGACTGATCTCACCGTACAATACTTGCTTAACCGTTCAGCCAGGCTAGTGTCGGTACTTCGATGGAGGTTTTACGACGCTTTCGCAAAGTTCCTTAATTAAATAACCTCTTTTCTCTGGAGGCGTAGCCCCGTTGACACTGTTCTAGACACCTACTTGGTTTATAGCATTGATCGTTAAGTGACGAATCTCCTGATGAGTAGCAGATACTCACAGTAGGATCGGGATCCAAATATCATCGTGTGATAATGCTGAAGGAATCCTACCAACATTATCATACTCCAAATGGTATGCAACACTAGCAAGTTTCAGTTTCTTTAGAAACTCCCGATCTGGATTTTTGCCCCATGCTCTTATGACCTTGACGAAGGCCAACAAATCATAAGTCACATGTCAAGTTCTGCCCATCATTATCCCTGTTAATTTGAACCCACCCGCACATACCCTTGACGAAGGCCAACAAGATAATACGACTGTCCCAAACCAACGCATCTATCTACGCTACATATAAATACCCCAGCTGCTACCAAACACTATGCCTTGACGAAGGCCAACAAACATAGCTTGAATACTATTGACAATTCATATGAAATGACGGAGGGCTACGACTGGTTTTGGCGAAACCGTGAACGTAGTGAACTTGATATAATCGAAGGAACCTGATAGCTTTTTAAAAGGAGTGGTTAAAGCTCCGCAATTAAAAAATCTGCTCTTTTAAAATAACCGAGTGGTTTCTTTTAAATTTGTTCCAACGATTCTACTTTGGTTTGTTTTCTTTGCATTAATATAATGCGTCCCATCAATTAACCTATCATTGTAGAAAACAACGAAAATACAACGTCCTCTTATGCCATCCGCATTCGCCACTGGCTCCCGTCATTCACCCGTTAGGTTACTTAACTAACGACGGAGCTGGGGCTGGGCTAGCGCGGGTGCAAAATATAAGTGATGCCTACTAGATATCATATATAGATATTGTACGTTCGTCAGACGCAATAATAGGCATTCCAGATCACAGATGAACATTATTGGATATACAAGCAATCCGCGTTTCCTTTGAGCCTGCAATGAAAGACGGATTACACAGTTGTGATGAATAGCCATTACCCCACCCTAGACCCCTACGGGTACGGCAAACTACCCGCCAAGTACCCGAAGTGAAGCGGTCTCCCTCAACAACATGAGTAGGCCACTAAACACTTCAAAGTACCCGGTAGTTTGTGCACCCCACCTTGGGTCTATCCTAGGAGCAGAAAACAGTAAATGAAATAATACAACGGTGGCTACAACCTCAGCCCGGATGTGCCACGCAAAAGAATATTACATCATATTACAATTTACATCGAATGAAATAATATAAAAACTCATCTCAAACCCCAGCTAATCATCACAACGATTCAATGAAGTTCATATACACAAACCAGTAAAAACCATTATAGAAATGTGCAACCCCCTGCTAACCGACATACTAGCTATTAAGGGAGGTTTACGAACACATTAAACATCACAGATAAAACTTGATTAACAAATAACTTAGAATTTCGATCGACAACCTTTTTCCGTCTCTACCCCAAATGCAAGCCAGCGCTGAAATAACCTGGGCAGAAACAAAATATACAGGAAAACAGAACACCCAAAAATAAGAGTTACTGTGTAAATACGAGTCAACTCGGAGTTGACTCGGCCGTGGATCCGCGGCGGATCGCACCAATCCGCCGCGCTTCCGCGGCAGTCTAACCGAGTTAGATCCTCGTATTTCTCCAGTATTCTTAGAATTCCTTGCTGTGAATTTTCATACCTCCGAAATAATTTTTTCGACAAGTTTAAAATTGACAGAAACCTGAGGGGTTCGGGGTTAAGTTTTCGTGTTTTTCCGACGATCGAAGTTCTAATTAGTTGCTAACAAGCTAGTAAAGGTTTAGTAGGCTCTGATACCACTGTAAGTCCATGTCACGCACCCCACTAGCTCGCGGGGAGGCGGAATATATGAAAAACAATTATCAAAGCTTCGTAATACGGACTTGAGCACACGGATCGTGTTTAAACCATTACTAGCAAACTACGAGAGGTTTTGTTAGTTATGTATATGCCCTAGAGGCCATTGTTGTACATATGATGTATATTATAATGGATGCTTGGTTATATATAGAGAAGACTTTCTTGCTCGTCATGATAGTATGCTATTTGGTTTCACTTTATCTTAACATGTTGACTTGTATTGGTTTACTGTTTTACTCTCACATGTTGATAAAGCCCTTAGGACTTGTACTCGACTACTGGGACTATGATGAGATCATACTAGTGGGGCCGCGGTAGTCGATGAGTACATCCTATAACTGTTCCTAGTCGAGGGTATATCGAGACAGGGCATCGATACACCAGAGTAGACTAGCGTATACGCATCTTGACCCATATGATGGGCGATGGATGATCCCATATCCATCGGTGTTTGACATCAGAGATGGTGTACGGGTGCTCAGTGGAGACTGGGTACACTGGACGGACTCGCCGAGAACTCCCAGATGGTGATATACCACACGTCAGATGGCAGTTCTCCGGTGACACAGGTACAGGGTAGTCTGAAGACCCGAGATCGTCATAGAGTCTTGTGTGATTCCCACTGTGCTTTGATTTCCACCTTACCACGTCCAAGAGGGTGTGCAAAACGGTGGCTTTTGGGTACAGTCCCGAATCACATGGAGGCAATGAGCGATAGGAGGGGATTCGTCTCTCCCGGTATAGGGAGTTGATGTTGTGCTGTGTTCGATTGGCTATAACTGGAAGTCCCTGGCCAGGGCTGATATAGAGATATACTGGTAAGTGTTACCAGTAGTTTCTCGACCCGTTATGAGCCACACATCGACACGACTTATCGGTTACTGGGGTCTGACGTATACCACCCCTAGACTTGATATGCGACATATCAGACGAACAGACCGGACTGTACGGGAGTGTTACTGGTTGGATTCACTGGAGAACGCACAGGCTAGCTTGTTGATCTTCTGATCGCTCAATACCTGGGTGGCTGTTACGTTTAGCTGACCGCTTGCAGCTTGTGGGTGTTTGATATGATCATCACCTGCTACCGGCGTATTGACGATTCTTTAGAGTCCTACACAGAGGTTTCTTGGCTCAGGCGAAACAGAGTAGTGGCACATATGCGATATGCGCAGGAACGAGAATAATGCGATATGGGATACCGTATTATATTCTCGCGATATTTAGATATGAACCGGGACATCGGATCAAGTGTTGATTCGATAAATCGGTACATGATATATTAGTCGGTTATATTCGATATAGCCGGATCGTCGGATCAAGTGTTGATTCGATGATTTAATATATAATAATATATATGATATATTATTATATTAACTAATATTGGCTTACTTTATTATTTCATTTTCTCGCGGGATGATACATTGATATATATGCGATATATGTTAATTGTATTATTTTCTTTTGTTGCAAATATATAATATATATGTGATATATATTATTGTGACATGATATGATTAATTGTTAAACATGTTTAAGGATGATTAATTGAGGTTAGGGTTTGATTAGGGTTAGTAGCTTCAAGTTCCTTCTAGAAGCTATTTCTTTTGTCAAGGTTAGGATATTTTGTGATGACACATTATTAACTCAACCAAACCCTAACCCTAGTTGTTTCTCTACTTGTTCTCATCCAATCATCCTTGACCATGGTTAATAATTCAATCATATGTTTATATTTCTATTCATCACAAAAGAAAAAGATTATCATTATTCTTTTTCCATTATCATCTTCTTCTTCTCTCTTGAAAGAAAAGCTTGCTTGATTTTCTTAAGTGATGATAAAATATGAGAAAATGATATAAAAAGAAAGCAAAATCACTACTCTCTCATCCTCATCTCATCTAGCCCTTGGGATTAGGGCGTTCTTCTCTTTTGAGTGAGAAAGTTTGAGCCGAAGCAACTTCAAGGTAGATCATCGGAGATTTGGATTACGACAAGTTAGAATGGATCGTTCGAGTCGTGGAGCCTCTCATGAGTCCGGGAGATCGTGGATCGCGGCAAAGGGACTTCTACTCGGAGCTTGTGAAGTGAAGGAGCGGACTACAAAGGTTGTAATCCCTCACACTTAGATAAAATTTATCTTATTACATGTTAAACCCTAATAATCTAGCAAAGATCCCGGCTTTGGGTTGTTCGGCACGTCTAAAATTTAATCCGGGCATGTTTTATGCCTTATGAACCTTCACAAGAGTGCCTAGGAACCCTACTGGTTTAACTACTCTGATTCGATGTTATACCTCACGTTACTTGTCCTTTTAGTCTCCATCGCTGTCCTCCACACCTCGTAGGCTCTATCGAACATGGGCACCTCAACGGCCTCCTTGAGTCAAATACGATCCACCCGAGAATCTATAGTCCGAGCTCCTATCTCGAATCTGATATAACTACGGCTTCTAGATTACTAATCTAGAAGTCCTAGAGGGTGTAGAGTAATTAGATGGATTACTTAGTCACTTAAACCCTAGGATTCTCAACTCATGAGAGCTTTTAGGGTTTTGAGGAAGAAGATGAAGAATTGAGGAGAGCGAAAGCTTTTGTGATAATGATATGAATAATAACTCATGATAGAATAATATCAAGCATACAAATATCTTTTGATAAATATCTAGAAATATCTTGTAAGCTTCATTTAATCCTAATGGTGAATCACCTCATGAGTCATTAAGCATTTAATGAAAACCTACACCTCATCTCTCCACCTCATTTGTGTTTAATCCAAAACAAATAAATACAAATGAGTCATCTTCTTCTAGAAGCTTCTCGACAAATTTCGAGACTGCCCCTCCCATCCGTATTTCCGAAAAACAAGGATAATCTTTGACTGAATAAATCCATCTGTATAATACTAGAATCTGGCTTAAACCAAATCCCGCTAGTATTATCTGCCCGATCATAATACGTGCACAAGTGTACGTAAGTGATCGCGGCCCTGCCGTAAAACCATACGGCCTCTACACGTTTTGCCCGGTGCAGGGAAACTCTCTGTGTGGGACTCTAAAGACTTGACACTACGCTGGCAGTGGGTTTAACCACAGGCCGCAAGCGGTACTAGTTGTACGTAACGGACCCCAGGTAGATGTCGATAAGAAGGACGATGAAGAAACCCATCCGAACTCCAAAAGAGTCTGATGTGACAATCTCCGTACAGTCCGGTCTGTTCGTCTAGGACTATCGCATATCAGGCCTAGGGGGCGGTAAACGTCAGACTTCTAATAGCGGTATAAGTCGTGTCGGAGTGAAGCCCATTACACCTTGAGAAACTTCTGGAAGCTACCAGTAAATCTCGTTTGCCCTGGCCAGGGACTTTGCGTAATGGCTCTCCATACACAGTGCGATATCAACCCCCAATACCGGGAGAGACGAATCCTGTCTAACTGCCATTGCCTCCAAGTGCTTCGGGACTGCACCCAACTACTACCTGTTTGTACGACTCCTTTGAGCCGTGGTAGGGTAGTAATCTAAGTACAGTGGAAGCACACCCGAGGCGAAGTAGCAGTGTCAAGTTGACGGACTAAGCTGTACTCATGTCACCTGGGAACTGCTATCTGACGATGGGTATAAAACCAACTTGCAGTTCCCGGCGAGTCTTGTCCGGTGTACCCGTAACCTAACGAGCACCTGCTTACTATCTCCAGTATGACGTACCGATGGCTGTGGGACAGACCATCTCCCTATGCTGGGATGAGAAGCGTATACACCAGTCTACTCCGGAGTATCGATGCCCTGTCTCGATAATCCTACGACCAGTGACCTGTATAGGATGTTGCTTATAGACTACCCAGCCCCCACTAGTGTGACTGCCATCACAACGCTGGTAATCAAGCAATGATCCTAAGGGCTCTACTAATATGTATAAGCGATACGTTAAAAGAAACATATGCACATATTAATGTAGACACAAACCAAGTAGCATACTACCATTTTTAGAAAGACTTTCAATACAACTGTGAATATCCCAAGCTTCCATTAAGTAATATACAAACTAGTATGATACAGTAATGGCCTCTAGGGCATAAACACTAACAAACTCAACCAAAAAACCGGGGTCGCCGGATTTCCCTACTGCGTCTCTGGACATGTTCCGAGCCTAGGGGTTCGTTCTTCAGGTGTAGGTTCAGGGTCTCAGGTACAATACAACTACATTGTTTGGTTTTCTAGTATACTCTCGGGGTCACAGCAGATCACAGATATCACAAACGACATTAAAAATACGATATATGCAAGAAACTTAACTTTAAACGATCAAAACTAAAACTAAAAGTCTACACAACACAATAACAACATAAAGAACAGATAGAGATCACTACCTACTCCCACAAGCTCAAAGATCCTTGCTTTCCAAGCTCCAAGGCATCCAAGAGGCAAAACTAGTCCAAAGATGTGATTTTGGTGAGATTTTGTGAAGTTTAGTGATGGATTAGTGAAGGGATAGGTTAAGTGTTCAGTTTGAGTGCACCACAACATTAAATGCAAGCCATGCTCTCATTACTCACCATGCCACCTCTCTCCATGACAAAACCCAAAGTAAATATCTCTCTCCCTCACAACAAATATCAAGAGGTTTAGTTCAAGGTTAAGCAAGGTATTGGATTAAAGCAAAGGATTAGGATTAGGGTTAAGTGTCATGGTCACTAATCCAGATTACACAAATACACCCTCACATAAAAATGCACAAGTGTGTGCAATTCCATAACAAATAATATTAAAATAATAATTAAATGTTATAAAATGTGAGGAACCGAATTGGTAAACTTTTTACCAAAAACCCGCACTACTGTCTAATTAATGTTAGTTATATATATGCCCTAGAGGCCATTACTGTACATACGATGTATATTGTAGTGGATGCTTGGACATATATAGTGAGGACTTTCTTGCTCGACATGATAGTATGCTATCTGGTTGCAATTTATCTTAACATGTACTCTGATTGTCTCTATGTTACATGTTGATAAAGCCCTTAGGATGAGTACTTGACAACCAGGACTATGATGCAGATCATACTAGTGGGGATAGTGTAGTCGATAAGTACATCCTTCAAATGTTCCTAGTCGTGGGAGTACCGAGACAGGGCATCGATACTCGAGAGTAGACTAGCGTATGCGCTTCTTGACCCATATGATGGGCGATGGATGATCCCATATCCATTGGTGTTTGACATCAGAGAAGGTATACGGGTTCTCAGTTGAGACTGGGTACACTGGACGGACTCGCCGAGGACTCTCAGATGATATTATACCTCACGTCAGATGGCAGTTCTCTGGTGACACTGGTACAGGTTAGTCTGTAGACCCGAGACCGTCATAGAGTCTTGTGTGATTCCCACTGTGCTTTGATTTCCATCATACCACGTCCAAGAGGACGTGCAAAACGGTGGCTTTTGGGTACAGTCCTGAATCACATGGAGGCAATGAGCGATAGGAGGGGATTCGTCTCTCCCGGTATAGGGAGTTGATGTTGCGCTGTGTTCGATTGGCTATAACTGAAAATCCCTGGCCAGGGTTGCTGAGATTTACTGGTAAGTGTTATCAGTAGTTTATCGAACTGTTATGGACCTCATATCGACACGACTTATCAAGCTACTGTGTTCTGATGTTTACCACCCCTAGGCGATATATGCGACATATCAGACGAAGAGACTGGACTGTACGGGAGTGTTACTGATTGGATTCGCAGGAGAATGTACAGGCTTGCTTGTTGATCTTCTGATCGCTCAATACCCGGGTGGTTGTTATGTTTAGCTGACCGCTTGCAGCTTGTGGGTGTTTGATATGATCATCACCTACTGCCGGCGTATTGACGATTCTTTAGAGTCCTACACAGAGGTTTCCTGGATCAGGAAAAACGGAGTAGGAGCACATATGTGATATGTGTGGGACCGAGAATAATACGTGTATGCGATACCGTATTAGATTCTCGCGATATGTGATATCGGCCGGGTATATGTGATATAGCCGGGTCATCGGATCAAGTGTTGATTCGATGAACTGATACAGATTATAATAGCCGGATTATCGGATCAAGTGTTGATTCGATAATTTAATGTATAATTATATATTTGATATATTATATTACATTAACTAATATTAGCTCACTTAAAGATTCTTTTTCTCACTCGGGTAATACATTGATATATATATGATATATGTTAATTGTATTATTTTATTTTTTGTTATAATAAATATTGTATATGTGATATATAATATTGTAACAAGTTAGCGTTATAAATGCAACATGTTTTGTGGAGTTTAAATATGGTTAGGGTTTGGATTAGGGTTAAGCTTGCATGAAGCTTTCAAGAAGCTTCTTGAAGCTTTGACTTTGACTTGTGATATTTTGCATAGATATTTCTTTAATCCAACCCAATCCTTTACCATAGTTAATTCTCTACATGGGTTATGTCTTCATACTTAACCCATGGTTGCATTTCTAACCACACACAAGATTCATTATTCATCACAAACTGATTTGCTTCTTCTTCTTCTTCCTTTTTGATGAAAAGCTTTCTAGCTTATTCATATGTGATGAAAATGAGTGAGGAATTAAAAACAAATGAGAGCTAAATTCCTACTTCATCATCCTCATCTATTCTAGCCGCTTAGATTAGGGTGTTTTCTTTGCTAATACTTGATTATCAAAGCAAGAGCTTGGGTTTGAGTTTCTTCAAGGTAGTCATCTTAGTTATTGAATATCGGAAGGAAGCTTGCATCTTTCTCTTCATGGAGCCTCTCTAGAGTCTGGGTACATGATGATCGTGGCGAAGGGACCTCAACACGGAGCTTATGAAGTGATGGAACGAACTACAAAGGCTGTAATCTCAAACTCTTAGAAGTAAATTTGTTTACTTGCTTTTTGTTTTGCCTAATCTCTAGTCTAAGATCTTGGTTAGGGTTGTTCGGTACATGAAAAACTTGATTTTGGCATGGTTGATGACTTGTAGAACCTTGTTCTAGTGCCTAGTAACCCTACAGTGGTATCAGAGCCAAGCTAGAGCTTTAAGCGTTGTCTAGACGAAGTTTAAAGTCCGATCGAACCCCGAAACATCGCGTTTTACCCCCTCTCTGGAATTTTTTTAAAATGTTAATTTTTTCTGTATTAAAAATACTCAGAAAATTAAGAAGGGAATTCTAAGGATAACTGTGAAATACGAGATCATATTTCACTTAAAGCGACACGGAACCGCGGCAATACCATGCCCTGCGCGGCGGTTCCGCGGCCGTTCTTGGGTATTAGGGTTGGATTTTTCACAGTAACATCCGTATGTATTTCTACATGCTTCTAGGAATTTTTAATATTACTCAAGTGTTGAGTTTTCTGGAGATCTTTTGTATTCGTTGATTCGATCGGAAAGTTTAACATCGTTCAGTTTTTCGGGTAATTTAGAACGTGTTAAAAAGTTCGAACGGATATCAATAACTCACTTTTTCCCCTGACGGAAAATTTTCAAGTGTTGGATTTTTTCACGAGTTTGAAACTTCCGGAAAATCATGCAAACGCATCTGTGGACCCTCTAGAAGAACGTAACCTTAACTCGATTATGTGACCGTCAAAACTGCCACTGAACCCTATGGTTTGTGGTAGTTTAGCGTTGCCACATGTGAGGCGTTGGTTTGACCCTTCTACGGCTGGTTCATTGGAGCTGTGACATGTTCTGGGTTTTTTGAACTCCGCTCAAGTGTTGAGCTATTTGGGAAATCTTGGGTGTTTGTTTATTCGATCGGAAAGTTTAACATTGTCTATTTATCTGGAATGTGATGCAATATTTGGAATCCACAAGTAGTTATGAGATAACTAATTTAAATGTTATAAATCTAGCAGTTTAGTCTCAGATGATCGGTTGCCACGGGATTTTGATGCGATCAAAACTCCGTCGCAATCACGTTGCGTACGCGAATACTCGCTGGGTAAACTTAATAGATAGCCATGCTCCATAGCCCCGACCAAGTGACTGTAGGAGAACCGCGTCGCCAAAAGTATCCGTTCGGGTGCTCGCGGCAGCGGTGTTCCGCCTTAGTGCACTTCGTCGATGGCATCGGGGGTGCGGCCGTCTACTAAAGTTTTCGATAAGCATTCGATCAGGATGTCGGGAATCTTTATGAATTGCCCGACTAGATATTGAAAAGTGTTTTCGAGATCGAGACTAAAATGCGGGGTTTATAATTGTTAGGCATGAGATGTCTAAGGAATTCATTTGGTTAGGCATACGATGTCTAAGGAGGTTGCAGATTCCAACAGTTGTAGTTTTACACTTTCTTTTCTGGGACCGTAAGTGTAATATGTAGTGTATCGCCAGTTTCGTTGCTATACATCAACGACAATTGGGGTACGCATATTTACTTACGTTGATGATATGAGATATTATGTGTTGCTGTGATATGTTATATTGGATCGTCGTGTTCTGAATAGCCGGGGGTTTTATGTGAGATGAGAGTTTTTCATTTTCATTCATGTAAAATTCATTGTATGTAATATTCTTTTATTGGGGCACTTCCGGGCTGAGGATGATGTCACCATTGTATATTATTTACTTTTCCGCATTAGGATAGACCCAAGGCGGGGAGCACAAGTAACCGGGTTCTAGGGTCCAGTGGGAAACCATCTCGAGGAGTCGAGACCGGGTCTCCTAACTCTAGAACTGGCAGGGTTACTTGCCGCTCTCGTAGGGGTCTAGGGATGTGGGTTTGGCTATTCATCGCGACCGTGGAATTCGTGTTTTATACAGGCTCATATTAAAAACACGGACCTTCTAGTATATCCAATATTTCATATATGTTCTTCTGCTGCAATGTTCTATGATGAGATCATATTACTGCTTGAGACGAATGTTTATATTGTATATATGAGATATATATTATATATTGTTGATTTCGTTTCATATCTGGTGCTTGTGAAGCATAATTAAAATGGGACTTCATTAATGAGATTAATGAAATAAAAGAAACCTAAAGATGTTGTAGAAACTTGTTTAAAAACTGGTAGCTCTAGTTCTTGCTTTGCATAGCGGTATTCCTTGTAGAATATCCAGCACCATATTCGATAAGGAAAGAGCCGAGATCCCTTCACCGGGAGTGACCTCTTTAGCAAAACTAGCAGATGCTACGACCCTCGGTTTGTCTTTTAATTACTTTTATAGTTTTTGCTTTGCATAGTGGTATTTGTGAAATATCCTGCACCTTATTCGATAAGGAAAGAGCCGAGATCCCTTCACCGGGAGTGACCTCTTTACCAAAACTAGTAAAAGCCTCAAAAACACTTCATTTAAAATCACTCGATTCTACGACGATATCATGTTCATTACACAAAGGGTTTTCTTAAGAACCTGTTGTAGCCCTCCGTCATTTCAGATAAGTATTTCATAGTATTCGTGCTACGTTTGTTGGCTTTTGTCAAGGCGTAGTGAGCGGTAGCTATTTATGCTTATCTGTATAAGCAAATGATGCGACTGAGTTAGGATAGTCGTGCGACTTTGTTGGCTTTCGTCAAGGGTCATGCGGGTGGGTTTAATTCAATCGGGAAATGACGGGTTGAACTTGACTAGTAGCCTATGGTTTGTTGGCTTTCGTCAAGGTCATAGGATGCTAGGGGAAAAATATTATTGGGAATTTCAAGTGTTGAAATTTGCAATGAGATTGCATACCTTCTATGAGATAGTTGGATCCCGATACCCACTGCGAGTAAGAGTTACTCCTGGGAGAGTTTTACACATTACAATTAGCCGATCAAAGTAGGTGTCTAGAAAGGTGTTAACGGGGTTACGCCCCTGGAAAAATAAGGTTTACTTTAATTAGGTCCGTGTGAAAGCACGGGGAACCTCCCTCAAAGTACCGACATTAGCCTGGCCGAAAGATTGGCGAACTTGTAGCGTGTAATTAATCCCGGCTAGTCTTTCCTTTTAGGGTTTGAAGGAAGATTTGACTAAAACAGTGGGAGACATCCTGATTAGATATATTAATAACCAATCTAATCTTGCAAGAGCGCACGCAGAGTGTTTTCTTCTCTCTCTCTCCTGGTTGCGACTATGTTACGCCTTAATCAAGATAAAAATACGGATGTATTGACCGAACCCGCTTGTTATACTGTGCTAGGGAACGTTGGTCCCGCCCCAACTTATAATTGTTATAAGACCGAGTAGGAAATTGGGGATTACCAGAATTCCCGTGCCGCCCAAACGAAGAAAGTGCATGATGATGCATCTTCTTCGGGTGTGTTCATTACAAAGAACCGTTTCTCAGTATCCTTTACGTCCTGGGTATGAGATACCGGATCAGGATCCCGCAAATGTAATCTGTTACATGGGCTACAGATAGGTAGAGAACTAAGAACGGGTGATAAGTTTCAAGAGTTGGAAACAGTGCAAGTGTTGCAGCCAAGTCTGTTGGCAGTTATCACCCTGTATTGCCAGAATACATTGATTCTGAATGAATGTTATTAGATACCGAACCTGATATACAACATCATATCAGTCTCTTTATTAGTAAAGAAGGATATAATTTTGCATTGTTGGATAATATTTTGAACATTTCCTATATCAAGAGTTGATCGATTCAGGCACGTTATCTAAAAGCATAGACGTTCTAAATCAAACCACAGTTCTTAACGTACAGAACACACACAAGAGGAAGAGTTCAGAAATGAACGAATCCTTCTTGAGGTATTGTAGACTAGGTCATTTCAATGCGACCCGACTAGCTAAGTTACATAGAGATGCATATTTAAATTTGTTTGAATTTACATCTTATGAAATTTGCCGGTCATGTCACAAAGATAAGATGATCACAGCTCTGTTTATAGGAAACAGAGAAAGAGTTAGTGAACTCTTGGGATTGATACATGATGATTTATGTAAGGTCCCCTATCTACACATGCCAGGACCGGTTCTTTATACTTCATTACATTCACTGATTATCTCTCATGATTCGGACATATGTTCCTGTTGAAACACAAGTCTGAAACTTTTGAGAAATTCGATGAATATGAGTTAGAAGTAGAGAACCAAAAATGGGTATAAGTATTATGTCCTTTGATGTGATCAGGGAGGAGAATACTTGAGCACGGGATTCCTGGACTATTCTAAAGGAGAATGAGATTCTCTCTCAGCATTACTCCTCCGTATACACCACAGCACGTCGGTGTATCGGGGCGGAGCAATCACACCCTATTTGATATAGTACGCTCTATGATGAGTACTACTGAGTTTCCTATTTCGTTTTGGGAGTTATGCAATTGAGAAGCTGCATACCTATTGAATAGGGTTCCAATCAAATCAGATGCCTACCACTGCATATGTGATATGGTATGGGAAGAGCCCATCTCTTAAGGTAGTTAAGATTTGGGTGTTGTCCGGCCTATGTCTAAAAGCATAATCCGGACAAGCTAGAGGCAAAGTCAGTTCTGTAGAAGTTTGTTGGATATCCCAAACATTCGCAAAGGAATATCTTCTATCAAACCGAAGAACAAAAGATATTTTGTTTCTCAGCATGCCACCTTTGTGAAAGGGAATTTCTTGTGAAGAAATTAGTGGTCATAAGGTAGAACTGGAAGGAGTTCCAGCTATACAAACTGCAGCTGATGATTTGGTAAACCCGAAGGATTCAATAGTTTCTAACGAACCTCAGCCTCTCCGCCGATCTAGTAGGGTTCCTCACCCACCTGAGAGATACTTCGGTTTTCTCTATGACAGTGGAAGCGAGGATTGCATCATGAGATGATGACCCAACTAGTTTCGAGCAGACCATCAGGAGTGGGGGCTCTGTGAGAATGGCTGGATGCTTAGCGATCTGAGATGGAATCCTTATACACCAACAAAGTGTGGACTTTGGTTGCTTTATCTGAAGGGTTAAATCCCCATCAGGAGCAAGTATATCTTGAGAAGATTACTTGGTGTACATGGAAAAGTTGAGACTTTCAAAGCTATGCTTAAGTCCATCCAGATTCTACTTGCCACGGCTACATACCATGACTACGATATCTGGCGGTTGGGTGTCATGACTGCTTTTCTAAATATTGATTTGGAAGAGAGCGTCTATAAGTACATGTAAGTGCACGGCGGCGCCCCGGCCGTCAATCCGACGGCCAAATGCGGAAACGGTGATAAACATTAATTTTGCGAACTTAGCAAACCGGCACCACCGCGCACTAAACACCCGGATCGAACCATTAAACTTATTCTAGCTAACTACAAGACGGGTCAGAGATATACCGAATGATCCGAGTCCTCCGGTCTTCTCCTCGTCGTCTCGATCTCCTACGGAAACTCCGGTCGTCGCATCCTCGCCGGAAGGGCACCACATCGCCTGTATCTTTTACGGGCTCCCACCTCAATACCGAGGCAACTCGGGCGCGAAGTAGGCTAGCCGACGCGTCCAAGATTTGCTGTAGAATGTGTAGGGTTGAAGCTATGTCTCATTTGGGGTTTGTTGCCATTTGAAGATGATGGAGGAAACAAGATAAGAAAAATGGTGCTTGCATTTTTCTAGCATGAAAAAATGAGATCAAGGAAAAATCCCACAAGCTCAAAATGAAGCTCTCTCTTCTTCTTCTCTAGAGTGAGAAAGATATGGTGGAGGAATGAATGTATGAACCATAACAAGAAGGGAGGTAAGTGTAGGAGAGCACAAAGGGTGACCATATCATAAAGCAAGCTTCACATCCAAAACACAAATCAATCCTATTCCTTTCTCATCTTATAAATGCAAAGGAAAAGACTAAGAAAGAATCTCATCATGATAAAGCAAAGATGCTTAACTTATCATAATTACACAAAAGCATAAAACCCCTCCTTAATAAGTTATTTGCAAACTTGCAAATAACCCCCTCCATCGGAAAAGTCCGGCCGGGAAAGAACAAAGGAAAACCGGCCGGAACGGAATGCAAACTGGCAACTCCAGAAAACTGGTCCTGTAATAAATCACAGGAAAACCCCGATACTGCAAATACATGCCCGCATTTGTATTCCCACTGAACACAAATGCAAAGAGACAAAACTACACGATCAAATACTAGGATCCGGCTTAAGCCAAAGCCGGCTAGTAAAAACCGTCCGATCACGATCCGTGCAATACCGCACGTATCTGATCGACCCCTGCCATATCTCCATACGGCCTCTACAGCGTTTCGCCCGAAAGCTTGAGTAACTGTAAGTGTGGTGGACTCTAAAGACTCGTCAATACTATGGCTGTGGATTTAACCACTAGCACGTCAGAGGTATAAGCCAATACGTGACGGGCCACCAGCTATTGACCAAAAGGGACGTCGATGAGCGAACTCATCCTGACACCCTACTGAGCCTGTCAGTGACAATATCCGTACAGTCCGGTCCGTTCGTCTATGAGCATCGCATGGCGGGCCTAGGGGGTTGGTAAATGTCAGACCCCCAAAAGCGGTAGAAGTCGTGTCGGAGTGTAGCCCAGAACACCCTGAGACACTACTGGAATACCTACCAGTAAATCTCCTGCCTTGGCCAAGGACTTCGTGTAATGGCTCTCCTAGACACAGCGCGACCTCACCCCCAATACCGGGAGAGACGAACCCCTGAAGATCCGCTCACTGCCTCCATGTGGCTCGGGACTGTACCCAACTAAAACCTGTTTGCATGACTCCTTTGAGCCATGGTAGGGTAGTAATCAAAGCACAGTGGGAACTCACACGAGACAAATGACGATCCCCAGGTCGATGAACTAACCTGTACACATGTCACCTGGGAACTGCTATCTGACGTCAGGTATAAGACCAACTAGCATGTTCCCGGCGAGTCCTGTCCGGTGTACTCATAACCCAATGAGCACCTGTATACATCTTAGGTGAACCAACTGACACCAGTGGCTTGAGAGACCGGCCACCGCCCCTCGTCGGGGTCTCGACTGTATACACTAGTCTACTCTGGAGTATCGATGCCCTGTCTCGAAACTCCCACGACTAGGGACCTTTTAAGGATGCGCTTATAGACTCCAGCTCTCACTTATATGATCGCCCTCATACTGCTGACAGTCAAGCAAGAATCCTAGGGGCTCTATCAACGTGTAATAGCGATCTGTCAGGTCACCTAAAGCAGTATACGATGATAAAGGTAAACCAGATAACATACTATCATCTCGAGTAAGACTGTCCTACCGGGATAGGTCCTCCCTCAATCATTGCAATCACGTGCCTGTGATCCAATAATTGACTCTGAGGGCACTATCTCCAACAGTACACAGCCAGAGGGCTTCGTAGACATGAGCAGCGGAAACGTGAGCATGATGTTTTATGGGATAAATCAGGCATTGCGGAGTTGGAACGTCTGTTTTGATGTAGTAGTCAAAGAGTTTAACCTCATCAAAATGGTAGATGAACCTTGTATATACAAAAAGGTAGTAGGGAGTATGGTGGTGATCCTCGTATAGTACGTGGATGACATACTCTTGATAGGGAAGGAGTTTCCTATGCTACGCTCGGTCAATCTCCTCTTATCACAAAGATTCTCTATATAGGATCAAGTTGATACCTCCTAAATCCTGGGTTATGGATCTATAAGATAGATCTAATTGGATGTTAGGATTCTCACTAGTTGTAGTGAGATGGTATCAATCGATCCTTGGGAGAATCACTGGAAAGGTTCCACAGCGATAAGGACGACTGAATGTCAGTCGCAGGCATTGTCTTTACCCTCAGTGGAGGGACAGTATGTTGGAAGTGTTCCAAGCTAGATACCGTGACTTACTAGACGATTAAAGGCAAGATACATCGTTACCAAGGATGCTATCAAAGAGGCGGTCTGGATATATATGAGTTCATGAGATGAATTTTGTTCCTACCATTGTGTGACAATGGAGTTGTGGCTTATGCCTAGGAACCCCCGTCCCATCAGAGATCCAAACATATTCTTAGGCAGTATCACCTGATCATGGAGATGGTTGATCTCCAGGTAGATCGAGGTTAGGATAGTAGACATAGAGGACAACAGCGCGCATCCACTCATAAAGGCCTATTTCCCAGTAGAGACTTTTATGGGATGGTTGAGTATGAGATACTTCAACCACAGTTGATTGTTGGGTATGCGATACCACAACAGATGGCCCTAGTGCAAGTGGGAGATTGTTAGTTATATGTATTCCCTAGAGGCCATTACTGTACATACGATGTATATTGTAGTGGATGCTTGGACATATATAGTGAGGACTTTCTTGCTCGACATGATAGTATGCTATCTGGTTGCAATTTATCTTAACATGTACTCTGATTGTCTCTAGGTTACATGTTGATAAAGCCCTTAGGATGAGTACTTGACTACCAGGACTATGATGCAGATCATACTAGTGGGGACAGTGTAGTCGATAAGTACATCCTTCAAATGTTCCTAGTCGTGGGAGTACCGAGACAGGGCATCGATACTCCAGAGTAGACTAGCGTATGCGCTTCTTGACCCATATGATGGGCGATGGATGATCCTATATCCATTGGTGTTTGACATCAGAGAAGGTATACGGGTGCTCAGTTGAGACTGGGTACACTGGACAGACTCGCCGAGAACACCCAGATAGTATTATACCTCACGTCAGATGGCAGTTCTCTGGTGACACTGGTTCAGGTTAGTCTGTAGACCCGAGATCGTCATAGAGTCTTGTGTGATCCACTGTGCTTTGATTTCCATCATACCACGTCCAAGTGGGCGTGCAAAACGGTGGCTTTTGGGTACAGTCCCGAATCACATGGAGGCAATGAGCGATAGGAGGGGATTCGTCTCTCCCGGTATAGGGAATGATGTTGCGCTGTGTTTGATTGGCTATAACTGGAAATCCCTGGCCAGGGTTGCTGAGATTTACTGGTAAGTGTTATCAGTAGTTTCTCGAACTGTTATGGACCTCATATCGACATGACTTACCAAGCTACTAGGGTCTGACGTTTACCACCCCTAAGCGAGATATGCGACATATCAGACGAAGAGACCGGACTGTACGGGAGTGTTACTGATTGGATTCGCAGGAGAATTTACAGGCTTGCTTGTTGATCTTCTGATCGCTCAATACCTGGGTGGTTGTTACATTTAGCTGACCACTTGCAGCTTGTGGGTGTTTGATATGATCATCACCTACTGCCGGTGTATTGACAAATCTTTAGAGTCCTACACAGAGATTTCCTGGCTCTGGCAAAATGGAGTAGGAGCATATATGTGATATGTGCGGGACCGAGAATAATACGTGTATGCAATATCGTTTTAGATTCTCGCGATATGTGATATCGGCCGGGTATATGTGATATAGCCGGGTCATCGGATCAAGTGTTGATTCGATGAACCGATACAGATTATAATAGTCGGATTATCGGATCAAGTGTTGATACGAAAATTTAATGTATAATTATATATTTGATATATTATATTACATTACATTAACTAATATTAGCTCACTTAAAGATTCTTTTTCTCACTCGGGTAATATATTGATATATATGTGATATATGTTAATTGTATTATTTTATTTTTTCTACAATAAATATTGTATATGTGATATATAATATTGTAACAAGTTAGGGTTATAAATGTAACATGTTTTGTGGAGTTTAAATATGGTTAGGGTTTGGATTAGGGTTAAGCTTGCATGAAGCTTTCAAGAAGCTTCTTGAAGCTTTGACTTTGACTTGTGATATTTTGCATAGATATTTGTTTAACCCAACCCAACCTTTTACCATAGTTAATTCTCTACATGGGTTAAGTCTTCATACTTAACCCATGGTTGCATTTCTAACCACACACAAGATTCATTATTCATCACAAATTGATTTGCTTCTTCTTCTTCCTCCTTTTTGATGAAAAGCTTTCTAGCTTTTTCATATGATGAAAATGAGTGAGAAATTGAAAACAAATGAGAGCTAAATTCCTACTTCATCATCCTCATCTATTCTAGCCGCTTAGATTAGGGTGTTTGCTTTGCTAATACTTGATTAGCAAAGCAAGGGCTTGGGTTTGAGTTTCTTCAAGGTAGATTATCTTAGTTATTGAAGTTCGGAAGCAAGCTTACATCTTTCTCTTCATGGAGCCTCTTTAGATGTTGGAGATAGTGCCCTCAGAGTCGATTATTGGATCACAGGCACGTGATTGCAATGATTGAGGGAGGACCTATCCCGGTAGGACAGTCTTACTCGAGATGATAGTATGCTATCTGGTTTACCTTTATCATCGTGCACTGCTTTAGGTGACCAGACATGTCGCTATTGCACATTGATAGAGCCTCTAGGATTCTTGCTTGACTACCGGCAGTATGAGGGCGATCATATACGTGGGAGCTGGTAGTCTATAAGCACATCCTTAAAAGGTCCCTAGTCGTAGGAGTTTCGAGACAGGGCATCGATACTCCAGAGTAGACTAGTGTATACAGTCGTGACCCCGACGAGGGGCGCTAGCCGGTCTCACAAGCCACTGGTGTCAGTTGGATCACCTAAGATGTATACAGGTGCTCATTGGGTTATGAGTACACCGGACAGGACTCGCCGGGAACATGCTAGTTGGTCTTATACCTGACGTCAGATAGCAGTTCCCTGGTGACATGTGTACAGGTTAGTTCATCGACCTGGGGATCGTCATTTGTCTTGTGTGAGTTCCCACTGTACTTTGATTACTACCCTACCACGGCTCAAAGGAGTCGTGCAAATAGGTTTTAGTTGGGTACAGTCCCGAGCCACATGGAGGCAGTGAGCGGATCTTCGGGGGTTCGTCTCTCCCGGTATTGGGGGTGAGGTCGCGCTGTGTCTAGGAGAGCCAGAACATGAAAAGTCCTTGGCCAAGGCAGGAGATTTGCTGGTAGGTATTCCAGTAGTATCTCAGGGTGTTCTGGGCTATACTCCGACACGACTTGTACCGCTTTTGGGGGTCTGACTTTTACCAACCCCCTAGGCCCGACATGCGATGCTCATAGACGAACGGACCGGACTGTACGGATATTGTCACTGACAGGCTCAGTAAGGTGTCAGGATGAGTCCGCTCATCGACGTCCCTTTTGGTCAATAGCTGGTGGCCCGTCACGTATTGGCTTATACCTCTGACGTGCTAGTGGTTAAATCCACAGCCATAGTATTGACGAGTCTTTAGAGTCCACCACACTTTCAGTTACTCAAGTTTCGGGCGAAACGTTGTAGAGGCCGTATGGAGATATGGCAGGGTCCGATCAGATACGTGCGGTATTGCACGGATCAGGATCGGACGGTTTGTACTATTGGCCGTATGGTTATATGGCAGGGTTCGATCAGATACGTGCGGTATTGTACGGATCAGGATCGGAAGGTTTTTACTAGCCGGCTTTGGTTTAAGCCGGATCCTAGTTTAGTACAGTGTAGATTTTGTCTCATTGCATTTGTATCCGGACGGAATACAGATGCGGGTGTGTATGCACAGTATGGGGGTTTTCCTGTAATTTATTACGGGACCAGTTTTCTGGAGTTGCCAGTTTGCATTCCGTTCCGGCCGGTTTTCCTTTGTTCTTTCCCGGCCGGACTTTTCCGATGGAGGGTGTTATTTGCAAGTTTGCAAATAACACTTTATGGAGGACTTATTTGCATAAGGTTTGATATGATAAGCATCTTTGCTTTTCATGCATTTATGAGATTGGATTAGATTTGAAATGAAGTGAGGTTTGATGTTGATTTAGTGATCATTATGTTTTAGGATGTGGTCACCTCTTTTCAATTCCTACACTCACCTCCCTCTTGCTTTGATATTCTTTTTCCTCCACCTTTTTTATTCTCTTCTTGAGGTAAGAAGGTCTTTCATGGTTGAGAGAAAGAAAATGAGAGAGTTTCATTTTTGAGAGAGATTCATTTCTTGATCTCATTTCATGTTAAGAAAAATACAAGCACCATTTTTCTTATCTTGTTTTCTCCATCCACAAATGGCAACAAAACCCAAAGTGAGACATGCACTCTACACTACACTTCCTACAGCAAATCTTGGATGCATCGATTCGCCAGCTTCGTGCCCGAGTTGCCTCGGTATTGAGGTGGGAGCCCGTAAAAGTACCCGGCTTCGTGGTGCCCTTTCCGACGAGGAGGAGACGACCGGAGATCCCGCGATGAGATCGAAGTGGAGATGAAGAACGGAGGACTCGGATCAGTCGGTACATCTCTTCCCCTTCTTGTAGTTAGCTTAGACTAGTTTAATGGCATGATCCGGGGTTTAGTGCGCGGTGGTGCCGGTTTGCTAAGTCCGCAAAAATTAAAATTTATCACCTTTTCCGCATTTGGCCGTCGGATTTACGGCCGGGGCGTCCCCGTGCACTTACACTGGTAGCAGAGCCTCGCCATTAACTTCGTCTAGCTTTCGTTTGATGTGTTTTGCGGTTCCGATCGACCAAAATTCCAAAAACTCATTTTTACCTCACATCTGTTTTCTGTTAAGATTTTTTGGTGTCTAAAAATTTTTCAGGTGGTCTCAGAGTGATGTGCAGGGAGTTCTAAGAACTCTGGGAAAATTCGACTCACTGATCTCTCTTCCAGAGCGCGGAACCGCGGCCTCACCCTTCTATTGGGCCGTGGATCCGCCGCAGTCTAGAGAGGTCAATGGGCCAAACTTTTCCAGTGGGCTTCAGGGGAGAAATTAGGGGTTTTGGAATATTAAAATTGGGCCAATTGTGACTGCTGCAGTATTGGTTTGGGGCCCACTTGTTAATTTTTGGTCAATCGGAAAATTTTAAACACATTTTTCACAGTATTTACATTATATCTGCGACCGTGAATGTCACTTGATCGGTAAATCCGGTCTTACTGCTATAGCCCGGTTAGACGGATTTGCGAACGTGACTTTCACGTTGATGTTCTATGTTTATGCTGTGATGTTGCGGATCGGTCGTGGGGGATAGCCTGGATGCAATGCTAGTACAGTGCTGTTGTATTATGTACATTTGATATTGCGGGGCGAGCGTCCGACATGTGGACTGCCGTCACTGCCTGTTTGTATTATTCTTTTGGGGCACGACCTGGTTGCGGTCGATGTACCCGGTGTATGTATATTTTACTTTCTGTACTAGGATTACCCCGCGGAGGAGTGCACGGATAGCCGGGTTCTAGAGGGCAACAAGCCCGCATCTCATGGCATTGGGACGGAGGGGGCTTCACTCTAGGATTGGCGGGCTATTCGCCGCACTCGTAGGGGGTACAGGTTGACCCAGGAGGGGTGCCCAAGTTGCCGGATTCCGTGGAGTACTGGGTGGTCCATTCACGGAGCTGAAGGGGGCTGCCTCGCTTCAGGTTTTGGCGGGTGACTTGCCGCGCCCGTAGGGGTCTAGGTTTTCATTGCACAGGCTATCCACACGACCAGGGGAACGTCGGGTTTCAGTAGTGGCTCTGTGAAACCCGGGGATCCCAGATATCTGTATTGTTCTGTGATGCTGTACATTTCTGTGATGTTGCATTTCTTTTCACGCCTTGAGCGAAATATAATATATTGGTATATATATTAGTAGATGTTGTATATGTTTTTCATCCGCGCTAGTCCAGTCCCCGCTCTGTCGTTAGTAAGCTAACCTAACGAGTGATGACGGGACCCAGTGGCGAATGCGGATGGCATATACGTACGTCAGTATGTTTTCGTTCTTTGTGGTGTGATTTATTGATGGGACTGCGTTGATTCGGATCAATGCAAGATAAACAAACCTATTCTGATGTTGTTGGAACACTTTTCAAAAAGCTGTTATTGCAAGGACGTTCACTTTTGTTTTGCATCGTGGTATTCATTTGGAATATCCTGCTCCTCAGTCGACGAGGCAAGGGCCGAGATCCCTTCACCGGGAGTGACCCCTTGGACAGAAGTTTGCGTCAGGGCATTAACTTCACTATAGCCGATTACTTTTGCTTTGCACCGTGGTATTCAGTTGGAATATCCTGCACCCCATTCTACGGGGAAAGAGCCGAGATCCCTTCACCGGGAGTGACCTCTTTAGTAAAGGTTTTCGTCACTATATTTTCTAAAAAGCTATCAGTTCCTTCA
The DNA here is from genome assembly GCA_030015575.1 of Agapanthus africanus. Taxonomy (NCBI): domain Eukaryota; kingdom Viridiplantae; phylum Streptophyta; class Magnoliopsida; order Asparagales; family Amaryllidaceae; genus Agapanthus; species Agapanthus africanus. Next base: position 379,224,287 of record JASDDO010000012.1, read on the forward strand.
ACGATATCAAGTTCATTACGTTAAAGGTTTTCGCCAGAAACCATTCGTAGCCCTCCGTCGTTTCAGACAGGTAGCACGTAGTATTCATGCTATGTTTGTTGACCTTCGTCAAGGCATAGTGCATGGTAGCTGCTTGTTGCCTTTCTGCTGCATAGATAGATGTGTTGGTTTGGGACAGTCGTATAGCCTTGTTGACCTTCGTCAAGGGCTTGTACGGGTGGGTTCAAATTATCCTGGATAATGACGGGTAGAACTTGACATGTGACTTATGATTTGTTGACCTTCGTCAAGGTCATAAGAGCATGGGGTAAAAATCACATCGGGAGTTTCAAAAGAACTGAAACTTGCCAGATATGCGCATACCTTCTGGAGTGTGATACCGTGAGCGGATTCCGTCACGTTATCATGCGATGAGAGTTGGATCCCGATTCCCACTGATGAGTTGGTTTACTCCTCGGGTGACCCCGACTGATTCTTCTTTCAGGTTTGGAGGAGAATTTGAGGTACAGTGGGAGGTTTCCTGATTAGAAAAAGTGATAACCATTCTGATCTAGGTTAGAGTGCACGCTGAGTGTTTCTTTTCTCTCTCTCTCTGGCAGCGACCATTGACCCGACCCTAGAATATGACTCAGTGACCATGTTGACCGAACCTTACTTAACACTGGCTTTTGGATTGTCAGAGTTGCGAACCTCATTGCCACTCCTACTTTTACCCTTTTCTCCAGGACACCCCGTATTACTACGAACGTCCACTTCCATTGGACAAAACCATCGTATGGTTATATACGAACTCGAAGGAATTTATTCGAGGATGGTTTCCGGTTCTGGAGAAAAAAAAACGGATAGGATTATTCAGTTGTCTTTTCTTTTCACCTTCTCTCAGGTTGCGAGTACTCCTTGGTTTAGGAGTAGTACACCTATTACGCAAATTGGATAGTCTTCTTCCAAACCATAGGCTGGTGCCGACCGGTAGGGAATGAAGAAAACCAGTTAGCCTAAACGGTGTACAGAAGGTATTAAGTTCAGACAAAGCAAGGGATTAGTAAGAGGGCAAAGTAAGTTGCGACTGCTATTCACGACCAAACCAAGTATTTCTTCGCCAATCCTAAATCACCTTTGTATTTCTCCAGGACACTCCGTATCACTATGAAGATCCCATTTTATTGGATAATCCATCGTATGGTTATATACGAACTCGAAAGGATCTTGTTCCAGTTCGGGGATAGATCCTGGTTCAGGAGAAATAGGAATAAAGTACATTCAGGTGTCTTTTATCTTCACCTTCTCTCGCGTTGCGAGTGCTCCTAGGATTAGGACAGTACACCCTTTATGCTTTTTGGATAGTCTTCTTCCAAACCATAGGCTGGTGCCGAACGGTAGGGAAGGAAGAAAACCATTTGGCCTAAAGGGGTGTATAGAAGGTAATGACTAAAGACATATAAAGGGATTTGGAGAGGTGGCAAAGAATTATACGGTTATAGTTGTGAATCTGGATAATGGAAGAGGCATTACTAGGAATACCAGGATAACCCATCGAAACATTTTAATGTTTCAGTTCAGCTGTGTACTGTTAAAAGAGAACTGATTTCCCGATTAGATACTTACTCCAGGGTATGTATTTACCAGGTATGATTCTCACATCTGTATAGTTTTACAGATGATGAGTGGGAGTAAATTATTGGGAATTGGGTGATCATCCTCATTATATCGGGATTCGTTGTAATCGGTGATATTTGAGGAGATCACCTGGGCTGTTTGCCGGTCGGCAAATATTTGGTTTTGAATATCCGCTGTTGTGCACCAATTTCAAATTGATATATCTGTACGTCTATTTTCATAGAGTGAGATATACCTTTTGATATTATGTCGATGACATTTACCTATATCAGTGGATGGTTATGTAAGGAGCATTGAACAGCGGTGTAATTCTTCTTAACCAAAAGTACAGTTTTCAACCTACGACACACAGTGATTGAGTCGCAAGACTCAAGGGACTTATACAGAGTATTGTATGTTGTCCAGGGTCCATCAGGACAGAGGGGTTGGTCCTCGTACTATATTCAGTTTACTTATGACTTCTCTAGTTTTTAGACAGGTGTTTCGTGGAAACACAGTGTCTGAATTTTGAGAAGTTATAGGTATTTGAATAAAGTAGAGAACCAGGTATTGCAAGTATCGGGATTCTTCAAAGTGATCGAAGATGTAGATACTTGTGTATGGTATTCAGTTGATAGTAATGATTAAGAGAACTTGCTTCTCTTTCGGGTTACTCATAATTGGAAGCATTCCTAAGTTGAGTAACGCTGATCGGCCTCCTTCCATTTAGTTGACATGCACTGGAGACAGCTGCATGATTTGAATCTGGTTCAATTAAATCAGTGCCTCTGGTTCTATATTGGATATAGAACAGTTCATATCTTAACGTTGTTAAGGTACGGGGAGTTGTCTGGCTTATGATTAAAACCAGACTCTGGATAACTCAAGGCACGTTTCTGTAATGGCTGTTTGTGGGTTGACCCAGGCTATGATGAGGGTTGACTTTCTACCATCTGGGAGATCAATCGAAATATTGTTCAAGACTCGCCACAGTTTTATTAAAAATGGATTTTTTCAAAAACAGCAGTGGGAGTATGGTATAACTGGAAGTGATTCCAGAACCGTAAACGATTACTGAAGATTTGATAAGGAACCTAAAGATTCAATATGATTTGACATTCCATTGGCCACTCCGCAGATAAGGTGGGTAACTTCAGGCACCCGAGAGGTACTCCGGTAGCCTCAAGGACGGTGACAGGGAAGTTCTTGTTTACCCACACTTGCTATTGTTGTTGTTCCAGGCTGCGAGACCCGGCAGGAGGATGAGTATAGCGTCGTTCTAAATTTGCTTTAGAAGTGCACGTCTATATGACTCTGCCAGAGGGTTGTCGTAGTCAGTGGGAGCAGCGGAAGCATTGGTGGACATCAGGCTTATGTCTATTTATAGACTAAAGCAGATGTAGCGGAGATAGATCATCCATTTCTGATGTGACAGTCATAGATTTGACGTCATCAGAATAGGGGATGGATCTGTTGAGAAGGTAGTAGGAAGTGATATTCCTATACTACGATCGGTTATACTTTGGTTGTCACACAGTGGTTTCTCCACAAGGGACTTGGACATTATATCAGACATACTGGTTACTAGATCTATGGTTTTAGATCTAGATTTGGGTGGTTTCCCAATTAGGGTACTTAGACAGCATTCTAAGAGTATTTAGAATGGACGACTCCTGGCACGGTAGTATACCTGCAGGTGAAGGAGTCACCCTCTCTAAAGGTGTCTTACAGACTAAAGTAGAGAGGGATGTGCATGATTGGCAGATCACTTTCTTAGGCAATTGAGTCAATCATGAGATGTCAAGTACCACACCAGATGTTGTTCTTGCATTACATGCAATAAGTTGATATTGATCCAATCCTGGAGAAACAGTCGGAAGCAGTTTTAGAACATAAGTGGATGTTCTAAGGATATGATAACGACAACCTCATTCGGGAGGCAGTTATTATTCCAGGCTTCCAAGGTGACCTGGACGACAAGGAGGTTGTCAGAGTTATAGTTATCCTTCTGACGAGGGGCAGTATTTTGGACAGATGGTCCAAGGCAATACTGAGGGTGGCATGGCGCAGGATACTGATTAAGTTCAGTTGACGATACAGTCTAAGAAGTTTGGATTTGGAGTTCATTTATGAGCTAGGTCCCATCAGACATCCAGACATTCTAAGACAGGTATTGCTCATTTCGGGAGATAGCTTTCTCCGCGAACATGAGGTATAGAGAGACATAGAAAGAAACACCAAGGCGGATCCACTCACTGAGGCTATTCCTCGAACGCAATAGTTTCACAAACGGGATTTGTGAGACTGACAAGTAGAGGAGTTGGGTGTTCGGTATCACACGGGCTGTGAGTATGCGACATCGTAATAATTAGCCTTGAGTGCAAGTGGGAGATTGTTGGAGATAGTTCCCTCAGAGTCGATTATTGGATCACAGGCACGTGATTGCAATGATTGAGGGAGGACCTATCCCGGTAGGACAGTCTTACTCGAGATGATAGTATGCTATCTGGTTTACCTTTATCATCGTGCACTGCTTTAGGTGACCTGACATGTCTCTATTGCACGTTGATAGAGCCCCTAGGATTCTTGCTTAACTACCGGCAGTATGAGGGCGATCATATACGTGGGAGCTGGTAGTCTATAAGCACATCCTTAAAAGGTCCCTAGTCGTAGGAGTTTCGAGAGAGGGCATCGATACTCCAGAGTAGACTAGTGTATACAGTCGAGACCCCGACGAGAGGCGGTGGCCGGTCTCACAAGCCACTGGTGTCAGTTGGATCACCTAAGATGTATACAGGTGCTCATTGGGTTATGAGTACACCGGACAGGACTCGCCGGGAACATGCTAGTTGGTCTTATACCTGACGTCAGATAGCAGTTCCCTGGTGACATATGTACAGGTTAGTTCATCGACCTGTGGATCGTCATTTGTCTCGTGTGAGTTCCCACTGTACTTTGATTACTACCCTACCATGGCTCAAAGGAGTCGTGCAAACAGGTTTTAGTTGGGTACAGTCCCGAGCCACATGGAGGCAGTGAGCGGATCTTCGGGGGTTCGTCTTTCCCGGTATTGGGGGTGAGGTCGCGCTGTGTCTAGGAGAGCCAGAACATGAAAAGTCCTTGGCCAAGGCAGGAGATTTGCTGGTAGGTATTCCAGTAGTATCTCAGGGTGTTCTGGGCTATACTCCGACACGACTTGTACCGCTTTTGGGGGTCTGACTTTTACCAACCCCCTAGGCCCGACATGCGATGCTCATAGACGAACGGACCGGACTGTACGGATATTGTCACTGACAGGCTCAGTAGGGTGTCAGGATGAGTTCGCTCATCGACGTCCCTTTTGGTCAATAGCTGGTGGCCCGTCACGTATTGGCTTATACCTCTGACGTGCTAGTGGTTAAATCTACAGCCATAGTATTGACAAGTCTTTAGAGTCCACCACACTTTCAGTTACTCAAGTTTCGGGCGAAACGCTGTAGAGGCCGTATGGAGATATGGCAGGGTCCGATCAGATACGTGCGGTATTGCACGGATCAGGATCGGACGGTTTGTACTAGTGGCCGTATGGTTATATGGCAGGGTTCGATCAGATACGTGCGGTATTGTACGGATCAGGATCGGACGGTTTTTACTAGCCGGCTTTGGTTTAAGCCGGATCCTAGTTTAGTACAGTGTAGATTTTGTCTCATTGCATTTGTATCCGGACGGAATACAGATGCGGGTGTGTATGCACAGTATGGGGGTTTTCCTGTAATTTATTACGGGACCAGTTTTCTGGAGTTGCCAGTTTGCATTCCGTTCCGGCCGGTTTTCCTTTGTTCTTTCCCGGCCGGACTTTTCCGATGGAGGGTGTTATTTGCAAGTTTGCAAATAACACTTTGTGGAGGACTTATTTGCATAAGGTTTGATATGATAAGCATCTTTGCTTTTCATGCATTTATGAGATTGGATTAGATTTGAAATGAAGTGAGGTTTGATGTTGATTTAGTGATCATAATGTTTTAGGATGTGGTCACCTCTTTTCAATTCCTACACTCACCTCCCTCTTGCTTTGATATTCTTTTTCCTCCACCTTTTTTATTCTCTTCTTGAGGTAAGAAGGTCTTTCATGGTTGAGAGAAAGAAAATGAGAGAGTTTCATTTTTGAGGGAGATTCATTTCTTGATCTCATTTCATGTTAAGAAAAATGCAAGCACCATTTTTCTTATCTTGTTTTCTCCATCCACAAATGGCAACAAAACCCAAAGTGAGACATGCACTCTACACTACACTTCCTACAGCAAATCTTGGACGCGTCGAGTCGCCAGCTTCGCGCCCGAGTTGCCTCGGTATTGAGGTGGGAGCCTGTAAAAGTACCCGGCTTCATGGTGCCCTTTCCGACGAGGAGGAGACGACCGGAGATCCCGCGAGGAGATCGGAGTGGAGATGAAGACCGGATGACTCGGATCAGTCGGTACATCTCTTCCCCTTCTTGTAGTTAGCTTAGACTAGTTTAATGGCATGATCCGGGGTTTAGTGCGCGGTGGTGCCGGTTTGCTAAGTCTGCAAAAATTAAAGTTTATCACCGTTTCCGCATTTGGCCGTCGGATTGGCGGCCGGGGCGCCGCCGTGCACTTACACCAGAGTCCGAGTATATGATGATCATCGCGAAGGGACCTCAACACGGAGCTTATGAAGTGAAGGAACGGACTACAAAGGTTGTAATCCCAAACTCTTAGAAGTAAAGTTGTTTACTTGCTTTTTGTTTCGCCTAATCTCTAGTCTAAGATCTTGGTTAGGGTTGTTGGCACATAAAAACTTTGATTTTGGCATGGTTGATGCCTTGTAGAATCTTGTTCTAGTGCCTAGTAACCCTACAATTAACACTAACCGAAATCTAAGGCGTTACATCGTGATTCGAGGATGTCGTACTATGTAATTTACCGTACGCGACGCTATTGAGGCGGGATCGCCGACTACTAGATATATCGACTCGGACTTTAGGTGGATTTTCCTTACCCTTTCAACTGTGCTTGAATCATACTTATTTTCAAAAACTAACGAATCGTGTGTATTTTTAAAGACAGGCCGAGAGATACTACGGATTTTTCAAAAGACGTATCTTTTCTCAAAGACCCCGTAGCCCCTATTTTTTCTAAAACCACGATTCGTGCTATTTCAAACACCAAAAACTGTATGACTCGTATATGGAAATGGATATTCTTCAATGTTGCGGTCACTACATCTTTTTCTGTATATTCATACTGTTCTTATCGGATTGCATGCTTATAAATGTGTTTTCTTTTGTTATTATGAACCATGTTGCCAGGATACCAGCACCATTACCGATGATGCGTATGCTCCACGTATACTTGCTTGCCGGCTCACACACATCATCATCGGTAATTTTCATATCACGTACACATTGGAAAACATTACTTCGTTGGTATAAATTGCTAGCTGGTAGTTTCAACGTAGTACTAGTATGCTTGCTTTCATATGCTAGCTTAGATATTGCATTTCTTACTTAGACACTTCATGCATTTATACATTCATTCTGTTATGCAATATCGTGGGGTTTTATACCGATATTCACTGTTTATTGACTCTTGATTTTGGGATTTCGGATTTTCAATGAGGTTTCTGGATTTGGGGAAAACCGCAGGGATTTTTATAAACTCATTATCATTTTAAAATGCAAGTTGCGGTTTTCTCGTGATATGATGTATATGTCGTCCACCATGAGTTTTCCTGATTTCTGTTGGTAGTTGAGACCCGATTCGAGGAGGACGATGAATCGTCTCGGGTACATGGTGGGCCCGGTATGGTACCCCGGGGCGAGAGTGTTTTTGTGGGGATGACGATAAGCCTGGCAGGGGCGGACTACCTACCGATGATGTCGGGCACGGCGGATATCCGGAGAATACCGACGTAGTCGAGATGTTTGATGTGATGGGCCGATCCGGACTGACGGAGCCCATGGGCCGATCCGGACCGACAGAGCCCGAGATTCGAGTATTTTGTGTTGCTGTCGGACAAGGACTTCGTGATATTTTGAGTGTCGATACTGGGCACTCGGGTTTTATCATGATTTGTGTGTCGTTGCTGGACACACATTGGACGGTGCATTAGTATATGTCACGCATCGATATATTACTACTCTTGACACAGACACGAGTACTTTGATATCACACTTATGATATGGTCACCCTTGTTATAGTATTGTGTATTTTTTTATTGTATGACCTAGGATAGAGTCATACATGCGATTTCTTCTTGGTGATATTTTCTACTAACGAGTTGGTAACTCACCCCTGTTGTGCCACAGTTTCTTGCAGGTTTGCCCATACAGGTTTCGTTGCGGCTTGGTGGCACACTACTTCCTTCATGGGGATTGCTTTGGTAAGTGAGTTCACTTGCATCGTGACCACCGTTGTACTTTTATTTATTTTAGTTGTATCTAGTAAGCTCCATCAACTAGACTTGTATTGTCACGACCCGAAATGGCACGTGACTGGCACTTGAATCATATGAAGTCTATAGGACTCCATCTAATTCAAGTAAGCCAAAAATCCCAGAAATCTAAACCATTTTAAAGAAGAAGTGAAGAAAACTTATCTTTAAAGCAAGTGTTTTTAAATAACATAAGCCGAAGTATTGCGTTTTAAAATCTCAAGTCTTTTCTGAAAATTTCGGCAGAGTTTCCTTTGTAAATACTGGCACCAAAAGGGTACAACATGCATAATATATATAAAGGCATCCCCAAGCGGGAGCTAGCTCTTCGTCAATTGACGATCACAACCACACAAACAATATAATATACAACGCCGAAGGGCGAGAATTAAAACTCAAAAGGAAACTCAAAATCATCAAGGAAACCATAATAATACAACGCGCGACTCTAAGGTCGAAAAAATAACAACTGGTTTTCTAATTCTGAAATAATATACAAGTCTGGTTGATGGAGTTACCAGATACAACAGAAAAAAATAAAGTACAATGGTGGTCACGATGCGAGTGAACCCACCTACCAAAGCAATCACCCGAAAATCGAAATCCATGAATGTGCCATACATGTGCACAGAAACAAAATCTAAGTGCAACGGGTGTGCATGAAACACCTGTCAAAGGCAACGGGTGTGCCTGACAGCAATAGCAGATGCATCTGATATGCACGAAGAATGTCGATTTAGTGCATCTGGCGTGCACCAAAATCGCATCAAGCGCTCAAGTATGCGCAAGAATCCAAGTCAAGTGCACAAGGTGCACGAAAACAAATATCGAATATCACTATCGAAATCGACGGTATACATCACATTTCAATCCAAATCCAAATCAGGTATATCGTGGTATATAATCTCACAATCATGTGCATCAGTGTGCACAAAAATCGAATCAAAATACTAAAAGTGCATGAAAACTATACCGAAAGCATAAGTCAAATCACATGCATACCATAGGTATGAAATCAAAATCAACATCTCGAATGACATCAAATCGAAGTCAAGTGCAACTATGGTGCACAAAATCTCAATCATGCAAATAAATCGCCCAAAATACCGAAATCAAAGGTGGCGGAAACAGTCCCGCTCTAGCACGTCCTCTAAAGATCTCTGGACAACTGTCATGGTCATTCATAACATATCTCGTCGACGATGCCGAACTCTGGCCTACTAGGTGTGCGTAATATTACCGATACTGGGTCCAAGTCTTCTCGTATAGTGTTCCAGAAAGATCTAGTCGGGGTCTCTCCCGAATCTAGTTTCTGCCGAACTGCCCGGAATTCATCGTCCTTTACTAAATCCGTTTCTTGTTCCGGAACGGTTGCATACTCATCACGACTCCTTCTGGAAGATATTTTCATATACAACGCCTCTACATGCGTATCACATCTCTGATATCAGCGGAGTGTAACGTCATCTCATCAAGATCTCGTACGAATCTCTTACTCCACTTTTCTCTAATGCCGACTAATTCAGACTCGTCTCTTCATGGCTGCATGGACTGCGCTCCAACGGCTATACTCGTATCTGGAGTCTCCCAAAGCAATGTATCCTATCACATGATATCCGAATGGCGTCGAACCTTTCCGATCGACTCGTCAAAGTTCCATAATCCCCCAAGAGTTCAACATCTTGAGTACAGTTTAATAGTATTCCAGTATATGCCACAGTACCTATGGACCAGCCGTAGAAGGGCAAACCTAAGCCTCATTAATGGCACCGCTGAACTGCTGCAAACCCTAAGATTTCAAAGCGTTCTCATGGTCATTATATCGAGTTAGGGTTTCATTCTTCTAGAGGGTCTACGGAATTACTTGCATGTTTCTCCGAATACATTAAACTTGGAAAAATAGATTTCTGACCTTCGATCGTCTTTTATCGACTCTCAACGTACCCGCGTGAAGTCGTCTTTAGCTGGAATCAATCAAATTGATGATCTCGCATCGGGGTAGGCAAAGAATCACATGTCATAGTCATTCCTCCCTGGGTGAATAGCGATCTTCTATCATATCTCTAAGCATAACTCGTGCGGCACTAGCTTCAAACATCTGTGCGACATCTCGTCAGTTGCAGCAACAACTGAATCATTCATCCGCACGCTGAATAGTGCCTCAATCATCAAAGTAATCGGTGCATTGATGGTCATCACATTCTGGCTGGCCTCTAGCAGCGGCCTAATCCTCTGGTGCTGATCTGCACGTCCGAGAAATCTCGTAAAAGCGATCCATCAAACGATCATGGAGCGAAAACACAATAAAACGACGCATCTATACAAATCGTATATCCCTGGAATCACGCCCTGGTCAGTCCTCGTCCGTGACGAGCTCGTGCTGACTCAACTCTAGCCGTAGCTCTCTCTGCCCGTGTAATCGTGGCAGCAAAAACCATAAACCGATAATGATGAGGATAGATCATAAGAATGAATATAATGTTGTCTAAGGAAATGTACATCCTAAGGCTTCTTAAGCGGAGTAGCATATCGTAAGTATGCCGAGGAACATACACATGGTACATCACTCTCCTTAAGTCACCTACTCCATCAACCAAGGTCAACCTACGCGACGAAAGTTTGGGTCTAATACGCCCTCGACTAAGTCTAAGTTCTGTAAGATCAAGCCTAGATTCCGTATATATACAAACGCCCTAGGCTCCGCATAGTCAAACATAGACTCGAACCAAGGTTAACCTAGCGCTCTGATACCAATTTTGTCACAACCCGAAATGGCACGTGACTGGCACCTGAATCATATGAAGTCTATAGGACCCCATCTAATTAAAGTAAGCCAAAAATCCCAGTAATCTAAACCATTTTAAAGAAGAAGTAAAGAAAACTTATCTTTAAAGCAAGTGTTTTTAATAACATAAGCCGAAGTATTGCGTTTTAAAATCTCAAATCTTTTCTGAAAATTTCGGCAGAGTTTCCTTTGTAAATACTGGTCTCAAAAGGGTACAATATGCTTAATATATATAAACGCATCTCCAAGCGGGAGCTAGCTCTTCGTCAATTGACAGTCACAACCACGCAAGCAATATAATATACAACGCCGAAGGGCGAGAATCAAAACTCAAAAGGAAACTCAAAATCATCAAGGAAACCATAATAATACAACGTGCGACTCTAAGGTCGAAAGAATAACAACTGGTTTTCTAAGTCTGAAATAATATACAAGTCTGGTTGATGGAGTTACTAGATACAACTGAAAAAAATAAAGTATAATGGTTGTCACGATGCGAGTGATCCCACCTACCAAAGCAATCACCTGAAAAAGAGCATTGTGCCAGCAAAGCCGCAACGAAACCTGTACGGCAAAACCTGCAAGAAACTGTGGCACAACGGGGGTGAGTTGCCAACTCGTGAATAGAAAACATCACCGAGCAGAAATCGTATGTATGAATCAATCCTAGGTCAATACGATCAAAAAATATCCTCAATATGATAAAGCTTGAAGCATGATAAGGTGGCAAGGGTAAACATCTATACATAAGTGTAATACCAAGTGCTCGTGTCAGTGCCTCAGGTAGCAACGTCTCATAAATATGAGGTATGAATGCAATATAATGAAAACAGAATGCATCATGAATGTGACAATTGTTTTCTTTATTTAGTGAGATTTCTGTATATTTATAAATCGATGTATTATCAATGAAATCAACATGAAATCAGTGTCAAGCATCGACACAAAACATGAATCCCAATATCTCAATATCTCAGGCTCCGGCAATCCGGACTGGCCTGTAACCTCGAATCTCAATATCTAGGGCTCCGGCTATCCGAACTGTCCCATATCATCAAATCTCAAAACCTCAGGCTCCGGCTATCCGAACTGGCCTGTACTCCGATCGGTATCCTCTGGATATCCGTCGAGTCACAAATAAAATCACCGGTCAGTAGTACTCCCCTGTTACAGGCTCAACGCCATCATCTGCGACCTTCTCGCCCCGGGATACCGCACCGGGTCCACCATGCACCCACAGACGGTTCCTCCTCCTCCTCCTTGAATCGGGTGTATGATATCGCTTAAGATCCGAGAAAACTCATGGTGGACATATCCCAAATCATATCATGAGAAAACCACATTTTCTATCTTTTAAAAGATGATCAGTTTATAAAATTCTTGCTGTTTCTCCAAATCCAGAAATCTCATGGAAATTCGAAATCATAAATCACGATGTAAATAAATAATGAATACTGGGCTCCGGCTATCCGGATTGGCCCATACTATCGCATGGCAATGAATACATAAATATAAAAGCATGAGATAACGCATTAAATAAATGCAATGTCTAAGCTATCATATAAAAGCAAGCTCACCAATACCATGTCAGAACTATCAGCTAACAAGCGACATCAAATGATTAATATTCTCTAAAGTGTGCATGACATGGCAATTACCGATGATGATGTGTGTGAGCTGGCAAGCAGGTGTGTGTGGAGCATACGCATCATCGGTAATGGTGCTGGTGTCCTAACAGCATTATTTTAATACTAACTAATGAAAAAAATATATAAGCATGCCATGCGATGCGATCAGCACGAATAAATGGCAAATGAATAGTAAATGCAACAATAATATGCAGAACATGAATAATAACACAACAATAAGGAAGCTACATTAATATACACGAGTCATACAGTTTGCCATTTGAAATAACACGAATCATGTATTTGGAAAATAGGGTTACGGTGTTTTTAAGAAAAAGTATGTCCTTTGAAATATCCGTAGAATCCCTTGGCCTGTCTTTAAAATACTCACGATTCGTTGGTTTTGAAATAGGTATGACTCGAGTCTAGTCTAATATCTACATGTAAATTACATGACTAAACTAACAGGCTAATCGAAAAGATAAGGAAACCACCTAAATCTGAGTCGATATATATAACATATAATAGTCGGTGATTCCGCCTTAGTAGTATCACATATGATACAATATATAACATGACATCCTCGAGTCAAGAGTGCAGATCTATCATCAATATATAGATCGTACGGTAAATCCATCGTACGGCATCCCAATCTGGGTACGGGTCGAATATCACATTTTTCTCATCAATCATCTGGTATCCTTATCATCATATCCTGTATTAGGGGTACTGATCTAAGTCTAGTACATACTGATACCATCTACATATATATGTGCGTGTGTATGAGAACACATCGCCTAAAGACCCGCTATAACATGTCGTATCTCATAATACGAACCAAAACATATCACCGATCTCGTGGCATCATGCCCAATCTCATCGACTCATCTCCAAGTATCATATACTATCCTCATCATCCATGTATATATATATATATATATATATAGTCCCATACCCACGTGTGTATATATATATATATATACATATCCCCATATACGCATAAGAAAATAAAATGTATGCGAGTGTGTGTGTGTGTGGGTGTAATCTTATTCTAGGGTTCGCAACTAAAAAACCAACTACGACGGTATCAACCAAAGTCTTCTAAAGAAATTCTAGCTAAGTATACACATCTTATAATACCATATAAGTATATATCTATATATAACATAACGCATTCGCATTCTATACTACGAACTGCGGGGGTGCTATATGCCATCCACCCGACTTCCCCCGTAAATATATATCTGCTCACCTTGATCCTTACATGCTGGAGTCGATGACGCTACGCTCTCCTGGTCGTCTCGAAATCCATATGGGGGTACCTACATATCACACATAGTATCGTAAATTGAAATCGCACACGAAAACCAAATCGGCACGCGTATCACATATAGGTTAAAACCTATGATCTATGCATGCAAGATCAACCAAACAACCCTCGACGACCGACGTATAAACGTGAATCGACCGAGATAAAACACAAATACCAAATTCTAATTCATTAAAAGCCGCAAAACGAAATCAGAAACTTCGTAAAACACTTCCAGATTTTACCCTAGGTGAAATTAGCCAATTTTGCATATGTAAAGGGTCTATTTTACTGGAGATCAAGCCATGAACCAAGCACGAAGGCATTCTGCCCCACCCTGGCCGCAAATTGGGGCCAGGAACAATAAATTTGCGGCCAAAGAAATGAATTAGGGGCTAGGGTCTTGGGGTTAGCTTCCTAGGTACCTACATGCATCACTGTGTTTGCTAAATATTTTTCAGGTGTCCTGGGTGATAGCAGATACTAATATATCCTCACAGAATCCACAATTTCCTGATATCGTGGTTTCGAAGTTTATGAATTGGGTGTTTACTCTCAGGTTTAGGCCAATAAACAATCGGTACAGGGGTTGCAAGGCCTCTACTAACCTCAATTACACTTCACTACTAAAGATTTCATCATAACCCTAACTTGGAATTTTCTAACCTTACTAAACATTACAATACAATTTCTAAACATGAAAGGATACTAAAGTGAATCAAATACAATACTAATGGTGATGAAATTACCTCATAGGGCAACTCAAGAATTTTCTTGAGTTGCCCCAAGTGCTCAAAATCCGATTTTTCTTGGTCCAAAGTGCTTGTAGGAAGCTTGTGCATGTTTTTAGTGAAGTGGAGATGAACTTTTAATGGGTTTTTAATGGAATTATGAGGAGGTAGAGGGGGGAAGGAGAGAGGGCAGCAGCCATGAGAGGAGAGGAGAGGAAAAGATGAAGAGAAAATAATGATGGGAACAAGAGCCATGACCAAGGTTTGACCGCTCACCTATCTCTCTTTCTCATGCCCATACCCATTTCTTTATCATTTCCCTTTTTCTTTTCTTTTGTTCTCCTTTATCTTTTCTTTTCTTTTAAAAACCCCAAAACAAATAACCATACACAAATGTATCATGGTAGGAAAAATATAACAAGTGTGAAAAATGACATGGTGTATGTCATGTGCACAAATACGGCTTAATACACGATTAGTGATATTTAATCGCGATTAGCATTAAAAAGGAATATAATTAACCATAGAAATTCATAATTTGCTTAAATTACCTAAAGAACCTTCATTTCAGTAATTTCTATAATTTTCCAAATATTTCCCGATTTATCGGTATTTAATTATACCGCACTAATAAAATATTCATGATATTTATTATTTAAATATAAAAATTCCCAAAAATAATATTTTATTTTTCTGAAATGTTACATGTATTATTTGAGAGACTTAGAAAACCAATTGTTACTCTTTCGACCTTAGAGTCGCGCGCTTGTATTATTATGGTTCTTCTCTGGTTTTCTTGAGGATATTGGTTTTCTTTCTGAGTTCTGATCCTCGCCCTTCGGCGTTGAATATTATGTTGCTTGCGTGGTTGTTTCCGCCAATTGGCGTAGAGCTAGCTCCCATTTGGGGATACCTTTATTCATTACTTATGTATATTCCTGTTTGTACCCGTTTGGGGCCAGTATTTACAAAGGAAACTCTGCCGAAATTTTTAGGAAAAACTTGATGCTTTAAAAATGCTTACTACGATTTTCAAAGTGATTTTATATGTTAACTTTTAAATAAGTATTCTTTCACTCCTTCTTTTAAATGGTTTAGATTTTTGGGATTTGGCTTACTCAGATTACGTTACGCTTCTAGACGTTTCGTAATTTAAGTGACAGTCACGTTCCGTACCTTCGGGTCGTGACAAAAATCCATGCCATGCTTTATATATATATATATTAATATATATATTATGAAGAATAATTAGTGAGCTAATAATATTAGTTAATATACAATTATATAAAATATAAATATATATAACATATTATTAAATCAACACTTGATTTAATAATTCGGTTATATAACATATAACCGACTAATATAATTTATCTGTATATCATATTATCAAATAAACACTTGATTCAATAATCCGGTTATATCACATATAACCTAACCGATATCAAATAACCGCCACATTAGAATACGGTATCGCATACTCGTATTTAATCAAGCCCGCACACATATTAGCATATGTGCCCTATTTCATTTTTATTGAACCAGGAAACTTCTATGTGGACTTTAAAGACTCGTCAATGCGCCAACAGTAGGTGATGATCACATCAGTCACTCACAAGCCGTCAGCTGTTGTCACGATTCGAAGGTGTGAAACGTGACTGTCACCTAAATCACGCAACCTCTAGAGGCGTAACGTAATCTAAGTAAGCCAAAACCCAAAAATCTAAACCGTTTAATGAAAAAGAGTGAAGAAATACTTGTTTTAAAAAGGCGAATTTAATAAAATAAAGTCACATTTAACATTTTAAAAACATCAAATTTTCCTGAAAATTTCGGCAAAGTTTCCATTGTAAAAATTGGCGCCAAACCGGTACAAAACATGAATATGTATAAACAATGAAATAAGGCATCCCCAAGCGGGAGCTAGCTCTTTGCCTCAATGGCGGAATACAACCACAAGCCAGATACGTCATAATAGTACGAAATAAGCATATAAAAGCAAGAAATAAGCAAGCACCACGTCGGTTCACATGAACTCGACACCAGATAACAAAATATACAAATCTCACTGTCCAGTCTATAAGTCACATATAAAAATGGTCGATGGAGTGTACTAGATACTAAATAAATATACATGGTGGAAACAAAAGAATATCCTCCCCAAAACCCACCTATGCACAAGTCCTCGAGTCGAAGAAGAAGAAGAAAAAGAAGAATAAGTAGTATGCCCGCCGCTACAATGCTGACGGGTCGGTCCTGCAAGTCACTGTGGCACAACGGGGGTGAGTTGCCAACTCGTGAGTAGTAAGCAACATCTAAAAAGGCTATCGCAAGCATGCACGAAAAATGCGTCACAACCTATATATACAACAATGACACTATGCACTAATATGAATGCGACATGAATGAATGATCAAGCACGGAATCTGGATATATATTTGGTATGAGAAAAATCTGTTTTCTTATCATAGTAAAACTTTTGTATAATAAAACCGGGATATCATCAAATGAAATCGACAGAAAACCATGTCGAATATCGACACAAAAAAAATAAAATAAAATAATATATATATATATATATATCTCAATATCTCGGCAGCCGTCTTTCAGATCGGCCCTCAAATCTGTCAAATCACACGACTCCAGTCGGTATCCTCCGGATGACCGCCGGGTCAATAATCACCGGTAGGTAGTGCTCCCCTGCCAGGCTCAACGTCTTACTATACGACCCTCTTGCCCCGAGGTACCTTACCATGTCCACCAAGTACCCGCAGACGGCGTCTCTCTCTTCGAATCGGGTATATGTACATACGTGACTCAAGATCCGAGAAATCTCATGGTGGACGCCACACACATCATATCATGAGAAAACCGCACTGTCACGACCCAAAATGGCATGTGACTGGCGCTTGTATCATATGAAGTCTATATGACCCCATCTAATTCAAGTAAGCCAAAATCCCAGAAATCTAAACCACTTAAAAGAATAAGTGAAGGAAAACTAGTTTTTAAAGCAAGTGGTTTTAATAAAAAGTGGCATTAAACATTTTAAAGCAACAACATATTTTCTCGAAAATTTTGGCAGAGTCTCCTTTGAAGGGTCCCGACAGCGCACCGGCCGTCGAAACACGGCCAAAATGCGGAACAAAATTTTTCTAAACTGGCGCTACCGCTACCCGATTTACGAATCGACCTTAAACCCTAAACTAGCAAACTAACTAAGAGTTAGAATCGTTATACCGAGTTGTTCCGTGTCCTTCGGTCTTCATTCCAAGCTCCTAGCGGCTCGTTGATGTTGTTTGATTGCCGGTCTTCCTTCGTCTCCGATGATCCACCCGAGGGAAACGGCACAAGCTCCAGGTTCGCCAAGCGGACCAACAGACTCTCCAAGATTGCTATTGGTAGATAGTTGATGTGTAGGATTGTGTCACTATTATTTTTCTCTCATCCATAAGCTCAAGTGAGCAACAATAGAAGATGAAGAAGAGGTGTGCTAAACTAGTGGCATGAGCAAGGAGAAATGCTAAGTTTCCTTTTTGTAGAAGCATGAGAGTGAGAGAGTGAGGAGGCTAATTATGAACTATAAAAAATCACTCAATGAAATGAAACCCCCCCACCACAATAATGGCCGCCCCCCCATTCTCTCACAATTCCAAAAAGAAAACTTTTTCCATTTCCAAATTACAATAAACAAATGCCCACCATGCTTTGCTACATGCTTCACAACATATACAAAACCCATGCTTTGACCATGTTCATGCCATGTCACCCCTCCACCTCATTTCCAAAAGATTTTCAATAAATAAAATCAATAATGAGGTGGCACCTTCTAGAAGCTTTTCCGTATAAAATACGGAATACTTCCCGGTACATGTACCGAAATACATATACGCGTATTCGTACAAAAATACAAATAGCCAAGAGAGAAAATAAATAGCGAAGAATAATACTAGAATACATATATATAAATACATATGTAAATTATTAAATCAAAACCTGATTTAATAAACTGGCTTAATCCTAAGCCGCTAGTATTATCAACCGTCCGATTAAACTCTGCGCAGCAAGTGCACATATTTAATCGGACACCAGTATGTATCAACATACGCCATGCACACCATATCGCCTGAACCGTGAAAACCCTCTGTGTGGGACTCTAAAGACTCGTCAATACACCGGCAATGGGTTTAACCACAAGCAAGTCAGCGACACTAGCTGTACGTAACGGCTACCAAGGTATTGAGCGAAAGGGAGGCCGACGAGCAAACTCATCCTGAATCCCTACTGAGCCTGTCAGTGACAATATCCGTACAGTCCGGTCGGTTCGTCTAAGAGTATCGCAAATCGAGTCTAAGGGGTGGATAAAGTCAGACCCCTAACAACGCGATATTTAGTGTCGGCATGATACCCATCACCTCTTGAGAACTATCGATCCTGGATCGGTAATCCTCGTTTACCATGGCCATGGATTTATGGTTATGGCCACCCGTACACAATGCGACATCAACCCCCAATACCGGGAGAGACGAATCCCCGACGATCCGATCACAGCCTCCATATGGCTCGGGACTGTACCCAACTAAAACCTGTTTGCACGACTCCTTTGAGCCGTGGTAGGGTAGTAATCAAAGCATAGTGGGAACTCACACGAGACAAATGACGATCTCAGGTCGACAGACTAACCTGTACACATATCACCTGGGAACTTCTATTTGACAATAGGTATAATACCAACTAGCAGATTCCCGGCGAGTCCGTCCACTGTACTCATAACCCAATGAGCACTTGCATACTATCTTAGGTGAACAAACTAACACCAATGGCTTGTGAGACCTGGCCACCACCCCTCGTCGGGGTCTCGATCAGTATACAATAGTCTACACTGGAGTATCGATGCCCGGTCTCGATACTCCTACGACTAGGGACATTTAAGGATATGATTATAGACCCCAGCTCTCACATATATGATCGCCATCTTAATGCTGGCAGTCAAGCAAGAATCCTATGGGCTCTATCAACATGATGATAAAGACAAACTAGATAGCATACTATCATCTTGAGTAAGACTGTTTTAGGTAGGGTTCCTAGGCACGCTCAAGGGGTCTCACAAGGCATCAACCTTGCCAATTTCAAATTTTACGGTGCCGAGAAACCCTAGACTAGATCAAGCTTGCCTCGACTAGTTAACAACTTAACTAAGTGAACGGAAAATACAACCTTTGTAGATCCGGTCCTCCACCTCTATAGCTCCGTGATGATGTCTCCTCGCTGTCCAAATCGGCTCTTGAACTCTAGTGTCGGCTTCATCGGAGAAATGGGAAGGCTAGGTCATCGACTACGATGCCGAAGATGATCTACGTCGAGGCCTCACAGGATCAAGCTCCCACTTCACCAAGTCATGAAACTTGTGAAGAAAACACCCTATACTACTTGGCAAGAGGTAGAGGATGAAGAAATAGGAGGTAGGTTCACTTTAGAATTGGATTTCTCACTCTTTTGCTCAAGATGCCATTAATGGTGGCAAGCTTTTTCTTGAAGATGAAGTAGAAGAAGAAGATAGATTATGATAAGTATTTTATCCCACTTTTTAAAATAGAAAGAAAAAGGAATACTTATCATAAAGCAACCATGGTCAAGTGTAGAGAATGAACTAGGGTTAAGTGGAATGGTTAGGGTTAAGCATGAAAACAAAAAAGATCACTTAGTCAAAGCTTCATGAAGCTTCAGCTAGCAAACAAAGAAAGCCACCATTCATTTATTTTGCAAAATAAATAAACAAAATAAATGAATGAATAAGTAAATCAAAACCCTAACCATTACACAACCATGGTTTAATCATACACTTAACCAAGTGAGCATGTATCATCAAACATGATACAAACAAGTGCACAAAAGTATATCACATATACAACTTGTGTACATCAAGTGAGAAAATCCATTTAATGTGAACTAATACTAGTTAATGCAAAGTAATATATCAAATATATAATTATGTATTAAATCATTAAATCAACACTTGATTTAACGATCCGGTCATATCTCATATAACCGACTAATATCCAATGTATCGGCTTATCAAATCAATCCTTGAATCGATAACTAGGTTATATCGCATACAACCAATCGATACATTCATCGCGAGAATGGAATATGGTATCACATACACGCATTATTCTCGGTCCCGCACATATCTCATATGCGCTCCTATTTCGTTTCGCTTGAGCCAGGAAACCTCTGTGTAGGACTCTAAAGACTCTTCAATACGCCGGCAGCAGGTGATGATCATATCAAACACCCACAAGTCGTAAGCGGACTGCTAAACGTAACAGCCACCCGGGTATTGAGCGATCAGAAGATCGACGAGCAAGCCTACTCACACTCCTGTGAATCCAACCAGTAACACTTACCGTACAGTCCGGTCTCGTCGTCTGATTTGTCGCATATCTCGCCTAGGGGTGGTAAACGTCAGACCCCAATAGCTCGATAAGTCGTGTCGATAAGAGGTCTATAACAGTTCGAGAAACTACTGGTAACACTTACCAGTAAATCTCAGCAACCCTGGCCAGGGATTTCCGGTTATAGCCAATCGAACACAGTGCAACATCAACTCCCTATACCGGGAGAGATGAATCCCCTCCTATCGCTCATTGCCTCCATGTGATTCGGGACCGTACCCAAAAGCCACCGTTTTGCACGCCCTCTTGGACGTGGTAAGGTGGAAATCAAAGCACAGTGGGAATCACACAAGACTCTATGACGATCTCGGGTCTACAGACTAACCTGTACCAGTGTCACCAGAGAACTGCCATCTGACGTGAGGTATAATACCATCTGGGAGTTCTCGGCGAGTCCGTCCAGTGTACCCAGTCTCCACTGAGCTCCCGTATATCATCTCCGATGTCAAACACCAATGGATATGGGATCATCCATCGCCCATCTGTATGGGTCGAGAAGGTATACGCTAGTCTACTCTGGTATATCGATGCCCCGTCTCGATACACCCACGACTAGGGACCTTGAAGGATGTACTTATAGACTACTATGTTCCCACTAGTATGATCCGCATTAGAGTCCAGGTAGTCAAGTACACATCCTAAGGGCTTTACCAACATGTAACAGAGAGACAATCAGTAAACACGTTAAGGTAAAGAGTAACCAGATATTATACTATCATGTAGAGCAAGAAAGTCCTCCCTATATATGTCCAAGCATCCACTACAATATACATCCTATGTATGGTAATGGCCTCTAGGGCATACATATAACTAACATTTTATCGGTAAAGGCCCTTCTTCAATCATCACAATCACAAGTCTGCGACTATAATAATTGCCTTGAGGGCACTATAGCCAACAATCCCCCACTTGCACTTAAGGCCAATTATTGCTATGTCGCATACTCACAGTCCGTGTGATACCGAACACCCAACTTCTCTACTAATCAGTTTCACAAAGCCTGTTTGCAAAAATGATTGCGTTCGAGAAATAGCCTTAGTGAGTGGATCCGCTCCAATGTTTCTTCTGTATCTCTCTTAATCTCAACTTCGCGGAGAAAGCTATCTCCCGAAATGAGCAATACCTGTCTTAGAATTTGTCTGGATATCTGATGGGACCCAGTTCTCAAATGAACTCCAAATCCAGCAAACTACTCAGACTGTATCGTCCACTGAATTTAATCAGTATTCTGCACCATGCCTTTCCTCAGTATTCGCTTGGACTACCCGTCCAACATACTGTCCCTCAAAAGAAGGAAAACTATAATTCTGACAGTCACTTTGTCATCTATGTCACCTTGGAAGCCTGATATGATAACCGTCTCCTGAAGGAGGCTTCCGTTACTATATCCATAGAATATACATTCATGTTCAGAAACTGCTTCCCAATGTTTCTCCATGATTGGATTAATATATCTGCTTATTGCATCTAGTGCAAAAGCAATATTCGGTGTGGTACTTGACATTTCATGATTAACTCAATTGCCTAAGCAAGTGATATGCTAACCATGCAGATCCCTCTCTCCTTTAGTCTGTAAGATACCTTTAGAGAGGGTGACTCCATCACCTGCAGGTACACCACCATGCCAGGAGTCGCCCATTCTAAAATTCCTTTAGAATAATGTCAAAGTACCCAGATTAGGATACTTCCAAAATCTAGATCTAAAACCATAGATCTAGTAACCAGAAAACCTGATATTATATCCATATCCTATGTGGAGAAAACAACTGTATGACAACCATAGTATAACCGATCGTAGTATAGGAATATCTCTTCCTATTAAGTGCATGTCATCCCGAATCCTCAGACATCACACCCTACTACCTTCTTAGGAGATCCATCTCCTATTCTGATGAAGTCAAAACCTACGACTGTCACATCAAAAATAGATGATCTATTTCCACTATACCTGCTTTAGTCTATAAATAGACACAAGCTACTTGCCTACTATGCTTCCGCTGCTCCCACTGACTACAACAACCCTCTGATAGAGTCATATAGACGTGCACTTCTAAAACTAGTTTAGAACGATGCTATACTCATCCTCCTGCTGGGTCTTATAGTCTAGAACAATAGCAATAACAAGTCTGGGTAAACAAGAAACTCCCTGTCACTGTCTCTGAGATGACCGAAGTACCTCTCGGGTGACTGAGGTTACCCACCAAATCTGCGGAGTGGCTAATGCAACATCAAATCCAATTGAATCCTTAGGTTCTATTAAATTTTCAGTAATCGTTTGTGGTTCTGGAATAACTTCTAGTTCTACCATATTCCCACTTGTGTTTTCTGAAAAAGTCCATTTTACTAAAACTGCGGCGAGTCAAGAACAATATAAATATTGATCTTCCTGATGGTAGAAAGTTAACCCTCGTCAAAGCCCGGGATAACCCACAAACAGCCATTACTGAAACGCGCCTTGAGTTTATCCGGATTCTGGTTTTAAGCATCAGCCGGACAACTCCCTATACCTTAACATCGTTAAGATATAAATTGATTCTATATATATCTAATATAGAAAAAAAAGCACTAATCTAATTTGAACCAGATCCAAAAACATGCAGCTGTCTCCAGTGCATATCAACCAAATGGAAAGAGGACAATCAGCATTACTCATCTAGGAGTGCATCCGTATATGAGTGACCTGAAAGAGAAACAAGTTCTCAAAACCATTACTATTAACGGAATACCAAACACAAGTATCTACATCTTCGACTTCCTCGAAGAATCCTGATACTTACAACAAATGGTTCTCTACTTTATTCTTATACCTATAACTTTTGAATATCTGGACCTTGCATTTCTACGAAATACATGTCCAGAACTGGAGAAGTCATAAGTAAACACAATATAGTACGAGTACCAACCCCTTTGTCCTAATGGACACTGGACAACATACAATATTTTGTATAAGTCCCCTGAGTTCAATAACTCAAACTCTGTGCTTCGTAGGTTGAAAAAATGCACTTTGGTTAAGAAGAGTTACACCACTGTTGAATGTACCTTACCTAATCACCAACTGATATAGGTAAATGTCATAGACACAATATCAAAAAGTTATATCTCACTTTATAAAATAAATGTACAGATATATCAGTTTGAAATTGGTGCATAACAACGGATATTCAAAACCAATTATTTGCCGTCCGGCAAAAACCAGTTGATTTCCTCAAATATCACCAATTACAACGAATTCCGATATGATGAGGATCTAATCACCCAATTCCCAATATCTTACTCCCACTCACCATCTGTAATAACATGCAGATGTGAGAAACTGATCTGGTAAATACATACCCTGGAGTTAGATTCTAGCTGGGAATACAGTTATCAATTAACATCGCACAGTGAAACTGAAACATGAAAATGTTTCGAAAGGTTTTACTGGTATTCCTAGTAACGCCTCTTCCACTATCCTGATTCACGACAGTAACCATACACTATACCTGCCCTCACTGCAATCCCTTTTTTATGTCTTTACTTATTACCTTCTGTAACCTCCTTTACGCTAATTGGTTTTCTTCATTCCCTACCCTTCGGCACCAGCCTAAGGTTTGAAAGAAGACTATCCAATAATCGTAATAGGTGTACCCTCCTAATCCTAGGAGCCCTCGCAACCTGAGAGAAGGTAAAGAGAAAAGACATCTGAATAATCCTATTCTTTCTCTCAAGAACCAGAATCCATCCTCGAAAAGGTTCCTTCGAGTTCGTATATAACCATACGATGGATTTATCCAATGGAAGTGGATATCCGTAGTGATACGGAGTGTTCTAGAGAAAAGCAAAGTGGATGTAGGATTGGCAGGGGTATACACGGTTTTTTTCTTGAATGATGGTGGTCGCAATTTCTTTTGCCATTATTCTAATCCCTTTATATGTCTTTACTTATTACCTTCTGTACACCACACTTAAGCTTAATTGGTTTTCTTCCTTCCCTACCGTTCGGCACCTGCCTATGGTTTGAAAGAAGACTATCCAATAAGCTCAATAGGTGTACCCTCTCCTAATCCTAGGAGCCCTCACAACCTGAGAGAAGGTAAAGAGAAAAGATAACCGAATAATCCTATTCAATCTCTCCAGAACCAGAATCCATCCTCGAAAATGTTCCTTCGAGTTCGTATATAACCATACGATGGATTTATCCAATGGAAGTGGATGTTCGTAATAATACAGGGTGTTCTTGAGAAATGCAAAAGGTGATATAGAAATGGCAATGATGTATGCGACACCGTGACATTCCAAAAGTCAAAGTGTTTTAAGAAGGTTCGGTCAACTTGGTTTCATGAGTTTAAGTCAAAGGTCGGGTCATAGTCGCAGCCAGAGAGAGAGAAAAGAAACACTCAGCGTGCACTCTAACCTAGATCAGAATGGTTAATCATTTTATCTAATCTTGGATGGCTCCCACTGTTTCCTCGAATTCTCCTCCAAACCCAAAAGGAGATTTAGTCGGAATCAACCGAGGAGTAATCCTATTCATCAGTGGGAATCGGGATCCAACTATCATCGCATGATAACTTGATGGAAGCCACTCAAGTCACTACACTCCAGAAGGTATGCGCAAGCCTGGCAAGTTTCCTGTATGTTTGAAACTCCCGATACGATTTTTACCCCAAGCGGTTTATGACCTTGACTTTAGCCAACAAATCATAACCCGCAAGTCATGTTCTACCCGTCATTGTCCTGATTGATTTAGACCCACCCGCACACACCCTTGACTTTGGCCAACAAAGTAGTACGACTGTCCTAAACCAATGCATATCCATGCAACGGACAAGCAATACACAGCTACCGCACACGATGCCTTGACTTTGGCCAACAAACATCGCACGAATACTATGCACTATTTATCCAAAATGACGGAGGGCTACGGCTGGTTTTTGGCGAAAAACCTTTAACTTAATGAACTTGATATCGTTGAAGGAATCCAAGTGGTTTTATAAATATATAGTGGCGAAAACTTTTGCTAAAGAGCTCACTCCCGGTGAAGGGACCTCGGCTCTTTCCCCGTAGAATGAGGTGCAGGATATTCCAAACTGAATACCACGATGCAAAGCAAAAGGAAACAACTATAGTGAAGTTATTACATTGACGCAAACTTTTACCCAAGGGGTCACTCCCAATGAAGGGATCTCGGCCTTTGCCTCGTCGAATGAGGTGCAGGATATTCCAAAATGAATACTACGATGCAAAGCAAAAGTGTACGTCTGTATGTCAGTTTTTAAAAAACTTAGTTCCAACAACATCATATATAGGTTTGTTTTATCCTTGCATTGATAAGAATCTATGCAGTCCTATCAATTAATCACATCAGAAAAGAACGAAAATAAAATGTACGTATATGCCATCCGCATTCGCCACTGGGTCCCGTCATCACCCGTTAGGTTACTTAACTAACGACAGAGCGGGGACTGGGCTAGCGCGGGTGCAAAACATATACAACATCTACTAGTATATATAAATATATATATATATATATAACATTCGTCCCAGGCATGATATAAAGCAACATCACAGAAACATCACAGAAACAACACAGAATGGTGGATAATCAGGAGCCCCGGGTTTCATTTGAGCCGCAAGTGAGACCCGACGTTCCCTGTCGTGTGTATAGCCTGTGCAATGAAACCTAGACCCCTACGAGCGCGGAAAGTTACCCGCCAA
The DNA here is from genome assembly GCA_030015575.1 of Agapanthus africanus. Taxonomy (NCBI): domain Eukaryota; kingdom Viridiplantae; phylum Streptophyta; class Magnoliopsida; order Asparagales; family Amaryllidaceae; genus Agapanthus; species Agapanthus africanus. The sequence goes on from JASDDO010000012.1 coordinate 379,250,920, forward strand.
AACCAGAAGTGAGGCAGCCCCCTTCAGCAATGTGAATGGACCACCCAGCACTTCACGGAATCCGGTAACTTGGGCACCCCTCCTGGGTCAACCTATACCCCCTACGAGTGCGGCGAACAGCCCGCCAATTCTAGAGTACGGTCCCCTCCGTCCCAACGCCATGAGATGCGGACCAGTTGCCCTCTAGAATCCGGCTAATCGTGCACCCCACCGCGGGGTAATCCTAGTACAGAAAAGAAAATAATATACAAGGGTGACATTGACCTCAGCCCGGTCGTGCCCCAAAAGAATAATATACAAACTGGCAGTGATGGCAGTCCACATGTCGGACGCTCGCCCCGCAATATCAAATGTACAAATGAAATAAAACTGTACTATACATTGCACCACAGCTATCCACCATGACGATCCAACCAACATCACAGCACAATACAGAACATCAACGTGAATGTCACGTTCGCTAACCCGTCTAAAAGACATATAGCAGTTAGACGGGTTTACCGATCAAATGACATTCACGGTCCCAGAATATAATGTATGTACTGTCAAACGCACGCTTAAAATATCGATCGACTAACTTCCAAATTGGCCCCAATAGAAAAACAACACTTCACTGAAACCTAGGCTAAAACAGAATATCACAAAAATCAAATTTCCAAGTAAATGGGCTACAGGAAAAATTTGGTCGCCCGTTGCCACTAAACCGCCGCGGAACCGCCGCAAGTAGGGGCTTAGTATGGCGGATCAGCGGCTCTTTTGTGGAATCACGAGCCCAAATTTTTCCAGTACCCTTAAAATTGCCTGCACGGATTTTTAAGATACAACAAATAATTTTTTGAACACTTTAGAAAATCGGCAGAAACTGTGAAAAATGGAATCGTGATTTCGTAAATTCCATCGATCGATCTATGAAGCATGTTTAAACAAGCTAGTAGGGTTTAAAGGGTGGCTCTGATACCATGAAGGGTCCTGGCAGCGCCCCGGCCGTCGAAACGCGGCCAAAATGCGGAACAAAAATTTTCTAAACTTGTCACGACCCGCAATTCGGCCCGTAACCGGCACTTAAACTACGTAACGTCTACAGGCGTACGCAACTTAAGTAAGCCGAAAAAAACCCAGAAATCTAAACCACTGGATCAACGGAAAAAAACATACTTTAAAAACATTTAGGAATCACAATTAAAAATCTCTAACTCTAGTTTTCTTTCTTGAAAATTTCGGCAGCACCTCCTTTGTAAAATTGGCCCCGAAAACGGGTTCAACACAGATAATATAAATAAAACATCCCAAGTGGGAGAAAAATCACGCCCACAGGCGGAGACAATCACCACAACAAGTATACGACGCCAAAGCGAAGAAATATCAAAGAAACGACTATAAAGAAGTGAACATTTCCAACATAACCGGCTACTACGAGCACGGCACCCAAAACCAATATAATACAACACTGATATCTCACAAGTCGTCTCTAAATCATATACAACAGGGGTAGATGAAGAATACTAGACCCAACAAAAGATATACAATATACAATACGGATAACCGCAACCCACCTAAAAGCAACGGCCTCACTAACTATAGTAGCGGTATCCACAAAAGTAGTGATGATAAGCTGCCCTGCCGCGACTACTCAGAGGGTAAGTCCTGCAAATCACTGTGGCATAACGGGGGTGAGTTGCCAACTCGTGAATAGTAATTAACATCATACTGAAAATCGCAAGCATGCACTAACAGCAATGATCAATAACATATGAACTGATAGCCTGAGTATGACAATATGAATATGCAACTATCATGATCAAGGTACACCACCAGGGTACTATATCTTCATGAATCCTGTGCATATCAACTAAATACTGAGTGCGGGATAGTAAATAATCTCATGCACAAGTCATAAGCATGGAAAACACGGTGTAACTCAACAACACACCAAATCCCAAAATACTCAGATCGGCCCTCAGATCGGCCCTCAAATCCTGTACGTCTAATGGAACCTGAGTGTCAAACATCGACACTCGAAAACATCATGAAAACCAGTGCCTAACATCGACACATAAATACTCGTATCCATACGTTCCTCGAAACACAAGTATCCCTCTCGACACTCGTATTCCACGCATCGATCTTCCTGATATCCATACGTTCCTCGAAACCCAAGTATCCCACCTCGACACTTGTATTCCACGTATCGGTCTGTCAACCCCATATATCTTTCGGAAAGTAAGTGCCCAACATCGACACTTTAATTTCCCATATCGCATGAAAACATATCTCAAATGCGTAAATCCATATAAAGTAGCATATGCAACATAAAACATCAATATGAGCATATCACGGAACGATTCGCCAAATAATGCATCAAGTCATTAAATGTATCTCACGGTTCCCAAAAATCCAAATCCAGAATACATATATATACAGCGTCCCATACCACCGATATATATGCTATAAAAACTGATCATATAACAATAGCAAGGTATATGTGCGAACGAGTAATATAGCATGGCATACATATGAGCATGTAGGTATACAGGTATGTTCTATGTAATATGCACTATCGCACAAGTATAACTGTTCAAAGTCGCTAACCAATAGCAAGGTATACAAATGAGCATTTGTGTTGTGCGTATCATGTCAATTATCAATAGTGTGTGTGTAGCATATCATTGGTGCTCGTGCAACATGGACTGTCGATAATAGTGCAGTGTACAACAGGTACAGTATCAAGCACATGTAACTATATGCAATGTGAATCATGCAATATATCTATATAATCAAATCAGCATACGGCTAATATTATATCATGTCTAGCCCCGACGCTTAGCGCCATACGGGCGATTCCCCGTAGATGTTAAATCTACTCACATGTGGTCTCCAGCTATGAAAATCCGACCACCTGCTTCCCTTTGTTCGCAGCGTCTGAAGTCCCCGCTTGCGACGCTATAATATCACAAACACAAGAAATAAAGCGAACATCTCAGAATCAATCAACATAATGTAAAACTACGTATTCAAAACGTACCAAAACACTAAACAAACTCACGAGTACACGTCAAGTGCAAACACACCCAACGATACCTCAATACCATACTGAGTACGTCGCAGCACGACACACGACTCGTGTCGCAACACGTATCACGCGAACTCAAAACACTAGATTATAGGTAATCGATCCCAGATTTTGCATACTGCATTTACTAAGTAAATAAACAGTACCAAACAACCCAAAACAACAGCAGACAACTACCACAGAAGACCCACCCCAAACCCTAACTAGTCGGCCGGCGTCGCCGGCCCCCTCCTTAAGTCCTGCCGGCCCCGACCGGTGGGATGGCCTCCGTATCTCAGGTGGTGTCTCAGGTCAACCTGCACATCTCTCTGAAGTTGTTTAAACAGACACTAAAACTCCCAGGTCACAGCAGATACTAATAGCTTTAAAAAGACACTAAAAAAAAACCGATATCGCCTCAATCGATAAAAACTACGTTCTACGCAACAATTAACGATCAAAACCACACAAAAACTATAAATTATCAGTAGAGGGGATATACCTAACAACTTTGCTCACAACTCCAAGCTTTCCCTAGCTCCAAGTGATCAAAGAAGCAAGAAATCCAAAGCTTAAGGTATTTTTGTGATATTTTAGGATTTTGGAGAAGTTTTGTGATAAAATTGATATGAAATGATAAGGGAAATGAGCAAGGGCAGTAGGGGATAAGGGAAATTCGGCCAAGGGGTGAGGAGGTGGATTTGTGAGGAATTTCCAAGCAATTTCCCTCATTTATGGCTTAGTTAATGCATTGCACACATACACACACATGCATGCATCTACACAATTTCTTTTCTTTTTCTTTTCTCTTAAATCCTATCTTAAATCCTAGTCCACACAAAATTCCCTAGGTGAAGTGAGAAGGATTTCTTTAACTTAATTAGTTTAAAGAAAAGATCGCTTAAAGAAATTTTCCCAGAATTTGAATACCGCATTAAAATAATATTAAAAATTGGGAAAAAACAAATTGAACCAAAACGTCCCATATACTCCCAAAGCTCGCGCACTAGCTTTATTTTAGCTAAACTAGGTGCTGGCAAGTCTATATGGTCGTTTGTTCACAGTCGGGTAAAAACGGAAAATACCGACAAACTTACCCTAAAACGGACAAATCGCATAACGATTTCTAAAACGTTACAATCTCCCCCCCTTATAGAAATTCGGTCCCCGAATTACAATTTCATACTAAACGTACCTTCAAAAAGATGGGGGAATTTCTTCCACATCTCGCTCTCGATCTCCCAAGTGATCTCCTCACTAGTAGGACTACGCCATAGAACCTTTACAGAAGGCAAGTCCCTAGACCGAAGTTTCTTCACCTGCCGATCTAAAATAACTATCGGCTGCTCGGTGAACGAAAGATCACGCTCAAGCTGAACGGACTCGTGCTGAATCATATGAGAAGGATCATGAAGGTATCTACGAAGCATCGACACATGAAAAACGGGGTGAACATCTGGAAAACTAGGCGGGAGTGCTAAACGATAAGCAACAGAACCCACTCGCTCAAGGATCTCGAAAGGACCTACAAATCTGGGACTGAGCTTCCCTCTCTTCCCAAATCGCATAACGCCCTTCATCGGAGAAATCTTCAGGAATACATGATCTCCCTCTGCGAACTCAAGTCTGCGACGACGACGGTCGGCATAAGACTTCTGCCCGCACTGGGCTGCTCTCATCCTGTCCTGAATCAGCTGGATCTTCTCCGTAGTCTCCTGAACAAGCTGGGGTCCCAAAACCAAACTCTCACTAAGCTCGGTCCAACAGACTGGCGATCGACACTTCCTACCATATAAAGCCTCAAAAGGTGCCATCTGAATAGTCTCCTGAAAGCTGTTGTTGTAGGAGAACTCAATCAACGGCAAGTGACGATCCCAACTGCCCCCAAAATCAAGCACACATGCGCGGAGCATATCCTCCAGAGTCTGAATAGTCCGCTCCGTCTGACCATCGGTCTGCAGATGAAAAGCGGTGCTAAAACTCAATCTGGTACCCAAAGCCTCCTGAAGCTTCTGCCATAGACGGCTAGTAAACTGGGTACCTCTGTCGGATACTATGCATGTGGGAACACCGTGCAAACGCACAATCCCATCTATATACAGCTGAGCGTACTGAGCATAGCCGAAAGTGGTCTTCACTGGGAGGAAGTGAGCCGCTTTCGTCAACCGGTCTACAATAACCCAAATGGAGTCATACCCTCTACTGGTCCTGGGTAGACCCACAATGAAGTCCATGGAAATCTGGTCCCATTTCCACTCCGGAATGGGTAAAGGCTGCAACTCTCCAGCCGGTCTCTGATGCTCAGCCTTGACTTGCTGACAAGTCAGGCACCTCGAAACGAAGTCCGAAATATCGCGTTTCATCCCTTCCCACCAGTAGAAGTCTCTCAAGTCACGGTACATCTTGGTGGAACCTGGATGAACGCTAAAGGTCAACTGATGTGCCTGCTCTAGGATCTCGCGTCTCAACCTATCAACATTTGGTACACACAAGCGAGTCCCACATCGTAACACACCCTGGTCATCAATCATGAACTCCGAAACTGTACCCTGTCGAACAAGCTCATGAATCTCAGACAAACGAGCATCACTGGGTTGCGCCTCACGAATACGATCAACAAGTAGTGGACGGGCGCGGACATGAGCAAACTGTCCCCCAGTGGAGGTGAACTCGAACTGCACTCTACTATCACACAAGAGCTGCCAATCTGCAGAAGATTGACACCGAACGGCGCTCAGCTGGGACAAGCTACCCACGGGCCTACGACTCAAAGCATCAGCTACCACATTCGCCCTGCCCGGGTGATAAAGGATCTCACAATAATAATCCTTTACTAGCTCCATCCATCGGCGCTGTCTCAGGTTCAGATCTCGCTGCTGGAAGATATACTTCAAACTCTTGTGATCCGTGAAGATCTGACACGACTCCCCATACAAGTAGTGCCTCCAGATCTTCAGCGCAAAGACTACCGCTGCCATCTCAAGATCGTGAGTGGGGTAATTCTGCTCGTGCTTCTTCAGCTGCCTAGAAGCATATGCAATCACCCTATCATGCTGCATCAAAACACAGCCAAGCCCCACTCGAGAAGCATCACAATACACAACGTAGCCTCCCGATCCCGAAGGTAAAGAAAGAACTGGTGCTGTCGTCAACCGAGTCTTCAACTGCTGAAAACTCTGTTCGCACTCATCAGTCCAGAGAAAGGGAACCCCCTTCCGGGTCAGTCCAGTCAACGGTGCAGCGATACTCGAAAAATCCTGCACAAAACGGCGATAATAACCAGCTAAGCCCAAAAAGCTGCGGACCTCAGTCACCGATACAGGTCTGGGCCAAAGCTGTACAGCCTCGATCTTCCTCGGGTCCACAAGAATACCATCACTAGTCACCACATGACCCAGGAAGTCAACTCTATCAAGCCAAAATGCGCACTTTGAGAATTTAGCATACAGCCGGTGCTCTCTCAAAATCTGCAAAGTAATCCCCAAGTGTTGCTCATGCTCCTCTCGACTCCTAGAGTAGACCGGTATGTCATCAATAAACACTATAATGAACTGGTCGAGGAACGGCCTGAAAATCCGGTTCATCAGATCCATGAACGCTGCTGGCGCATTGGTGAGTCCGAACGACATCACCAGAAACTCATAATGCCCATAGCGCGTACGAAAAGCAGTCTTCGGAATGTCATCATTCCGAACCCGCAACTGATGATAACCCGAACGCAAATCAATCTTCGAAAAATGTTTCGCACCCTGGAGCTGATCGAATAAATCGTCAATACGGGTTAAAGGATACCTGTTCCGCACCGTAACACGGTTCAACTGATGATAATCCACACATAGCCTCAAACTGCCGTCCTTCTTCTTGACGAACAGAACAGGAGCTCCCCACGGCGAAACACTCGGACGCACAAGTCCCAAATCAAGCAACTCTTGCAATTGATCTTTAAGCTCTCTAAGCTCTGCTGGAGCCATCCGATAAGGCGGTATAGAAATAGGCTCTGTGCCAGGAATCAGATCAATGCAAAACTCAATATCGCGCTCTGGCGGCATCCCGGGTAACTCATCGGGAAAAACATCGGGAAACTCTCGCACGGTAGAAACCTGGTCCAACAACTCCACTGTGGCTCCAGTATCATGAATGAACGCCCAGAATCCCCGACATCCCCTCCTCAAAAGCCGACTAGCGCACAAAACAGAAACCAAACTGTGAGGGGCGGCACTGCGGTCCCCCTGCACAACAAACACTGACTCGCCAGGAAAACAAAATCTAACTGTCTTCTCGCGGCAGTCCACGGACGCATAGCAAGTAGCTAGCCAATCCATGCCCAACAGAACGTCGAAGTCCAACTTCTTCAGAAGGATCAAATCGACGGGCAGATCTCTGTCACCAATATGGACGACACAAGATCGAAACACATAACGCGCAACAAACGACTCTCCCACAGGAGTAGTCACAACCAGCGGCTGATCCAGCAAACACGACTCTCGGCCTAACCTCGGTACGAAGTGCGTGGAAACATAAGAATGCGTGGATCCCGGATCAAAAAGAACATGCGCATCATAAGAACATACAGAAAGAGTACCTGAAACCACGGCATTGGACGCCTGAGCGTCCTGGTGAGTCAAGGCAAAAACCCTAGCCTGACCTCTACCGGCTACTGGCTGTCCTCTGCCTCTGCCACCTCGACCTCTCGGTACAAAACCTCCGCGACCACGACCTCGCTGAACAGGAGTCTGACGCGGCGCAACTACAGGGATAAGAGGCAACGCTCTCTGAGGTGGAGAAGGTGGTAAGGTAACCTGCGGTACAGCTGGCTCGTTCACACGCGGCTCCGCACAATCTCGAACCCGATGACCCAAACTACCGCACCGGTAACATCCAGAAACAAACTGCCGATCATCCTGAGGGTAAGAACTGAAAATCCGACCTCGTCCCGAACTGCCACTATCAGAACGGAAACTGTCACGACGTCCAAACTCCCGCCTCGCTGCCGGATCACCAATACGAACTCTCTTCGGCTCCGGAGCAACTGATGACTCAGCTAGACGCTCCTCTACCAAAAGAGCTGCATCCACCGCTGCCGCATATGTGTCACAATGCTGAATACTGATGGCTAGGAACAACTGGGTAAGCAGGCCTCGAACAAACCTCTTCACCCTCATCTCCTCAGTCGCCACCAGGTATGGAGCATACACCGACAGCTCAGTAAACAATACATCATACTCCGACACCGTCATCCCCGGCGTCTGACGTAAAGACTCAAATCTGCGTGCTCGCGCATCCCTGACGCTCGGTGGAAGAAAACGAACAAGAAACGACGTCACAAACTCAGCCCAGGTCATAGGAGCAAGACCAGCGGCTCTGCCCCTCTCCAACGACTCACACCACTTCTGGGCCATACCCTCCAGACGAAAACTGGCAAACTCTACCCATCTCTCGTCGAAACATCGGAGTGAGCGACAAATCCTGGCCATCCGGTCGATAAACGACTGCGGATCCTCGGTAACATCTGTGCCCGTAAACACCAGAGGTCTCAACCTCATGAAATCTGTCAGCGACACAGCAATAACCCCCGGAGCTGCAACTGCGACTACCGGAACTGTAGGTACCATCGTGGCCTCCGCAGCGGGTGGAACAACTGCCTGCCCCTGCGCTCGGATGGTCTCTACCAAAGTCCCCACAATCTGGCGCAGATCCTGCATACCAGCTCCAATCATAGCGATGTGCTCCGGTACAATAGGCGTACTACCCTGGTCAGTCCTCGCCTCAGACGAGTCAACTCTGACCTCGGCCCTCGCGGCCGCCCTCTGAGCCCTCGTAGTCTTCGGCGGCATATGGACTGGAAATTGAAATAGGATTCGATAAGGAAACGGAAATCGAATCACAAGATGTATATCAATCACGGAAGGAACATAAATCAATAAGTCCTAAGGTCACTTAGGCGGAGTACCGTGTCGTAAGTATGCCGCGGAACATACACACGCTACGTCACTCTGCTTAAGCTACCTACTCCATCATACCAAGGTCATCCTAGACTCCGAAAGGTAAAACCTAACGCTCTGATACCAACTTTGTCATGACCCGCAATTCGGCCCGTAACCGGCACTTAAACTACGTAACGTCTACAGGCGTACGCAACTTAAGTAAGCCGAAAAAAAACCCAGAAATCTAAACCACCCAAAACTGGATCAACGGAAAAAAACATACTTTAAAAACATTTAGGAATCACAATTAAAAATCTCTAACTCTAGTTTTCTTTCTTGAAAATTTCGGCAGCACCTCCTTTGTAAAACTGGCCCCGAAAACGGGTTCAACACAGATAATATAAATAAAACATCCCAAGTGGGAGAAAAATCACGCCCACAGGCGGAGACAATCACCACAACAAGTATACGACGCCAAAGCGAAGAAATATCAAAGAAACGACTATAAAGAAGTGAACATTTCCAACATAACCGGCTACTACGAGCACGGCACCCAAAACCAATATAATACAACACTGATATCTCACAAGTCGTCTCTAAGTCATATACAACAGGGGTAGATGGAGAATACTAGACCCAACAAAAGATATACAATATACAATACGGATAACCGCAACCTACCTAAGAGCAACGGCCTCACTAACTATAGTAGCGGTATCCACAAAAGTAGTGATGATAAGCTGCCCTGCCGCGACTACTCAGAGGGTAAGTCCTGCAAATCACTGTGGCACAACGGGGGTGAGTTGCCAACTCGTGAATAGTAATTAACATCATACTGAAAATCGCAAGCATGCACTAACAGCAATGATCAATAACATGTGAACTGATAGCCTGAGTATGACAATATGAATATGCAACTATCATGATCAAGGTACACCACCAGGGTACTATATCTACATGAATCCTGTGCATATCAACTAAATACTGAGTGCGGGATAGTAAATAATCTCATGCACAAGTCATAAGAATGGAAAACACGGTGTAACTCAACAACACACCAAATCCCAAAATACTCAGATCGGCCCTCAGATCCTGTACGTCTCATGGAACCTGAGTGTCAAACATCGACACTCGAAAACATCATGAAAACCAGTGCCTAACATCGACACATAAATACTCGTATCCATACGTTCCTCGAAACACAAGTATCCCTCTCGACACTCGTATTCCACGCATCGATCTTCCTGATATCCATACGTTCCTCGAAACCCAAGTATCCCACCTCGACACTTGTATTCCACGTATCGGTCTGTCAACCCCATATATCTCTCGGAAAGTAAGTGCCCAACATCGACACTTTAATTTCCCATATCGCATGAAAACATATCTCAAATGCGTAAATCCATATAAAGTAGCATATGCAACATAAAACATCAATATGAGCATATCACGGAACGATTCGCCAAATAATGCATCAAGTCATTAAATGTATCTCACGGTTCCAAAAAATCCAAATCCAGAATACATATATATACAGCGTCCCATACCACCGATATATATGCTATAAAAACTAATCATATAACAATAGCAAGGTATATGTGCGAACGAGTAATATAGCATGGCATACATATGAGCATGTAGGTATACAGGTATGTTCTATGTAATATGCACTATCGCACAAGTATAACTGTTCAAAGTCGCTAACCAATAGCAAGGTATACAAATGAGCATTTGTGTTGTGCGTATCATGTCAATTATCAACAGTGTGTGTGTAGCATATCATTGGTGCTCGTGCAACATGGACTGTCGATAATAGTGCAGTGTACAACAGGTACAGTATCAAGCACAAGTAACTATATGCAATGTGAATCATGCAATATATCTATATAATCAAATCAACATACGGCTAATATTATATCATGTCTAGCCCCGACGCTTAGCGTCATACGGGCGATTCCCCGTAGATGTTAAATCTACTCACATGTGGTCTCCAGCTATGAAAATCCGACCACCTGCTTCCCTTTGTTCGCAGCGTCTGAAGTCCCCGCTTGCGACGCTATAATATCACAAACACAAGAAATTAAGCGAACATCTCAGAATCAATCAACATAACGTAAAACTACGTATTCAAAACGCACCAACACACTAAACCAACTCACGAGTACACGTCAAGTGCAAACACACGCAACGATACCTCAATACCATTCTGAGTACGTCGCAGCACGACACACGACTCGTGTCGCAACACGTAACACGCGAACTTAAAACACTAGATTATAGGTAATCGATCCCAGATTTTGCATACTGCATTTACTAAGTAAATAAACAGTACCAAACAACCCAAAACAACAGCAGACAACTACCACAGAAGACCCACCCCAAACCCTAACTAGTCGGCCGGCGTCGCCGGCCCCCTCCTTAAGTCCCGCCGGCCCCGACCGATGGGATGGCCTCCGTATCTCAGGTGGTGTCTCAGGTCAACCTGCACATCTCTCTGAAGTTGTTTAAACAGACACTAAAACTCCCAGGTCACAGCAGATACTAATAGCTCTAAAAAGACACTAAAAAAAAACTGATATCGCCTCAATCGATAAAAACTACGTTCTACGCAACAATTAACGATCAAAACCACACAAAAACTATAAATTATCAGTAGAGGGGATATACCTAACAACTTTGCTCACAACTCCAAGCTTTCCCTAGCTCCAAGTGATCAAAGAAGCAAGAAATCCAAAGCTTAAGGTATTTTTGTGATATTTTAGGATTTTGGAGAAGTTTTGTGATAAAATTGATATGAAATGATAAGGGAAATGAGCAAGGGCAGTAGGGGATAAGGGAAATTCGGCCAAGGGGTGAGGAGGTGGATTTGTGAGGAATTTCCAAGCAATTTCCCTCATTTATGGCTTAGTTAATGCATTGCACACATACACACACATGCATGCATCTACACAATTTCTTTTCTTTTTCTTTTCTCTTAAATCCTATCTTAAATCCTAGTCCACACAAAATTCCCTAGGTGAAGTGAGAAGGATTTCTTTAACTTAATTAGTTTAAAGAAAAGATCGCTTAAAGAAATTTTCCCAGAATTTGAATACCGCATTAAAATAATATTAAAAATTGGGAAAAAAACAAATTGAACAAAAACGTCCCATATACTCCCAAAGCTCGCGCACTAGCTTTATTTTAGCTAAACTAGGTGCTGGCAAGTCTATATGGTCGTTTGTTCACAGTCGGGTAAAAACGGAAAATACCGACAAACTTACCCTAAAACGGACAAATCGCATAACGATTTCTAAAACGTTACAAAACTGGCGCTACCGCTACCCGATTTACTGATAGACCTTAAACCCTAGACTAGCAAACTAACTAAGAGTTAGAATCGTTATACCGAGTTGATCCGTGTCCTTCGGTCTTCATTCCAAGCTCCTAGCGGCTCGTTGATGTGGTTTGGTTGCCGGTCTTCCTTCGTCTCCGATGATCCACCCGAGGGAAACGGCACAAGCTCTAGGTTCGCCAAGCGGACCAACCGACTCTCCAAGATTGCTAGTGGTAGAGAGTTGAGGTGTAGGACTGTGTCACTATTATTTTTCTCTCATCCATAAGCTCAAGTGAGCAACAATAGAAGATGAAGAAGAGGTGAGCTAAACCAGTGGCATGAGCAAGGAGAAATGCTAAGTTTCCTTTTTGTTGAAGCATGAGAGTGAGAGAGTGAGGAGGCTCATTATGAACTATAAAAAATCACTCAATGGAATGAAACCCCCCCACCACAATAATGGCCGGCCCCCTCATTCTCTCACAATTCCGAAAAGAAAACTTTTCCATTTCCAAATTACAATAAACAAATGCCCCCCATGCTTTGCTACTTGCTTCACAACATATACAAAACCCATGCTTTGACCATGTTCATGCCATGTCACCCCTCCACCTCATTTCCAAAAGATTTTCAATAAATAAAATCAATAATGAGGTGGCACCTTCTAGAAACTATTCCGTATAAAATACAGAATACTTTCCGGTACATGTACCGAAATACATATTCGCGTATTCGTACAAAAATACGAATAGCCAAGAGAGAAAATAAATAGCGAACAATAATACTAGAATACATATATATAAATACATATGTAAATTATTAAATCAAAACCTGATTTAATAAACTGGCTTAATCCTAAGCCGCTAGTATTATCAACCGTCCGATTAAACTCTGCGCAGCAAGTGCACATATTTAATCGGACACCAGTATGTATCAACATATGCCATGTACACCATATCGCCTGAACCGTGAAAACCCTCTGTGTGGGACTCTAAAGATTCGTCAATACGCTGGCAGTGGGTTTAACCACAAGCACGTCAGCGGCACTAGCTGTACGTAACGGCTACCCAGGTATTGAGCGAAAGGGAGGCCGACGAGCAAACTCATCCTGAACCCCTACTGAGCCTGTCAGTGACAATATCCGTACAGTCCGGTCTGTTCGTCTAAGAGTATAGCATATCGAGTCTAGGGGGGTGGATAAAGTCAGACCCCTAACAACGCGATATTTAGTGTCGGCATGATACCCATCACCTCCTAAGAACTATCGATCCTGGATCGGTAATCCTCGTCTACCATGGCCATGGATTTGTGGTGATGGCCACCCGTACATAATGCGACATCTACCCCCAATACCGGGAGAGACGAATCTCCGACGATCCGATCACTGCCTCCATGTGGCTCGGGACTGTACCCAACTAAAACCTGTTTGCACGAATCCTTTGAGCCGTGGTAGGTTAGTAATCAAAGCATAGTGGGAACTCACACGAGACAAATGACGATCTCGGGTCGACAGACTAACCTGTACACATGTCACCTGGGAACTGCTATCTGACAATAGGTATAATACCAACTAGCAGATTCTCGGCGAGTCCGTCCAGTGTACTCATAACCCAATGAGCACCTGCATACTATCTTAGGTGAACAAACTAACACCAATGGCTTGTGAGACCTGGCCACCGCACCTCGTCAGGGTCTCGATCAGTATACACTAGTCTACACTGGAGTATCGATGCCCGATCTCGATACTCCTACGACTAAGGACATTTAAGGATATGCTTATAGACCCCAGCTCCCACATCTATGATCGCCATCATAATGCTGGCAGTCAAGCAAGAATCCTATGGGCTCTATCAACATGATGATAAAGACAAACCAGATAGCATACTATCATGTTCAGTAAGACTGTTTTATCGGTATAGGCCCTTCTTCAATCATCACAATCACAAGTCCGCGACTATGATAATTGCCTTGAGGGCACTATAGCCAACATCCTTTGTAAATACTGGCCCCAAACGGGTACAAACATGAATAATATACATAATGAATAAAGGCATCCCCAAGCGGGAGCTAGCTCTTCGCCAATTAGCGGACACAACCACGTAAGCAATATAATATACAACGCCGAAGGGCAAGGATCAAAACTCAGAAGAAAACCAATAACCACCAGAAAATCATAATAATACAAGCGCGACTCTAAGGTCGAAAGAATACACTAGTCTTCTAAGTCTATAAATATACAAGTATGGTTGATGGAGATTTACTAGATACAACTGAATATAAATAAGGTACAATAGTGGTCACGATGCAAGTTAACCCACCTACCAAAGCAATCATCCGGAAAGAAGCAATGTGCCAGCAAAGCCGCCAAGGAAACCTGTGCGGCAAAACCTGCAAAAAAGTGTGGCACAACGGGGGTGTGTTGGCAACTCGTGAGTAGAAAACATCACCGAGAAGAAATCACATGTATGACTCTATCCTAGGTCATACGATAGTAATATCCTCAAAATAATATAGCCTGAAGTATATAATAATGGCAAAGGTAAACATCTATACAAAAGTGTAATACCAAGTGCTCGTGTCAGTGCCTCAGGTAACAACATATCATATATATGAAGTATGAATGCATGAAAACAGAATACATCTAAATGAGAAAACTGTTTTCTTATCTCAGTGAGATTTCTGTATAAAAAATCGAAGTATCATCAATGAAATCAACAGAGAATCAGTGTCGAGCATCGACACAAAATATATATCCCAATATCTTAGGCTCCGGCTATCCGGACTGGCCTGTATCATCAAATCTCAATATCTCAAGCTCCGGTTATTCGGACTAGCCTGTATCATTAAATCTCAAGACCACGTTGGTATCCTCCGGATAACCGGCGCGTCACAATAACCGGTCGGTAGTGCTCTCCTGCCGGGCTCAACGCCATCTCCTGCGACCATCTTGTCCCGGGGTACCACACCAGGTCCACCATGCACCCACAGACGGTTCCTCCTCCTTCTCGAATCGGGTGTATGATATCGCTCAAGAGCCGAGAAAACTCATGGTGGACATATCTCACATCATAACATGAGAAAGCAGCAATTTCTATCTTTTGAAAATGATAATGAGTTTATAAAATCCTTGCGGTTTCTCCAAATTCATAAATCTCATGGAAAATCCGAATCCCATAATCACAAGTCAGTAAACAGTGAATACCATAATATTGCATGACAATGAATATATGAATGCATCGGATATCAAACAAAGAATGCAATAATTAAACTAGCATATAAAAGCAAGCGCACTAGTACTATGTCGAAACTATCAGCTAACAAACTATACTAATGAAATAGTGTTTTCTAATATGTACGTGACATTGCAATTACCGATGATGATGTGTGTGAGCCGGCAAGCAGGTGTACGTGGAGCATACGCATCATCGGTAATGGTGCTGGTGTCCTGACAACATGATTTTATAATAACTAATGAAAACACAAATAAGCATGCAATGCGATGCGAATAGCAAGAATTTACGAAAAATGAATTGTAAACGCAATAATAAAGAATGTACAATATATATATATATATATATATGTATATATATATTTATATGTGTGTATATATATATATATATGTATATATATATATGAGTCATATAGTTTTGGCATTTGAAATAACACGAATCGTGGTGTTTAGAAAATAGGGGCTACGGTGTTTTTAAGAAAAGGTACGTCCTTTGAAATATCCGTAGTATCCCTTGGCCTGTCTTAATACTCACGATTTGTTAGTTTTGGAAATAAGTATGACTCGAGCCCAGTCTAACATCTACGAAGTAAACTACCGGACTAAACTAACAGACTAGTCGAAAGGGTAAGGAAAACCACCTAAGTCTGAGTCGATATATATATATATATATATATATATATATATATATATATAATAGTCAGTGATCCCGCCTCAATAGTGTCACGTACGATACAATATATAATCCGACATCCTCGAATCAAGAGTGCGGATCTATCATCATAATTATATCTCGTACGGTAAATCTATCGTACGGCATCCCAAATCTGGGTACGGGTCAAATATCATATTTATCTCATTATTCATCTGGTATCCTTATCATCATATCCTGAATTAGGGGTACTAATCTAAAGTCTAGTACATTCCGATACCATCAACACACACACACACACACACACACACACACACACACACACATATATATGCGTGTATATGGAAACACATCGCCTAAAGATCCGCTATAATATCATGTCGTATCTCATAATACGAATCAAGTCACATCACCGATCTCGTGGTATGATGCCCAATCCTCATCGACTCATCTCCAAGTACCATATACTATCCTCATCATCCATGTATGTATGTGTGTGTGTGTGTGTGTTTACATACACACACACACACACACATATATATATCCCTATATACGCACAAGTAAAACAAATGTATGCGCGTGTGTGTGCGTGTATGCAAATCTTAAATCTAGGGTTTCGCGACTAAGAAACTAAACTAAGTTACTTCTAATTACACTAAAACTAACCCATGAACACCTAAAACCTATCTTGATAATCATGAGTCTCACAATACACATAAATATACATATATATACGTATTTGTATACTACACTACGAAACCGCGGGGGTGCTATACGCCACCCACCCAACTTCCCCCGTAGATATATATTTACTCATCTTGATCCTTGCTTGCCGAAGTCGATGTCGCCACGCCCTTGCTCCTCCTCGTCGTACGAAGTCCACATGGGTACCTACACATATCACATATAGTATTGTAATCCGAAACCATGCACGAAAACCAAAACGGCATGCGTATCACACATAGGTTAAAACCTATGGTCTACACATGCAAGAAGAACCAAATAACCTTCGACATCGGCGTACGAACGCCGATCGATCGAGAGAAAACATAAACACCCATGTTCAAATCATTAAAAGTCATAAAACCAAAACAGCAACATAAGAAAACGCTCCCAGATTTTGTTTCAGGTGAAATTAGCCAATTTTGCATATGTGGAGGGTCTAGTTTACTGAGAATGGAGCCATGGATGATGCACGAATCCAAAATGAGGTACCCAGGCCGCAAATTGCGGCCAATGGGGTTAAATCTGCGTCCTGGATGAAGGAGTTTGGGCTCGGGTCTCTAAGTTAGCTTCTAGGTCACTTGCACTATTCTAGTTAAACTAGGTGCAGTCAAGTCTATATTGAAATTTGATCACCTCTGGGTTATAACGGGAAACACCGACTATTTTACCCTAAAACGGAAAAATTCGCATAAAGGTGTGGAACGTGACTGGCACCTAAATCACACAACGTCTAGAGGCGTAACGTAATCTAAGTAAGCCAAAACCCAGAAATCTAAACCGTTTAATGAAAAAGAGTGAAGAAATACTTGTTTTAAAAATGTGATTTTAATAAAATAAAGTCACATTAAATATTTTTATAACATCAAATTTTCCCGAAAATTTCGGCAGAGTTTCCTTTGTAAAAAATGGCCCCAAACGGGTATAAAACATGAATATGTATAAACAATGAAATAAGGCATCCCCAAGCGAGAGCCAGCTCTTCGCCGAAATGGCAGAACACAACCACAAGAAAGTTACATCATAATAGTATGAAATAAACATATAAAAGCAAGAAATAAGCAAACACCAAGTCGGCTCACATGAGCTCGACACCAGATAACAAAATATACACATCTCACTGCCCAGTCTCTAGGTCACATATACAAATGGTCAATGGAGTGTACTAGATACAAAATAAATATACATGGTGGAAACAAAAGAATATCCTCCTAAAAATCCACCTATTTACAAATCCTCGAGTCGAAGCAAAAGGAAGAAGAAGAAGAAGTATGCCCGCCGCTACAATGCTGATGGGTCGGTCCTGCAAGACACTGTGGCGCAATGGGGGTGAGTTGCCAACTCGTGAGTAGTAAGCTGTTAGTGTATATGCCCTAGAGTCCATTACTGTATCAAACTAGTTTGTATATTACTTAATGGATGCTTCGAATATTCACAGTTGTATAGACAATTTTCTCAAAATGGTAGTATGCTACTTGGTTTGTTTCTACTTTAATGTGTGCATGTGTTTCTTTTAGCATATCGCCTATACACATTAGTGGAGCCCTTAGCATCTTTGCTTGATTACCAGCGTTGTGATGGCAGTAACACTAGTGGGGGCTGGGTAATCTATAAGAACATCCTTATACAGGTCCCTAGTCGTAGGATTATCGAGACAGGGCATCGATACTCCGGAGTAGACTAGCGTATGCGCTTCACATCCCAGCAAGGGAGATGGTCTGTCCCACAGCCATTAGTACGTCGTACTTGAGATAGTATGCGGGTGCTCATTAGGTTACGAGTATACTGGACAGGACTCGTCGGGAACTGTTGGTTGGTACTATACCTATCGTCAGTTATCAGTTCCCAGGTGACATGAGTACAGCTTAGTCCGCTGACTTGACACTGTCACTTCGTCTCGAGTGTGTTCCCACTGTTCTTAGATTGCTACCCTACCACGGCTCAAATGAGTCGTGCAAACAGGTAGCAGTTGGGTGCAGTCCCGAAGCACTTGGAGGCAGTGACGGTTAGACAGGATTCGTCTCTCCCGGTATTGGGGGTTGATATCGCGTTGTGTCTAGGAGAGCCATTACACAAAGTCCCTGGCCAGGGCAAACGCGATATACTGGTAGGTTTTCCAGTATTGTCTAAAGGTGTTCTGGGCTACACTCCGACACGACTTGTACCGCTATTAGGGGACTGACGTTTACCGCCCCCTAGGCACGCCATGCGATACTCTCAGACGAACAGACCGGACTGTACGGAGATTGTCACATTCAGGCTCAGTAGGAGTTCGGATGGGTTCACCTCATCAGTCTTCTTATCGGCATCTACCTGGGGACCGTTACGTACAGCTAGTACCGCTTGCGGCCTGTGGTTAAACCCACTGCCAGCGTAGTGTCGAGTCTTTAGAGTCCCACACAGAGGGCTACTCTCCTTTGGGCAAAACAGAGTACAGGTCACATGGTTTTGCGACGGGGTTCGTTCACATCCGCGCACTTGTGCACGTTTGGTGTCCGAGCAGTTATTACTAGCGGGCTTTGGTTTAAGCCAGATCCTAGTATTTGTTTTGGGATTGGTTTTGTCTCAGTGTATTCGTGTTCCTCGGAACACGGATGCGGGTGTGTATGCACAGTTGACAGAGGCAGAGGATTCACATTAGGGTTGTTGACCATTGACTTTTTCAAACCCTAATGAGAATGTGAAATATGATTAATGGTATTAATTAAGGATAATTGTGCCATGGTTAGGGCTGTTTACCATTTGACTTTGGTTGACTTGTTGACCTATGTTGACATATTGACCATCATCATTTCACATGCAAGATGCTCCTTGATTCATGCAAAATTCATTTAATGTGAAATGATAATGGTCATTCCAAATGAACCATCACAATTTCTTTGATTATTATTATTTTTCATAATTCCCTAATATGAGAGTATGGTTGCTAAAATATCCTCATTCTTTCTTGCTCTTTCTCTCTCATATGTTTAGCGCATCCTCTTCCTTTCTCTCAAAGCTCTCATCTCTCATGTGTTGAGAACCATGAGCTCTTGAGATAAAACCACCAAAACTCCTCTCTACTTATTCTAGGGTTCTAGGTTTAGAAAGCCAAGCACTTTAGTTACCTCTAGGTTGAGGTAGGAGCTCAAGGTAGAGGCCTTCGGTTGGATCTTTCTTCGGCAAAGAGAAGGCGACGAGGAGGAGCCGTTCAAACCACTCCAAGGAGCAAGAAAAGAAGGAGTTCAAGAGCTAGGTATAACCTTCTAACCAAGTAGCTAAACTTGTAGTTAGTTTGTTAGTTTTTGTTTAGCAAAGATCCTCCATTTCTTGTCCATGTTGTCTTGCGTCAAAAATCGTTTTTTACCTATTCCGCCTCCCCGTAAGAACCGGGGTAGGTAACATGGACTTACAGTGGTATCAGAGCCTAGCTAAACAACAACTAGCATGTTATCAAAGTGATTAGAACTTCGATCCGAAAAAAAATCGCGAAACTTGTCAAAAACATATACTTTCTGCCGATTTTTAAAACTGCTCTAAAAATAATTCCACATACCTTAAAAATCGGTGCAGAGTTTTTTAGGAACATGCAGGAAAAACGAGCCCACGACTCGGTCAACGCGCCGCGGAAGCGCGGCGAAACCACGCGTTTCGCCGCGGATCCGCGGCCGAGTTGACTCGGCCGTGACTCGGGTTTCCTGCAGTTTCTTCAGTATGCTGTTTTGGGATTTTTCAAAATATTTTGTTTCTGCCCAGATTAGCCAGTGAAAAATGTTGTGTTTGGGGTAGTTACAAATTGGTATTTTGATCGAAGTTCGACAAACTTTTGCTACATGGTTATATCTGTAATGTAGTATATGCACTGAACGTCGACTAATCTCTATACGTCGATTAGTGGGAGTTGTGCATATCTGTGATCTGTAATGTTGTTGGATTGTGTATATGAACTTGTTGGATTATCGCGGATG
This sequence comes from Agapanthus africanus, assembly GCA_030015575.1. Classification (NCBI taxonomy): domain Eukaryota; kingdom Viridiplantae; phylum Streptophyta; class Magnoliopsida; order Asparagales; family Amaryllidaceae; genus Agapanthus; species Agapanthus africanus. The sequence continues at coordinate 379,271,757 of JASDDO010000012.1, forward strand.
AATAGCCGGGGGTTGTGAGATGAGAGTTTTCTTTATCTTTCATTTGATGCAATATGTAAATTGATGTAATATTATTTTATGGATGCACATCCGGGATGAGGTTGTAGACGCCATTGTATATTATTTCTTTTACTGTTTTTGCTCCTAGGATAGACCCAAGGTGGGGTGGATAAACTACCTGGTACTTTGAAGTGCCGAGTGGCCTACTCACGTTGTTGAGGGAGGTTGCTTCACTTCGGGTACTTGGCGGGTAGTTTGCCGCACCCGTAGGGGTCTAGGGTGGGGTTTGGCTATTCATCGTGACCGTGTAATCCATCTTTCGTTGCAGGCTTGAATGAAACGCGGATTCCTAGCATATCCAATGTGTTTATCTGTGATCTGGAATGGCTATCATTGCATCTGACGAATGTATATATCTATATATGATATCTAGTAGGCGTTGCATATGTTTTGCATCCGCGCCAGTCTAACCCCCGCTCTGTCGTTAGTTAAGTAACCTAACGGGTGATGACGGGGCCCCATGGCGAATGCGGATGGCATAAGCGTACGTCATATTTTTGTTGTTTTCTGCAATGGTAGGATTAATTGATGGGACACATTAAATTAATGCAAGAAAATAAACCAAAGTTAAGTCGTTGGAATAATTTCAAAACCACTCGGATTCTTTTCAAAACAGAAAACTTTTAAAAACGCGGAGCTTGAACCACTCCCTTTAAAAGCTATCACGTTCCTTCGATTATATCAAGTTCACTACGTTTACGGTTTCGCCAAAACCATTCGTAGCCCTCCGTCATTTCATATGGATAGTCAAATAGTATTCAAGCTGTGTTTGTTGGCCAAAGTCAAGGCATAGTGATTGGTAGCTATTGGATATTCATATGTAGCATAGATAGATGCGTTGGTTTGGGAAAGTCGTACTGCCTTCTTGGCCAAAGTCAAGGGTAGGTACGGGTGGGTTCAAATTAACCTGGAAAATGACGGGTAGAACTTGACATGTGACTTATGATTTGTTGGCCAAAGTCAAGGTCATAAGAGCATGGGGCAAAAATCCACATCAGGAGTTTCTAAAGAAACCGAAACTTGCTAGTGCTGCCTACCATTTGGAGTGTGATGATTTTGGTAGGATTCCTTCAGCTTTATCACACGATGATATTTGGATCCCGATCCTACTGTGAGTATATGCTGCTCCTAGGGAAACTTTCTCACTTAACGATCAATGTTATAAACCAAGTAGGTGTCTAGAAAGGTGTTAGCGGGGCTATGCCCACAGGGAAAAGAGGTTATTTAATTAAGGAACTTCGCGAAAGCGTCGTAAAACCTCCCTCGAAGTACCAACACTGGCCTGGCTGAACGGTTAAGCAAGTATTGTACGGTGAGATTGATCCCGACTAATTCTTCTTTTTTGGTTTGAGGAAGGATTCGAGAAACAGTGGGAGCCATCCTGTTTATATAAACTAAAAACCAATCTAAACTTGCAAGAGCATCATGCTAAGTGTTTTCTTCTCTCTCTCTTAATTGCAGCGACCCTGTGACCACACATAGGTTACATCTAGATAATAAAATGACTGAATCTGACTGTTATGACTGGAAAAGTTCTGTCCAGATGTCCATTACCCATGACAAGCTGGGACACCTCCTAACTAATCAAACCCCTGTCTTCTCAGGACTAGTTTCCCCTGTCACGGATATTGATATCCGTAAGACATCGGAAAAAGACTGTGTGAATGCCAAGTGCCTCGTGTTGGCCTCAGTTGATGGTACATACCAGAGGCAGCACAAGAAGATGGACTTAGCTTCTGTCTTCCTCCATAACAAAGATTTATATGGAGGGCAATCTCGTATCGCAAGATATGAGACCTCGAACGAATTGCTTCAAGCGAGGTTGGTTTTCGGGTCATCTGTAGGGGACAACGTCCTTACAGAGACTAGCTATTTTGATGAGCTCACAGACCTGAAGACCACGTTGAAGAACGGGTCAAGTACTGACTTGATTCTACAGTCTCTGCCCTCTACTTATACCCTGAAGGAAACCGGGGAAGAAGAAGGAAAGGGAAGGGCAAAAGTTTTGGGACAAGATATAGTAAAGGAAGGACATTCCTATTGTTACGGGAATGAACATTGGCAGAAGGATTTCATGGCTAGCATAGCCAGTAGCCAGGATTCGAAGCATATTGTGGCTTCGGCTTCGAGTGTGTTTGTAATAGAAAACTGTATGTCAATTAACCCTACTTCCTGGGTATTGGATACCGGATCAGGATCTCATATCTGTAATTCATTACAGGCTCTGAGAAACCGTAGAGTTATCAGGATAGGTGATATGACTCTCAGGGTTGCCAACAGAATGAGCGTGGATGCTGAATCCGTAGAGGAATATCACCTTGGATTGACAACTGGGCAGATATTGATTCTGCGTAACTGTTTGTATGTACCTACTATGGCTTGTAATATCATATCTGTATCCATACTTTCTAAGGAAGGATATGATTTTACTTTTGTAAGCGATGTGGTCCATATCCACCTAAATTAAGTTCTGATTGGGTAAGGTACATTAGAAAACGGAATATACGTATTGAATCAAGCTTAGGTTTTCAGTGTCCAGAACACACTTAAAAGAAAGTCTCCAGAAACAAATCAGGCTTTCTTATAGCATTGTCGACTGGGTCACATTAATGAGAAACGGTTAACAAAGTTACATAAAGAGGGATACTTGAATCCGTTCGAGTATCTGTCTTATGCTACTTGGGAATCTTGTCTCATGGGAAAGATGACAAAGACTCTGTTCACTGGACACGGAGTAAGAGCGAGCGAGCTCTTGGGACTCGTACACAGCGATGTTTGCGGTCCAATGTCTACACATGCGCGAAGTGGTTATTCTTACTTCATTACTTTCACGGATGATTTTTTGAGGTATGGATATGTCTTCTTAATGAAGCATAAATCTGAAGCCTTTGAAAAATTTGAGGAATATAAGAATGAAGTAGAAAAACAAACAGGCAAAAGTATCAAGACACTGAGATCTGATCGAGGTGGTGAATACTGAATACTTAAGTGTCGAGTTCCTGGATTACTTAAAAGAGAATGGAATTCTCTCTCAGCTTACTCCTCCATACACACCACAACACAACGGTGTATCGGAAAGGCGGAATCGAACTCTATTAGATATGGTTCGTTCCATGATGAGTAAGGCTGAGTTACCGCGATCTTTCTGGGCTTATGCACTAGAAATAGCTGCATATCTTTTGAACCGAGTTCCAACTAAGTCTGTGCCTACCACACCATATCAAATATGGAGTGTAGCGTCTTGAAAAGTCGTTTTGGTGTTTTCCTGAAAATCGGTGAAAATTCGGTATTTTTCCGAAAACCGTCTTTTTTGTTATTTTGCAGTTTAGGGCTAATTATACCTAAAATGGATAGGTAATTGCTTATTTTTAGTAGCTAATGAGTTAATTATGAAATTATGGTCGCTTAAAAATTTTCCCTAATTTTTCAATTTTTTAATATTATTTTAAGCCGGTAAGAAAATACATTAATTTAGCGATAAATACAAATTTTTCCGGCTAATTTTAATCTTTAAAATTATGTTAATTAAAATCTAGTTGTAACATAAATTTTTAGTATTTTATTTTTATTTTTAACAAATTTTTATGATAGGAAACGAATTTATTGAATTTTAAGCTAAAACTTGCAATTTTTGACTTGTAGGGGGTCTTTTTGCATAAAATTTCTTTTGTAAAACCCCTCTCTCTCTTCCCTCAGCCCTAGGACAGCCCCACCTTGGTCAAGTCCAGAAATTTCTGGCCTCACCTTGCTTTTTCTTCATGTGTTGAATTGGTTTGGTTATGAATTTATTTTAAAAATAGTTGTTGAAGTATGGTGCTTTGACTTTTGGGGGAGTTGACTAATGACTTTTCCCACACACCCACACCCTCCCCCTTCCTCTTCTCTGGCCGAAACCTGCACCCCCACCTCTTCATCTCTTTTCTTTTCATTTTCTTCAAATTTCTTCAAAAAACACATCAAAATCCACAATTTATTCAAAAATTCAAGCAAAATCCTTATGCTATCATTTATCCTTAGCCATTCTTGCTTGAATCTTAGAGCTAGGAAGCCATCCTTAGAGGCAAATCACATGCTTGATCCATAGATCTTGAGGTATAATTTCCATCAAGTTAATCTCTTTTGGCTAAATTCCTTTAATTATATGGTTTTAGTGTTAAAAGTTTAGCTAATTTCTAATCTAGTTTATAAAAGAGTAGTTTGTTTTAAACTAGGGTTTTTTAGAACACCATTATTTGGTTAATTAAATTTATTTTGCTTGCTAGTTCCTACACAACCAAATCAAAGAAGTTACCTTGTTTATGTGGTCTTCAAATTATGCTAATTTAGTTAATTTTAAAAGTGTGATTTTGGTTGAAAATTGTTGTTTTAGGAAATTCAAGAAAGGGTTTATGTATGGAAAATGGGTTGTGAAGCATGATAATGAGTTGAATTTATGTGATTGTGGCTAACTAGTTGTGTGGTTGGATATTGTGTTGGATTGTGATAACCGTATCGCTAATTTTCGATATTTGCACCAAAATTGCTAGTTTTGTGCTTACTAGGTTTTTATTAAAATTGCATGGTGAATTATTTGTGATACCTTGGGGATATTTTTAGCATCCCCTATGACGTTTAGGATGCGTGAGTGCGGATTTTTGAGTAGTCGGGTTTTAGTTTTGCCGGGCGAACAAATCGGCGATTTTTGGCAGTTTTTGCGATTTTCGCGTGTGTTCCGCGGACCCTGTGCACGTTGTACCTAGCTAGTGAACATTAGTAGTTTCGTTTGGGTTTTGCGTTGTTCTCGATACGTAACCTTATGTTTGGTATTGATGTAAATTCCAGGTTCGGTCGCGGAGACGTCAGACGCGGCGCGAAAGGGGAAAGCGGTGATTGGACACAGCTAGCCAGGGATTCCGGTGAGTAGATGTAACATCTACGGGGGACTATCGTTGGATGGCGCAAGCCGCCTGATAGTTTTAGTAACTTACAAGATTCTTAGTGATGTTAGTAATTAGGCGTGAAATACTTAATTGACTATTTGTTGCATCCATACATTATATTGACATACCTATACGAAACCATTTTATAGGACACCTGCACCATTGCCAGGGTTTTTATATGCAGCACGAGCACTATTCATGCTTACACACACACCCTGGTAATTGCCATGCCACCACACTAGATAACCTTTAAATTTAAACCTTTTACTAATTGATACTTAAACTTGTGCTATTGCCTTTAATTCCTTAAAATGAAACCGTAGGATTGCTATTCATGTGCATGTACTTCATCATATTAATTGTTCATGCTTAATCTATTAATCACACATCGCAACTTGATTATTGATACCATATGCATTCATTATCATTGATATATGCACTTATGAGGATTTCTTGAGATTTTATGATATTTCTGGATTTCGGGGGAAAGCCGCAAAATTTCTAAACTTATTATATTTTTAAAATATGTAAATTGCGGTTTTCTAGTGATGTAAGTGTCGTCCACCATGAGTTTGCTGTGGTTTTGGAGATCCGTGTCGAGCAGTGGAGGAACCGTCACGGGTATATGGTGGGCCCGGTAAGGTACCCCGGGGCAAGAGGAATGTGGTGTTGACGTTGAGCCTGGCAGGGGACGGATTACCTACCGGTGACTGTTTGGGATGGCGGATATCCAGAGGATACCGACCGTGGCCGCTAGATGATGAGATATTGATATTCGAGATGGGTCAGCCGGATGGCTGAGGCCAGAGACACTATGACATGGATTTATGAGATTTGAGACAGCTTTTGGGTGTCGTTGCTGGACACCGGTTCTCGTCGATTCTTTGAGTATTATGCTGGCATTCTAAAAGAGTTTCAAAAACAAAAAGAGATAAATGTTTCTTATATATACCTATTGAGACCTCAGATATTCATGTTGCATACATATTCGTACACTGATGTTGTATACACACCTGCTAGTGCACCCATTCATACCTGTATTTTAGATGCTAGGATGCTTGTGTGCATGCATACGATAGCCTTTGTAGGTGTTATTTATTACTCACGAGTTGGCAACTCACCCCCGTTGTGCCATAGCCTTTTGCAGGTCCGCTCCGTCAGTACAGTAGCGGCGGGTGCGCTTGCTTCTTTTGCCTCCTTTGCCTGGACTCGAGGTTTTGCTCTTAGGTGGGTTATGTTACTATTTTTGTACCACCTTGTATATTCTTTGTATCTAGTGCACTCCATCTACTGTTTCTACCAGTATTATTGTATATTGACCTAGAGATGAGACTGTGAGGTTTGTGGACTTTTATGCTGTATTTTGGGGTCGAGCTCACTTGAGTCGACATGATGTTTTTCTTATGCTTCTTTATGATTATTTCGCATGTTGTTGCTTTATATTGCGTGGGATTTGTGACCGCCTTATGGCGAAGAGCTAGCTCCCGCTTGGGGATGCCCTATTTTGTTGGATTCATATATATTTTTGTTGTACCCAGTTTGGGGGCCAGTATTTACAAAGGAGACTCTGCCGAAATTTTCGGAAAAATTGGTATTGTTTTTAAAAAGGGTTTTACATGACTCATTTGATAAACCCGCTTTCAATTGATTGGGTTTTCTTCACTCTTTTACTTAATTGGTTTTGTTTTCTGGGCTTTGGCTTACTTATTTTACGGACGTCTTTAGACGTTTCGTAAACTTAAGTGCCAGTCACGTTTCGTACCCTACGGGTCGTGACATGGAGTGGGAAGAAACCCTATCTTAAGCACATTAAGACATGGGGATGTCTAGCTTTTGTCAAAAAGCAGCATGCGGACAAACTCGAGGCACGCTCAGTACAGTGCAAGTTTGTGGGATATCCAAAGAACTCCAAGGGATATTTCTTCTATTAAGCAGAGGAACAAAAGGTTTTTGTTTCTCGTCATGCCTGCTTCTTGGAAACTGAATTTTTGGAAAATCAGATAAGTGGGAGCGCAATAGAACTGGAAGAAATTCCAAAACCACAAGCTATTACTGAAAGCTTAGTAGAACCAGAAGGTTCGAAAGAACAGGACATTCTTGTGCCGCTCCGCACGAGTAGTAGGCAGTCTCATCCGCCCGAGAGATACTACGGTTTTCTCATAGACGGGGATCGAGAGGATTGCGTCATTGAATATAATGAGCCTACTAGCTTCCAGCAAGCCATTCAGAGTGGTGACTCAGTAAAATGGCTGGATGCAATGCGGACCGAGATGGAGTCCATGTACACCAACAAAGTTTAGACTTTGGACATTGCTCCAGAAGGGGTAAAACCCGTAGGTTGCAAATGGATCTTCAGAAAGAAGATTGGTGTAGATGGGCAGGTTGAAACCTATAAAGCTAGACTTGTTGCAAAGGGTTTTCGTCAAAGACCTGGTTTGGACTATGACGAAACCTTTTCTCCAGTGGCTATGCTCAAATCCATTCGGATCCTTCTTGCCATTGCCGCCTTCCACGATTATGAGATCTGGCAGATGGACGTAAAGACGGCTTTTCTAAATGGAAATTTGGAAGAGCGTCTATATGGATCAGCCGGAGGGTTTCATTCAGAGTGGGAGCAGCGGTAAAGTGTGCAAGTTGCTTAAGTCCATCTATGGACTGAAGCAGGTATCGCGGAGTTGGAACATCTGCTTTGATGATACTGTCAAAGAATCCGGCTTTATCAAGAATCCAGATGAACCATGCATTTATAGTAAGATTGTAGGGAGAACTATGGTATTCCTCGTCTTGTACGTAGATGACATTCTCCTAATAGGAAATGATATTCCTATGCTACAGTCAGTCAAAGGATTCTTGTCACAGAGGTTCTCCATGAAGGACCTGGGCGATGCCAACTACATTCTGGGGATCCAGATCTATCGTGTGTAAGTGCACGGCGGCGCCCCGGCCTCCATCCCGAGGACAAAATGCGGAAGTGGTGATATACTTAAATTTTTCATGAACTGGCACCACCGCGCACTAATACCCGGATCGAACCATTAACTAGTCCTAGCTAACTACAAGATGGGGAATAGAGATATACCGACTGATCCGAGTCCTCCGGTCTTCTCGTCGTCATCCTGATCTCCCGCGGAAACTCCGGTCGTCGCCTCCTTGCCGGAATGGCACCACATCGTCTGCATCTTTTACGGGCTCCCACCTCAATACCGAGGCAACTCGGGCACGAAGCTGGCGAGTCGACGTGCCCAAGGTTTGCTGTAGAATGTGTAGTGCTCAAGTCTCATTTGGGGTTGTAGGAATTGCCATATTGGTGGAGGAATGAACTATGAACTTTGTAGAGGAACTTGGGGATTTTTTCTAACATGAAAAGAACCAAAATCCCACACTACAAATTTTGGACAGCCCAAGAGGGAATGGCCGGCCATGGCTTGATGGAGTGGAGAGGAAAAATGAGAGTGTATCAAAAATATGAGAGAGGCCACACCATCATGTATGAGAGAGAGAGGAAGGGTTATCATGCAAAGAAATGATAGCTAGGAAAGTCCAACACTCAAACAACAATCATCACTTCCAAAAGTCCAACCATCATGAACCATCATGAAGTCAAGAAGTCAAGCAAGGTCAAAGGATGGTGCACCATCATGATACAACAAGATGCAAAGACCCCCTCCACAAATGCTTATTTGCACAAATGCAAATAAGCCCTCCTCCACCAATCTTCGGCCAATGGACGATACAAAAGAAATTGGTCGAAACGGAAAGCTAACTGGCAACTCCAGAAAACTGGTCCCGTAATAAATTACAGGAAAACCCCGCTACTGTTCATACACACTCGCATCTGTATTCCGACCGAAATACAAATGCAATGAGACAAAATTTACACTGTATTATACTAGGATCCGGCTTAAACCAAAGCCGGCTAGTAATATCCGTTCGATCCTGATCCGTGCAATACCGCACGTATCTGATCGAACCCTGCCATATATCCATACGACCTTTAGTACAAACTGTCCGATCCTGATCCGTGCAATACCGCACGTATCTGATCGGACCTTGCCATATCTCCATACTGCCTCTACAGCGTTTTGCCCGAAAGCTGAGTAACTGAATGTGGGGGACTCTAAAGACTCGTCAACACCTTGGTTGTGGATTTAACCACTAGCACGTCAGAGGTATAAGCCAATACGTAACGGGCTACCAGGTATTGACCAAAGGGGACGTCGATGAGCGAACTCATCCTGACACCCTACTGAGCCTGTCAGTGACAATATCCGTACAGTCCGGTCCGTTTGTCTATGAGCATCGCATGGCGGGCCTAGAGGGTTGGTAAAAGTCAGACCCCCAAAAGCGGTACAAGTCGTGTCGGAGTGTAGCCCAGAACACCCTGAGATACTACTGGAATACTTACCAGTAAATCTCTTGCCTTGGCCAAGGACTTTTAATGTTCCGGCTCTCCTAGACACAGCACGACCTCACCCCCAATACCGGGAGAGACGAACCCCTGAAGATACGCTCACTTCCTCCATGTGGCTCTGGACTGTACCCAACTAAAACCTGTTTGCACGACTCTTTTGAGCCGTGGTAGGGTAGTAATCAAAGTACAGTGGGAACTCACAGGAGACAAATGACGATCCCCAGGTCGATGAACTAACCTGTACACATGTCACCAGGGAACTGCTATCTGACGTCTGGTATAAGACCAACTAGCATGTTCCCGGCGAGTCCTGTCCGGTGTACTCATAACCCAATGAGCACCTGTATACATCTTAGGTGAACCAACTGACACCAGTGGCTTGTGAGACCGGCCACCGTCCCTCGTCGGGGTCTCGACTGTATACACTAGTCTACTCTGGAGTATCGATGCCCTATCTCGAAACTCCCACGACTAGGGACCATTTAAGGATGTGCTTATAGACTACCAGCTCCCACGTATATGATCGCCCTCATACTGCTGGTGGTCAAGCAAGAATCCTAGGGGCTCTATCAACGTGCAATAGTGACCTGTCAGGTCACCTAAAGCAGTACACGATGATAAAGATAAACCAGATAGCATACTATCATCTTGAGTAAGACTGTCCTACCGGGATAGGTCTTCCATCAATCATTGCAATCACGTGCCTGTGATCCAATAATTGACTCTGAGGGCACTATCTCCAACAATCTCCCACTTGCACTCAAGGCTAATTATTGCGATGTCGTATACTCACAGCCCGTGTGATACCGAACACCCAACTCCTCTACTATTCAGTCTCACAAAACCCGTTTGCGAAACTATTGCGTTTGAGGAATAGCCTCAGTGAGTGGATCCGCTTTGTTGTTTCTTTCTATGTCTCTCTATATCTCAAGTTTGCGGAGAAACCCATCTCCCGAAATGAGCAATACCTGTCTTAGAATGTGTCTGGATGTCTGATGGGACCTAGCTCATAAATGAACTCCAAATCCAAACTTCTTAGACTGTATCGTCAACTGAACTTAATCAGTATCCTGCACCATGCCTCCCTCAGTATTGCCTTGGACCACCTGTCCAAAATACTGCCCCTCATCAGAAGGAAAACTTTAACTCTGACAACCTCCTTGTCGTCCGGGTTACCTTGGAAGCCTGGAATGATAACTGTCTCCCGATTGAGGCTGTCGTTATCATATCCCTAGAACATCTACTTATGTTCTAAAGCTGCTCCCGACTGTTTCTCCAGGATTGGATCAATGTCAACTTATTGCATCTACTGCAAAAACAACATCTGGTGTGGTACTTGACATCTCATGATTGACTCAATTGCCTGAGCAAGTGATCTGCCAATCATGCACATCCCTCTCCCCTTTAGTCTGTAAGACACCTTTAGAGAGGGTGACTCCATCACCTGCAGGTACACTACCGTGCCAGGAGTCGTCCATTCTAAATACTCTTAGAATGCTGTCTAAGTACCCTGATTGGGAAACCACCCAAATCTAGATCTAAAACCATAGATCTAGTAACCAGTATGTCTGATATAATGTCCAAGTCCCATGTAGAGAAACCACTGTGTGACGACCAAAGTATGACCGACTGTAGGATATGAATATCACTTCCTACTCTGTGTATGTCATCCAAATACCATGACATCACACCCTACTACCTTCTCAATAGATCCATCCCCTATTCTGACGAAGTCAAACCTATGACTGTCACATCAGAAATCGAAGATCTATCTCCGCTATATCTGCTTTAGTCTATAAATAGACATAAGCTACCTGTCCACCAATGCTTCCGCTGCTCCCACTGACTACGACAACCCTCTGGCAGAGTCATATAGACGTACACTTCTAAAGCTAGTTTAGAACGACGCTATACTCATCCTCCTGCCGGGTCTCGTATCCTGGAACAACAGCAATGGCCAGTGTGGGTAAACAAGAACCTCCCTGCCACCGTCCTTGAGCATACCGAAGTACCTCTCGGGCGCCTGAGGTTACCCACCGAATCTGCGGAGTGGCCAATGGAATGTCAAACCAGATTGAATCTTTAGGTTCCTATCAACTCTTCAGTAATCGTTTGTGGTTCTGGAATCACTTCCTGTTCTACCATACTCCCACTACTGTTTTTCTGAAAAAATCCATTTTTAATAAAAACTTTGGCGAGTCTAGAACAATATTTCTATTGATCTTCCAGATGGTAGAAAATCAACCCTCGTCATAGCCTGGGTCAACCCACAAACAGCCATTACAGAAACGTGCCTTGAGTTGTCCAGTGTCTGGTTTTAATCATAAGCCGGACAACTTCCCGTAACTTAACAACGTTAAGATACGAACTGTACTATATCCAATATAGAAACATAGGCACTGATTTAATTGAACCAGATTCAAATCATGCAGCTGTCTCCAGTGCATGTCAACTAAATGGAGAGAGGCCGATCAGCGTTACTCAACTTAGGAATACTTTCAATTATGAGTAATCTGAAAGAGAAGCAAGTTCTCTTAATCATTACTATCAACTGAATACCATACTCAAGTATCTACATCTTCGATCACTTTGAAGAATCCCGATACTTGCAATACCTGGTTCTCTACTTTATTCAAATACCTATAACTTCTCAAAATTCAGACCGTGTGTTTCCACGAAACACCTGTCTAAAAACTAGAGAAGTCATAAGTAAACCGAATATAGTACGAGGACCAACCCCTCTGTCCTGATGGACCCTGGACAACATACAATACTCTGTATAAGTCCCTTGAGTCTGATAACTCATTCACTGTGTGTCGTAGGTTGAAAACTGTACTTATGGTTAAGAAGAATTACACCGCTGTTTAATGCTCCTTACCTAACCATCCACTGATATAGGTAAATGTCATCGACATAATTTCAAAAAGTATATCTCACTCTATGAAAATAGACGTACAGATATATCGATTTGAAATTGGTGCATAACAGCGGATATTCAAAACCAAATATTTGCCGACCGGCAAACAGCCCAGGTGATTTCCTCAAATATCACTGATTACAACGAATCCCGATATAATGAGGATGATCACCCAATTCCCAATAACTTACTCCCACTCATCATCTGTAAAACCATACAGATGTGAGAATCATACCTGGTAAATACATACCCTGGAGCAAGTGTCTAACTGGGAAATCAGTTTTCCTTTAACAGTACACAGTGAAACTGAAACATTGAAATGTTTCGATGGGGTATCCCGGTATTCCTAGTAATGCCTCTTCCAGATTCACGACTGTAACCGTATAATTCTTTGCCACCTCTCCAAATCCCTTCATATGTCTTTAGTCATAACCTTCTGCACACCCCTTTAGGCCAAATGGTTTTCTTCCTTCCCTACCGTTCGGCACCAGCCTATGGTTTGGAAGAAGACTATCCAATAAGCATAATGGGTGTACTGTCTTAATCCTAGGAACACTCGCAATGCGAGAGAAGGTGAAGATAAAAGACACCTGAATAAATCTTATTCCTATTTCTCCTGAACCAGAATCCATCCCCGAACTGGAACAAGTTCCTTTCGAGTTCGTATATAACCATACGATGGAGTATCCAATAAACTGTGGATCTTCGTAGTGATACGGAGTGTCCTGGAGAAATACAAAGGTGATTTAGGATTGGCGAAGGAATACTTGGTTTGGTCGTGAATAGCAGTCGCAATTTACTTTGCCCTCTTACTAATCCCTTGCTTTGTCTTAACTCAATACCTTCTGTACACCATCGTTAGGCTAATTGGTTTTCTTCATTCCTTACCGGTCGGCACCTGCCTATGGTTTGGAAGAAGACTATCCAATTTGCGTAATAGGTGTACTATCTCCTAAACCAAGGAGTACTCACAACTTGAGAGAAGGTAAAAGGAAAAGACAACTGAATAATCCTATCCGTTTCCTCCAGAACCGGAAACCATCCTCGAATACCTTCGAGTTCGTATATAACCATACGATGGTTTTGTCCAATGGAAGTGGACGTTCGTAGTAATACGGGGTGTCCTGGAAAAAAAGGGTAAAAGTAAGAGTGGTAATGAGGTTTGCAACTCTGACAATCCAAAAGCCAGTGTTTAAGAAGGTTCGGTCAACTTGGTCACTGAGTCATTGTCTTAGGGTCGGGTCAATGGTCGCTGCCAAAGAGAGAGAGAAAAGAAACACTCAGCGTGCACTCTAACCTAGATCAGAACGGTTACCAATTTATCTAATCTGGAAACCTCCCACTGTACCGTCAAATTCTCCTCCAAACCTGAAAGAAGAATTAGTCGGGATCACCCGAGGAGTAAACTAACTCATCAGTGGGAATCGGGACCCAACTATTATCGCATGATAACGTGACGGAATCCGCTCACGGTGTCACACTCCAGAAGGTATGCGCATATCTAGCAAGTTTCAGTTGTTTTGAAACTCCCGATGTGGATTTCTACCCCATGCTCTTATGACCTTGGCGTGAGGTCAAAATATCATAAGTCACATGTCAAGTTCTACCCATCATTATCCAGGTTAATTTGAATCCACCCGTACATACCCTTGACGTAGACCAAAATAGTAGTACGACTGTGTAACACCTTAGAATGTGTTTTGTAGCTAATTATATTTTAATGTGTGGTTTTTAATAAAAAGTTTACCAAATTAAGTTTTAAATATTTTATCTTATTTAATGTGTATTTTATTAGAATTTTGTTAGGCACACACACACTTGTGCATGACAACTAGGGTTTAGAGATGGGGTTAGACCATGTTTAGCAAGCATGATAGATTAATCCTTTCTCTTTAAGTTAATAATTATTGTTTAAGTGCTTTGGGTATAATAGTGTCATGGTTGTTTTTATTTAAAATGAATTTAAAAGGGCTTTTTTTTTTAAATTATGGTTTGACTTTGTGTGAGAGAGAGAGGGGGTGGGAGCATGGTGTGACCATGCCTCATTAGTGAGGAAAGAGAGTGAGAAGGGGGAGGGGTCCTTGTTGTTTCACTCATTCTCGCTCTCATTTTCCTTCTCTCATTCTCTCACTCTCTCACATACACACACACCCTCACACTCTCTCAGATGCAAGCAGCAGCAGCAGCAGCTGCCCCAGCAACAACACAACAACATCAACTACAACAACAACAACAATAGCAGCAGCAGCTTCATCACACACACACACACCTACAGCAGTGGTAGCAGGCATCATCATCATCAGCATCATCATCATCTCAACAACAACAACAACATCATCATCATCATCACCAGCAACAGCAACTTCTTCATGGTCATCATCAGCAACAGGAGCAGCAGGAAGCAACAGCAGCATCAGGAGCCCCAGCAGCAGTAGCAGCTCCTCCCCATTTCTCCTCCTGCTTCTTGAGACCCTATAGGGTATAATTTCTGAACCCTATTGCTTGTTTGTGTAGCTTGTGTGTTAACTAGCTCGATTAGTGTTAAATTTAGCTAGTTTAGTGCTAGAATGTGGTGTTTAGGTGGATTTGTGGTAAATTGTTGATTTTGTTAGCTACCTTAGGTTAATTTAGTGTTAGTAGGGCCACTTCAACTGTGAAATCCCCAGATTACACTAAAATACCATAAGGTTTCTAATTTGTGCAAAATTGTCGTTTTTAAGCGACATTGTGACTTTCTGGAATCTGCTTTAGACCCGGACCTTGCAGAGTAAAATTGAGGAAACTGGGACTTGATATCTAGGTCTAGAATACACCACCAGAGCACGAGCCCCTACCCCCATTTTCAGGCCGCCAATTTTAGCAATTTGGCCGCAAATTGCGGCCAAGTTGGGGAGTTGTGTGTTGGGCTCTTGGCTAGGGGGTCCCTGCTATGTTTTCTAGGACTTTGGCATGTCTAGTTTTGTGATATTTTACCTGTAGGAAAATCTGGGACTATATGTCGTTTTGCATGTCCGTTGTGTTTGTGCGATACGCGCGATACGTGAGTGGGTTCTGTGATCCAGCGTATCGCGGCGTGTCGCGATGGTTTTTAGACGCGTACACACACGATTCAGCGTATCGTGCACACACGCGTTTAGTTCGCGACGCGAGTTTCTCGTTTTGGTTCGATATCGCGTTTCGCGGAATATTTTGGCTTATATGTGATTTTCATGTCGTATTTGCAAGTTTGCAGGCAGGGACTACGGACACGGCTACAGGGGGGAGCAGGTGGTAGGATTCACCTAGCGTAGAGTGTAGGTGAGTAGATTTAACATCTACAGGGGAATCGCCCGCATGGCGTTATGCGTCTGGGCTAGGATTCAATTACCTGTCGCACATTCTACGTCATTGTAGAATTGCGCCCTTACTTTATTTTCTTGATGTAGTTATACTGTGACTAGCAGCCGTAGGACACTGCACATATTATTGACGGCCCATGTTGCACGAGCACGGATTGTATGCTACACACACACCGTCAATAACTGCCATGTCACACACTACCTCTTATAGCTACTATTGCTTTCCACACATGACATCTAGCTTATCGGTATACCTATAGTGTATCATACCTTTAGTGATAGGTATATTTTCACCTTGCGATACAGCTACAGGTATACCTCCTACATATTTTACTTATACCGGGAGGGATTTCCTACATATGTTACTTATACCCAGGGGGGTATAAGACATCAGTTCTTATAGGTAGATACCTATACATTGCTACACCTGTATGTTCGACACATATTCAGTTGCTGTCGCATATTTACATTTACTGATGTTACTTAGCTGTACCTTATCTTGATTTCGCATACATCTGGTTCAGCTATATACTTGTGTTTACCTGCTCTCATTCAGAGATATCGCATACATTTATTTCTGGATTGCGCATTGTTTATCTGGATTTTACATGATGTTTTCGGGATTTGGGAACCGCGGGAGTTCATGAAATTATGCATACATGAAACAACCCGGTTTCCTTGATATGATATTAGAGCGTCCCCCATGAGTTTTATCGGTGCTGATTATATACTCCATACGAGGTGTGGTTGCCGTATGAGAGTACATGGTGGGGCCCGGTATGGTTCCCCTCGGCAAGAAGATCGATGGGTTTGCCGATTGAGCCTGGAGGCGGGCGAGTACCTACCGGTGATTGGTTGGACCTGGCAGTTGTCCGGAGGCTACTGGCCAGAGTCGAGAGATGGATGCGGGAGGATCTGTACTGTCGGAGCCGAGGGCCGATACCGCAGACGGACCTCGTGGGCTGATCCGGACTGACGGAGCCCGATATACGAGGATTTCTGTGTCGATGCTTGGCACACTGTTTTCATGATATTTCTTTAACCCCTTTTTGTATATATAACAGGGGATTAGCCGTTGTTATATATACCCTTACACCAATATTAGTGGAATGGGACGCTAATATATGTGTATTGCCCCCATCATACTCATTTCTGTATGTATTTACCTTTAGGATGTTAGAAACTTAATTGGGATTCGACTTGGGATATAGGTGATTCATTGAGATTGGATATTGGATATGAATGAGATTGATGAATTGTACATTCGAGATATAGGAGAGCTATTCGATATTGTACATTGAGGTGATGTGAGACTTTTATATTGTGAAAGCCCAATGTGGGGGCTGATTTGAGGATTTGGGATTTGAGTGTCTTGATGGATTGTGATCCTACCACGATGTCAGGTTTCCGTGGAAATGACATATTCCACCCTATACATCACCCTTATCTATTTTATGCACAGTTTCATACATTGGTAGTACCGGTTAGTGTACCCTTATGATAAGTTGCATATCTACATTCTCATATCCTTTTTGCATGGTTATTGCATACTATTATCATGTTACTATTGCTTCACATATTGATTGTACCTGCTAGTGTACTCTCCTTATTTCAGCATTGCATGACATATTATTATTGTAATCGCATATCTTAGATTCATGCTGTACGTGCATTCCTGCGATTACCTGCATATGTTTTATACTATTCACGAGTTGGAAACTCACCCCCGTTGTGCCACAGGTGTTTCAGGTTGTTCTCCAGAGTAGTCGAGGCAGGCTATTCCTCCATTCAGCTATCCAGCTACCATCTTTTGCTACAGATACCGCATCAGCTCACAGTACCATTTTGCTTAGGTGGGTTAGATGGATATATGTATTTCTTATTGTATATTCGTTGTATTTGTACCCTCCATCTACTATTGTATTTGTGGACAGAGAGACTTGGTGAGGACGTTATGTGTATTATTGTGGATTTGATGTCTTTTATATACAGCTTCTTCTCTACTGTCCTTGTTTCTCTGTTGTATTCATCTTGACTAGTCTTTATAAAAAGGGGGTGTTGCTAAAATTTTAAAGTAAGAAAGTAAGACTTTTAAAGAAATTGGGTTGCGATTTCAATGGTTTCAAAACTTATATTATCTTTTCCGTATTTTTCATGGTTTAGATTTTTGGGTTTTGGCTTTCTTTTACTGCGTTACGTCTTTAGGCGTTGCGTAGTATTAGGGCCGTCACGGGCCAATTTTGGGTCGTGACAAAGTTGGTATCAGAGCGTTAGGTTTTACCTTTCGGAGTGTAGGATGACCTTAGTATGATGGAGTAGGTAGCTTAAGCAGAGTAACGTAGTGTGTGTATGTCTGCAGCATACCCACAGCGCGGTACTTTGCATTAAGTGACCTAAGTACAATTTGCTTAACATTCCTTCCTTGATGATTTATATCCTTGAGATTCGATTTCCTCATTCTTATCGAATCTCATCTTATATCTATTTATAGCCTTGCCGCCGATGACTATGGGGACTCAGAGCGATGCAGCGAGGGCCGAGGTCAGGGTTAGCTCGGGTGAGACGAGTACTGACCAGGATGGCACTCTAGTTGCACAGGTGCAGACGGATCAGCCTACGACCTATACCATGGATAGACTTTTGGTAGAGATGCAGGAGTTCCGCCAGACGATGAGTTCTTTAGTTGACGTCGTTCGGGAGCTACGACAGGAGGTTGTCACCCCTGTCACTCAGCTGTCCCTTACAGTCAGCATGCAACAGTCCGTCACCTACATAGCACCAGTGGTTGCAGCTCCAGTTGACGAGGCGCATATTCCAGAGGCTCAGAGGGTTCCAGGACAGTAGAGGACTCGTACCAGTGTACCAGCCCAGAGATAGAGGTTTGGTCGTCGAGACAGATTTCCTGGCCGTCGCGGGAGTAGCAGAGGCTTAGGACGAGGGCAGTCGTTCAGCTCTCATCCCCAGTATGGTCAGCAGTCAGCACATGGATGTTTTCGATGCGGGAGCCTTCAGCACTTCGTCAGGGATTGTTCCTTAGCACCTCGTCATGATCGTTTTCAGAGAGGCCGTGGACGCGGAAGATTTGCTCAAAGGGCCCAGTCTACCAGTGGAGTTCATCCAGCTGCGAGTAGAGGGCAGACACAGGAGTTTGCTTCTACTCATCGGGACGTGCAGACGTCCAATGTGGAGTTTTCAGGTTTCTTTTATTTATATGTTCTTTTGATGTATTCGTTTGTTTTCTTGCCTGTACCGTGGTTGGGTAGGTTAGTCGTAGTAGTGTTAACTACTATCAGCGATTCTTTTGTTACGCGACACATATTTCAGTTTTGTGCCAATCGGATAGGAGATAGAGATTTCGTCCGTCGTTTTGATCCTTCTAGAGATGTTGGATTTGACGTTCTCCTGGGCACGGACTGGTCAGCTACGTGCTAGGCGTCTGTGGACTACCGTGTGGAAGCAAGTTAGGGTTTGCTTTCCCAGGCGAGTCAGTTCTTGTTGTGCAGGTGGATTGTTGTGCGGCCTCTCACAGCTTGAATTCAGCCTTTTTCGCTAGTCGGCTACTGAGGAGATGTCGTGGATTCTTGGCGTTCATTCGTGATACCGGAGCCACAGTGGGATTGTTGGACCGGGTTCCTTTCGTACGAGAGTTTTTCCGACGTTGTTCCAGATGGGCCAGCGAAGCTTGGGAGCTAAAGGATCAGCTGCAGAGTTTTGGTTTAGGGAGTTTTGTGCGTCTGAGTGTTTCGCATTTGGAAACTCCTATTTCTGTTCGTCCAGGAGGAAGACGGCAGTTAGAGGTTGTGTATTGACGGATCGTCAATTGAATCGGCTTACGGTGCGGATAGGTATCCTTCACCTCGCCGTGACGATTTCTTCGATCAGCTCCAGAGTGCGAGACATTTTCTAAGTGTGTTTGGGATCAGGTCATCATTATTGCGGATTCGGAATGACGGCATTCCGAAGATTGCCTTATGCGTGCTACGGGCTTTGTGTGTATCGGTGAGTCGTTGGATTCCCTGATGCCCTAGCAGCATTCGTAGATATGATGAACCAGATTTCTGCAGGCCGTTCCTCGACCAGTTTTTGTTGTGTTATTTACGACATTCTGGTCTATTTAATGCGTCTTGAGGGACAGGAGTAGCACTGAGGATTTGTTATGCAGATACTGGGAGAGTACCAGCAGTTGCTAAATTCTCAGAGTGTTTCTTCAGGCTTGTTGTGTTGACTCCTAGGTCTTGTAGTCACGGGAGACGGTTTCGTATGGTTCCGAGAGAGATCGTGGCCGTACAGGTTAGGCCCAGACTTGTGTGCAGGACGGAGATCCGCAGATTGTTGGGCTTAGCAGGTTTTTGCCGCCGTTTCATGCAGGATTGCTAGAGTAGTGCTGCACCGTCGACTGAATTGACCGAGATGGAGGTTTCTTTTCTGTGGACTGAGGCATGTGTACGGAGTTTTCGGCAGTTGAAGATTCTGTTAACAACTGCATCAGTCTTTCTTTGCTTTTGGTTCGGGCGACTTTGTTGTTTAACTGTAGTGTTTCTTGAGTGGGCTCGATAGTGTACTGAGGTGACACTATAGAGTTATCGCTTTTGCTTCCCTACATTTGGAGGAAGTACGAGAAGGATATTCTGTAAGTACGCGGCGGCGCCCCGGCCGTCAAACAGACGCCGATATGCGGAACAAAACTTTTACGACTGGCGCTATCGCGTACTTTATCCCGGATCGTCCATTAAAGCTAAACTAACAAATTGTAAAGAGGGTAGAATTGTTATACCGAATGATCCGAGTCCTTCGGTCTTCAACCATCATCCCACGCTATGTTGTAACTGATCCGAACTTGCTCGATCTCCGTTCTTATCGTCCAGGTGGCACCACGTCGACGGATCTTTAAACGGGCTCCCGCCTCTGAACCGAGGCAACTCGATCGTCAAGTTTGCTAAAAGAGACGACCAAGATGAAGTAGAAAATGAGTAGAATACTTTGTCTCGTTACGTCCAAGACTATGGACGAACGGTTATAGAAGTTGCCTTTTGGATTGATATGAAATGAGAAATGGAGTATGCTAATTTCCATGAATCCAAACTATCATAATCTTTTGCCTAAAATGAATTGAATCAAAATCACACACACACACAAAGAGGGGGCCGGCCACATTTTATGAAGAGGAGGGTGAGTGTAGGAGCAAGGAGGAGGGTGACTATATCCCTTCATGCTTATCACAAAGAATGAATCACTAGAAATCAATAAATGCAAACCAATCACAATTAACTTAGTCATCCTCCATCATTAATGAACCATTAATGACCTAAGTGAGTCATAAGCCTTGTCATCACTTTTAGAACCTTCTTGAAGCATGACTCACCCGGAAGACGAAAAGACAAATCCGTATTTAACCGAATGTCAAAATACGGCTGATAGAAAACTGAAAACTGGCAACTTCCAAAAATCATCCCGGAACGAATTTCAGGATAACTCCGTAATGGTATAAACATACCCGCATTTATATTACGACCGAATATAAATGCAACTGAGACAAAGATATTATATCTACACAGTATAATACTGGGTTCCGGCTTAAACCAAAGCCTACCAGTATTATCTGTCCGAAAACTGACACGTGCGAAAACGCACGTGCTTTTTCCGAACCTTGCCATAAACCCATACGGCATCTACAATGTTTCGCTCGAACTTGGGAAAGTGTCGGTGGGGGACTCTAATGACTCATCAGTACACTGGTACTGGGTATAACCCCTAGCACGTCAGAGGTACTAGCTGTACGTAACGTTTTGCCTATGTATTGATTGGAAGGGAAGCTGACGAGCGAACTCATCTATAAACCCAACTGAACCTGACAGTGACAATAACCGTACAGTCCGGAACATTCGTCTATGAGTATCGCATATACGGCCTAGAGGGTCGGTAAACGTCAGATCCCCAATAGCTGCATAAGTCGTGTCAGAGAGCAGCCCAGAACACCCTGAGATACTACTGGTATACCTACCAGTATATCTCAATTACCCTGGCCAGGGATTTCGTGTAATGGCTCTTCTAAACACTGCGCGATCTCACCCCCAATACCGGGAGAGACGAATCCCCGAAGATCCGCTCACTTGCCTCCAATGTGGCTCGGGACTGTACCCAACTAAAACCTGTTTGCACAACTCCTTTGAGCGTGGTAGGGTAGTAATCTAAGCACAGTGGGAACTCACACGAGACAAATGACGACCTCAAGTCGATGAACTAATCTGTACACATGTCACCAGGGAACTGCTATCTGACGATATGTATAATACCAACTAGCATGTTCCCGGCGAGTCCTGTCCGGTGTACTCATAACCCAATGAGCACCTGTATACATCTTAGGTGATCCAACTGACACCAGTGGCTTGTGAGACCGGCCACCGCCCCTCGTCGGGGTCTCGACTGTATACACTAGTCAACTCTGGAGTATCGATGCCCTATCTCGAAACTCCCACGACTAGGGACTCTTTTAAGGATATGCTTATAGACCCCAGCTCTCACGTACATGATCGCCATCATACTGCCGGTAGTCAAGCAAGAATCCTATGGGCTCTATCAACATCTACATGATGATAAAGACAAACCAGATAGCATACTATCATTTCAAGTAAGACTGTTTATCGGTATAGGTCCTCCCTCAATCATTGCAATCACGTACCTGCGATCCAATAATTGACTTAGAGGGCACTATATCCAACAATCTCCCACTTGCACTTAAGACTAATTATTGCGATGTCGTGTACTCACAGCTCGTGTGATACCGAACATCCAACTCCTCTACTAATCAGTTTCACAAAGCTCGTTTGCAAAACTGTTGTGTTCGAGAAATAACCTCAGTGAGTGGATCCGCTTCGTTGTTTCTTTATGTATCTCTCTATATCTCAACTTCGCGGAGAATATCATCTCCCGAATTGAGTAATACGTGTCTTAGAATATGTCTGGATATTTGATCGGACCTAGTTCATAAATGAACTCCAAATCCAAACTTCTTAGACTGTATCGATCACTGAAACTAATCAGTGTCCAGCACCTTGCCTCCCACAGTATCCTCTTGGACCACCTGTCCATAATACTGTCCATCGTCAGAGGGAAAACTATAACTCTGACAATCACTCTGTCATGCATGTCACCTTTGAAGCCTGGAATGATAACAGTCTCCCGAAGGAGGCCGCCGTTATCAAATCCATAGAACATTCAGTTATGTTCTAAAAACTGCTTCATAATGTTTCTCCAGGATTGGATTAATATAAACTTATCGCATCTAGTGCAATAACAACATCTGGTGTGGTACTTGACATCTCATGATTGAATTAATTGCCTAAACAAGTGATCTGCCAATCATGCACATCCCTCTCCTATTTAGTCTGTAAGACACCTTTAGAGAGGGTGACTCCATCACCTGCAGGCACACCACCATGCAATGAGTCATCTATTCTAAAATACTATTAGAATATAGTCAAAGTACTCACATTAGGAAACTACCCAGATCTAGATCTAAAACCATAGATCCTGTATCCAGAATGTCAGATATTACATCCATATCCTTTGTGGAGAAACAACTGTGTGACGACCTCAGTACAACCGATCGTAGTATAGGAATTTTACTTCCTACTCTATGTATGTCATCCAAATACCATGACATTACACCCTACTACCTTCTTAACAGATCCATCCCCTATTCTGATGAAGTCAAACCCATGACTGTCACATCAAAAATTAGATGATCTATTTCCGCTATATCTGCTCAAGTCTATAAATAGATATAAGCTTCTTGCCCACTATGCTTCCGCTGCTCCCATTGACTACGACAACCCCCTGGCAGAATAATATATACGTAAATTTCTAAAACTAGTTTAGAACAACGCTATACATAATCTCCTGCCGGGTCTCACAGTCTGGAACAACAGTAGTGTCAAGTCTGGGTAAACAAGAACCTCCCTGTCACCGTCCTTGAGGCTACCGGAGTACCTCTCGGGTGTCTGAGGTTACCCACCATGTCTGTGGAGTGGCTATTGGAATGTCAAACCTGATTGAATATATAGGTCCTATTAAATTTTTCGTAATCGTTTGCGGTTCTGGAATCACTTCCAGTTCTACCATACTCCCACTTCTGTTTTTCTGAAAAATCCATTTTAATAAAACTGTGGTGAGTCAAGAAAAATATCACTATTGATCTTCCAGATGGTAGAAAATCAACCCTCGTCGAAGCTAGGGTCAACCCGCAAACTGCCATTACAGAAACGTGCCTTGAGTTATCCAGTGTCTGGTTTTAAGCATAAGCTGGAAAACTCACCTTACCTTAACATCGTTAAGATATGAATCGTTCTATATCCAATATAGAAACTTTGGCACTTATTTAATTGGAACCGGATTCAAATTATGCAGCTGTCTCCAGTGCATAATAACTTAATAGAGAGAGGCTGATTAGTATTACTCAACTTAGGAATCCATCCAATTATGAGTAACCTGAAAGAGAAAATAGTTTCTCAAAACCATTACTATCAACTGAATACCAATCACAAAAATCTACATCTTCGATTTCTTTGAAGAATCCCGATACTTGTGACACTTGGTTCTCTTCTTTATTCCTATACCCACAACTTCTCAAAACTTAGACATTGTATTTCTACGAAACACTTGTCTAAAAACTAGAGAAGTTACAAGTAAACAGAATATAGTTCGAGGACCAACCCCTTTGTCCTGACGGACACTGGACAACATACAATACTCTGTATAAGTCCTCTGAGTTGAATGACTCAAAACCTGTGCATCGTAGGTTGAAAAATATACCCAGGCGATTTCCTCAAATATCACCAATTACAACGAATTCCGATATAATGAGGATGATCACCTAATTTCCAATAACTTGCTCCCACTCAACATCTGTATTCTCATACAGATGTGAGAATGAAACCTGGTAAATACATACCCTGGAGTAAGTATCCAATTGGGAAATCAGTTTTCAATTAACAATGCACAGTGAATATGAAACATAAATATGTTTCGTAGGGTATTCTGGTATTCTTAGTAACGCCTCTTCCATAATCCATATCTTGACTTTAACCGTATATTTCCCTGCCATCTTTCCAATTCCCTTTGTTTGTCTTTAGTCGTTACCTTCTGTACACCATCATTAGGCTAAGTTGTTTTCTTCCTTCCCTACCGTTCGGCACCAGCCTATGGTTTGGAAGAAGAATATCCAGTAAGCATAATAGGTGTACCCTCCTAATCCTAGGAGTACTCGCAACTTGAGAGAAGGTGGCGATAAAAGACAACTGAATAATACCTTATTCTTATTTCTCCTGAACCGGAATCCATCCTCGAAAAAATATCCTTCGAGTTCGTATATAACCATACGATGGATTTATCCAATGGAATTGGATGTTCGTAGTGATACGGGTTGTTCTGGAGAAATCAAAGGTGAAGTAGGAGTTGCGATGAAATACGTGGTTTGGTCGTGAATATGAATAGTCGCAATTTACTTTGCCCTCTTTCTAATTCCTTTATCTTGTCTTTACATATTACCTTCTGCACACCCTACTTAGGCTAATTGGTTTTCTTCATTCCCTACCTTTCGGCACCTGCCTATGGTTTGGAATAAGATTATCCAATAAGCGTAATAGGTGTACTCTCCTAAACCAAGGAGCCCTCGCAACCTGAGAGAAGGCGATAATAAAAGACAATTGAATAAACCAATTCTATTTCTCCTGAACCTGGATCCATCCTCGGAGGAGTCCCTTCGAGTTCGTATATAACCATACGATGGATCTATCCAATGGAAGTGGATGTCCGTAGTGATACGGGGTGTTCTGAGAAATACAAAGGGTAAAAGAAGGAGCTGCAATGACTTATGCAATTATAGACAATCCAAAAGCCAGTATTTTAAGAAGATTCGGTCAACTTTGGTCATTGAGTTATAGTCTAGTGTTGGTCAAAGGTTGCTGCCAAAGAGAGAGAGAAAAGAAACACTCTGCGTGCACTCTTGCCTAAATCAGAATGGTTATCACTTTATCTAATTAGGAAACCTCCCACTGTTTTCTCAAATTCTCCTCCAAACCTTAAAGAAGAATTAGTCGGGGTCACCCGAAGAGTAAACCAACTCATCAGTGAGAATCGGGATCCAACTATCATCGCATGATAACTTGATGGAAGCCACTCAAGTCAACACACTCCAGAAGGTATGCGCAAGTCTGGCAAGTTTCTTGTATGTTTGAAACTCCCGATGTAATTTTTATCCCATGCTCTTATGACCTTGACGTAGGCCAACAAGTCATAAGCAACATGTCAAGTTCTACCCGTCGTTGTCCTGATCAACTTAAGTCATCGTACAAGCCCTTGACGTAGGCCAACAAGGTGTACGTCTGACTTAAATTAATGCATCTATCTATGCAACAAATGAATACCCAGCAGCTACCAAACACTATGCCTTGACGTAGGCCAACAAACATAGCTTGAATACTACTGACCATCCATAAGAAACGACGGAGGATTACGGCTGGTTTTTGGCGAAAAACCTTTAACGTAATGAACTTGATCTCGTTGAAGGAACCTGATAGCTTTATAAAAATATATAGTAGCGAAAACCTTTTGTTAAAGAAGTCACTCCCGGTGAAGGGATCTCGGCTCTTTCCTCGTGGAATGAGGTGCAGGATATTCCAACCGAATACCGCTATGCAAAACAAAAGGAAACGTCTTTGTAATAATTTTAAATTTGTTCCAACAATATCAAATATAGGTTTGTTTTATCTCGCATTGATAAAAATCAACGCAGTCCCATCAATCAATCACACCAGAAAAGAACGAAAATAAAATGTACGTATATGCCATCCGCATTCGTCACTGGGTCCCGTCATCACCCGTTAGGTTACTTAACTAACGACAGAGCGGGGACTGGACTAGCGCGGGTGTAAAACATATACAACATCTAATAGTATATATACTAATATACAATAATCGCTCCAGGCGTGATAAATGCAACATTACAGAAAAGTAATAAGCATCACAGAACAATACAGATAATCTGGGATCCCCGGGTTTCACAGAGCCGCTACTGAAACCCGACGTTCCCCTGGTCGTGTGGATAGCCTGTGCAATGAAACCTAGACCCCTATGCGTGCGGCAAGTTACCCGCCAAAACCTGAAGCGAGGTGGTCCCCACAACATAGTGAATAGAACACCCGGCACTTCACGGAATCCGGTAAATTGAGCACCCCTCCTTGGGTCAACCTGTACCCCCTACGAGTGCGGCGAATAGTCTGCCAATTCTAGAGTGAGGTCCTTTTGCCTCTCAATGCCATGAGATACGGACCGGTTGCCTTCCAGAACCCAGCTATTCGTGCACCCCACCGCGGGGTAAACCTAGTATAGAAATCAAAATAGTACAACAGGTACATCGACCGCAACCTGGTCGTGCCCCAAAAGAATATTATACAAACAGGCAGTGACGGCAGTCCATAAGTCGGACGCTCGCTCCGCAATATCAAATGTACAAATAAAACTGAACAACACTATCATTGCACCCTGCTATCCACCACGACAAATCCGCAACACTACAGCACAACACAGAACATCAACGCGAATGTCACGTTCGCAAACCCGTCTAAAAGAACTATAGCAATCAGACGCGGTTTACCGATCAAATGACATTCCCGGTCGGAGATATAATGAAAGTACTGAAAAACTAACAAGTTTAAAATTTCGATCGACTAAATTTTCCGAAGTGGGCCCCAAAAGAATCTGGTGTACAGTAATAAAATCTGGGCCCAAACTAACAGTACCAGAAACCACATTTCCCTGTGAAGAAGCCCCTGGAAAAATTTGGTGCGCCAATCCCACTAAACCGCCGCGGAAGGGCGGTCAAACCCTAGGTTTGACCGCGGTTCCGCGGTGCTTTAATGGGATCACGTGCCCAAATTTTCACAGGTTGCTTAAAAAACCCTGCATGATTTTCTGAAATGCTCAAAATTAATTTTAGAACAGATTTAAAATCGACAGAAACTGTGGGTACAGAAAAATGCAGTTTTGAAAATTCCGTTCGATCGATCTTTTAAACGCGTTAGCACAAGTTAGGATAGCTTAATGGTGAGGCTCTGATACCACTGTAAGTACGCGGCGGCGCCCCGGCCGTCAAACAGACGCCGATATGCGGAACAAAACTTTTACGACTGGCGCTATCGCGTACTTTATCCCGGATCGTCCATTAAAGCTAAACTAACAAATTGTAAAGAGGGTAGAATTGTTATACCGAATGATCCGAGTCCTTCGGTCTTCAACCATCATCCCACGCTATGTTGTAAC
The DNA here is from genome assembly GCA_030015575.1 of Agapanthus africanus. Classification (NCBI taxonomy): domain Eukaryota; kingdom Viridiplantae; phylum Streptophyta; class Magnoliopsida; order Asparagales; family Amaryllidaceae; genus Agapanthus; species Agapanthus africanus. The sequence goes on from JASDDO010000012.1 coordinate 379,299,720, forward strand.
TGATCCGAACTTGCTCGATCTCCGTTCTCATCGTCCAGGTGGCACCACGTCGACGGATCTTTAAACGGGCTCCCGCCTCTGAACCGAGGCAACTCGATCGTCAAGTTTGCTAAAAGAGACGACCAAGATGAAGTAGAAAATGAGTAGAATACTTTGTCTCGTTACGTCCAAGACTATGGACGAACGGTTATAGAAGTTGCCTTTTGGATTGATATGAAATGAGAAATGGAGTATGCTAATTTCCATGAATCCAAACTATCATAATCTTTTGCCTAAATTGAACTGAATCAAAATCACACACACACACAAAGAGGGGGCTGGCCACATTTTATGAAGAGGAGGGTGAGTGTAGGAGCAAGGAGGAGGGTGACCATATCCCTTCATGCTTATCACAAAGAATGAATCACTAGAAATCAATAAATGCAAACCAATCACAATTAACTTAGTCATCCTCCATCATTAATGAACCATTAATGACCTAAGTGAGTCACAAGCCTTGTCATCACTTCTAGAACCTTCTAGAAGCATGACTCACCCGGAAGACGAAAAGACAAATCCGTATTTAACCGAATGTCAAAATACGGCTGATAGAAAACTGGAAACTGGCAACTTCCAAAAATCATCCCGGAACGAATTTCAGGATAACTCCGTAATGGTATAAACATACCCGCATTTATATTACGACCGAATATAAATGCAACTGAGACAAAGATATTATATCTACACAGTATAATACTGGGTTCCGGCTTAAACCAAAGCCTACCAGTATTATCTGTCCGAAAACTGACACGTGCGAAAACGCACGTGCTTTTTCCGAACCTTGCCATAAACCCATACGGCATCTACAACGTTTCGCCCGAACTTGGGAAAGTGTCGGTGGGGGACTCTAATGACTCATCAGTACACTGGCACTGGGTATAACCCCTAGCACGTCAGAGGTACTAGCTGTACGTAACGTTTTGCCTATGTATTGATTGGAAGGGAAGCTGACGAGCGAACTCATCTATAAACCCAACTGAGCCTGACAGTGACAATAACCGTACAGTCCGGAACATTCGTCTATGAGTATCGCATATACGGCCTAGAGGGTCGGTAAACGTCATACCCCCAATAGCTGCATAAGTCGTGTCAGAGAGCAGCCCAGAACACCCTGAGATACTACTGGTATACCTACCAGTATATCTCAATTACCCTGGCCAGGGATTTCGTGTAATGGCTCTTCTAAACACTGCGCGATCTCACCCCCAATACCGGGAGAGACGAATCCCCGAAGATCCGCTCACTTGCCTCCAATGTGGCTCGGGACTGTACCCAACAAAAACCTGTTTGCACAACTCCTTTGAGCGTGGTAGGGTAGTAATCTAAGCACAGTGGGAACTCACACGAGACAAATGACGACCTCAGGTCGATGAACTAATCTGTACACATGTCACCAGGGAACTGCTATCTGACGATATGTATAATACCAACTAGCATGTTCCCGGCGAGTCCTGTCCGGTGTACTCATAACCCAATGAGCACCTGTATACATCTTAGGTGATCCAACTGACACCAGTGGCTTGTGAGACCGGCCACCGCCCCTCGTCGGGGTCTCGACTGTATACACTAGTCAACTCTGGAGTATCGATGCCCTATCTCGAAACTCCCACGACTAGGGACTCTTTTAAGGATATGCTTATAGACCCCAGCTCTCACGTACCTGATCGCCATCATACTGCCGGTAGTCAAGCAAGAATCCTATGGGCTCTATCAACATCTACATGATGATAAAGACAAACCAGATAGCATACTATTATTTCAAGTAAGACTGTTTATCGGTATAGGTCCTCCCTCAATCATTGCAATCACGTACCTGCGATCCAATAATTGACTTAGAGGGCACTATATTCAACATATTCCACTCATGATCTGGAGATGGCCGCGGTGGTTTTGCGTTGGAGATTTAGAGACACTACTTGCTTGAGAGTCGTATCAGATTTTCCACGGACCACCAGAGCTTAAAGTACATCTCCCTGCAGCGGATGTTGATTGTTGTGACAGTCTTCTGCAGATTTGCAGTTCTTTTGTGATCGTTGAGTATAGCTTTAGTTCGTCTCTACGGAGGGGACAGCTTGCTCATGTCCGCGCCCGACCACTTTTCTTAAATCGTTTTCGCGAGACACTGCCCGTCGAAGCTCGTACGTTAGAGATACATGAGCATACTCGGCTGGGTAATGATTCGGAGACCTTGATTTGTGACAATGACGTGCTAAGTTAGGGACACGTTTGTGTACCTGCCATTATCAGGTAGAGGCGTGTAATCCTAGCACATGCACATCTGTCAACTCTCTTTATTCATTCAAGTTCCACCAGCTTTGGCGTGACTTGTGAGATAGTTACGAGTGGACAGGGATGTAAAGAGAAGTTTCAGGTTTCGTTTCAAGGTGTCAGTCTTGTTGTGTGCTTGAGTCGAGCATCTGAGGCCGGCTGGAGAGTTGCAATCTTCTACCGTTCCGAAGTAGGAATGGGAGCAGATCTCCACAAATTTCATTATGGTTCCTACCCAAGTTTGGACAGGGTGTGACTCCATTCGGATTCTTGTCATCCGGTTATACTCAGTGTGCTCAGTTGTTTTTGTTAGGTTGTGAGTTTGTTTTGTTTGGTCGTCAGCAGCTTGGGATCGTCACTCGCCATTGTTAGGGTTCTTCTTCGGTAGCTATTATCAGGAGACACTTCAATTGGCCACCCTTAGGCTTAGGTGTTAGGTCGTGTCGATCACCAGTCTGTTGTTCCTCTGACTCTGCGTAAGTAGGATTTTGGACCCCAGCTATGTCTAGTGGCTTCGGAGATAGTCCAGTTGTGTTCAGGTCAGGATGAGAACTGTCCATTGCAAACAGATGTCTTATGCGATTGTGCTGGTCGCAGGCCTGAGTGCGCAGTGGCACATCATGTATTCCTACGGACCTTCCGATGAGTGACGTGTTGGATTTTGGGAAGTTTGTCCCAGGATTTAGGTCCTTCTGAGATCCTATAAGCAAGTTAGTTTCGTTGCCTTTAATTTGGCACTTCCGCCCAGATTATTAGATTTCCACCCCGTATTCCTTGTGAAGATACTTTACATTTACCTTCATGACCTTTCTCACATGATTTAGCACCAGACCTTTTAGCTGGACGCGACCTTTCGTTCACCAGCAGCCATGCGTGTTAATGGCTCGGCAGGTGGAGGGACATCGGTCAAGGGTCTTGCCATCTGTGAAGGGTTTCTCGGGCGTAGCCGTGTAGTGAGATAGTCACTTGGGAGGCTGCGAGCGAGATTTGAGGATTTTAATCTTCTTTTTGAAGGTACACGTAACAATATAAGTTTTAAATTCGGGGACGAATTTCTTTTAAGGGGGGGAGATTGTAACACCTTAGAATGTGTTTTGTAGCTAATTATATTTTAATGTGTGGTTTTTAATAAAAAGTTTACCAAATTAAGTTTTAAATATTTTATCTTATTTAATGTGTATTTTATTAGAATTTTGTTAGGCACACACACACTTGTGCATGACAACTAGGGTTTAGAGATTGGGTTAGACCATGTTTAGCAAGCATGATAGATTAATCCTTTCTCTTTAAGTTAATAATTATTGTTTAAGTGCTTTGGGTTTAATAGTGTCATGGTTGTTTTTATTTAAAATGAATTTAAAAGGGCTTTTTTTTTTAAATTATGGTTTGACTTTGTGTGAGAGAGAGAGGGGGTGGGAGCATGGTGTGACCATGCCTCATTAGTGAGAAGGGGGAGGGGTCCTTGTTGTTTCACTCATTCTCCCTCTCATTTTCCTTCTCTCATTCTCTCACTCTCTCACATACACACACACCCTCACACTCTCTCAGATGCAAGCAGCAGCAGCAGCAGCTGCCCCAGCAACAACACAACAACATCAACTACAACAACAGCAACAATAGCAGCAGCAGCTTCATCACACACACACACACCTAAAGCAGTGGTAGCAGGCATCATCATCAGCATCATCATCATCTCAACAACAACAACAACATCATCATCATCATCACCAGCAACAGCAACTTCTTCATGGTCATCATCAGCAGCAGGAGCAGCAGGAAGCAACAACAGCATCAGGAGCCCCAGCAGCAGTAGCAGCTCCTCCCCATTTCTCCTCCTGCTTCTTGGGACCCTATAGGGTATAATTTCTGAACCCTATTGCTTGTTTGTGTAGCTTGTGTGTTAACTAGCTCGATTAGTGTTAAATTTAGCTAGTTTAGTGCTAGAATGTGGTGTTTAGGTGGATTTGTGGTAAATTGTTGATTTTGTTAGCTACCTTAGGTTAATTTAGTGTTAGTAGGGCCACTTCAACTGAGAAATCCGCAGATTACACTAAAATACCATAAGGTTTCTAATTTGTGCAAAATTGTCATTTTTAAGCGACATTGTGACTTTCTGGAATCTGCTTTAGACCCGGACCTTGTAGAGTAAAATTGAGGAAACTGGGACTTGATATCTAGGTCTAGAATACACCACCAGAGCACGAGCCCCTACCCCCATTTTCAGGCCGCCAATTTTAGCAATTTGGCCGCAAATTGCGGCCAAGTTGGGGAGTTGTGTGTTGGGCTCTTGGCTAGGGGGTCCCTGCTATGTTTTCTAGGTCTTTGGCATGTCTAGTTTTGTGATATTTTACCTGTAGGAAAATCTGGGACTATATGTCGTTTTGCATGTCCGTTGTGTTTGCGCGATACGCGCGATACGTGAGTGGGTTCTGTGATCCAGCGTATCGCGGCGTGTCGCGATGGTTTTTAGACGCGTATACACACGATTCAGCGTATCGTGCACACGCGCGTTTAGTTCGCGACGCGAGTTTCTCGTTTTGATTCGATATCGCGTTTCGCGGAATATTTTGGCTTATATGTGATTTTCATGTCGTATTTGCAGGTTTGCAGGCAGGGACTACGGACACGGCTACAGGGGGAGCAGGTGGTAGGATTCACCTAGCGTGGAGTGTAGGTGAGTAGATTTAACATCTATAGGGGAATCGCCCGCATGGCGTTATGCGTCTGGGCTAGGATTCAATTACCTGTCGCACATTCTACGTCATTGTAGAATTGCACCCTTACTTTATTTCCTTGATGTAGTTATACTGTGACTAGCAGCCGTAGGACACTGCACATATTATTGACGGCCCATGTTGCACGAGCACGGATTGTATGCTACACACACACCGTCAATAACTGCCATGTCACACACTACCTCTTATAGCTACTATTGCTTGCCACACATGACATCTAGCTTATCGGTATACCTATAGTGTATCATACCTTTAGTGATAGGTATATTTTCACCTTGCGATACAGCTACAGGTATACCTCCTACATATTTTACTTATACCGGGAGGGATTTCCTACATATGTTACTTATACCCAGGGGGGTATAAGACATCAGTTCTTATAGGTTGATACCTATACATTGCTACACCTGTATGTTCGACACATATTCAGTTGCTGTCGCATATTTACATTTACTGATGTTACTTAGCTGTACCTTATCTTGATTTCGAATACATCTGGTTCAGCTATATACTTGTGTTTACCTGCTCTCATTCAGAGATATCGCATACATTTATTTCTGGATTGCGCATTGTTTATCTGGATTTTACATGATGTTTTCGGGATTTGGGAACCGCGGGAGTTCATGAAATTATGCATACATGAAACAACCCGGTTTTCTTGATATGATATTTGAGCGTCCCCCATGAGTTTTATCGGTGCTGATTATATACTCCATACGAGGTGTGGTTGCCGTATGAGAGTACATGGTGGGGCCCGGTATGGTTCCCCTCGGCAAGAAGATCGATGGGTTTGCCGATTGAGCCTGGAGGCGGGCGAGTACCTACCGGTGATTGGTTGGACTTGGCAGTTGTCCGGAGGCTACTGGCCAGAGTCGAGAGATGGATGCGGGAGGATCTGTACTGTCGGAGCCGAGGGCCGATACCGCAGACGGACCCTGTAGGCTGATCCGGACTGACGGAGCCCGATATACGAGGATTTCTGTGTCGATGCTTGGCACACTGTTTTCATGATATTTCTTTAACCCCTTTTTGTATATATAACAGGGGATTAGCCGTTGTTATATATACCCTTACACCAATATTAGTGGAATGGGACGCTAATATATGTGTATTGCCCCCATCATACTCATTTCTGTATGTATTTACCTTTAGGATGTTAGAAACTTACTTGGGATTCGACTTGGGATATAGGTGATTCATTGAGATTGGATATTGGATATGAATGAGATTGATGAATTGTACATTCGAGATATAGGAGAGCTATTCGATATTGTACATTGAGGTGATGTGAGACTTTTATATTGTGAAAGCCCAATGTGGGGGCTGATTTGAGGATTTGGGATTTGAGTGTCTTGATGGATTGTGATCCTGCCACGATGTCAGGTTTCCGTGGAAATGACATATTCCACCCTATACCTCACCCTTATCTATTTTATGCACAGTTTCATACATTGGTAGTACCGGTTAGTGTAACCTTATGATAAGTTGCATATCTACATTCTCATATCCTTTTTGCATGGTTATTGCATACTATTGTCATGTTACTATTGCTTCACATATTGATTGTACCTGCTAGTGTACTCTCCTTATTTCAGCATTGCATGACGTATTATTATTGTAATCGCATATCTTAGATTCATGCTGTACGTGCATTCCTGCGATTACCTGCATATGTTTTATACTATTCACGAGTTGGCAACTCACCCCCGTTATGCCACAGGTGTTTCAGGTTGTTCCCCAGAGTAGTCGAGGCAGGCTATTCCTCCATTCAGCTATCCAGCTACCATCTTTTGCTACAGATACCGCATCAGCTCACAGTACCATTTTGCTTAGGTGGGTTAGATGGATATCTGTATTTCTTATTGTATATTCGTTGTATTTGTACCCTCCATCTACTATTGTATTTGTGGACATAGAGACTTGGTGAGGACGTTATGTGTATTATTGTGGATTTGATGTCTTTTATATACAGCTTCTTCTCTACTGTCCTTATTTCTCTGTTGTATTCATCTTGACTAGTATTTATAAAAAGGCGGTGTTGCTAAAATTTTAAAGGAAGAAAGTAAGACTTTTAAAGAAATTGGGTTGCGATTTCAATGGTTTCAAAACTTATATTATCTTTTCCGTATTTTTCATGGTTTAGATTTCTGGGTTTTGGCTTTCTTTTACTGCGTTACGTCTTTAGGCGTTGCGTAGTATTAGGGCCGTCACGGGCCAATTTTGGGTCGTGACAGACTGTCCCAAACCAACGCATCTATCTATGCAACAGATAAATACCCGGCAGCTACCAATCACTATGCCTTGGCGTGAGGTCAAAATACATAGCTTGAATACTACCGAATATTTAACTGAAATGATGGAGGGCTACGAATGGTTTCTGGCGAAAACATTTAACGTAATGAACTTGATATCGTTGAAGGAACTGATAGCTTTTAAAAATATAGTGACGAAAACCTTTGCTAAAGAGGTCACTCCCGGTGAAGGGATCTCGGCTCTTTCCCCGTAGAATGAGGTACAGGATATTCCAACTGAATATCACGGTGCAAAGCAAAAGCAATCGGCTATAATGAAGTTATTGCCCTGACGCAAACTTTTGTCCAAGGGGTCACTCCCGGTGAAGGGATCTCGGCCCTTGCCTCATCGACTGAGGAGCAGGATATTCCAACTGAATACCACGGTGCAAAACAAAAGTGAACGTCCTTGCAATAACAGCTTTTTGAAAAGTGTTCCAACAACATCAGAATAGGTTTGTTTTTAACTTGCATTGATCCAAATCAACGCAGTCCCATCAATTGATCACACCACAAAGAACGAAAATAATATGATGTACGTATATGCCATCCGCATTCGCCACTGGGTCCCGTCATTACCCGTTAGGTTAGCTAACTAACGACAGAGCGGGGACTGGACTAGCGCGGATGCAAAACATATACAACATCTACTAATATATATACCAATATATTATATTTCGCTCAAGGCGTGAAAAAAATGCAACATCACAGAAATGTACAGCATCACAGAACAATACAGATATCTGGGATCCCCGGGTTTCACAGAGCCACTACTGAAACCCGACGTTTCCCTGGTCGTGTGGATAGCCTGTGCAATAAAATGCTAGACCCCTACGGGAGCGGCAAGGCACTCGCCAAAACCTGAAGCGAGGCAGCCCCCTTCAGTACTGTGAATGGACCACCCAGCACTTCACGGAATCCGGTAACTTGGGCACCCCTCCTGGGTCAACCTGTACCCCCTACGAGTGCGGCGAATAGCCCGCCAATCCTAGAGTGAAGCCCCCTCCGTCTCAATGCCATGAGATGCGGGCTTGTTGCCCTCTAGAACCCGGCTATCCGTGCACCCCTCCTGGGGTAATCCTAGTATAGAAAGTAAAATATACATACAACGGGTACATCGACCGCAACCTGGTCGTGCCCCAAAATAATAATACAATCAGGCAGTGACGGCAGTCCACATGTCGGACGCTCGCCCCGCAATATCAAATGTACATAATACAACCACACTGTACTACCACTGCAACCAGGCTATCCCCCACGACCGATCCGCAACATCACAGCAATACATAGAACATCAACGTGAAAATCACGTTCGCAAATCCATCTAACCGGGCTATAGCAGTTAGACTGGATTTACCGATCGAGTGACATTCACGGTCGCAGATATAATGTAAATACTGTGAACTAATGTGTTTCAAATATCCGATCGATCAAATTTTTACCAAGTGGGCCCCCAAGTACTACTGTAGCACATCAAGAAATTCTGGGCCCAAATATAATATTCCAAAAACCCTAAAAACAACACAGAGAGCAACTGCAGAAATTTGATGCAGTGATCTCAACATAGTACGGCGGAACCGCGGCCCAAAGGGGTGTTTGGCCGCGGTTCCGCGCTACCACTGTGGAGTCACTGTATCGAATTTCTACAGTGTTCTTAGAATTTCTAGTACATCACTTTTCTACAACCTGAAAAAATTTTCGAGCAAGAAAAAATTCGACAGAAAACTGATGTGAAGAAAACGCGGGTTTTTGGAATTTTGGTCGATCGGAAATGTAAAACACATTAGACAAAGCTAGACTATGTTAATGGCGAGGCTCTGATACCACTGTAAGTGCACGGCGGCGCCCCGGCCTCCATCCCGAGGCCAAAATGCGGAAGCGGTGATATACTTAAATTTTTCATGAACTGGCACCACCGCGCACTAATACCCGGAGCGAACCATTAACTAGTCCTAGCTAACTACAAGATGGGGAATAGAGATATACCGACTGATCCGAGTCCTCCGGTCTTCTCGTCGTCATCCCGATCTCCCGCGGAAACTCCGGTCGTCGCCTCCTTGCCGGAATGGCACCACATCGACTGCATCTTTTACGGGCTCCCACCTCAATACCGAGGCAACTCGGGCACGAAGCTGGCGATTCGACGTGCCCAAGGTTTGCTATAGAATGTGTAGTGCTCAAGTCTTATTTGGGGTTGTAGGAATTGCCATATTGGTGGAGGAATGAACTATGAACTTTGTAGAGGAACTTGGGGATTTTTTCTAACATGAAAAGAACCAAAATCCCACACTACAAATTTTGGACAGCCCAAGAGGGAATGGCCGGCCATGGCTTGATGGAGTGGAGAGGAAAAATGAGAGTGTATAAAAAATATGAGAGATGCCACACTATCATGCATGAGAGAGAGAGGAAGGGTTATCATGCAAAGAAATGATAGCTAGGAAAGTCCAACACTCAAACAACAATCATCACTTCCAAAAGTCCAACCATCATGAACCATCATGAAGTCAAGAAGTCAAGCAAGGTCAAAGGATGGTGCACCATCATGATACAACAAGATGCAAAGACCCCCTCCACAAATGCTTATTTGCACAAATGCAAATAAGCCCTCCTCCACCAATCTTCGGCCAATGAACGATACAAAGGAAATTGGCCGAAACGGAAAGCAAACTGGAAACTCCAGAAAACTGGTCCCGTAATAAATTACAGGAAAACCCCGCTACTGTGCATACACACCCGCATCTGTATTCCGACCGAAATACAAATGCAATGAGACAAAATTTACACTGTACTATACTAGGATCCGGCTTAAACCAAAGCCGGCTAGTAATATCCGTTCGATCCTGATCCGTGCAATACCGCACGTATCTGATCGAACCCTGCCATATATCCATACGGCCTTTAGTACAAACTGTCCGATCCTGATCCGTGCAATACCGCACGTATCTGATCGGACCTTGCCATATCTCCATACGGCCTCTACAGCGTTTTGCCCGAAAGCTGAGTAACTGAATGTGGGGGACTCTAAAGACTCGTCAACACCTTGGTTGTGGATTTAACCACTAGCACGTCAGAGGTATAAGCCATTACGTAACGGGCTACCAGGTATTGACCAAAAGGGACGTCGATGAGCGAACTCATCCTGACACCCTACTGAGCCTGTCAGTGACAATATCCGTACAGTCCGGTCCGTTCGTCTATGAGCATCGCATGGTGGGCCTAGAGGGTTGGTAAAAGTCAGACCTCCAAAAGCGGTACAAGTCGTGTCGGAGTGTAGCCCAGAACACCCTGAGATACTACTGGAATACTTACCAGTAAATCGCCTTCCTTGGCCAAGGACTTTTCATGTTCCGGCTCTCCTAGACACAGCACGACCTCACCCCCAATACCGGGAGAGACGAACCCCTGAAGATACGCTCACTGCCTCCATGTGGCTCGGGACTGTACCCAACTAAAACCTGTTTGCACGACTCTTTTGAGCCGTGGTAGGGTAGTAATCAAAGTACAGTGGGAACTCACACGAGACAAATGACGATCCCCAAGTCGATGAACTAACCTGTACACATGTCACCAGGGAACTGCTATCTGACGTCAGGTATAAGACCAACTAGCATGTTCCCGGCGAGTCCTGTCCGGTGTACTCATAACCCAATGAGCACCTGTATACATCTTAGGTGAACCAACTGACACCAGTGGCTTGTGAGACTGGCCACCGCCCCTCGTCGGGGTCTCGACTGCATACACTAGTCAACTCTGGAGTATCGATGCCCTATCTCGAAACTCCCACGACTAGGGACCATTTAAGGATGTGCTTATAGACTACCAGCTCCCACGTATATGATCGCCCTCATACTGCTGGTGGTCAAGCAAGAATCCTAGGGGCTCTATCAACGTGCAATAGTGACCTGTCAGGTCACCTAAAGCAGTACACGATGATAAAGATAAACCAAATAGCATACTATCATCTTGAGTAAGACTGTCCTACCGGGATGGGTCTTCCATCAATCATTGCAATCACGTGCCTGTGATCCAATAATTGACTCTGAGGGCACTATCTCCAACATCGTGATAGATCTAAAAGGATGTTGGGACTTTCGCAGTCTAGGTACATCGACACCATAATAAAATGATTCAGTATGGAAGATTCAAAGCACGGTAATCTACCGGCTTGTCACGGAATCACCCTCTCCAAAGAGATGTCTCCCAAGACTGATTTGGAAAGGGCTCGCATGTCATCTATACCCTACGCATCTGCGGTAGGCTCTATAATGTATGTGATGTTATATACCAGACCAGATGTAGCATACGCATTGAGCGTTGTAAGCCGGTATCAGTCGGACCCAGGGGAGAAACACTGGAAAGAAGTAAAGAACATTCTCAAGTACCTAAGAAGGGCTAAGGAGATGTTCTTGGTGTATGACGGAAAAGACCTCCAGATCGAGGCCTTTGCTGACTCCAGCTTCCAGAGTGACAAGGATGACTCCAAGTCCATGTCGGGTTATGTCTTTACCCTCAATGGAGCGACGGTTTGCTAGAAGAGCTCCAAGCAGGAAACCGTTGCTGACTCAACTATGGAAGTGGGGTACATAGCTGCTTGTGATGCCGCAAATGAAGTTTTCTGGATGAAGAAGTTCCTCACAGAGCTTTAGGTGGTTCCTACCATTGTTGATCCGATACCGCTGTATTGTGACAACAACGGCGCTATAGCTTTAGCGAAGGAACCCAGGTCCCATCAGAAGTCCAGGCACATTTTGAGGCGGTACCACCTGATCAGGGAGATCGTTGATCGCCGGGAGATCGAGGTGAAGAGAGTAGATTCGGAGAATAACACTGCAGATCCATTCACGAAGGCCATACCCCAGACTCAGTTTGAGCGGCTGATCGAGATGATAGGTCTTCGATACGCCAGTACATGGCCCTAGTGCAAGTGGGAGATTATTAGTGTATATGCCCTAGAGGCCATTACTGTATCATACAAGTTTGTATAGTACTTAATGGAAGCTTGGGATATTCACAGTTGTATAGACAATATTGCTCAAAATGATAGTATGCTACTTGGTTTGTTTCTACTTTAATGTGTGCATATGTTTCTTTTATCATATCTCCTATACACATTAGTGGAGCCCTTAGGATCTTTGCTTGATTACCAGCATTGTGATGGCAGTCACACTAGTGGGGGATGGGTAATCTACAAGCACATCCTTATACAGGTCCCATGTCGTAAGATTATCGAGACGGGGCATCGATACTCCGGAGTAGACTAGCGTATGCGCTTCACATCCTAGCAGGTGAGATGGTCTGTCCCACAGCCATTAGTACGTCGTACTTGAGATAGTATGCGGGTGCTCGTTAGGTTACGAGTACACTGGACAGGACTCGTCAGGAACTGTTGGTTGGTACTATACCTATCGTCAGTTATCAGTTCCCAGGTGACATGGGTACAGCTTAGTCCGCTGACTTGACACTGTCACTTCGCCACGAGTGTGTTCCCACTGTTCTTAGATTGCTACCCTACCACGGCTCAAATGAGACGTGCAAACAGGTAGTAGTTGGGTGCAGTCCCGAAGCACTTAGAGGCAGTGACGGTTAGACAGGATTCGTCTCTCCCGGTATTGGGGGTTGATATCACGCTGTGTCTAGGAGAGCCATTACACAAAGTCCCTGTCCAGGAAAAGCGAGATATACTGGTAGGTTTTCCAGTATTATCTCAGGGTGTTCTGGGCTACACTCCGACATGACTTGTACCGCTATTAGGGGACTGACGTTTACCGCCCCCTAGGCCCGCCATGCGATACTCTCAGACGAACAGACTTGACTGTACGGAGATTGTCACATTCAGGCTCAGTAGGAGTTCGGATGGGTTCACCTCATCAGTCTTCTTATCGGCATCTACCTAGGGACCGTTACGTACAGCTAGTACCGCTTGCGGCCTGTGGTTAAACCCACTGCCAGCGTAGTGTTGAGTCTTTAGAGTCCCACACAGAGGGTTATTCGCCTTTGGGCAAAACAGAGTAGAGGTCGCATGGTTTTGCGACAGGGTTCGTTCACATCCGCGCACTTGTGCACGTTTGGTGTCCGAGCAGTTATTACTAGCGGGCTTTGGTTTAAGGCAGATCCTAGTATTTGTTTTGGGATTGGTTTTGTCTCAGTGTATTCGTGTTCCTCGGAACACGGATGCGGGTGTGTATGCAAAGTTGACAGAGGCAGAGGATTCTCGTTAGGGTTGTTGACCGTTGACTTTTTCCAACCCTAATAAGAATGTGAAATATGATTAATGGTATTAATTAAGGATAATTGTGCCATGGTTAGGGTTGTTGACCATTTGACTTTGGTTGACTTGTTGACCTATGTTGACATATTGACCATCATCATTTCACATGAAAGATGCTCCGTGATTTTTGCAAAATTCATTTAATGTGAAATGATAATGGTCATTCCAAATGAACCATCACAATTTCTTTGATTATTATTATTTTTCATAATTCACTAATATGAGAGTATGGTTGCTAAAATATCCTCATTCTTTCTTGCTCTTTGTCTCTCATATGTTTAGCTCATCCTTTCCCTCTCTCTCAAAGCTCTCATCTCTCATGTGTTGAGAACCATGAGCTCTTGAGATAAAACTACCAAAACTCCTCTCTACTCATTCTAGGGTTCTTGGTTTAGCAAGCCAAGCACTTTAGTTACCTCTAGGTTGAGGTAGGAGCTCAAGGTAGAGGCCTTCGGGTGGATCTTTCTTCCGCAAAGAGAAGGCGACGAGGAGGAGCCGTTCAAACCACTCCAAGGAGCAAGAAAAGAAGGAGTTCAAGACCTAGGTATAACCTTCTAACCGAGTAGCTAAACTTATAGTTAGTTTGTTAGTTTTTGTTTAGCAAAGATCCTCCATTTCTAGTCCATGTTGCCTTGCGTCAAAAATCGTTTTTTACCTATTCCGCCTCCCCGTAAGAACCGGGGTGGGTAACGTGGACTTACATAACCAACATCTAAAAAGGCTATCGCAAGCATGCACGCAAAATGCGTTACAACCTATGTATACAACAGTGATGCTATGCACTAATATGAATGCGACATGAATGAAATATCAAGCACGAAATCTGGATATATATCTGGTACGAGAAAAATGTGCGTTCTTATCTTAGTAATGTTAGTTGTATATATGCCTTAGAGGCCATTGTTGTACATATGATGTATATTATAGTGGATGCTTGGATACATATATAGAGAGGACTTTCTTGCTCGATATGATAGTATGCTATCTGGTTTCACTTTGTCTAAACATGTTGACTTGTATTAGTTTACTGTCTTTCTCTCACATGTTGATAAAGCCCTTAGGATATGTACTCGACTACTAGGATTATGATGCAGATCATACTGGTGGGGCCAGGGTAGTCTAAGAGTACATCCTATAATTGTTCGTAGTCGAGGGTGTATCGAGACAGGGCATCGATACACCAGAGTAGACTAGCGTATACGCATCTTGACCCATATGATGGGCGATGGATGATCCCATATCCATCGGTGTTTGACATCAAAGATGGTGTACGGGTGCTTAGTGGAGACTGGGTACACTGAACGAACTCGCCGAGAACTCCTAGATGGTATTATACCTATCGTCAGATAGCAGTTCTCTGGTGACACTGGTACATGTTAGTTTGTAGACCCGAGATCGTTATAGAGTCTTGTATGATTCCCACTGTGCTTTAATTTCCACCTTACCACGTTCAAGAGAACGTGCAAAACGGTGGCTTTTGGGTATAGTTTCGAATCACATGGAGGCACTGAGCGATAGGAGGGGTTTCGTCTCTCCCGGTATTGGGGGTTGAAGTTGCGCTGTGTCCGATTGGCTATAACTGGAAGTCCCTGGCCAGGGCTGATATGGAGATCTACTGGTAGGTGTTATCACTAGTTTCTCGACCCGTTATGAGCCTCTCATTGACACGACTTATCGGTTACTGGGGTGTGACGTTCACCACCCCTAGACTGGATATGCGATATATGAGACGAAAAGACCGGACTCTACGGTAGTGTTAATGATTGGCTCGACGGGAGTTTTTACAGCTTCGCTGGTTTTCTTCTGATCGCTCAATACCCGGGTGGCCGTTACGTTTAACTGACCGCTTGCGGGTTGTAGGTGTTTGATATGATCATCACCTAGTGCCGGCGTATTGACGAGTCTTAGAGTCCCACACAGGAGTTTCCTAGCTCAGGCGAAAATATGTGGTGTGCATATGAGATATGGGCGGGGACCCGATTAAATGCGTGTATGTGATATCATATATTAATCGGGCGTTTTTCTATTGGTCGGGTCGTATGTGATATGACCGGTTTGTTAAATCAAGTGTTGATTTAACATTTGACTTTTAGTTTAATTCTTTATTAAACCCTTTTCTTTGTTGATGTATGCATGCATATATGCACATGTTGATGTGTATGGACACATACATACATACATACATAAATAATATCATGGTTGATGATACACTAAATGGTGGCAATGCAAGACTCACATGGTTCACTAATATATATATATATATATATTTTGTTTTTGGATTAAAAGGAAATGAAAATTAAATCATGGTTGATAATTATCCAAACTTGACTATTCTTTGACCTAATTCAAACCAAGGTTTAAATTTCATTTGGACTTTAACTCAACACAATAATATCTAGATATTAGTTAACCATGGTTGAAGTAAGAAGGATTAATATTGATTATTCATTCTCACTTAATTGATTCATCATTATTTTTATCTCTTGAGCTCAAAGCTTAGCCTCCATTATCTTCTTCTTCTTCCAAGCTCTCTTGAGTTTTCTTTAGGGTGAGTTTGTTAAAAAGAAAGGGTTTTGATTAGAGAATACAAACCACCTCATCATTCTACACCTTTATAGCCCATTTGTGTAGGGTGTTTTGCTATACTTCTTTGAAACACCAAGTAATGCAAGGAGCCTTGGGCAAAGGGACTTCGGGTGGATCATCGTGGACAAGGAAGGTTGCTAGCGATTCGTTCCAAACTCTCAAAGGTCCAAGGAGTCACCAAGGGAAGACTACAAAGATTGTAATTTCTTCACTTAGTGTTACAAGAGTTCTTTGTATGTGATACAATTCAGTTGTTACCCTAATTATTCTAGTTAAGATTCGTGGTTAGTTTGCTTTGCACCTCTCTAAATTTTAAGATGGCATGTGTGATGCTTTTATACACTAGACTAGGTGCAAGGGAAACCCAACAGTGGTATCAGAGCCAAGCTAGAATTTTAGACATGGTGTTAATACTATTACGAAAATGAAATCGACTCCGAAAAACACGATATGTGAAACCCTAATTTTGCTTTCTGGAAATTTTTTAAAAAGTCGTTTTAAAATTTTTTAAACAGCTGCAGAACACTGTATGGGACAAATTATGAACACAGGTGAAATACGGGGACCAGTGCCAAGATTTTGGCCGAGCACTTTCATCCCAAAACCGGCCTGCTCGCCCCCCTACCCCCTATTGCCCTCGTATTTCTTTAGTGCTCTGTTGTCTAGAATTTGGGGTTTCAGGTATTGTTTGCTTAGCCTAAATTTTCATGTGATGATTATTTTGTTCAGGGGCTAATTCGTAGTGTTTCATAGTCGAATATTTTAACACTGTAAAGGTAACCTTGACAATGTTTAGTAGTTCGAACGAACTTCGAACACACATTTTATACCCCGCTGAAATTTCCAAGTGTTGCAATTTTCCCATGTTGATTGTGTTCGTAAAATCGTGCAAGTATCCCTATGGCCCCTCTAGAAGAATATAATAACCTTAACTCAATTCTATGCCCATGGAACCGCGATCGAACCCTAGGGTTTACCGTAGTTCAGTGGTGCCATAAGTGAGGCATTGGTTAACCCCTTCTACGGCTGGTCCATAGACACTGTGGCACGGTTTTTGGGTATTTTGACTTTGCTCAAGTGTTGAGCTTTCGGGGTAATTTATGGGTGTATGTTGATTCGATCGAAACGTTAAATATCGTCTTGATATATCTGAATGTGATACAATATGTGGAATTCACATTGTTAGGCATAAAATCCGTAATATGTGATATTTCGGGTTTACGATGTCTAAGGTGATTGTGGATTCCAATTGTTGTAGTTTTTCACTTTTCTTTTCTGCGACCGTAAGTGTAGTATGTAGTGTATCGCTGTCTTCGTTGCTATACATCAACGAAAATCGGGATACACATACTTGCTTACATTGATGATATGAGATATTATGTGTTGCTGTGATTTGTTATATTGGATCGTCGTGTTTTGAATAGACGGGGGTTTTATGTGAGATGAGGGTTTTTATTTTCATTCATGTAAAATTCATTGTATGTAATATTCTTTTATTGGGGTACTTCCGGGTTGAGGATGATGTCACCATTGTATATTATTTACTTTTCCGCATTAGGATAGACCCAAGGAGGGGAGCACAAGTGACCGGGTTCTAGGGTTCAGTGGGAGGCCATCTCGAGGAGTCGAGGCCGGGTCTCCTAAATTCTAGAATTGGCTGGGTCACTTGCCGCTCTCGTAGGGGTCTAGGGGTGTGTGTTTGGTTATTCATCGCGACCGTGGAATCCATGTTTTATACAGGCTCAAAATAAAACACGGACCTCCTAGTATATCCAATATTTCATATGATTCTTCTGTTGCGGATATACTGTTATGTGATCATCTTATATGCGTGAGAAGAATGCTTTATTATTGTATATATGATATATAATAAATGTTGCTTATATTTTACACCGGCGCTAGTCCCTCCCCGGTATGTCGTTAGTTAAGTAACCTAACGGTGCATAACGGGACACTGTGGCGAATGCGGATGGAATAAGCGTACGTTGTATTTTCGTTTCTTCTGTGATGCTTAGGAAGCTTAAATGATGGGATTCATTAATGAGATTAATGAAAGAAAAGAAACTTAAAACCTGTTGTAGAATCAAATTTATAAAAAGGGTAGCTCTAGTTTTGCTTTGCATAGCGGTATTCCTTATAGAATATCCAGCATCTTATTCGATAAGGAAAGAGCTGAGATCCCTTCACCGGGAGTAACCTCTTTAGCAAAACTAGCAGATGCTACAACTCACTCGGTTATGTTTTTTATTGCTTCCATAGTTCTTGCTTTGCATAGCGGTATTTGTGAAATATCCTGCACCTTATTCGATAAGAAAAGATCCGAGATCCCTTCACCGGGAGTGACCTCTTTAGCAAAACTAGAAAAATCCTCAAAAACACTCCTTTTCAAAATCACTTGTTTCTACAACGATATCAAGTTCATTACGCTCATGGTTTTCTGAAAAAACCTACGTAGCCCTCCGTCATTTCAGATAAGTACCATTTAGTATTCGTGGTACGTTTGTTGACTATGTTAAGGCGTAGTGTGTGGTATCTAATTAGTGCTTATCTGCTAAAACATGAGATGTGATTAGATTAGGGTAGTCATACGACTTTGTTGACTATGTTAAGGGTCGTGCGGGTGGGTTTAATTCAATCGGGAAATGACAGGTTGAACTTGGATAGCAATTATGATTTATTGACTATGTTAAGGTCATAAGTTGCTAGGGGTAAAACTATTATCTGGAATTTCAAGTGTTGAAATTTGCAATGAGATTGTATACCTTCTATGAGATAGTTGGATCCTGATACCCACTGCGAGTAAGAGTTACTCCTGGGAGAGTTTTACACATGACAGCTAGCCAATCAAGTAGGTGTCTAGAAAAGTGTTAACGGGGTTATGCCTCTGGGAAAAGGAGGTTTATTTTAATTAAGTCCGTGAAAAAGCAAGGGGAACCTCCCTCAAAGTACCAACACTGACCTGGCTGAAAAATTGGCGAACTTGTAAGGTGTAATTAATCCCGGCTAGTCTTACCTTTCAGGGTTTTAAGGAAGATTTGATAAAACCAGTGGGAGCCATCCTGATTAGATAAGATAATAACCAATCTAATCTTGCAAGAGCATACGCTAAACTGTTTTCTTCTCTCTCTCTCCAGGTAGCGACCATGTCAGGCCTTAATCAAGATAATAATATGGATGTATTGACCGAACCCGCTTGTTATACTGAGCAGGGGAACGTTGGTCCCGCTCCAACTTATAATTGTTATAAGTCCGAGCAGAAAATAGGAGAATATCCAGATACTCACGCCACCCAAACGAAGAACATCCATGTTGATGCATCTTCTTCGGGTGTGTTAGTTATCGAGAACTGTTTCTCAGTTCACTCTATGTCCTGCGTATTAGAAACCGGATCGGGATCCCATATATGTAATATGTTACATGAGCTACGGAAAGGTAGGGAACTGGGAGAGGGTGATCATTCCATAAGAGTAGGGAATGGTGCAAATGTTGCACCAAAACTGTTGGCGAATATCACCTTGTATTACCAAATGGTAATACATTGATTATGAACGAATGCTATTACATTCCGACCATGATATGCAATCTTATATCGGTATCTTTATTGAGTAAAAAAGGATATAATTTTGTAGTACAGGATAATGTTATGAATATCTTCCTGAATCAAAAGTTGATTGGATCAGGCTCGTTAAATAATGGCATATACGTTCTGATTCAAACTATAGTCCTTAATGTACAAAACACACACAAGAGGAAGAGTTCAGAAATGAACGGATCCTTCTTGTGGTATTGTAGACTTGGTCATATCAATGCGACACGACTAGCTAAGTTGCATAAGGATGGATATTTGAATTTATTTGAATTTTCATCTTATGACATTTGCCAGTCATGTCTCAAAGGCAAGATGACCAAAACTCTGTTTAGTGGACACGGAGAAAGAGTTACGGAACTCTTAGGACTGATACATAGTGATGTATGCGGTCCCATGTCTACACATGCCAGGAATGGTGCCTTGTACTTCATTACATTCACCGACGATCTCTCAAGATACGGACATGTGTTCCTGTTGAAACACAAGTCTGAAACTTTTGAGAAATTCAAAGAATATAAGAACGAAGTAGAGAACCAAACGGGCAAAAGTATTAAGATCCTTCGATCTGATCAAGGAGGAGAATACTTGGGCAATGAGTTCCTGGACTATCTAAAAGAGAATGAGATTCTCTCTCAGCTTATTCCTCCATATACACCATAGCACAATGGTGTATCGGAACGGAGGAATCGCACCCTATTAGATATGGTGCGCTCTATGATGAGCACTGCTGAGTTGCCTATTTCCTTTTGGGGTTATGCGCTTGAGATAGCAGCATACCTATTGAATCAAGTTCCATCTAAATCTGTACCTACCACACCATATGAGATATGGAGTGGGAAAAGACTATATTTTAAACGAGTTAAGATATGGGGTTGTCCAGCCTATGTCAAAAGGCAAAATCCGGACAAACTCAAGGCACGATCAGTTCTTTGCAAGTTTGTGGGATATCCTAAGAATTCCCAGGGATATATTTTCTACCACGCTGAGGAGCAAAAAGTGTTTGTTTCTCAATACGCCACCTTTTTAGAAAAAGGAATTTCTTACTAAAGAAATCAATGGCGAAGAGGTAGAGCTGGAAGAAGTTCCAGTAGTACAAACTACAATTGAAGATTTAGTGGAACCAGAGGATTCGTTAGTTCCTGACGAACCCCAGCCTCTCCGCCGATCTAGTAGGGTTCTTCACCCACCTAAGTGATACTACAGTTTTCTCATAGATGGTGGGAGTGAGGATTGCATCATGGAAGATGATGACCCGACTAGCTTCAAGCAGGCCATTACGAGTGGGGACTCTATGAAGTGGCTGGATGCAATGCGATCTGAGATGGAATCCATATACACCAACAAAGTATGGACTTTGGAAGTTGCTCCTGAAGGGGTAAAACCCATTGGGAGCAAATGGATCTTTAAGAAGAAACTTGGTGTAGATGGAAAAGTTGAGACTTTCAAAGCTAGGCTTGTTGAAAGGGTTTTCGTCAACGACCAAGGGTGGATTATGACGAAATCTTTTCTTCGGTGGCTATGCTTAAGTCCATCCGGATCCTGTTTGCCATTGCTGCATACCATGACTATGAAATCTGGCAAAAATGTTAAGACCGCCTTTCTAAATGGTGATTTAGAGGAGTGCGTATACATGACTCAGCCAGAGGGCTTCGTAGACAGTGGTAGCAGCGGAAAGGTGTGCAAGCTAGTTCAATCCATCTACGGGTTAAAGCAGGTATCGCGGAGTTGGAATATCTTTTTTGATGTTGTAGTCAAAGAGTTTGATTTCGTCAAAAACGTAGATGAACCTTGTATTTATAAGAAGGTTGCAGAGAGTAAGGTTGTCTTCCTCGTATTGTACGTGGATGACATACTCTTGATAGGAAATGATGTTCCTATGCTGCACTCAGTCAAGCTCTTCTTATCACATAGATTCTCAATGAAAGATCTAGGTGATGCCTCCTGTATTTTCGGGATTAAGATCTATAGAGATAGATCTAAGAGGATACTGGGATTGTCCCAATCCAGGTACATTGACACCATACTAAAGAGGTTTAGTATGCAAAAATCAAAACGTGGGAACCAACCCACAATCTCTGGACTCACTCTCTCCAAAGAGATGTCTCCTAAGACTGATTTGGAGAGAGCTCACATGCAAGGGATACCCTATGCTTCGGCAGTAGGCTCTATCATGTATGCGATGCTATGTACCAGACCCGATGTTGCATACTCACCAAGTGTAGTGAGTAGGTATCAAGCAGATCCAGGAGTGAGTCACTGGACAACTGTGAAGAACATTCTCAAGTACTTAAGAAGAACTAAGGAGATGTTCTTGGTGTATGGTAATGGAGAACTCCAGGTGGAGTCCTTTACCGATTCGAGCTTCAAAAGTTATAAGGACGACTCTAAGTCGCACTCGGGATTTGTCTTTACCCTAAATGGATGGGCGGTTTGTTGGAAGAGTTCCAAGCAAAAAGCCTTGGCAGACTCGACGATGGAGGTTGAATACATCGCTGCCAACGATGCTGCCAAAGTGGTTGTCTGGATGAAGAAGTTCATCACTGAACTTGGTGTGGTTCCATCCATTGAGCATCCAATACCTTTGTATTATGATAACAATGGAGCTGTGGCTTTGGCCAAGGAACCCAGGTCCCATCAGAAGTCCAGACATATTCTGAGGCGGTGTTACCTGATCCGGGAGATAGTTGATCGCCGCGAGATCGAGATCAGGAGAGTTGACATGAAGGACAACACTGCGGATCCACTCACGAAGGCCATACCCCGGAAACAATTTGAGAGACTCTTCGGGATGTTGGGTATGAGATACTACAACAGCTGGCCTTAGTGCAAGTAGGAGATTGTTAGTTGTACATATGCCCTAGAGCCCATTCTTGCTCGATATGATAGTATGCTATCTGGTTTCACTTTATCTAAACATGTTGACTTGTATTAGTTTGCTGTCTTGCTCTCACATGTCGATAAAGCCCATAGGATATGTACTGGACTACTAGGACTATGATGCAGATCATATTGGTGGGGTTAGGGTAGTTCAAGAGTACATCCTATAACTGTTCCTAGTCGAGGGTATATCGATACAGGGCATCGATACACCAGAGTAGACTAGCGTATACGCATCTTGACCCATATGATGGGCGATAGATGTGTTGGATATAGTGCCCTCACAGTCAATTATTGGATCACAGGCACGTGATTGCAATGATTGAGGGAGGACCAATGCTGGTAGGACAGTCTTACTCAAGATGATAGTATGCTATCTGGTTTATCTTTATCATCGTATACTGCTTTAGATGACCTTACAGGTCGCTATTACACGTTGATAGAGCCCATATGATTCTTGCTTGACGCCCAGCAGTATGATGGCGATCATATACGTGGGAGCTGGGGTCTATAAGCACATCCTTAAAAGGTCCCTAGTCGTAGGAGTTTCGAGACTGGGAATCGATACTCCATTAGTAGACTAGTGTATACAGTCGAGACCCCGACGAGGGGCGGTGGCCGGTCTCACAAGCCATTGGTGTCAGTTGGTTCACCTAAGATGTATACATGTGCTCATTGGGTTATGAGTACACCGGACAGGACTCGCCGGGAACATGCTAGTTGGTATTATACCTGACGTCAGATAGCAGTTCCCTGGTAACATGTGTACAGGTTAGTTCATCGACCTGAGATCGTCATTTTTCTCGTGTGAGTTCCTACTGTGCTTTGATTACTACCCTACCACGGCTCAAAGGAGTCGTGCAAATAGGTTATAGTTGGGTACAGTCCCAAGACACATAGAGGCAGTGAGCGGATCGGCAGGGGTTTCGTCTCTCCTGGTATTGGGGGTGAGATCGCGCTGTGTCTAGGAGAGCCATTACACGAAGTCCTTGGCCAAGGCAAGAGATTTACTGGAAGGTATTCCAGTAGTATCTCAGGGTGTTCGGGGCTATACTCCGACACTACTTGTACCGCTTTTGGGGGTCTGACTTTTACCAACCCCCTAGGCCCGCCATGCGATGCTCATAGACGAACGGACCGGACTGTACAGATATTGTCACCGACAGGTTCAGTAGGGTGTCAGGATGAGTTCGCTCATCGACCTCCCTTTTGGTCAATACCTGGTAGTCCGTTACGTACGGCTAGTACCTCTGACGTGCTAGTGGTTAAATCCACAGCCAAAGTATTGACGAGTCTTTAGAGTCCCTCACAGATAGTCTCTCAAGTTTCGGGCGAAACGTTGTAGAGGCCGTATGATATATGGCAAGGTCCGATCATATACGTGCAGTAGTGCACGGATCATGATCGGGCGGATCATACTAGTGGGCTTTGTGTCATGACCCGGCACGTGACGGCCCTAATACTACGCAACGTCTACAGGCGTAACGCAGTAAAAGAAAGCCAAAACCCAGAAATCTAAACCATTAAAATACCAGAAAAGATAAGAAACATTGTTTAAAAGTCTTTGAAATCACAACCCAAATTCTTTAAAAGTCCAACTTTATTTCCTTTAAATTTCGGCAGCACTTCCTTTATAAAAACCAACCCCAAAAATGGGTACAAGATAAATATAAAGTAAAGCATCCCCAACGGGAGCAAATCCACGCCCAAAGGCGGAAAACAACCACCACAACAAATATACGACGCCGTAGCGAAGAAATAGAAGACGATAGAAAGGAAACTGTATAAAAGACAACAAGTCACAACATAATATACAACATCGTCCTCACCAAGTCTCTAAGTCAATATGAAAATAGTAGATGGAGAGTACAGGGATACAACGAATATACGATACAATGAATAACCACAAACCCACCTAAGCAAACTGCACACTATGAGCTGATGCGGTATCCGTAGCAAAAGATGATAAGATGTGTGATAATAGCCTGCCTCTGACTATCCTGAGGAACACCTGCAAATACTGTGGTACAACGGGGGTGAGCTGCCAACTCGTGAATAGTAAATAACATATGCAGGTAATCGCGAGTATGCACGTACAGCGTGAATCTAACATGCGCAATTAATAGCAATAAAAAGTCATATGAATGCAATAATCATGAAAGGTACACTAGCAGGTACAACTAATACATGAAGCAATGCATATAAATAAAGGTATGTAAATGCAACAGTCATGAAAGGTACTCTAACAGGTACTACTAATACATGAAGCAGTGCATAAACAATAAATGTGAAGTATGGAATGAAATATGTCATTTCCACGGAATCCTGATATCGTGGTAGGATCACAATCCATCAAGAGAAATCCAAATCCTAATTCCTCAAATCAGCCCCCAAATTGGCTCTCATATCATATACGTCTCACAAATCCTGAATGTACAATATCGAATAAATCTCATATATCCTGAATGTACAAATCAGCAATCTCATAAATATCCTGTATCCAATATAAAATGAATCACCTATATCCCAAATCAAATCATCAAGTAAAAATCTAACATCCTAAATATATTTGCATGAATAAATATGATGATGTATATAATTTAATGTCAATACACATATATTAGCGTCTCATTCCACTAATATTGGTGTAAGGGCATATATAACAGCGGCCTAAACCCCTGTTATATATACAAATGAGTAAGAAAGAAATATCATGAAACCAATGTGTCAAGCATCGACACAGAAATGCTGGTCTATCAGGTGCTGTCACCACGACTGGCCCCCTGATAAGTACGTATCACACGCTATCCGAAAGCACGAGTGCCTAGATCTGACCCACATCTTTCCACGTATCTATACGTACATGACTCCCAACGGTATCCCCATGATTACCGCCGAGTCATTGGTAATGTCACCGGAAAGTATGGTTCCCCCACTAACTCATCTTCTCACTGAGATTCTTGCCCCGGGGTACCTCCGGGCCCCACCATGTACCCACACATGGACCACTCCGTTCCTCGCGTGGGGTATATATATTCGAACCGATAAATCTCATGGTGGATGCTGAAATATCATATCAAGGAAAACCGGGTTTTTCAAATAATGTATAATTTTATGAACTCCCACGGTCCCCAAATCCAGAAAACATCATGAAAAATCCATATCTCAATGCGAAAATCCATGAATATAATATATGCAACATAAAAGGAGATGTAAGCATATAAAGGAAAAGCCGCTAATTAACTGCAACAAGTTAATATAAATATAATGCGGTTTCTAATTTTCTCCAATTCTAAAATAACATTAGGTAAAGATAAACATGTAGCTATAACCAGATGTATGTGAAAACATAAAGGTATAGCAAGATATATGTATCTACCTATAAGTAATGATGTAGTATACCCCGTGGGTATAAGTGAAATAGGTGGGCAAGGTTTACCTGTAGCTATGTCATAAAGTGTGCATGTAAATATCACTAATGGTACAATATTCTATAGGTATACAGGTAACTAGCATGTAAGTATGTCAGAGCATATGTGTAAGCATGTAGGTATACATGTATGCTATAAGTCAACGCGTAAAGAAATATGAATCAAAGTCTCAATGTCCCTAACCAAGCAATATCATATCTATAAGTGGGTTGTGCGTGACATGGCAATTTTTGACGGTGTGTGTAGCATACAATCAGTGCTCGTGCAACATGAATCGTCAATAATATGTGCAGTGTCCTAAGGATACTAGTCCAAGCACAAAAATATCTAAGTAATAGGGTAAATGCGTAAATTCTAAATATGACATAGAATATGTGACAGAAATAACATCTCTAGCCCAGACGCATAACGCCATGCGGGCGATTCCCCTGTAGATGTTAAATCTACTCACCAACGCTCCTGGCGAAGTGAAGCCTACCACCTGTTTTCCCTTGTCGTAGCGTCCGAAGTCCTCGCTTGCGAACCTAAAATTTCACAAACACATCACATAAGCAAAAATCCTAAAATGACGAAAAGACAACGAAACGCGATGAAAACGCCCGGAAAATTACACTGCGCGCTTAGCGCATCTATCGCGCATGACATCGGCCAAAAACCCTAATTAGGGTCGCTAAACTACAAAATACTAAGTCTAGACCCCGATCGTCCCGATCGCGCAACACAACACAAAAATTACGAGGAATACAATAGATATAACCTCGCAACGACCAATCGAACCCGCGTCGGAAAAACCCCGAAATCTAGTAAGCAACCTATCGCAATATTTCGCACTAGTTTCAAGCTAATGCATATCTCGCGATTACAAATACCTTAAAATAGCTTAACTAATCTATCTAAACCATTCCTATATTTTTAACACTCGCTAATTATGTTTTAGCAAAAACCTAGTAAGCTAATTGCATAATTAAACAAAGTGTTCATTAGCAAAAATTAATACCTCAAATGAACACTAAACACTTAACAAAATTTAACCCTAACATGAATTCTTAAACCAAATTTAAATGAATTAATCATAATATAAAAAACTGAACTAAACACATAATTAGCTAACTAAATTAGCTAGAATAAGATTAAAGCAAATATAAAAGGATTAAGGTAAGAATTATACCTCCCCAAGAACACAAAATGAATCTTAATCCAACATCTTAGCATCAAAAACCAAGCTTTATTGAAGATCCATGAAGGATTAGTGAAGGAAATGAAAGAAAATGATTATATTTGAATTTTTGTGATTTTATTTGGATTTTTCATGATTTATTTGATGCAAAATGAGTTGAAAAAGAGTGGGAATGATGGAGGGCAGCAAGGGGAAGGGAAGGGCCGGCCAAGGGGGTGAGGGGGGTATTTTTGTGAAGAAATTGCTAGGAAAAAGAGTAATAAATGCTAATAAATGCACTTTGCCACATTTACACATTTTCTTTTTCTTTTTAAAATAAAACTTTTTGCACTCAAAAAAATATCTAGATATTTAAAAAGAAGTTTCCAAGATATTCTAGTGACAAAAAATAAATTTATTCTTAAGAAAAAAAAATTCCCGATTTACGTGCACCAAATACCGCTTAAAATAATATTTTATTTGGGAAAAATTCTATCTGAACCAAAACCTCCCAAATACCCCTAAAGTTCGCGCACAAGCTTTATTTTAGCTAAAAAAAGTGCCGGCAAGCTTATATGGACGTTTGATCGAAATCGGGTTAAAACGGGAAAAACCGACAATTTTGCCCTAAAACGGGAAAATTCACAAAACGCTTTCCAAAACGTTACAATCTCCCCCCTTATAAAAATTCGTCCCCGAATTTAAAATTTTCACTAAACGTACCTTCAAAAAGAAGAGTACAAAACTCCCAATTCTCGCTCGCAGCCTCCCGAGTGATCTTCTCACTATACGGCTACGTCCAAGAAAACTCTCCACAGATAGCAAGACCCTTGACCGAAGTTTCTCCACCTGCCGGGCCATTAACACCAATGGCTGCCGGTGAGCGAAAAGATCGCGTCAAAGCAAATGGTCTAATGCTGAATCATGTGAAAAAAGTCATGAAGGTAATTGCAAAGTATCAACACAAAGAATGCGAGGAGAAAACTCAATAATCTGGGCGGAAGTGCCAAATTAAAGGCAACGAACTAACTCGCTTAAAGGATCTCAAAAGGACCTACAATCCTGGGATAAGATTCCCAAAACTCCATACGTCATTTATCGGAAAATCCATAGGAATACATGATCTCCCACTGCGAACTCAGGCCAGCGACCACCCTGGTCGGCATAAAATCTCTGTCCGCACAGGACTGTCATCATCCTGACCTGAACAACTGGATCATCTCCAAAGTCTCTAGACTAGCTGGGGTCCAAAAATCCAACAACGCAGAGTCAGAAAAAAAAAACAGATTGGTGATCAATACGACCTAACCCCTAAACCTAAAGGTTGCTAATTGGAGTGTCTCCTGATAACAACTATCGAAGGAGAATCCTAACAATGGCGAGTGACGATCCCCAACTGCCGACAACAACAACACGAACGCACAAACATATCCTCCAGAGTCGGTATAGCCCGCTCTCACAAACCCATCATCCTGCGGATGGAAAGATGGAGCTAAAGCTTAAGCAGTACCCAAGGCTTCCTGAAGCTTCTGCCCAAGACGGCAAGCGAACATGGTGCCTTCATTGGATACGACCCTCGAAGGAACTCCGTGCAACGCACAAACTTAACAAAGAACAACATAGCAAACTGAGTATAACCGGACAACAAGCATCCGAATGGAGTCACACCCTGACTAAACCTGGGTATACGCTACAAAGAATATTCATGGAGATCTGCTCCCATTCCCACTTCGTAATGGTTTAAGGTTGCAACTCTCCAGCCGGTCTCAGATGCTCAACCAAAACACACAACAAGACAACACCTTGAAACAAAATCCGAAACTTCTCTTTACATCCTTGCCCACCCGTAACTATCTCACAAGTCACGTCAAATGCTGGTGGAACTTGAATGAGTACAGAGAGTTGACAGATGTGCCTGCTCTAGGATTTCACGTCTCCACCCAATAGTATCAGGTACACAAACGCATCCCTAAACTCAGCACACCCTTGTCACAAATCAAGGACTCCGAATCATTACCCAGCCGAGTATGCTCAAGTATTTCTGACGAACGAGCATCGGCGGGCAGTGTCTCGCGAAAGCGATTAAGGAAAAGTGGTTGGGTGCGGACATGAGCAAGCTGTCCCCTCAGTAGAGGCGAACTTAAGCTATACTCAACGATCGCACAAGAATTATGAATCTGCAGAAGACTATCTCAACAATCAAAATCTGCTGCAGGAAGATGTACATTAAGCTCTGGTAGTCCGTGAAAATCTGACACGACTCTCGAACAGTAGTGTCTCCAAATCTCCAACGCAAGACCACCGCGGCCATCTCCAGATCGTGAGTGGAATATCCTGCTAGTACTTCCTCCAAATGTAGGGAAGCAAAAGCGATAACTTTATAGTGCCGCATCAGCGCAAAATCGAGCCCCACTCGCGAAACATCACAGTTACACAACAAAGTCGCCCGAACCAGAAAGCAAAGAAAGAACTGATGCAGTTGTTAATCGAATCTTCAACTGCCGAAAACTCCGCACACATGCCTCAGTCCAATGAAAGAAACCTCCACTCCGGTCAATTCAGTCGACTGTGCAGCACTACACTAACGATCCTGCACGAAACGGCGGTAGAAACCTGCTAAGCCCAAAATCTGCGGACCTCCTTCCTGCACACAAGTCTGGGCCTAAGCTGTATGGCCACGATCTCCCTCGGAACCTTACAAAACCGTCTCCCGTGACTACAAGACCAAGGAGTCAACATAAACAAGCCTGAAGGAACACTCCGAGAATCTAACAAACAGCTGGCTCTCTCCCAACATCTGCATAACAAATCCTCAAGTGCTACTCCTGTCCCTCAAGAAACATTAAAATAGACCAGAATGTCGTGAATAACACAACAATAACTGGTCAAGGAACGGCCTGAAGAAATCCGGTTCATCACATCTACTAATACTGCTAGGGCATTGGTGAGTCCAACGACACCACCAAAACACACAAAGCCCGTAGCACACACATGGCAGTCTTCGGATTTTAATCACTCCGAACCCGCAACAATGATGACCGGATCCCGAACAAACATAGAAAATGTCTCGCACTCTAGAGCCGATTGAAGAAATCGTCAATGCGAGGTAAATGATACCTATCCGCACAATAAGCCGGTTCAATTGGCGATCCATCAATACACAACCTAAACTGCCGTCTTCCTCCTTGATGAACAGAAATAGGAGCTCCTCAATATGAAACACTCAGACGCACTAGCCCCCCAACAAACAACTCTGCAGCTGATCCTTAAGCTACCTAAGCTCCGCCGGCTCATCTGGAACAACGTCGGAAAACTCTCGCACGATAAGAACCCGGTCCAACAAACCCACTGTGGCTCCGGTATCACGAATGAATGCAAAGAATCCTCGACATCCTCTCCTCAAAAGCCGACTAGCGAAAAAGGCTGAATTCGAGCTGTGAGAGGCGGCACAACTGTCCCCCTGCACAACAAGAACTGACTTGCCGGGAAAACAAACCTGACTGTTTCCTCGCGGTAGTCCACAGACACCTAGCACGTAACTAACCAGTCCGTGACCTGGAGAACGTCAAATCCAACATCTCTAGAACGATCAAGTGACGGATGAATCTCCTAACCGATTGGCATACGACTGAAATACGTGTCGCGCAACAAAAGAATCGCTGACAGAAGTTAACACAACAAACGGCTGATCTAGCTAACACGAATCCCCTCGTCCCAAACCTCTGCTACTCCCGCAACGGTCACGAAAGCTGTCTCGACGACTAAGCCTCTGTCTCTGAGCTGATACCCCGGTACGAGTCCTCCACGGTTCCGGAACTCCCGAAGTCTCTGGAATACGTGTCTCGTCAACTAGGGCTGCATCCACTGGTGCTATGTAAGTGATGGAAAGATGTGTGCTGATCGCAAGGAACAACTGGGTAACAGGGGTGACAACCTCCTGTCGCTGCGCTCGAATGGTCTCCACCAAAGAACTCATCGTCTGGCGCAAGTCATGCATCTCTGCCATAAGCCTGACGATACTATCAGTCGAAGGCGAAACCGTCTGCACCTATGCAACGAGCGTTCCATCCTGGTCAGTCCTCGCTCTCCCTGAGTCAATACTGACTTCGGCCCTCGCTGCACCTCACTGAGTCCCTATAGTCGTCGTCGGAAAAGGCTATAAATAGGGATAGGATTCGATATGAACACGGAAATTGAATCACAAGGATATGAATCATCAAGGAAGGAATTTGAAGTAATTGTACTTAGGTCACTTTAGGCGGAGTACTGCATCGTGAGTATGCTGCAGACATACACACACTACGTTACTCTACTTAAGCTACCTACTCTATCATATCAAGGTCATCCTACACTCCGTAAGGTAAAAACCTAGCGCTCTGATACCAACTTTGTCAAGACCCGAAATTGGCACGTGACGGCCCTAATACTACGCAACGTCTACAGGCGTAACGCAGTAAAAGAAAGCCAAAACCCAGAAAGCTAAACAATTAAAATACCAGAAAAGATAAGAAGCATTTTTTAAAAGTCTTTGAAATCACAACCCAAATCCTTTTAAAGTCCAACTTTATTTCCTTTAAATTTCGGCAGCACCTCCTTTATAAAAACCAACCCCAAAAATGGGTACAACATAAATATAAAGTAAAGCATCCCCAACGGGAGCAAATCCACGCCCAAAGGCGGAAAACAACCACCACAACAAATATACGACGTCGTAGCGAATAAATAGAAGACGATAGAAAGGAAACTGTATAAAAGACAACAAGTCACAACATAATATACAACATCGTCCTCACCAATATGAAAATAGTAGATGGAGAGTACAGGGATACAACGAATATACAATACAACGAATAACCACAAACCCACCTAAGTAAACTGCACACTGTGAGCTGATGCGCGGTATCCGTAGCAAAAGATGATAAGATGTGTGATAATAGCCTGCCTCTGACTATCCTGAGGAACACCTGCAAACACTGTGGCACAACGGTGGTGCGTTGTCAGCTCGTGAATAGTAAATAACATATGCAGGTAATCGCGAGTATGCACGTACAGCGTGAATCTAACATGTACAATTAATAGCAATAAAAAGTCATATGAATGCAATAATCATGAAAGGTACACTAGCAGGTACAACTAATACATGAAGCAATGCATATAAATAAAGGTATGTAAATGCAACAGTCATGAAAGGTACTCTAACACGTACTACTAATACATGAAACAGTGCATAAACAACAAATGTGAAGTATGGAATGAAATATGTCATTTCCACGGAATCCTGACATCGTGGTAGGATCACAATCCATCAAGATAAATCCAAATCCCAATTCCTCAAATCAGCCCCCAAATTGGCTCTCATATCATATAAGTCTCACAAATCCTGAATGTACAATATCGAATAAATCTCATATATCCTGAATGTACAAATCAGCAATCTCATAAATATCCTGTATCTAATATCAAATTAATCACCTATATCCCAAATCAAATTATCAAGTAAAAATCTAACATCCTAAATATATTTGCATGAATAAATATGATGATGTATATAATTTAATGTCAATACACATATATTAGCGTCCCATTCCACTAATATTAGTGTAAGGGCATATATAAAAGTGGCCTAAACCCCTGTTATATATACAAAGGAGTAAAAAAGAAATATCATGAAACCAATGTGTCAAGCATTGACACAGAAATGCTGGTCTATCAGGTGCTGTCACCACGACTGGCCCCCTGATAGGTACGTATCACACGCTATCCGAAAAGCACGAGTGCCTAGCTCTGACCCTCATCTTTCTACGTATCTATACGTACATGACTTCCAACGGTATCCCCATCATTACCGTCGAGTCATTGGTAATGTCACCGGAAAGTATGGTTCCCCCACTAACTCATCTCCTCACTGATATTCTTGCCCCAGGGTACCTCCGGGCCCCACCATATACCCACACTCGGACCCCTCCGTTCCTCACGTGGGGTATATATATATCCGAACCGATAAATCTCATGGTGGCTGCCGAAATATCATATTAAGGGAAACCGGGTTTTCAAATATTGCATAATTTCATGAACTCCCACGGTCCCCAAATCCAGAAAACATCATGAAAAATCCATATCTCAATGCGAAAATCCATGAATATAATATATGCAACATAAAAGGAGATGTAAGCATATAAAGGAAAAGCCGCTAATTAACTGCAACAAGTTAATATAAATATCATGCGGTTCCTAATTTTCTCCAATTCTAAAATAACATTTGGTAAAGGTAAACATGTAGCTATAACCAGATGTATGTGAAAACATAAAGGTATAGCAAGATATATGTATCTACCTATAAGTAATGATGTAGTACACCCCCTGGGTATAAGTGAAATAGGTAGGCAAGGTATACCTGTAGCTATGTCATAAAGTGTGCATGTACCTATCACTAATGATACAATACTCTATAGGTATACAGGTAACTGCATGTAAGTATGTCAGAGCATATGTGTAAGCATGTAGGTATACATGTATGCTATAAGTCAACGCGTACAGAAATATGAATCAAAATCTCAATGTCCCTAACCAAGCAATATCATATATATAAGTGGGTTGTGCGTGACATGGCAATTATTGACGGTGTGTGTAGCATACAATCAGTGCTCGTGCAACATGAATCGTCAATAATATGTGCAGTGTCCTAAGAATACTAGTCCAAGCACAACAATATCTAAGTAATAGGGTAAATGCGCAAATTCTAAATATGACATAGAATATGCGACAGAAATAACATCTCTAGCCCAGACGCATAACGTCATGCGGGCGATTCCCCTGTAGATGTTAAATCTACTCACCAACGCTCCTAGCTAAGTGAAGCCTACCACCTGTTTTCTCTTGTCGTAGCGTCCGAAGTCCCCGCTTGCGAACCTAAAATTTCACAAAAACATCACATAAGCAAAAATCCAAAAATGACGAAAAGACAACGAAACGCGATGAAAACGCCCGGAAAATTACACTGCGCGCTTAGCGCATCTATCGCGCACGACATCGGCCAAAAACCCTAATTGGGGTCGCTAAACTACAGAACACTAAGTCTTGACCGCGATCGTCCCGATCGCTCAACACAACACAAAAATTACGAGGAATACAATAGATATAACCACGCAACGACCAATCGAACCCACGTCGGAAAAACCCCGAAATTTAGTAAGCAACCTATCGCAATATTTCGCACTAGTTTCAAGCTAATGTATATCTATCGAGTACAAACACCTTAAAATAGCTTAACTAATCTATCTAAACCATTCCTATATTTTTAACACTCGCTAATTATGTTTTAGCAAAAACCTAGTAAGCTAATTGCATAAT
The DNA here is from genome assembly GCA_030015575.1 of Agapanthus africanus. Taxonomy (NCBI): domain Eukaryota; kingdom Viridiplantae; phylum Streptophyta; class Magnoliopsida; order Asparagales; family Amaryllidaceae; genus Agapanthus; species Agapanthus africanus. Next base: position 379,334,313 of record JASDDO010000012.1, read on the forward strand.
TAAACAAAGTGTTCATTAGCAAAAATTAACACCTCAAATGAACACTAAACACTTAACAAAATTTAACCCTAACATGAATTCTTAAACCAAATATAAATGAATTAATCATAATTTAAAAATCTAAAATAAACACATAATTAGCTAACTAAATTAGCTAGAATAAGATTAAAGCAAATATAAAAGGATTAAGGTAAGAATTATACCTCCCCAAGAACACAAAATGAATCTTAATCCAACATCTTAGCATCAAAAAGCAAGCTTTATTGAAGATCCATGAATGATTAGTGAAGGAAAAGAAGGAAAATGATTATATTTGAATTTTTGTGATTTTATTTGGATTTTTCATGATTTATTTGATACAAAATGAGTTGAAAAAGAGTGGGAATGATGGAGGGCAGCAAGGGGAAGGGAAGGGCCGGCCAAGGGGGTGAGGGGGGTACTTTTGTGAATTTTTTGTGAAGAAATTGCTCGGAAAAAGTGTAATAAATGCTAATAAATGCACTTTGCCACCTTTACACATTTTCTTTTCTTTTTAAAATAAAACATTTTGCACTCAAAAAAATATCTAGATATTTAAAAAGAAGTTTCCAAGATATTCTAGTGAAAAAAATAAATTTATTCTTAAGAAAAGAAATTTCCCGATTTACCTGCACCAAATACAGCTTAAAATAATATTTTATTTAGGAAAAACTCTCTGAACCAAAACCTCCCAAATACCCCTAAAGTTTGCGCACAAGCTTTATTTTAGCTAAAAAAAGTGCCGGCAAGCTTATACGGACGTTTGATCGAAATCGGGTTAAAACGGGAAAAAACGACAATTTTGCCCTAAAACGGGAAAATTCACAAAACGATTTCCAAAACGTTACACTTTGGTTTAAGCCGGATCCTAGTATTAGATTTGTTGGATTACTTTAGTTCATCGCATTCGAGTTCAGTCGGAATACGGATGCAGGTATGTATATACAGGTGAGGGGTATCCTTGTGATCCGTCATGAGTTTACTTTAGATGTTGCCGTATCTTTTTATTGTTGTAAACATTTGGATTAATGTTTACAAATGGAAATTGTGAGCTTAAAACATCATTTTGAGCATTTAATTTGACATAGACTTCATTAGTGACTCATGATCTCTTTTCTTGTGCTAATGTCACATTATGTGATTGATTTGTGGTTTGAATTGAGAGGAAGAGAGAGAAGGGCAGCCATTGTAAAGAGTTTGGTCTTGTATTTTTCATTCTCACTCTCTCATTTTATGATAGAACATAAGAAAGAAAAGGCTCATTTTCTTCTTCTTCCTCTAGCGCACCATTTTCATTAATGGCATCATTTCTATCCTTCATCCATACACTCTCATGTGTTGTGAATCAATGGATGTTTGAGACAAAGTGATCACACACATTCTCTACATCGTCTTGGACATGTCGGCTAGCGAACTTCGTGTCCGAGTTGCTTCGGACGAAGCGGGAGCCCGTAAAAAGACTCGATGATGTGGTGTCGTTTCTGATGAGGAGATCGAGCTCGGAGATGCCGCGAGGAGCTTGGGATGGTAGCCAAAGACCGAAGGACACGGATCGATCGGTATAGCTTTTCTATCCCTTCTCTAGTTTGCTAGTTATAGGTTAACGGTTCGATCCGGGATTAAAGTCTGCGATAGCGCTGAAGTCCATGCTACCTCTCCCGGTACTTTCGGGCATGCGGAATTTGATAAAAAACGATTTTCTTAGAGGTGGTAACGTGGACTTAAAACCCGGATCTTTGTTAAACATCAAACTAACAACCTAATTACGAGTTGCTAACTACTCGGTTAGGGGGTTATACCTTTCTTTTCTTGAACTCCTTCGTCTTCAAGCTTCGATGGTCATCCGGATCGCCTTCACTCCGTCGTCTCCTTGCGCCGAAGATAGATCCACCTCGAAAGCTTCAACCTTTGGCTCCTTCTTCGAACTTTGAAGAAACTAGTTCACTCGGTTTGCTAAACCTTGTGAACTAGAGTGAGTAGAGAAGAGTTTGTATGGGATTTTATTTATGGTTCTTGGTTCTCAACTCATGAGACAAGTGAACCATGGAGTCAAGAGAGGGAGAGCAAGAGGAGGAAGATGAGAGCTCAAGAAAAAGAGAGAGAATGAGCATGAAAGAATCAGAGAAGACTTTTCTCATTTTGCTCTCATAATCCAAAACAATCATAACACATCATATCAATCAAGTATTATGTGATGGTTTAAGCAACCATAGCCATATCATTTCATGCACTCATTTTGCACAAAAGAGCAAGCAAGCAAAAGTCTTTGCCATGAAATGATAGCTATAGTTATCATGATGGTCAACTAGTCAAGCCTAGTCAACCGGTCCACAAAGTCAACAAGTCAACAAAAGTCAACAAAGTCAACAACCCAACAACCATGTCACCATAATACCTAATTAATATAATTGTTAATCACATATCATATTCTCATTAGGGTTGAGCAAAAAGTCAATAGTCAACTGTCAACGGTCAACAACCCTAATGAGAATCCTCCGCCTCTGTCTCTCCGTCAACTGTGCATACACACCCGCATCCGCGTTCCGAGGAACACGAATACAAACTGGATAAATCCAATCCCAATACGCACACTAGGATCTGGCTTAAACCAAAGCCCGCTAGTGTTAACTGTCCGGACACTGTACGTGCACAAAAGTACGGATGTGACCGAACCCTGTCGCAAAACCATGCGACCTGCCGCAAAACCATGCGACCTCTACTCTTTTGCCTAAAGGCGAATAGCTTTCTGTGTGGGACTCTAAAGACTCGACACTACGCTGGCAGTGGGTTTAACCACAGACCGCAAGCGGCACTAGCTGTGCGTAACGGTCCCCAGGTAGAAGCCGACAAGAAGACTGACGAGGTGAAACCCCATCTGAACTCCTACTGAGCCTGAATGTGACATTCTCCGTACAGTCCGGTCTGTTCGTCTGATACATCGCATGGCGGGCCTAGGGGGCGGTAAACGTCAGTCCCCTAATAGCGGTACAAGTCGTGTCGGAGTGAAGCCCAAAACACCCTGAGATAACACTGGAAGCCTACCAGTATACCTCGATTGCCCTGGCCAGGGACTACTCGTGTAATGGCTCTCCTAGACACAGCGCGATGTCAACCCCCAATACCGGGAGAGACGAATCCTGTCTAACTGTCACTGCCTCCAAGTGCTTCGGGACTGCACCTAACTACCACCTGTTTGCACGACTCCTTTGAGCCGTGATAGGGTAGTAATCAAAGTACAGTGGGAACACACTCGAGGCGAAGTCACAGTGTCAAGTCAGCGGACTAAGCTGTACTCATGTCACCTGGGAACTGATAACTGACGATAGGTATAATACCAACCGGTCAGTTCCCGACGAGTCCTGTCCAGTGTACTCGTAACCTAACGAGCACCCGTATACTATCTCCAATACGACGTACTGATTGCTATGGGACAGACCATCTCCCACACTTGGATGAGAAGCGCATACGCTAGTCTACTCCGGAGTATCGATGCCCTGTCTCGATAGTCCTGCGACTAGGGACCTGTATAAGGATGTGCTTATAGATTACTCAGCCCCCACTAGTGTGACTGCCATCACAACGCTGGTAATCAAGCAAAGATCCTAAGGGCTCCACTAATGTGTATAGGTGATATACTAAAATAAACACATGTACACATTGAAGTAGAAACAAACCAAGTAGCATACTACTATTTTGAGCAAGATTGTATATACAAGGTGAATATCCTAAGCTTCCATTAAGTAATATACAAACTAGTATGATACAGTAATGGCCTCTAGGGCATATACACTAACAATCTCCCAGTTGCACTAAGGCCATGTACTGGCGTATCGAAGACCTATCATCTCGATCAGCCGCTCGAACTGAGTCTGGGGCAAGGCCTTGGTGAATGGATCTGCAGTGTTATCTTCTGAAGCGACTCTCCGAACCTCGATCTCCTGGCAATCCACGATCTCCCTGATCAGGTGATACCGCCTCAAGATGTGTCTGGATCTCTGATGGGACCTGGGTTCCTTCGCTAAAGCTATAGCCCCGTTGTTGTCGCAATACAGAGGTATTGGATCAACAATGGACGGAACCACCTGAAGTTCTTTCAAGAACTTCCTCATCCAGACAGCTTTTTTTGCGGCATCAGATGCAGCGATGTATTTCGCTTCCATCGTCGAGTCTGCAACGGTTTCCTGTTTGGAACTCTTCCAACACACCGCCCCTCCATTGAGGGTAAAGACAAAACCCGACATGGACTTGGAATCATCCTTGTCACTCTGGAAGCTGGAGTCAGCAAAGGCCTCGATCTGGAGGTCTTTTCCGCCATACACCAAGAACATCTCCTTAGTCCTTCTCAGGTACTTGAGAATGTTCTTTACCGCTATCCAGTGTTTCTCCCCAGGGTTTGACTGATACCGGCTTACCACACTCAGTGCATATGCTACATCCGGTCTGGTACACAACATCGCATACATTATAGAGCCTACCGCAGAAGCGTTGGGTATAATAGACATGCGATCCCTCTCCAAATCAGTCTTGGGAGACATCTCTTTAGAGAGGGTGATCCCGTGACAAGCCGGTAGGTTACCGCGCTTGGAATCTTCCATACTGAATCTTTTCAGTATGGTGTCGATGTACATAGACTGTGAAAGTCCTAATATCCTCTTGGATCTGTCACGGTAGATCCGGATACCCAGAATGTATGAGGCATCACCCAGGTCTTTCATGGAGAACCTGTGTGACAAGAACCCCTTGACAGATTGTAGCATAGGAATGTCATTTCCTATTAAGAGAATGTCATCCACGTATAAAACGAGGAATACTACAGTTCTCGCTACAAATCTACTATAGATGCATGGTTCATCTGGATTTTTGATAAAGCCAAATTCCTTGACCGTCTGATCAAAACAGATGTTCCAACTCCGCGATGCCTGCTTTAGTCCGTATATGGACTTAAGCAACTTGCACACCTTTCCGCTGCTCCCACTCTGAATGAAACCCTCTGGCTGGTCCATATAGATACACTCCTCTAAATTTCCATTTAGAAAAGCGGTCTTTACGTCCATTTGCCAGATCTCATAATCGTGGAAGGCAGCAATGGCAAGAAGGATCCGAATGGATTTCAGCATAGCTACTGGAGAAAAGGTCTCGTCATAGTCCAAACCAGGTCTTTGACGAAAACCATTTGCTACCAGTCTAGCTTTATAGGTCTCAACCTATCCATCTACACCAATCTTCCTTTTAAAGATCCACTTGCATCCTACGGGTTTTACCCCGTCTGGAGCAACGTCCAACGTCCATACTTTGTTGGTGTACATGGACTCCATTTCGGTCCGCATTGCATCCAGCCATTTTACCGAGTCGACGCTCTGAACGGCTTGCTGGAAGCTAGTAGGCTCATCATAATCTATGATGCAATCCTCTCTATCCCCGTCTATGAGAAAACCGTAGTATCTCTTGGGCGGATGAGACTGCCTACTACTTCTGCGGAGCGGCGTAGGAATGTCCTGTTCTTTTGAACCCTGTGGTTCCACTAAGCTTTCAGTAATAGTCTGTGGTTCTGGAATTTCTTCCAGTTCTACTGTGCTCCCACTTATTTCCTTTTCTAAGAACTGGTGTTCTAGAAAGTGGGCATTACGAGAAATAAGGACTTTTTGTTCCTCTGCGTGGTAGAAAAGATACCCCCTGGTGTTCTTTGGGTATCCCACAAACTTGCACAGTACTGAGCGTGCCTCGAGCTTGTCCGCATGCTGCTTTTTGACAAAAGCCGGACATCCCCAGATCTTCAGATATTGAAGATAGGGTTTCTTCCCACTCCACATTTCATATGGTGTGGTAGGCACAGTCTTAGTCGGAACTCGGTTCAAAAGGTATGCAGCTGATTCTAGCGCATACCCCCAGAATGATCGCGGTAACTCAGTGTTACTCATCATGGACCGAACCATATCCAATAGGGTTCGGTTCCGTCTCTCCGATACACCGTTATGTTGTGGAGTGTATGGAGGAGTAAGCTGAGAGAGAATTCCGTTCTCTTTTAAATAGTCCAGGAAATCGGCACTCAAGTATTCTCCACCTCGATCCGATCTTAGAATCTTAATACTTTTGCCGGTTTGTTTTTCTACTTCATTCTTATATTCCTGGAACTTTCCAAAGGCTTCGGACTTATGTTTCATTAAGAAGACATAACCGTACCTTGAAAAGTCATCCGTAAAAGTAATGAAGTAAGAATAACCGCTTCGCGCATGTGTAGACATTGGACCGCACACGTCGCTGTGTACGAGTCCCAAGAGCTCGCTCGCTCTTACTCCGTGTCCAGTGAACGGAGTCTTTATCATCTTTCCTTTGAGACAGGATTGACAAGTGGCATACGATTGATATTCGAACGAATTCAAATATCCTTCTGTATGTAACTTCGTCAACCTTCTCTCATTGATGTGACCCAGTCTACAATGCCATAAGAAAGTCTGATTTATTTCCGGAGACTTTCTTTTGTGTGTATTCTGGACATTGAAAATCTGTGGTTGGTTTAACACGTATATACCATTACTCAATGTACCTGACCCAATCAAAACTTGATTAAGGTGAATGTTTACAACATTACTTACAAACGCAAATTCATAACCTTCTTTAGAAACTAAAGATACAGAAATGATATTACAAGTTGCGTTGGGTACAAAAAAGCAATTACGTAAAACCAAAACATGTCCATCTGACATTCCCAGGTGATAGTCCCCTACGGCTTTAGCATTCATGCTAGCTCCGTTCGCAACTCTGAGGGTCATGTCACCTGCTTTCAAAACCCTACGTTTCTCAACGCCTGCAAAGAATTACAGATATGAGATCCTGATCCGGTATCCAATACCCAGGAAGTAGAGTTTATTGAAAGACAGTTTTCAATAACATACACACCTGAAGCTGAAGCCGCAACCTGCTTCAATTCCTATGTCCTGGCTTTCCAAGCCCTTCAATCATTCTTCCAGTGACCTTTCTTATGACAATAGAAGCATTCTTCCTTATCCACAAGCTTCCCCGCTATCTTTGTTGCTTTAGCTTTTCCCTTCGTATCCACTTTACTAACACCGCCTCTTGGTTTGGCGGGGGCTTTCTTCTTCTTTCCCTTGGCTTTCGCCTTGGACCTAGAAGAAGATGATCCTCCTACAAACAAAGTGGATGTTTCCCTAACTTTCTGTAGAGTGCCCTCTGCGCTCCTCAGCATGTTGAGGAGCTCTGAAAGTTCAACTTCTTTTTCTTGTAAGTTGAAGTTCAGTATAAACTGGGCGTAAGTGGAAGGAAGGGACTGGAGAATCAAGTCCGTATAGAGCTCATTCTTCAACATGGTTCCAAGTTCCGCGAGCTCCTCAATGAAGCCAATCATCTTAAGCACGTGTTCCGCTACCGATGATCCGATGGCCCACCTTGCCGAAAATAACTTCTTCGACACTTCGTATCTTGCGATACGAGATTGCTCTACATACAGTTCTTTTGTATGGAGAAATATGGATTCAAGGTCCATATTCTCGTGCCTCCTCTGATGTTCGTTGTCCATCGAGGCAAGTACAAGGCACTTGGCCTTCGCGCTATCAATCTCCCAGGTCTTACGGATTTCCTTATCCGCGACGCTGGAAGTGGGACTTGGGACAGGGGGAGCTTTGGTGGTAAGAAGATACCCCAGCTTGTCGTAAGTGATTTCCATTTTGACATTCCTGAGCCAATCTTTGTAGTTTGGCCCTGTCAGTATGTTTTTATCTAGGAGTAACTTAAGTCCAGTCATGTCGATTGGTCGCTGCAATTAGAAGAGAGAAGAAGAAACACTCAGCATGATGCTCTTGCAAGTTTAGAGTGGTTTTTAGTTTGTCTAAACAGGATGGCTCCCACTGTTTCTCGAATCCCTCCTCAAACCAAAAAGGAAGACTAGTCAGGATCAATCTCACCGTACAATACTTGCTTAACCGTTCGGCCAGGCTGGTGTCGGTACTTCGAGGGAGGTTTTCCAACGCTTTCGCGAAGTTCCTTAATTAAATAACCTCTTTTTCTTGGGGGCGTAGCCCCGCTAACACCTTTCTAGGCACCTACTAGGTTTATAGCATTGATCGTTTAGTGAAAAATTTCCCGAGGAGTAGCATATACTCACAGTAGGATCGGGATCCAAATATCATCGCGTGACGAAACTGAAGGAATCCTACCATAATCATCACACTCCAAATGGTATGCAACTCTAGCAAGTTTCAGTACTTTTGAAACTCCCGATGTGGATTTTTTGCCCCATGCTCTTATGACCTTGGCGTGAGGTCAAAATGTCATAAGTCACATGTCAAGTTCTTCCCATCATTATCCAGGTTAATTTGAACCCACTCGTACATACCCTTGACGTAGGCCAAAATGGCAGTACGACTGTCTCAAACCAACGCATTCTATCTATGCAACAGATAAATATCCGGCAGCTACCAATCACTATGCCTTCGCGTGAGGTCAAAATACATAGCTTGAATACTTCCGAATATTTAACTGAAATGATGGAGGGCTACAGATGGTTTTGGCGAAACCGTGAACGTAGTGAACTTGATATGGTCGATGGAACGAGATAGCTTTTAAAAGGAGTGGCTCAAACTCCGCATTTAAAAGTTTGTTTTGAAAAGAACCGAGTGGTTTTTCGAAAGTGTTCCAGCGACTTTTACTTGGTTTATTTTCTTGCATTAGTTCTTTTAATGCGTGATATTCTTGCATTAGTTCTTTTAATGCGTCCCATCATTTAATCCTACCATTGCAGAAAACAACCAAAATATGACGTACGCTTATGCCATTCGCATTCGCCACTAGGTCCCGTCATTACCCGTTAGGTTACTTAACTAACGACAGAGCGAGGGCTGGGCTAGCGCGGCTGTAAAACATAAGCAACGCCTAAATAATATCATATATAGATATACTGTAATGATAAACATTTCAGATCATAGATAAATACATTGGATATACTAGGAATCCGCAATTCGTACGAGCCTGTAACGAAAAGCAGATTACACGGTCGCGGTGAATAGCCAATACCCCACCCAAGACCCCTACGGGTGCGGCAAACTACCCGTCTAGTACCCAAAGCGAAGCAACCTCCCTCATCCCCGTAAGTAGGCCACTCGGCACTTCGGCATACCCGGTAGTTTGTGCACCCCCTCCATGGGTCTATCCTAGGAGCAAAAACAGTAAAAAGAAATTATACAATGACGGCTACAACCCCGACCCGGTTGTGCGGCCATACAAATAATTATTACATCAATTTACAAATTTACATGAATTGAAAGAAAAGAAAACTCTCGTCTCACAACCCCCGGCTATTCACCCGCGACAATCCAACATATTCATATACACATTCCAGCAACATTACAGATCACAGATTTGTATAACCCCCACTAATCGACATATAGCGATTAGCAGACGTTCAATACAAATATCACATTACAGAAAAACCCGTCAGCTTAAGTTTTTAGAAGTTCGATCAAAAATACGGATTTTCAGGACCCCAAAAACAAAATTTTCGTTCTGGAAAATCTGGGCAGAAAACACATATTCCAAAAATCCCAAAATACCCCTATGAGCAAACTGCAAAGAAGAAAACCCATGACCGAGTCAACTCGGCCGCGGTTCCGCGGCGCTTTGATCGAGTTAGGGGGCCAAATTTTTGCAGTCTCTTCAGAAAACCCTGAGTCGATTTTTGGTGTATTTCAAAAAAGTTTTCCAGCACTTTTAATATCGACAGAAAGTTCGAATTTCGGGGTTCATTTCGGGACTTTTCTTTGATCGATCTTCTAGCTACTTTGCTAACATGTTAGATAGAGTTTAACTAGGCTCTGATACCACTGTAAGTCCATGCTACCTCTCCCGGTACTTTCGGGCATGCGGAATTTGATAAAAAACGATTTTCTTAGAGGTGGTAACGTGGACTTAAAACCCGGATCTTTGTTAAACATCTAACTAACAACCTAACTACGAGTTGCTAACTACTCGGTTAGGGTGTTATACCTTTCTTTTCTTGAACTCCTTCGTCTTCAAGCTTCAATGGTCGTCCGGATCGCCTTCACTCCGTCGTCTCCTTGCGCCGAAGATAGATCCACCTCGAAAGCTTCAACCTTTGGCTCCTTCTTCGAACTTTGAAGAAACTAGTTCACTCGGTTTGCTAAACCTTATGAACTAGAGTGAGTAGAGAAGAGCTTGTATGGGATTTTATCTATGGTTCTTGGTTCTCAACTCATGAGACAAGTGAACCATGGAGTCAAGAGAGGGAGAGCAAGAGGAGGAAGATGAGAGCTCAAGAACAAGAGAGAGAATGAGCATGAAAGAATCAGAGAAGACTTTTCTCATTTGGCTCTCATAATCCAAAACAATCATAACACATCATATCAATCAAGTATTATGTGATGGTTTAAGCAACCATAGCCATATCATTTCATGCACTCATTTTGCACAAAAGAGCAAGCAAGCAAAAGTCTTTGCCATGAAATGATAGCTATAGTTATTATGATAGTCAACTAGTCAAGTCTAGTCAACCGGTCAACAAAGTCAACAAGTCAACAAAAGTCAACAAGTCAACAAAGTCAACAACCCAACAACCATGTCACCATAATACCTAATTAATATAATTGTTAATCACATATCATATTCTCATTAGGGTTGAGCAAAAAGTCAATAGTCAACTGTCAATGGTCAACAACCCTAATGAGAATCCTCCGCCTCTGTCTCTCCGTCAACTGTGCATACACACCCGCATCCGCGTTCTGAGGAACACGAATACGAACTGGATAAATCCAATCCCAATACGCACACTAGGATCTGGCTTAAACCAAAGCCCGCTAGTGTTAACTGTCCGGACACTGTACGTGCACAAGTGTACGGATGTGACCGAACCCTGTCGCAAAACCATGCGACCTGCCGCAAAACCATGCGACCTCTACTCTTTTGCCTAAAGACGAATAGCTTTCTGTGTGGGACTCTAAAGACTCGACACTACGCTGGCAGTGGGTTTAACCACAGACCGCAAGCGGCACTAGCTGTGCGTAACGGTCCCCAGGTAGAAGCCGACAAGAAGACTGATGAGGTGAAACCCATCTGAACTCCCACTGAGCCTGAATGTGACATTCTCCGTACAGTCCGGTCTGTTCGTCTGATACATCGCATGGCGGGCCTAGGGGGGCGGTAAACGTCAGTCCCCTAATAGCGGTACAAGTCGTGTCGGAGTGAAGCCCAAAACACCCTGAGATAACACTGGAAGCCTACCAGTATACCTCGATTGCCCTGGCCAGACTACTCGTGTAATGGCTCTCCTAGACACAGCGCGATGTCAACCCCCAATACCGGGAGAGACGAATCCTGCCTAACCGTCACTGCCTCCAAGTGCTTCGGGACTGCACCCAACTACCACCTGTTTGCACGACTCCTTTGAGCCGTGGTAGGGTAGTAATCAAAGTACAGTGGGAACACACTCGAGGCGAAGTGACAGTGTTAAGTCAGCGGACTAAGCTGTACTCATGTCACCTGGGAACTGATAACTGACGATAGGTATAATACCAACCGGTCAGTTCCCGACGAGTCCTGTCCAGTGTACTCGTAACCTAACGAGCACCCGTATACTATCTCCAGTACGACGTACTGATGGCTGTCGGACAGACCATCTCCCACACTGGGATGAGAAGCGCATACGCTAGTCTACTCCGGAGTATCGATGCCCTGTCTCGATAGTCCTGCGACTAAGGACCTGTATAAAGATGTGCTTATAGATTACCCAGCCCCCACTAGTGTGACTGCCATCACAACGCTGGTAATCAAGCAAAGATCCTAAGGGCTCCACTAATGTGTATAGGTGATATACTAAAATAAACACATGTACATATTGAAGTAGAAACAAACCAAGTAGCATACTACTATTTTGAGAAAGATTGTATATACAAGGTGAATATCCCAAGCTTCCATTAAGTAATATACAAACTAGTATGATACAGTAATGGCCTCTAGGGCATATACACTAACAAGCGCCGGTTTCAAGTTTAAGAAAAGTGTTCATTTCCGCATTTTGGCCTCGGACAGACGGCCGAGGCGCTACCGTAGACTTACATGGTATCAGAGCCAGGTTATTAACCTTTACTAGCTTGCTCTAACGTGTTTAGAACTTCGATCGAACAAAATTTCCGAAACTGCAATTTCAAAAACGAAGTTTTTGTCGAATTTTTTTTGTGGTCAAAAAATTAATTTGTGTGTTGCAGAAAACCAGGCAGGCTTTTCTTAGAACACTGCAGAAATTTCGTAGCCTGAGCCCACTGAAGCGCAGCGGAACCGCGGCATGACCCTTGTTTTGGCCGCGGTTTTGCCGCACTACTGTAACATTAGGGCACCAAAATTTCTACAGTGGTATCTGAGTTGGAATTGGGGTTTCTGGTATTTTTTGTTTGGGCCCAGATTTGTTTGAGTACTGGGAATTGTGCTTGGGGCCCACTTCGGGAAATTTTGTCGATCGAAAATTTTAAATATGTTAGTTCATAGTGCTTACTTTATATCTGCGACCGTGAATGTCATTCGAGCGGTATATCTTGTCTAATTGCTATAGTTCTTTTAGACGGATTTGCGAACGTGACATTCACGTTGATATTCTGTGTTGTGCTGTGATGTTGCGGATTTGTTGTGGTGGAAAGCCTGGATGCAATAGTTGTACAGTTTGGTTGTATTTGTATATTTGATATTGCAGGGCGAGCGTCCGACATGTGGACTGCCGTCACTGCCTGTTTGTATATTATTCTTTTGGGGCACGACCGGGCTGAGGTCGATGTACCCGTTGTATATATTTTACTTTCTGTACTAGGATTATCCCGCGGTGGGGTGCACGGATAGACGGGTTCTAGAGGGAAACGGGCCCGCATCTCATGGCTTTGAGACGGAGGGGGCTTCACTCTATAATTGGCGGGCTATTCGCCGCACTCGTAGGGGATATAGGTTGAGCCAAGGAGGGGTGCTCAAGTTACCGGATTCCGTGAAGTGCTTGGTGGTCCATTCACTTTGCTGTAGGGGGATGCCTCGCTTCAGGTTTTGGAGGGTAACTTGCCGCGCCCGTAGGGGTCTAGGATTTCATTGCACAGGCTATCCACATGACCAGGGGAACGTCGGGTTTCATTAGCAGTTCTATGAAACCCGGGGATCCCAAATTATCTGTATTGTTCTGTGATGCTTATTACATTTTTGTGATGTTGCATTTTATCACGCCATGAGCGAATATTATATATTGATATATATACTAGTGGATGTTGTATATGTTTTACAACCACGCTAGTTCATTCCCCGCTCTGTCGTTAGTTAAGTAACCTAACGGGTGATGACGGGACCCAGTGGCGAATGCGGATGGCATATACGTACATCATATTTTCGTTCTTTTGTGGTGTGATTAATTGATGGGACTGCATTGATTCGGATCAATGCAAGCTAAAAAAACCTATTCTGATGTTGTTGGAGCATTTTTCAAAAAAAAAAAAGCTGTTATTTCAAGGACGTTCTCTTTTGTTTTGCACAGTTGTATTCGGTTATGAATATCCAGCACCTCAGTGGACGAGGCAAGGGCCGAGATCCCTTCACCGGGAGTGACCCCTTGGACAGAAGTTTGCGTCAGGATAATAACTTCACTATAGTCGATTACTTTTTGCTTTGCATCGTGGTATTCAGTTGGAATATCCTGCACCTCATTTTACGGGGAAAGAGCCGAGATCCCTTCACCTGGAGTGACCTCTTTAGCAAAGGTTTTCGCCACTATATTTTTATAAAAATCTATCCGGTTCCTTCAACGATATCAAGTTCATTACGTTAAAGGTTTTTTGCCAAAAACCATTCGTATCCCTCCGTCATTTCAGACGGGTAGCACTTAGTATTCATGCTATGTTTGTTGGCCAAAGTCAAGGCATAGTGTATGGTAGCTATTTGTTACCTTTCTGTTGCATAGATAGATGCGTTGGTTTGGGATAGTCGTACTGCTTTGTTGGCCAAAGTCAAGGGTAGGTACTGGTGAGTTCAAATTAACCTGGATAATGACGGGTAGAACTTGACATGTGACTTATGATTTGTTAGCCAAAGTCAAGGTCATAAGAGCATGGGGTAAAAATCACATCAGGAGTTTCTAAAGAAACTGAAACTTGCCAGGCATGCGCATACCTTCTGGAGTGTGATAACGTGAGTGGATTCCATCACGATATCATGCGATGATAGTTGGATCCTGATTCCCACTGATTAGTTGGTTTACTCCTCGGGTGATCCCGAATAATTCTTCTTTCAGGTTTGAAGGAGAATTTGAGGACACAGTGGGAGGTTTCCTGATTAGATAAATTGATAACCATTCTGATCTAGGTTAGAGTGCACGCAGAGTATTTCTTTTCTTTCTCTCTTTGGCAGCGACCTTGGCCCGACCCTAGACTATGACTCAGTGACCAAGTTGACCGAACCTTCTTAGAATACTGGCTTTTGGATTGTTAGAGTTGCATACCTCATTGCCACTCCTACTTTTACCCTTTTTCTCCGTAACATTTCATATCACTACGATCATCCACTTCCATTGGATAAAAACATCGTATGGTTATATACGAACTCGAAGGAACTTATTCGAGGATGGTTTCTGGTTTTGGAGAAAAAGAATAGGACTATTCAGTTGTCTTTTCCTTTTACCTTCTCTCGGGTTGCGAGTGCTCCTTGGATTAGGACGGTACACCTATTAGGCTAATTGGATAGTCTTCATCCAAACCATAGGCAGGTGCCGAAGGGTAGGGAATGAAGAAAACCATTTAGCCTAAAAGGTGTACAGAAGATATTGAGTAAAGACAAATAAAGGGATTAGTAAGAGGGCAAAGTAAATTGCGACTGCTATTCATGACCAAACCAAGTATTTCATCGACAATCCTACATCACCTTTGTATTTCTCCAGAACACTCCGTATCACTACGAAGATCCACAGTTTATTGGATACTCCATCGTATGGTTATATACGAACTCGAAGGGACTTGTTCCAATTCGGGGATGGATTCTGATTCAGGAGAAATAAGGAATAAGGTTTTATTCAGTTGTCTTTTATCTTCACCTTCTCTCAGGTTACGAGTACTCCTAGGATTAGGAGAGTACACCCATTATGCTTATTGGATAGTTTTCTTCCAAACCATAGGCTGGTGCCGAATGGTAGGGAGGGAAGAAAACAACTTAGCCTAAAGTGGTGTGCAGAAGGTAATGACTAAAGACATATAAAGGGATTTGGAGAGATGGCAAAGAAATATACGGCTACAGTTGTGAATCTGATAATGGAAGAGGCATTACTAGGAATACCCGGATACCCCTTCGAAACATTTTCATGTTTCAGTCTCACTGCGCGTTGTTAACAGAAAACTGATTTCCCAATTTGACCCTTGCTCCAGGGTATGTATTTACCGGGTATAATTCTTACATCTGTATGGCTTTACAGATAATGAGTGGGAGTAAGTTATTGGGAATTAGGTGATCATCCTCATTATATCGGGATTCGTTGTAATTAGTGATATTTGAGGAAATCGCTTGGGTTGTTTGCCGGACGGCAAATATTTGGTTTTGAATATTCGTTGTTATGTACCAATTTCAAATTGATATATCTGTACGTTTATTTTTATAAAGTGAGATATAAATTTTTGAAATTATGTCCATGACATTTACCTATATCAGTGAATGGTTAGGTAAGGAGCATTAAACAGCGGTGTAATTCTTCTTAACCATAAGTACAGTTTTCAACCTACGACACATATGGAATGAGTTATTGGACTCAGGGGACTTATACAGAGTATTGTATGTTGTCCAGTGTCCATTAGGACAGAGGGGTTGGTACTCGTACTATATTCTGTTTACTTGTGACTTCTCTAGATTTTAGACATGTATTTCATAGAAATACAAGATCTAAGTTTTGAGAAGTTATAGGTATAAGAATAAAGTAGAGAACCAGGTATTGCAAGTATCAGGATTCTTCAAGGTAATCGAAGATGTAGATACTTGTGTATGGTATTCAGTTGATAGTAATGGTTTTTGAGAAACTTGTTTCTCTTTCAGGTTACTCATATCTGGATGCATTCCTAAGTTGAGTAACGCTGATCGGCCTCCTTCCATTTAGTTTACATGCACTGGAGACAGCTGCATGATTTGAATCTGGTTCCAATTAAATCAGTGCATCTATTTCTATATTGGATATAGAACGGTTCATATCTTAACGATGTTAAGGTACGGGGAGTTGTCCAGCTTATGCTTAAAACCAGACTCTCGATAATTCAAGGCACGTTTCTGTAATGGCTGTTTATGGGTTGACCCGGGCTATGACGAGGGTTGACTTTCTACCATCTGGAAGATCAATAGTGATATTGTTCTTGACTCGCCACAGTTTTAGTAAAATGGATTTTTTTTTCAGAAAACAGTAGTGGGAGTATGGTAGAACTGGAAGTGATTCCAGAACCGCAAATGATTACTGAAAATTTGATAAGAACCTAAAGATTTAATCTGGTTTGACATTCCATTAGCCACTCCGCAGATATGGTGGGTAACCTCAGGCACCCAAGAGGTACTCCGGTAGCCTCAAGGACGGTGACAGGGAGGTTCTTGTTTACCCAGACTTGCCATTACAGTTGTTCCAGACTATGAGCCCGGCAGGAGGATGAGTATAGCGTCGTTCTAAACTAGCTTTAGAAGTGTACGTGTATATGACTCTGCCAGAGGGTTGTCGTAGTCAGTGGGAGCAGCGGAAGCATAGTAGACAAGTAGCTTATGTCTATTTATGGAATAAAGCAGATATAGCGCAGATAGATCATCTATTTCTAATGTGACAGTCATTGGTTTGACTTTATCAGAATAGGGGATGGATCTGTTATGAAGGTAGTAGGGTGTGATGTTCTGGTATTTGGATGACATACACAGAGTAGGAAGTGAAATTTCTATACTACGATCGGTTATACTTTGGTTGTCACACAAAGGATTTGGATATTATGTCAGGCATTCTGGTTACTAGATCTATGGTTTTAGATCTAGATTTGGGTAGTTTCCCAATCTGGGTACTTAGACAGCATTCTAAAGGTGTTTTAGAATGGACGACTCCTAGCATGGTGGTGTACCTACAGGTGATGGAGTCACCCTCTCTAAAGGTGTCTTACAGACTAAAGGGGAGAGGGATATGCATGATTGGTAGATCACTTGCTTAGGAAATTGAGTTGATCATGAGATATCAAGTACCACACCAGATGTTGTTTTTGCACGAGATGCAATAAGTTGATATTGATCCAATCCTGGAGAAAAGATCGGAAGTAGTTTTAGAACATAAGTGGATGTTCTAGGGATCTGATAACGGCGGCCTCTTTTGGGAGACGGTTATCATTCCAGGCTTCCAAGGTGACCTGGATGACAGAGTCTGTCATAGTTATAGTTTTCCTCTGACGAGGGGCAGTTGTTTGGAAAGGAGGTCCAAGCGGATAGTGAGGGAGGCATGGCGCAGGATACTGATTAAATTCGGTTGACGATGCAGACTAAGAAGTTTGGATTTGGAGTTCTTTTATGAACTAGGTCCCATCGGATATCCAGACATATTCTAAGACAGGTATTGCTCATTTCAGGAGATGGCTTTCTCCGCGAACTTGAGATAAAGATAAACATAGAAAGAAACATCAGGGCGGATCCACTCACTGAGGCTAATCCTCGAACGCAATAGTTTCGCAAACGGGCTTTCTGATACTGATTAGTAAAGGTGTCGGGTGTTCGGTATCACACGGGCTGTGAGTATGCGACATTGCAATAATTAGCCTTGAATGCAAGTGGGAGATTGTTGAATATAGTGCCCTCACAGTCAATTATTGGATCACAGGTACGTGATTGCAATGATTGAGAGAGGACCTATGCCGTTAGGACAGTCTTACTCAAGATGATGGTATGCTATCTGGTTTATCTTTATCATCGTATACTGCTTTAGGTGACCTTACAGGTCGCTATTACACGTTGATAGAGCCCATAGGATTCTTGCTTGACAGCTAGCAGTATGATGGCGATCATATACGTGGGAGCTGGGGTCTATAAAAGTCGTGGGAGTTTCGAGACGGGGCATCGATACTCTATTAGTAGACTAGTGTATACAGTCGAGACTCCGACGAGGGGCGGTGGCCGGTCTCACAATCCATTAGTGTCAGTTGGTTCACCTAAGATGTATACAAGTGCTCATTTGGTTATGAGTACACCGGACAGGACTCTCTGGGAACATGCTAGTTGGTATTATACCTGACGTCAGATAGCAGTTCCCTGGTGACATGTGTACAGGTTAGTTCATCGACCTGAGATCGTCATTTGTCTCGTGTGAGTTCCCACTGTGCTTTGATTACTACCCTACCACGGCTCAAAGGAGTCGTGCAAACAGGTTTTAGTTGGGTACAGTCCCGAGCCACATGGAGGCAGTGAGCGGATCGGCAGGGGTTTCGTCTCTCCCGGTATTGGGGGTGAGATCGCGCTGTGTCTAGGAGAGCCATTACACAAAGTCCTTGGCCAAGGCAAGAGATTTACTGGTAGGTATTCCAGTAGTATCTCAGTGTGTTCTGGGCTACACTCCGACACGACTTATACCGCTTTTGGGGGTCTGACTTTTACCAACCCCCTAGGCCCGCCATGCGATGCTCATAGACGAACGGACCGGACTGTACCGATATTGTCACTGACAGGCTCAGTAGGGTGTCAGGATGAGTTCGCTCATCGACCTCCCTTTTGGTCAATACCTGGTTGCCCGTTACGTACGGCTAGTACCTCTGACATGCTACTGGTTAAATCCACAGCCAAATTATTGACGAGTCTTTAGAGTCCCCCACAGATAGTTTCTCAAGTTTCGGGCGAAACGTTGTAGAGGCCGTATGATACAGGGTCCGATCATATACGTGCAGTAGTGCACGGATCATGATCGGGAGAATCATACTAGTGGGTTTTGGTTTAAGCCGGATCCTAGTATTAGATTTGTTGGATTACTTTAGTCTCATCGCTATCGCGTTCAGTCGGAATTCGGAAGCAGGTATGTATATACAGGTGAGGGGTATCCTTGTGACACAAGTTTACTTTAGATGTTGCCGTATCTTTTTATTGTTGTAAATATTTGGATTAATGTTTACAAATGGAAATTATAAGCTTAAATCATCATTTTGAGCATTTAATGTGACATAGACTTCATTAGTGACTCATGGTCTC
The DNA here is from genome assembly GCA_030015575.1 of Agapanthus africanus. NCBI lineage: Eukaryota > Viridiplantae > Streptophyta > Magnoliopsida > Asparagales > Amaryllidaceae > Agapanthus > Agapanthus africanus. Next base: position 379,353,537 of record JASDDO010000012.1, read on the forward strand.
TTTTCTTGTGCTAATGTCACATTATGTGATTGATTTGTGGTTTGAATTGAGAGGAAGAGAGAGAAGGGCAGCCATTGTAAAGAGTTTGGTCTTGTATTTTTCATTCTCACTCTCTCATTTTATGATAGAATATAAGAAAGAAAAGGCTCCTCTTCTTCTTCTTCCTCGAGCTCACCATTTCCATTAAGGGAATCATCTCTAACCTCCATCCATACACTCTCATGTGTTGAGAATCAATGGATGCTTGGGACAAAGTGATCACACACATTCTCTACATTGCCTTGGACACATCGGCTAGCGAACTTCGTGTCCGAGTTGCTTCAGACGAAGCGGGAGCCCGTAAAATGACTCGATGATGTGGTTCCCTTTCCGACGAGGAGATCGAGCTCGGAGATGCCGCGAGGAGCTTGGGATGGTGACCAAAGACCGAAGGACACGGATCGATCGGTATAGCTTTTATATCCCTTCTCTAGTTTGCTAGTTATAGGTTAATGGTTCGATCCGGAATTAAAGTCTGCGATAGCGCCAGTTTCAAGTTTAAGAAATATTTTCGTTTCCGCATTTTGTCCTCGGACAGACGGCCGGGGCGCTACCGTAGACTTACAGGATGATCCCATATCCATCGGTGCTTGACATCAAAGATGGTGTACGGGTGCTCAGTGAAGACGGGGTACACTGAACGGACTCGCTGAGAACTCCTAGATGGTATTATAGCTATCGTCAGATAGCAGTTCTCTGGTGACACTGGTACATGTTAGTCTGTACACCCAAGATCGTTAGAGAGTCTTGTGTGATTCCCACTGTGCTTTAATATCCACCTTACCACGTTCAAGAGAACGTGCAAAACGGTGGATTTTGGGTACAGTCCCGAATCACATGGAGGCAATGAGCGATAGAAGGGGTTTCGTCTCTCCCGGTATTGGGGGTTGATGTTGCGCTATGTCCGATTGGCTATAACTGGAAGTCCCTGGCCATGGCTGATATGGAGATCTACTGGTAAGTGTTATCAGTAGTTTCTGGACCCGTTATGAGCCCCACATCGACACGACTTATCGGTTACTGGGGTCTGACGTTCACCACCCCTATACTGGATATGCGACATATGAGACGAAAAGACCAGACTGTACGGCAGTGTTACTGATTGGCACGACGGGAGTTTTGATAGCTTCACTGGTTTTCTTCGGATCGCTCAATACCCGGGTGGCCGTTACGTTTAGCTGACCGTTTGTGGCTTGTAGGTGTTTGATATGATCATCACCTACTGCCGGCGTATTGACGAGTCTTAGAGTCCCACACAGGAGTTTCCTAGCTCAGGCGAAAAGATATGGTGTGCATACGAGATATGCGCGGGGACCCGATTAAATGTGTATGTGATATCATATATTAATCGGGCGTTTTTCTATTGGTCGGGTCGTATGTGATATGACCGGTTTGTTAAATCAAGTATTGATTTAACATTTGACTTTTAGTATAATTCTTTATTAAAACCTTTTCTTTGTTGATATATGCATGCATGTATGCACATGTTGATATGTATGGACACATACATACATACATAGTATCATGGTTGATGATACACTAAATGGTGGCAATGCAAGACTTGTAAGTCTACGGTAGCGTCCTGGCCGTCTGTTCGAGGCCAAAATGCGGAAACAAAAACTTTTTCTTAACTTGAAACTGGCGCTATCGTATACTTTTTCCCGGATCGAACCATTAACCGACAACTAGCTATCTAGAGAGAGGGTTGGAAAGTTATACTGATCGATCCGTGTCCTTCGGTCTTTGGCCAACATCCCAAGCTTCTCGCGGCATCTCCGATCTCGGTCTCCTCGTTGGAAAGGGCACCACATCTTCGAGTCTTTTTACGGGCTCCCGTCTCTGAACTGAGGCAACTCGGTCACGAAGTTCGCTAGCCGACGTGTCCAAGATTGCCGTAGAATAAATGTAGAACACCTTGTCTCATGTCATCCAAGACCATGGATGATGGTTAATTGAAGTTGCCATGTATGAAATGTGAGCATAGAATTTTAGCAGTGAGGAAATGCTTTGGCTGATCAAAAGAATTGGGCTCACAAAATTGCTTTTGAATGTTAAGGAAAAACTAGTGAAGAAAAAAAATGGTTCTGTTGATTCTTTTTGTGTAGTGTTGAACTTCATGAAATTAAGCAACATAATAATTAACCCATGCACCCAAGGAATCAGCCACACACCTGACCCTCTCACCAAACAACAGCCACGAATTCAACATGCTGGAGGAATTCAGCCACTTGTCAAGACCATGCATGCACCAAGCCAAATGTCAAGACTCTACCATGCATGCACAATGGCAGCCACAATTATTTCCCCAGTAACAAATTAGCCACGAATTTCCATGCTGGAAACCAGTCACAAAGAAATATGGATCAGCTCAAAAAGAAAAAGATAACTCGTCATTAAACCAAATGTTTAATGACAAGAAACGAAATGGGTATGGCAACTTCAAAAAGCGATCCCGTAATAAATTACGGGATAACCCTGCAACTGTATATACATACCCGCATTTATATTCCGACCGAATACAAATGTAATGAGACAAAATCTACACAGTATAATACTAGGACCCGGCTTAAACTAAAGTCCGCTAGTATTATCCGTCCGAAATACGAGACGTGCACAAGTGCACGCATATGTTCGAACCCTGCCATAAACCCATACGGCCTCTACAACGTTTCGCCCGAAACTTGAGAAACTGTCTGTGGGGGACTCTAAAAACTCGTCAATACTTTGGCTGTGGATTTAACCACTAGCACGTCAGAGGTATTAACCGTACGTAACGGGCTACCAGGTATTGATCAAAAGGGAGGTCGATGAGCGAACTCATCCTGACACCCTACTGTGCCTGTCAGTGGCAATATCTGTACAGTCCGGTCCGTTCGTTTATGAGTGTCGCATGTCGGGCCTAGGGGGTAGGTAAAAGTCAGACCCCCAAAAGCGGTACAAGTCGTGTCGGATTGTAGCCCAGAACACCCTGAGATACTACTGGAATACCTACCAGTAAATCTCCTGCCTTGGCCAAGGACTTCGTGTAATGGCTCTCCTAGACACAGTGCGATCTCACCCCTAATACCGGGAGAGACGAACCCCTGCCGATCCGCTCACTGCCTCCATGTGGCTCGGGACTGTACCAACTAAAACCTGTTTGCACGACTCCTTTGAGCCGTGGTAGGACAGTAATCAAAGCACAGTGGGAACTCACACAAGACAAATGACGATCTCAGGTCGATGAACTAACCTGTACACATGTCACCAGAGAACTGCTATCTGACGTCAGGTATAATACCAACTAGCATGCTCCCGGCGAGTCCTGTCCGGTGTACTCATAACCCAATGAGCACCTGTATACATCTTAGGTGAACCAACTGGCACCAATGGCTTGTGTGACCGGCCACCGCCCCTCGTCAGGGTCTCGACTGTATACACTAGTCTACTAATGGAGTATCGATGCCCAGTCTCGAAACTCCCACGACTAGGAACCACTTTAAGGATGTGCTTATAGACTACCCAACTCTCACGTATATGATCGCCATCATACTGCTGGTAGTCAAGCAAGAATCCTATGGTCTCTATCAACGTGCAATAGTGACCTGTAAGGTCACCTAAAACAGTACCCGATGATAAAGATAAATCATGGTAGCATACTATTCTCTATCAACGTGTAATAGTGAACTACAATGTCACCTAAAACATGTACACGATGATAAAGACAACCCAGATAGTATACAAACCTCTCCAGTAATACTGTCCTACCGGTATAGGTCCTTCCTCAATCATTGCAATCACGTGCCTGCGATCCAATAATTGACTCTGAGGGCACTATATCCAACAATCTCCCACTTGAACACAAGGCTAATTATTGCGATGTCGCATACTCACAGCCCGTGTGATACCGAACACCCAACTCCTCTACTAATCAGTCTCACAAAGACCGTTTGCGAAACTATTGCGTTCGAGGAATAGCCTCAGTAAGTGGATCCGCCCTGATGTTTCTTTCTATGTCTCTCTTTATCTCAAGTTCACGGAGAAAGCCATCTTCCGAAATGAGCAATACCTGTCTTAGAATATGTCTGGATATCTGATGGGACCTAGTTCATAAATGAAATCCAAATCCATACTTCTTAGACTGTATCGTCAACTGAACCTTATCAGTAACTTATGCCAATGCACCCTCAGTATCCGCTTGGACCACCTATCTAAACTACTGCCCCTCGTCAGAGGGAAAATTATAACTCTAACAGTCACTCTGTCATCCAGGTCACCTTAGAAGCCTGGAATGATAACCGTCTCCCGAAGGAGGCTGTCCTTATCATTTCCCCAGAACATCAACTTATGTTCTAAAACTTCTTCCGAATGTTTCTCCAGGATTGGATTAATATCAACTTATTGCATCTAATGCAAAAACAACATCTGGTGTGGTACTTGACATCTCATGATCAACTCAATTGCCTAAGCAAGTGATCTGCTAATCATGCACATCCCTCTCCCCTTTAGTCTGTAAGACACCTTCAGAGAGGGTGACTCCATCACCCGCAGGTACACCACCATGCTAGGAGTCATCCATTCTAAATACCTTTAGAATGCTGTCTAGGTACCCTGATTGGGACACTTTCCAAGTCTAGATCTAAAACCATAGATCTAGTAACCAGAATATCTGATATAATATCCATATCCTATGTAGAGAAACCACTGTGTGACAACCAAAGTATAACCGATCGTAGTATAGGAATTTCATTTCCTACTCTGTGTATGCCATCCAAATACCAGGACATCACACCCTACTACATTCTTAACAGATCCATCCCCTATTCTGATGAAGTCAAACCTATGACTGTCATATCAGAAATAATATCAGAAATAGATGATCTATCTTCGCTATTTCTGCTTTAGTCCATAAATAGGCATAAGCTACTTGTCCACTATGCTTCCGTTGCTCCCACTGACTACGACAACCCTCTGGCAGAGTCATATACACGTGCACTTCTAAAGCTAGTTTAGAACGACGCTATACTCATCCTCCTGCCGGGTCTCATAGCCTGGAACAACAATAGTGTCAGGTCTGGGTAAACAAGAACCTCTCTGTCACCGTCTTTGAGCATACCGAAATACCTCTCGAGTGTCTGAGGTTACCCACCATATCTGCAGAGTGGCCAATGGAATGTCAATCCAGATTAAATCTTTAGGTCCTATTAAATTTTTAGTAATCGTTTGCGGTTCTGGAATCATTTCCAGTTCTACCATACTCCCACTACTGTTTTCTCAAAAAATCCCTTTTACTAAAACTGTGGCGAGTCAAGAACAATATCACTATTGATCTTCCAGATAGTAGAAAGTCAACCCTCGTCATAGCCCGGGTCAACCCACAAACAGCTATTACAGAAACGTGCCTTGAGTTATCCAGAGTCTGGTTTTAAGCATAAGCCGGACAACTCCCCGTACCTTTACATTGTTAAGATATGAATCGTTCTATATCCAATATAGAAACAGAGGCACTGATTTAATTGGAACCAAATTCAAATCATACAACTGTCTCCAGTGCATGTCAACTAAATGGAAGGAGACCGATCAGCGTTACTCAACTTAGGAATACATCCAGATATGAGTAACCTGAAAGAGAAGCAAGTTCTCATAATTATTACTATCAACTGAATACCATACACAAGTATCTACATCTTCGATCACCTTGAAGAATCCTGATACTTGCAACGCCTGGTTCTATACTTTACTATTATACCTATAACTTCTCAAAACTATGACCTTGTGTTTCTACGAAACACCTGTCTAAAACCAGAGAAGTCATAATTAATCAGAGTATAGTACAAGGACCAACCCTTCTGTCCTAATGGACACTGGACAATATACAATGCTTTGTATAAGTCCCCTAAGTCTAATAACTCATTCCCTGTGTGTCGTAGGTTGAAAACTGTACTTATGGTTAAGAAGAATTACACCGCTGTTTAATGCTCCTTACCTAACCATCTACTTATGTAGGTAAATGTCATGGACATAATTTCAGAAAGTTATATCTCACTTTATAAAAATAAACGTACAAATATATCAATTTGAAATTGGTGCATTACAACGGATATTCAAAACCAAATATTTGTCGTTCGGCAAACAACCCAGGAGATTTCCTCAAATATCACCAATTACAACGAATCTCGATATGATGAGGATGATTACCCAATTCCCAATAATTTACTCCCACTCATCATCTTTAAAACCATACAGATGTGAGAATCATACCTGGTAAATACATACCCTGGAGCAAGGGCTAATTGGGAAATCAGTTTTCTTTTAACAATACACAGTGAAACTGAAATATGTAAATGTTTCGAAAGGGTATCTGGGTATTCTTAGTAATGCCTCTTCCATTATCAGATTCACAATTGTAACCGTATATTTCTTTGCCATCTCTCCAAATCCCTTTATATGTCTTTAGTCATTACCTTCTGTACACCGCTTTAGGCTAAATGGTTTTCTTCCTTCCCTACTGTTCGGCACCAGCCAATGGTTTGGAAGAAGACTATCCAATAAGCATAATGGGTGTACTCTCTTAATCCTAGGAGTACTCGTAACCTGAGAGAATGTGAAGATAAAAGACAACTGAATAAATCTTATTCCTATTTCTCCTGAACCAGAATCAATCACCGAACTGGAACAAGTTCCTTCGAGTTCGTAAATAACCATATGATGGAGTATCCAAATAACTGTGGATCTTCGTAGTGATACGGAGTGTTCTGGAGAAATACAAAGGTGAAGTAGGAGTGGTAATGAAATACTTGGTTTGGTCGTGAATAGCAGTCGCAATTTACTTTGCCCTCTTTCTAATCCCTTTATTTGTCTTTACTTAATACCTTCTGTACACCTTTTAGGCTAAATGGTTTTCTTCATTCCCTACCGTTTGGCACCTGCCTATGGTTTGGAAGAAGACTATCCAATTAGCGTAATTGGTGTACCGTCCTAATCCAAGGAGCACTCGCAACCTGAGAGAAGGTAAAAGGAAAAGACAACTGAATAGTCTTATTCATTTTCTCGAGAACCAGAAACCATCCTCGAATCTGGAACAAGTTCTTTCGAGTTCGTATATAACCATACGATGGTTTTATCCAATGGAAGTGGATGTTCGTAGTAATACGGGGTGTTCTGCAGAAAAAGGGTAAAAGCAGGAGTGGCAATGAGGTATGCAACTCCGACAATCCAAAAGCCAGTGTTTAAGAAGGTTCAGTTAACTTGGTCACTGAGTCATAGTATAGGGTCGGGTCATGGTCGCTGCCAAAGAGAGAGAGAGAAAAGAAACACTCAGCGTGCACTCCAACCTAGATCAGAATGGTTGTCAATTTATCTAATCAGGAAACCTCCCACTGTAACCTCAAATTCTCCTCCAAACCTAAAAGAAGAATTAGTCGGGATGACTGATCAGTCGAAAATACTGCATATTTTAACCGGCAATTTCCTTGTCATCTGCATATATATAGGAGAGTACGGTATTCATAATTCACATATTAGCTAATTGGTCGCAAAATATCAAATTACATGTATTCGACCTTTAAACCGGAAATTCTAAGGAAAGTAACCGCATTGCATTACATAGCATATTTTCTATATCTTGCAACCCCTATTTTGAAGTCTATGCAGGAAAAGAGATACTTGCTCATTGCTCGACCATTACAATTGCTCGTAAACTCATTGAAAGCAAATCTGGTATCAACATAGAAGGGCTACTGCAACTCTGAACATCAAAGAATAACCCAAATAGAAGTACAAAGCCACAGAAGAAAGCACAGTTCCCGAAGCCACCAAGGCGCGGCGGAAGCGCGGCAAAACCCTACCTCACGCGGCGGATCCGCGGTGGGTCCAAGACATCAGCTCCTCAAACTTCACCAAAACTCCTGTTTCAGTGCCCTCAGCTCATAAATGCACATAAACTTCCAGAAGATTCCAGACACTTCCACCAGATCATCAAGTTCCCAAACTACCCTAATCTTTCTAGAACTTTCCTAAACCCTAAGCTAAACCCCAACAACTTGTCAACAAACTTTGGGAGGGAAAGTCTAATTCAAACCTAGACCTAGTTCTATAAATAGGACCCTAGGCTCTCTCATTTCTCATTCTTGATCTCACAATATAAGAAACCCTAGAGAGAAAAAGATTCAACCCATTTTGAGTTTAGCCTTTCTCTTTCTCCATCTTCTTCTTCCTCAAGATTAGTGAGAAATCTTGTAGGAAACCCTAACCCTAATTCCACTCCAAATCCAACATCTTGAGTACCAAATCAAGCGAGAAATCTTCAACCTTTTGGGAGCCGAGCCGATCTTCAATCGGGCAAGTGATCCAAGCCGATCCGCGATCCACGGAGACGAGCGAAGCCAAGTCGACAATCACGTTCCTCCTCTTGTAGTTCTTGAGTGATTGTAACGGAATTGTTGATATAAATAAAAGGTGAAATTTGTTAATCTTGCTTTCTTTTAATTCCGCATCATGTTATCTTTACTGTTCTTGAATATTGTCTATGTGATGATGCGCGAGTAAAACTCCGCTCGTTAAGGAGTCGAGAAGATCTTTAGTATGATGATGTAGCAAATTTGTAATCAATTCTTGAATCCCACAAGATTGTAAACCCTAGCTATTTCAAGAATTGACAACCCAATTCGATTCGATGCTTTCTTGATCAACATCGCTCGAGATTGGGGTGATCCGATCAATTCTTGAAATTGCTAGAGGCTAGAATATAAATGGTATCCTCGAAAGGGCAAGGGTTAAGAGATGAAACTTTAATTTCATCAAGAAAACCCTAACTCTCGTCGATAACCATTGATCTAGTGTCAATTCCTCGAAGGACAAGAATATGAAATATTGTAGACTACAACACATATAAAGACCCTATCGATTCCTACGAGCCTCTTTTCTTGATTGTCGTTTGGAAAATACCATTGAAACCGATTCTTGTTGTTTATAGTTCTTGATTCTTTAGAAAAGATTAGTGACACACGAATACAAATCAATCAATTGAATCGTGTTTTCTCTTATTGTTGCTTAACATTTCATTTCAAACAAATAAAGGTATAAACGAATCTCGAGATCCCTGAGGACGATCCGCACTCATTCATTAACTTCAACTGACACCGTTGTTTGATTGCGGTCAAATATTTTTGGTTGTGATTTCTTTACTATTTGATTCGATAAACACATCCACGAAAATAATCAGATCAAAATGGCGCCGTTGCCGGGGATCGCGCGTTAATTCGTTTACATTTTATAGTTTGAAGTGAAAGAATTATTACGTTTCATTTCTTGAAATCAAAATTCGTACAAACTCTTATACGTGTGTTGTGAATTGATTGCAAGGTGATCTGGAGCAATCTGAGCTGTAGAAAAATTATTTGGGATATACCAGAGAGCTGGAGATAGCAATATCAAGCAGCTGAAGAAAAATTGTACACTGTTCCCCACAATCGACCGCGGAAGGGCGGCAAGAACAAGCTTTGTGCGGCGGAAGCGCCGCAGTCTTGGGTGATCTCTGCACCATCTTTCTTCAGGTGATTTCTCTCTCTCTCCTCTCTCCCTTTTTAGCTCCAACTAATCCTTTCTGCAGGATTCTTTGCAAATAATAGTTGCGCCGCAAAAGCAAATTAAAAATTGTGCGTGATTTTGTTTTCTTGGTTGTTTTGCATTGCTAATACGGAAAATTAAGGGGCACGGCCAAATCCAAATTAGGTGGGGATTTCATTACCCTTCCTAGGCCCCGAAAACCACCAAACTTGCATCCGCATTTACCCCCATTAACTAAAAGAAATCTAGAGATGACTCTAAGGACTGTCGCGCTCATTTAGGACAAGAGAGGGCCGTGGGTAATTCATTGCTTATCCGCGTTTTTCTGTGGTGCCTAAGGCGAGTGTGTCTAAGGCTAGTGGTTATTAATTAGGTCCACTGTAGTGGTGGTTCCTTCCCACTTACCTGGCACTTATCCGGCCACAGGGGACAAAGAGGCAGTGAAGGATTGATCCCGCGACTTGTCTTTTGGCAGTTAGGAGCGGTCTAGAGCCGGACCTAGGTGACCATTAGATTTTAGGGTTGTGTTGCTGCATATTGGTTGTCGCATCATTTTTTCAAAATCCGTCCCTTTTCAAAAGCAAACACCGCATTCATTTTACCCCTAATTATAAGCCAACGCTGCCACTTGTACTAACCCTTTTTAGTACAAGATAGGCTGGACACGGGATTCTAGTGCCCGTTTAGTCCGCGTACCTTTTATCGACTCCGAAGTCGATAATTCTCCATTTACCTTTTCTTTACCTACTACCACACCCACACCGATGGATCCGAATCCATCAAACTTCTTTAACCCCAATCTGCCACCGTCCGTTGGTGCGCAGAATCCTCCACACATTTCTCTTCAGGAAAGATGCTATCCACTTAGAGGTCCTCTTTCGACCTGCTTATCCACACCACCAGCAAACGGGGATAACTTTGAAATAAAGCCCCAGTATATCAACCTTCTACCTAAGTATCACGGACTCGAGACCGAGGACGCTTACGTTTTCATTACCAAATTTGAAAACGTATGCGCTATGATGGGTACATCTCAACTTTCTGTGGATGCGATGCGTCTACGACTTCTTCCTTTTACCTTGTGCGATATAGCCGAGAAGTGGCTATATAACACCACCGCACACTCCATCACTAATTGGGAAGAATTCGTCGCAGCATTCCTAAAGAAATTTTACCCAGTCCAACGAACGGCTCGAATTCGTAGTGAATTGAACCAATTTGCCCAGCTCCCTACCGAACCATTTTCAAAGTACTTTGAACGTTTCAAGGATTTAATGGTTCAATGTCCTCATCACGGCATCCCGAGATGGGAGCTTTGCCGAATCATCTATGAGGGCAGTAACCCTAACACGAAACAAAGCCTTGAAAATATGTGTCAGGGTACATTTATGACTAAAGACGATGGGGAAGCCTGGCGATACTTAGAAGAATTCGCTGAAAAATCACTGATTTGGGAGAGTGGAACCCAACCACTGAATAGGGGTGGCGTACACCAAGTAGATGTGTCCATAGGTGTTCGAGCAGAAATGGCAGCAATGCAAAAGAAGCTCAACGCTATGGAACACAAATTTGCAGCAGCCTCCCTAAACCCGGTATCACTCCCCAAAACTATTTGTGGGTGCTGTTCTGATCCGTCACACTTAACGGAAGAATGTACTTTAAACTCGGCGTTTCAAGGTCAAGAGCATTCTAATGCCGCATTTCAACGACCTCGAAACGATCCATATTCTTCCACGTACAATCAGGGTTGGAGGAACCACCCGAATTTTGCTTGGAACCAAAATCAATCTCAAAACACGGTTCCAAACACAAATAACTTTCAAAGGGCTCTTCCTCCACCACAACAGCAACCCCTTCAACTCACTCAGCACCCCTACCAGTCACAAAATTTCCAAAATCAGGGCAACACTCATGCACAGTCTAATCCTATGCAGTCCTGTTCTGACGATTTCTCTCAATTTACTCAAACCATGAAATCACTTTTATCCAATTTCATGGAGGTTTCAACTGAGGTTAGATCTTCCGTCAGTGAAATAAAGAAAAACTCAGCGTCACAAGCTGAGAGTATTAGAACGATGGAAGCTGAAATCGCACGCCTCAAAGCTGAAATGAGTGCGAGAGAAAAAGGGAAACTTCCCTCTCAACCCTTACAGAATCCTGGGCATTACAATGTAAATGCCATTACCACGTTGAGATCGGGAAGAGTGCTGAATAATAATGTCGGGGAAGATATTGATAATACTGAAAATCATGTCAAAACCCCGGCTGAGACCTTTCCACATACACACACTTCTCCTTCTGATCCTTCTTCTTCTACCAAACCACCTTCGCACGAGCCTATTCTCCATTTCCCTTTAGGCTCAACACCTTCACCCAACCCTTATAGTTCTCCACAGACGGTCCCCACACCTCTTTTGGGATCTCGTCTACCCCCCTTTCCTTCTCCTATGATGGACCCTGCGCTTATTGCGAAAGCACCTTACCCGAATCGGCTAAGGGCTAATAGAACGAGTCCTCATATGGAGAAAATTTTAGAAATGTTCAAACAGGTTAACATCAATATCCCTCTCCTAAATGCAATTCAACAAGTCCCCGCTTATGCGAAAATTCTAAAGGACTTGTGCACTAGGAAGAGGAAGACTCAGGTGCCGAAGAAGGTCTTTATGGCTAATAACATCAGCACTGCTTTTATTCCCCAGCTACCAAAGAAACGAAAGGACCCAGGATGTCCTACAATATCGATTTCGATTGGGGGTAAAAACATAAATCGTGCTCTTTTAGACCTTGGCGCGAGTGTTAACCTGTTACCTTATTCTGTCTATGAGCAACTAGGAATTGGAGAGCTGAAACCTGCTCATTGTACTCTCCAGATGGCGGACCGATCTATCACCAAACCAAGGGGTGAATTAGAGGATGTGCTAATAAAGGTCGGGGAATTTGTTTTCCCTGTAGACTTCATTGTGCTCGACACACATCCTGTAGCAAACCCCCGGGGCCAAATTCCGGTGATTTTAGGTCGTCCTTTCCTTGCCACTTCCAACGCTGTTATAAACTGTAGAAATGGTTCAATGAATTTATCATTTGGAAATATGACCATTGAACTAAATATCTATAGAGTTGGGAGTCAGCCATCAGAACCTAGTGCTCATATTTTAGATGTGTGTTCTGTCCATGAGATCGCTCCCGATAGTTGTGGAGCCGAGGAACTTTGCTTTAATGATCTCGATGACATTAGCACATCTCTGCTTGATCTTACACTTGATCTTAGTGAGGACACTACACTTACACTTGAGTCCTGCACTTCTGACTTTTCTCCACCCGAGTCTGTATCTTTCACAGGCTCTGAGCTTCTTTGTAAATCCAAAAATCATTCTATGATCCTCCCTTCGATCATTTCTCCGCCTGAATTAGATCTCAAAGTCTTACCTTCTCACCTAAAATATGCATATCTTGGTGAGAACGAGACTTTACCGGTTATAATTTCCACTTCTCTTGCATCAGAGCAAGAAAATGCACTTTTATCGGTATTAAGATCTAATAAAGAGGCGTTTGGTTGGAGTATGGCGGACATCAAAGGGATCAGTCCCTTGATTGTTGAACATCATATACATGTGATGGATGATGCCAGACCGACCCGAGAACCACAGAGACGGTTAAATCCCGTCATGAAGGAAGCTGTCATGAAAGAGATCGTCAAATGCTTAGATAGTGGTATTTTATACCCGATCTCCGATAGCCAGTGGGTAAGTCCTATACACGTCGTTCCTAAGAAATCCGGCATCACTGTGATCACAAATGAAGCGAATGAGTTGATTCAGACACGCACCCAAACTGGGTGGCGTGTATGCATCGATTATAGAAAACTCAACGCTGCTACGAGAAAAGATCATTTTCCTTTACCATTTATTGATCAAATGCTGGAACGCTTAGCGGGACGACAATACTATTGTTTCATGGACGGTTACTCAGGCTATAATCAGGTCCCCATCGCCAAAAAGGATCAAGATAAAACCACTTTTACTTGTCCTTTTGGTACCTTTGCTTACAGTCGCATGCCTTTCGGGCTATGCAATGCTCCCGCTACCTTTCAGCGGTGTATGATGGGGATATTCTCTGATATGGTAGAGAATTTCCTGGAGATCTTTATGGACGACTTTTCGATTTTTGGAGACTCTTTTTCTGAATGCCTAGCGAATCTGGACGCTGTTCTTACTCGATGCAAAGAGAAGAACTTGACTTTGAACTGGGAAAAATGCCACTTTATGGTCCAAGAAGGAATAGTCCTTGGACATGTCATTTCACAGAAGGGCATTGAGGTTGACAGAGCTAAAGTAGATGTCATTCAAAACCTCCCTCATCCCAGAAGCGTCAAAGATATTCGCTCTTTCCTTGGCCATGCTGGATTTTATAGGAGATTCATAAAGGACTTTAGCAAAATTGCTAGACCTTTAACACTACTCCTGGCCAAGGATACTACCTTCCACTTTGACTCGGATTGCGAGACAGCTTTCGACTCACTTAAACACTCACTCACTTCAGCCCCCGTTTTATCATCACCAAATTGGGACTACCCTTTTGAGCTAATGTGTGACGCATCTGATTTTGCAGTAGGTGCTGTCCTTGGACAGCACATTGAAAAGATGCCACATGTGATTTACTATGCTAGTAAGACCCTGAATGATGCGCAAATCAATTATACAACCACAGAGAAAGAACTATTAGCGGTTGTATTCGCATTAGAGAAATTCAGGCCTTACTTAATCGGCTCACCTATTGTTGTATATACTGATCATTCCGCTTTAAAACATCTGTTGGCGAAGAAAGATGCCAAAGGTCGACTAATACGTTGGATCCTTCTTTTACAAGAATTCGATCTTGTTATCAAAGATAAGAAAGGATGTGAAAACGTAGTAGCTGACCACCTTTCACGCATCGTTTCTTCCCCTGTGACCCTGCCGATCAATGACTCATTCCCTGACGAACAACTCTTGAGCGTATCCTCTGAACCATGGTTCAGGGATATTGTGAACTATCATGCCACGGGATTGATACCAAGCGATTGGTCTAAACAGGACAAATACCGCTTTCTTTCCCAAGTAAAACACTATTACTGGGACGAGCCTTATTTGTTTAAATATTGTCCTGATCAGATCATTCGCCGGTGCGTCCCGAATGAAGAGTTCAAGAGTATTCTTTCATTTTGTCATGATCAGGCCTGTGGGGGTCACTTTGGTCCAAGAAAAACAGCGGAAAAGGTTTTGCAATCTGGATTTTATTGGCCGACCTTATTCAAGGACGCATTTGAACATTGCAAAACCTGCACACAATGTCAGTATACGGGTAGAATATCCCAAAGGAATGAAATGCCTCAGCAACCCATTCTGGTTGTTGAAATGTTTGATGTTTGGGGCATAGATTTTATGGGTCCTTTTCCCAACTCCTTTGGGAATCTGTACATATTGCTGGCGGTTGATTATGTTTCCAAGTGGGTAGAAGCCATTCCAAGTCGCACTAATGACAGGAAAATTGTCATTAAGTTCTTAAAAGAGAATATCTTCTCGCGATTTGGACACCCACGCGCTATTATTAGCGATAATGGGACACACTTCTGCAACAGATCTTTCGAGACTCTGATGCGGAAATATTCAATCAACCACCGTCTTTCTACACCCTATCACCCCCAAACAAGCGGGCAGGCTGAGATCTCAAACAGACAAATCAAACTTATCCTGGAGAAAACTGTTGCTAAAAATAGAAAAGACTGGTCGACCAAATTGACGGATGCTCTTTGGGCATTCAGGACTGCATATAAGACCGACCTAGGAATGTCTCCATATAGGATAGTATTTGGTAAAGCATGTCATCTACCTGTTGAGATAGAACATAAAGCATTGTGGGCTATAAAGGAAATTAATTTTGATCTAAACCTTGCTTGCAACTTTCGGAAGCTGCAACTAAACGAGCTAAGCGAACTCCGCGATGAAGCTTATGATAATGCTGTAATCACAAAGAATAGGACTAAGGTTTTTCATGATAAAAACATTGTAAGGAAAACATTTTTACCTGGTCAACAAGTCCTTCTTTATGATTCACGATTACACCTTCATGCGGGTAAGCTCCGATCTCGTTGGAAGGGACCTTTTGTTGTGCGGTCTGTATACCCGCACGGGGCAGTAGATATTGAAAATGTTAAAAACGGCACTGTTTTCAAAGTAAATGGACATAGATTAAAGCCGTATTTTTCCACTGACCCCACGGAGGAGCTCTTGTTCTTACAAGAGCCAGTTTATCTTGATTAAAATTCCTCCGTCTCACTTTCATGTCCAGTATATCATTGCATCATATTTTGAATGAAGGTGAGTAAATAAAACAAGTTTGGGGGAGGATCTTCACTTAAATATTTTGCCCCCACTAATAAATTCCTCCCAAGCTTATAGGTTTTTTCGAGATTTAGCGGAAGGCAACAGTGAGGACACTGTTGAAAACAAGTTTGGGGGAGGTTTGTGCTTATTTTCGCATCATTTGCATATCATCTGCATAAGCACAAAACATTTCTGTAAAAAACCTATAAAAATTAAAAAAAATTCAAAATTATAAAAATATTTTTTGTACATAAATAAGATAATAAAAGTTTAGATAGTGAACATTTACATCCATGAGATTAGAAAAATTTAAGAAAACTAAGAAAATTAGAAGTTTTCTTATACGAACTAGTAATAAGTAGTTATGAGCCGTTGTCCCAAGGGTTAGTAAGATGAAAGACGTCACTAATCTGAGGATAAAAATAAGTCTGAAAAATATTTTCTATTCTGGAAGCCAAACATTTTGAACGTTGCTACCCTGCTATTCGCACTTACACACGTCTTGAAGCCTGGGATAGTAGAGGATACCTTGAAATGCTCTTGTCTTAAAGCCAAAAGTATAAAAAAAAGAAAAATATGTTTTAAAGTGGTGAGAAAAATGGACACTGGTTTTGTTATCACTAAGGGCAATAAAAATATATAGCAAAAGGGTGCTTCTTCACCTAGTGCCCCAAGGTCAACTGGTCTGGGAGTCACTGCTATGCCTGAGGTGGTGCAAAACTAGGAAAATACACCAAGTATACAAGCACAGGAGTAATCGGTCGGTTAGTACCTCAAGAAGTATTAACGGTCGCATGAAAGTGTGTAAGCAATCTCGTTTGTCAAGAAGTACTGAGGCTGATGGGCAAGAGTATGATAGCTTGAATTGAATTCTCCGGGTGTAGGGATGTCTTTACACACACGCAGGGTGATATGATCGATGTTTGGAATAAAGATAGGAATGAAGAATAAGACGATGTTTTATTGAGGGAGGACGTGATTTCTGACATCTTTTCATGACCATTAAGATAGGGCTCATGACAACCGAAAAGCTAGCTTAGTTGGAAACCCTAATTTTCAAAGTCTTTCTTTTACAATTCTTTTCTTTAAATGTAATGTTCATGATCTTACTTTTATTTTTGGATTTTGTGGGTGCAATCCGCTGAAAACCCTCAGGAGACAACACTCCTCCTACTAGGGACACCTAGAGGTTTAAAGGCTTGTTGCACGTGCTCAGTGCAATCGTGTTGCCTACGAAAGTGTGCTAGTTAGTTTTTTTCTCTTTCTTTGTTTTCTCCTTCTCTTTTTAATAAAACATTCTCTCGAGACGATCGAAATTAAGTTTGGGGGTATTTGATCAGTCGAAAATACTGCATATTTTAACCGGCAATTTCCTTGTCATCTGCATATATATAGGAGAGTACGGTATTCATAATTCACATATTAGCTAATTGGTCGCAAAATATCAAATTACATGTATTCGACCTTTAAACCGGAAATTCTAAGGAAAGTAACCGCATTGCATTACATAGCATATTTTCTATATCTTGCAACCCCTATTTTGAAGTCTATGCAGGAAAAGAGATACTTGCTCATTGCTCGACCATTACAATTGCTCGTAAACTCATTGAAAGCAAATCTGGTATCAACATAGAAGGGCTACTGCAACTCTGAACATCAAAGAATAACCCAAATAGAAGTACAAAGCCACAGAAGAAAGCACAGTTCCCGAAGCCACCAAGGCGCGGCGGAAGCGCGGCAAAACCCTACCTCACGCGGCGGATCCGCGGTGGGTCCAAGACATCAGCTCCTCAAACTTCACCAAAACTCCTGTTTCAGTGCCCTCAGCTCATAAATGCACATAAACTTCCAGAAGATTCCAGACACTTCCACCAGATCATCAAGTTCCCAAACTACCCTAATCTTTCTAGAACTTTCCTAAACCCTAAGCTAAACCCCAACAACTTGTCAACAAACTTTGGGAGGGAAAGTCTAATTCAAACCTAGACCTAGTTCTATAAATAGGACCCTAGGCTCTCTCATTTCTCATTCTTGATCTCACAATATAAGAAACCCTAGAGAGAAAAAGATTCAACCCATTTTGAGTTTAGCCTTTCTCTTTCTCCATCTTCTTCTTCCTCAAGATTAGTGAGAAATCTTGTAGGAAACCCTAACCCTAATTCCACTCCAAATCCAACATCTTGAGTACCAAATCAAGCGAGAAATCTTCAACCTTTTGGGAGCCGAGCCGATCTTCAATCGGGCAAGTGATCCAAGCCGATCCGCGATCCACGGAGACGAGCGAAGCCAAGTCGACAATCACGTTCCTCCTCTTGTAGTTCTTGAGTGATTGTAACGGAATTGTTGATATAAATAAAAGGTGAAATTTGTTAATCTTGCTTTCTTTTAATTCCGCATCATGTTATCTTTACTGTTCTTGAATATTGTCTATGTGATGATGCGCGAGTAAAACTCCGCTCGTTAAGGAGTCGAGAAGATCTTTAGTATGATGATGTAGCAAATTTGTAATCAATTCTTGAATCCCACAAGATTGTAAACCCTAGCTATTTCAAGAATTGACAACCCAATTCGATTCGATGCTTTCTTGATCAACATCGCTCGAGATTGGGGTGATCCGATCAATTCTTGAAATTGCTAGAGGCTAGAATATAAATGGTATCCTCGAAAGGGCAAGGGTTAAGAGATGAAACTTTAATTTCATCAAGAAAACCCTAACTCTCGTCGATAACCATTGATCTAGTGTCAATTCCTCGAAGGACAAGAATATGAAATATTGTAGACTACAACACATATAAAGACCCTATCGATTCCTACGAGCCTCTTTTCTTGATTGTCGTTTGGAAAATACCATTGAAACCGATTCTTGTTGTTTATAGTTCTTGATTCTTTAGAAAAGATTAGTGACACACGAATACAAATCAATCAATTGAATCGTGTTTTCTCTTATTGTTGCTTAACATTTCATTTCAAACAAATAAAGGTATAAACGAATCTCGAGATCCCTGAGGACGATCCGCACTCATTCATTAACTTCAACTGACACCGTTGTTTGATTGCGGTCAAATATTTTTGGTTGTGATTTCTTTACTATTTGATTCGATAAACACATCCACGAAAATAATCAGATCAATGACCCGAGGAGTAAACCAACTCATCAATGGGAATCGGGATCCAACTATCATCGCATGATAACGTGATGGAATCCACTCACGTTATCACACTCCAGAATTTATGCGGATATCTGGCAAGTTTCAGTTTCTTTAGAAACTCCCGATGTGATTTTTACCCCATGCTCTTATGACCTTGACGTAGGCCAACATATTATAAGTCACATGTCAAGTTATACCCGTCATTATCCATTTTAATTTGAACCCACCCGTACATACCCTTGACGAAGGCCAAAATAGTAGTACGACTGTCCTAAACCAACGCATCTATCTATGCAGCAGAAAAGTAACAAATAACTACCATACACTATGCCTTGACGAAGGCTAACATACATAGCATGAATACTAAGTGCTACATTTCTGAAATGACGGAGGGCTACGAATGGTTTTTAGCGAAAAACCTTTAACGTAATGAACTTGATATCGTTGAAGGAACCGGATAGCTTTTTATAAAAATATAGTGGCGAAAACCTTTGCTAAAGAGGTCACTCCCGGTGAAGGGATCTCGACTCTTTCCCCGTGGAATGAGGTGCAGGATATTCCAACTGAATACCACTAAGCAAAGTAGAAGGAAATCGGCTATAATGAAGTTATTACCCTGACGTAAACTTCTTGTAACGTTTCAAAATAATAAAATATGATTTTTGGGAATTTTTATGATTTAATATTATTTTAATGAAAATTTTAATATTCTGGTATAATTAAATACAAATAAATCGAGAAAAATTATGGAAAATTCTAAAATAGGTTATTTTATGGAATTATGCCATTTTAAAGTTTTTATGATTAGTTATGTGCTAATTTAGTGCTAATCGCGATTAAAAATCGCTAATCGGATTTTTAGCTTTGTTGTGCAAAAATGTGCACATATCATTTTACACACTTGTCATACTTGTTACATGTTTTGGGAATATGGTTTCTTAGGGCTTGCCATTGAGTGAGAAGGAAAGGAGAAAAGAAAAAGAAAAGAAAAGAAAAGGTTTCATGATGATGAGAGAGAAAGACAAGGTCAAACCTCTTTTGACCCATGCCCCCCCATCATTTCCCTTCTCATTTTCTCTCCCCTCTTCAAACATGAGCTCCTGCTGCTCCTGCTCCCTCTCTCTCCCTCTTCACAAAAAGCCTAGATCCACAATGAAATCAACCCCAAAACCCTATTCCCATTTCACAAAAAGTGTTCCCGAGCTCACTAGCTACACATTGAACCTAGCAAGATTGGATTTGGAGGACTTTGAGCAACTCAAGAATTTTCTTGAGTTGCCAAAGGAGATAAATTCTGGACCTATTAGAATAGTATTTCATTTCTTGTGCATCAATTCTAGTTTCATGTCGATATGGTGTCGTTTGGTGGATTTGTGAAACTTCAAGTTAGGGTGAGGAGTTGAATTGAGTTCAAGGGTGAAATTGAAACTTGTGGTGACCTTAGAACCCCTGTGGTGATGTGTTATTGGACCAAACCTGAAGCTAAAACACAGAATACGGATTTATGAGACGATGTCGGGGGAAAAACTGTGAATCTGTGATCGTATTTAGGAATCTGCTATCACCCCGAGACCCAAAAAATAAAAGTGAGTTGACAGTGAGATGTGCAGGCACCCTGGAACCACCACACCAAACCCTAGCCCCCAACTCCTATTCCTGACCGCCAATTAATTCCTTATGGCCGCAATTTGCGGCCAGAGCAGGATGAAATCATCTCGATTTTGGTGCATGGCCCTATTTCCAGTAGTCTTGACCCTGGGTATGTGCAATTTTGTCCAGTTCCATCTAGGGTAAAATCTGGGTTGATTTTCCTATGTTGGCGCATGATTTACGACTTGTTTTAGCATGAATTTTGGTATTTGGTGATTCGTTTCTGTCGGGTGGCGTTTGGACGTCAATGACAAGTGGATATTGATCGTGTTTACATGCGAGACGATAGGTTTTTACCTATGCGAGTAGCGTGTGCTGTTTTCGTTTTCCGATGTGATTTTCATGTGCTTTAGCGTTTGTGATATACGTGTAGGTACCGACGTGATGTTGAAGCGAAGAAGATGAAGATGGCGACATCAGCATCGGCACACGAGAAGCAAGGTGAGTAGATTATATCTACGGGGGAAGTCAGGTGGATGGCGTATAGCACCCCCGCAGTCCGTGGTGATGTATATGAATACGTATACACACTTATATTTGTTATGTGTTGTTTAAGATTATTGATGGTAATAAAGGATGTATTGGTTTAGTATAGTGTGAAACCCTAGAGTAGGGGTTGCACACCCACACATACACGCACACATATACTTGCATACATTCTTTCTTTTATCTGTGCGCATTTGGAGGTGTGTATATCTACACATGGGTATGGGACTATGTGTTCATATACAGGATTTGAGGATGATACGTGCGATTATGATGAGTTGATGAGATTTGATCTGAGCCGTGAGATTCGGCGATATGACAGAGTTCGTATTTGAGATGCGACATGATGGTTTTAGCGGGCCTTTGGGCATGTGTTTTACCCCGCATTCATATTTATATAGATGGTATCGATGGTACTAGACTTAGAGTTGTACCCTAGATTATGTGATATGATTGTAGTGATACCTGATATGTGATGAGATAATGTGATATTGACCTATACCCAACTATTGGGATGCCATACGACGATTTACCGTACGAGCTTTATATTGATGTTAGATCCGCACTCATGACTCGAGGATGTTACATGATATACCGTATCGTACGTGATACTATTGAGGCGAGATCACCGACTATTGTATATATATTTGTATATCGACTCAGATTTGGTTGGTTTTCATACCCCTCCCGATTGACTTGATTATTGGGTCCGTAGTTCGCATAGTAGGCGTTAGACTGGACCCGAGTCATACCTATTTCAAAACTAACGAATCGGGGATATTTTAAAGATAGGTATAAGGGATTCTACGGATATTTTCAAACGACGTATCTTTTCTTAAAACCCCGTAGCCCTTATTTTACCAAAACCTCCGATTCGTCTTATTTCAAAAGGCAAGGCTGCATGATATATTTATTGAGGTAGGTTCTTCACTGTTGCGTTGATTATTAATTCCGCATATTCATTCTATTTGCATTGCATTGCTTGTGTTTATTGATATATTACAATCATGCTGCTGGGACACCAGCTCCATTACCGATGATGCGTATGTACCACGTACACTTACTTGCCGGCTCACACACATCTTCATCGGTAATTGCCATGTCACTACACAGTAGTATTATTGCATCAGGATATGACCCTTGTATGTGTATACTATTATTCCATGTTGCATGATATACCGTTATACTTGCACTTCATTTATATGTCATATACATCATACTTTCTGATTATGCGCATTGAGATATGTTGTTTCCATGATATTTCTGGATTTGGGAACCGCGGGTATTTCAAAAGAGAATATGTAATTGTTTTAAAAACCCGGTTACCCTTGGTATGATATTTCAGTGCGTCCACCATGTGTTTTCTCGATGCTGAGAGGGACATGTGAAACCCGATTCGAGGAGGCGGATGAGGCCGATTGCGGGTGCATGGTGGACCCAGTATGGTACCCCGAGGTGAGAACTGTTTCGCTGTATAGTAGACGGTGAGCCTGGCAGAGAGACTACTACCTACCGGTGACTGGTTAGACCTGGCGGTTATCCGGAGGATACCGACCAGAGTCGATAGATGGATATGGGCGTACTGCTGGGGCCGAGGGCCGATTCCGCAGACGGAGCCCGTGGGCTGATCCGGACTGACGGAGCCTGATATATGAGGATTAACGTGCCGATGCTGGGCACAACTTTCATGATGTTTTCGAGTGTCGATGCTGGGCACTCCGGTTTCATGATTTGATCTGTCGCGAGAGACACAGATGGTTTATATCCTCATATATACATGCATGATGCTTATTGTCATTGGGGGAAGAGTGGACGGGATCCACGTACATGCAGATTTGATTACATTGATCATGCCTCACATTTATGATATGCTATTACCTGAGGCACTGGCACGAGCACTTGGCACTACACTCATGTATAGAGATTACATTTCCAGTTTAGCATGCTGCAGACTTATTCATATTGAGGTTTATATATCTGATCGTATTGACCTAGGATGGGTCATACATTCGATCTCTGCTTGTAGATATTTTCTATTCATGAGTTGGCAACTCACCCTCGTTGTGCCACAGTTCTTGCAGGTTTTTGCCGTACTGGTTCCATAGCGGCATTTCTGGCACGCTGCTTCCATATGGGTGACTGGCTTGGGTAGGTGGGTTCTTTTGTATCAGAACCGCCATTGTTCCTGTATTATTCATTGTATCTAGAGGTTCCATCAACCAAAACTTGTATATTGTTTCAGACTTAGACACAGTGTGTATTATTTCGACCTTAGAGTCGCGCTTGTAGTATTATGGTTTTCTGGCTGTTTTGAGTTTCTTTTTGGGTTTTGATCCTCGCCATTCGGCGTTGTATATTATATTGCTTGCGTGGTTGTGACCGTCAATTGACGAAGAGCTAGCTCCCGCTTGGGGATGCCTTTTATCATTTCATATATATTATTCTTGTTGTACCCCGTTCGGGGCCAGTTTTTACAAAGGAAACTCTGCCGAAATTTTCAAGAATGGTTACACATTTGAAAAATGCATATTCGGCTTAGTTATTTAAAAACTTTGATTTTCAAAACATGATTTCTTTACTTTTTCAAACCAGTTTTCCTTATTTACTCATTAAAATGGTTTTAGATTTCTGGGCTTTTGGCTTACTTGGATCAGATGGGGTCCTATAGACTTCATATGGTTCAAGGGCCAGTCACGTGCTCTTTCGGGTCGTGACACTTTTGTTCATGATGTCACTCTCGGTGAAGGGATCTCGGCCCTTGCCTCGTCGACTGAGGTGCTGGATATTCATAACCGAATACCACTGTGCAAAACAAAAGAGAACGTCCTTGCAATAACAGCATTTTGAAAAGTATTCCAACAACATCAGAATAGGTTTGTTTAGCTTGCATTGATCCGAATCAATGCAGTCACATCAATTGATCACACCAATAAAGAACGAAAATATGATGTACGTATATGCCATCCGCATTCGCCACTGGGTCCCGTCATCACCCGTTAGGTTACTTAACTAACGACAGAGCGCGGACTGGACTAGCGCAGGTGTAAAACATATACAACATCTACTAGTATATATATAACAATATATAATAATCGCTCAAGGCGTGATAACATGCAACATCACAGAAATGTAATAAGCATCACAGAACAATACAGATAATCTGGGATCCCCGGGTTTCATAGAGCCGCTACTGAAACTCGACGTTCCACTGGTCGTGTGGATAGCCTGTGCAATGAAATCCTAGACAACTACGGGCGCGACAAGTTACCCGCCAAAACCTGAAGAGAGGCAGTCCCCTTCAACAAAGTGAATGGACCACCCAGCACTTCACGGAATCCGGTAACTTGGGCACCCCTCCTTGGGTCAACCTATACCCCCTACGAGTGCGGCGAATAGCCCGCCAATTCTAGAGTAAAGCCCCCTCCGTCTCAAAACCATGAGATACGGGCCCGTTGCCCTCTAGAACCCGGCTATCTGTGCACCCCACCGCGGGGTAATCCTAGTACAGAAAGTAAAATATACAACGCGTACATCGACCTCAGCCCGGTCGTGCCCCAAAAGAATAATATACAAACAGGCAGTGACGACAGTCTATATGTCGGACGCTCGTCCCGGAATATCAAATGTACAAATACAACCAAACTGTACTACCATTGCATCCAGGCTATCCACCACGACAAATCCGCAACAACACAGCACAACACAGAACATCAACGTGAATGTCACGTTCGCAAATCCGTCTAAAAGAGCAATAGCAATTAGACAGGATTTACCTATCGAATGACATTCACGGTCGCAGATATAATGTAAATACTGTGAACCAATATATTTAAAAATTTTCGATCGACAAAATTTCCCGAAGTGGGCCCCAAGCACAAAACCAGCACTCAAAATAATCTGGGCCCAAACAAAATATTCCAGAAACCCCAATTCCAAGTCATAGGGCACTATAGAAATTTTGGTGCAGAGAAGGAACAAAACAGCGACGGAACCGCGGCCAAAGCAAGGGTATGGCCGCGGTTCCGCGGCTTCACTGTAGTTTCATGCTACCCAAATTTCTCAGATATCTTAAAAAACCCCGTCTGTTTTTCTGCAGCACACTAAATATTTTTTTGACCACAGGAAAAATTCGACAAAAACTGTGACTTTGAAATTGCGGTTTTGGAAAATTCGGCCGATCGATATTTTAAATACGTTAGAACAAATTAGTAAAACTTAATGGCGTGTCTCTGATACCAATGTAAGTCTACGGTAGCGTTCCGGCCGTCTTTCCGAGGCCAAAATGCGGAAACAAATTTTTTTTCTTAACTTGAAACTGGCGCTATCGTATACTTTTTCCCGGATCGAAGCATTAACCTACAACTAGCTATCTAGAGAGAGGGTTGGAAAGTTATACCGATCGATCCGTATCCTTCGGTCTTTGGCCACCATCCCAAGGTCCTCGCGGCATCTCCGATCTCGGTCTGCTCGCCGGAAAGGGCACCACATCTTCGAGTCTTTTTACGGGCTCCCGTCTCTGAACCGAGACAACTCGGACACGAAGTTCGCTAGCCGACGTGTCCAAGATTGCTGTAGAATAAATGTAGAACACCTTGTCTCATGTCATCCAAGACCATGGATGATGGTTAATTGAAGTTGCCATGTATGAAATGTGAGCATAGAATTTTGGCAGTGAGGAAATGCTATGGCTGATCAAAAGAATTGGGCTCACAAAATTGCTTTTGAATGTTAAGGAAAAACTTGTGAAGAAAAAAAAATGGTTCTTTGGTTCTTTTTGTGTAGGGTTGAACTTCATGAAATTAAGCAACACAATAATTAACCCATGCACCCAAGGAATCAGCCACACACCTGACCCTCTCACCAAACAATAGCCACGAATTCAACATGCTGGAGCAATTCAGCCACTTGTCAAGACCATTCATGCACCAAGCCAAATGTCAAGACTCCACCATGCATGCACAATGGCAGCCACAATTATTTCCCCAGTAACAAATTAGCCACGAATTTCCTTGCTGGAAATCAGTCACAAAGATATATGGACAGCTCAAAAAGAAAAAGATAACTCGTCATTAAACCAAATGTTTAAAGACAAGAAATGAAATGGAAATGACAACTTCAAAAAGCGATCCCGTAATAAATTACGGGATAACCCCGCAACTTTATATACATACCCGCATTTGTATTCCGACCGAATACAAATGCAATGAGACAAAATCTACACAGTATAATACTGGGACCCGGCTTAAACTAAAGCCCGCTAGTATTATGTGTCCGAAACACGACACGTGCACAAGTGCACACGTATGTTCGAACCCTGCCATAAACCCATACGGCCTCTACAACGTTTCCTCCGAAACTTGAGAAACTGTCTGTGAGGGACTCTAAAGACTCGTCAATACTTTGGCTGTGGATTTAACCACTAGCACGTCAGAGGTATTAGCCGTACGCAACAGGCTACTAGGTATTGACCAAAAGGGAAGTCGATGAGCGAACTCATCCTGACACCCTATTGATCCTGTCAGTGACAATATCCGTACAGTCTGGTCCGTTCGTTTATGAGTGTCGCATGTCTGGCTTAGGGGGTTGGTAAAAGTCAGACCCTCAAAAGCGGTACAAATCGTGTCGGAGTGTAGCCCAGAACACCCTGAGATACTACTGGAATACCTAACAGTAAATCTCCTGTCTTGGCCAAAGACTTCATGTATTGGCTCTGCTAGACACAGCGCGATCTCACCCCCAATACCGGGAGAGACGAATCCCTGCCGATCCGCTCACTGCCTCCATATAGCTCGGGACTGTACCCAACTAAAACATGTTTGCACGACTCCTTTGAGCCGTGGTAGGGTAGTAATCAAAGCACAGTGGGAACTCACACGAGACAAATGACGATCTCAGGTCGATGAACTAACCTGTACACATGTCACCAGGGAACTGCTATCTGCCGTCAGGTATAATACCAACTAGTATGCTCCCGGCGAGTCCTGTCTGGTGTACTCATAACCCAATGAGCCACTGTATACATGATCGGTCGAAAATATTGTATTTTTAACACGTCAATTTCCCTATCTTTTGCATTCATCTAGAGGTGTTCGGCATTCATATTACACATATTAGCAAAACATCCCTAAAATACCAGATTACATGTGTTATACTCTAAAATCGGCATTTTTAGGAAAATTGACTGTTTATCATGGCATCGCATCATTCTTGTGTAGCGCAACACTTGTTTCGAAGTTTGTGCAGGAAATTCCAGAAACCAAGCCAAA
Organism: Agapanthus africanus; assembly: GCA_030015575.1. NCBI lineage: Eukaryota > Viridiplantae > Streptophyta > Magnoliopsida > Asparagales > Amaryllidaceae > Agapanthus > Agapanthus africanus. The sequence continues at coordinate 379,381,035 of JASDDO010000012.1, forward strand.
ATTGTGAAAATAATGCTGATAAAATACGCTAACTCAAAGGTTAGAGATCTGGCAGTGATCAAGGACTGATTAAAAGATTCAGCATATCAGAGAATATTCCTGAAGTCAAAAGGAAGCAGAGCTGAAAAATTGAAGCAGTATGTCCCTCACATGACCGCGGATCCGCGGCATGAGTAGGCACGTGTCGCGGATCCGCGGCCATAATATGATGACGTCAGCAAATCTTGGCTCCAATATTCTTCTCTTTGTGCCTACAACTCAGAAAACTATGGCAATTTCTACAGAACTCCAGAAGCTTCTTCCAGATTAGCAAGGATCATTAAGCAAGCTAATCATGATTAAGCTAATCAACCTCCTAACAACCTAGTTCTAGAACCATCCCTCCAACTAACTTCTTCTAGAAGCCTTGATCAGTCGAAAATACTGCATTTTTAACACGTCAATTTCCCTATCATTTGCACTCATCTAGAAGTGTTCGGTATTCATATTGCACATATTAGCAAAACAGTCCTGAAATACCAGATTGCATGTGTTATACTCTAAAACCGACATTTCTGAGGGAATTGTGTGTTTATCATGGCATTGCATCATCCCTGTATTGCGCAACACTTGTTTCGAGATTTGTGCTGGAAATTGTAGGAACAAAGCCAAAAGAAACTGATCAAAAATACGCCAACTCAAAGGCTAAAGAGCTGGTAGCAATATAGAAGGAATTATAAAATTCAACATATCAGATAAAGGCCCATAAGACAGCCCAAGAATTACCATTGAAGTTCCAAGCACCAAGGCCCTATAAGGACCGCGGATCCGCGGCCGGAGAAGCCTTGTGCCACGGATCCGCGGCTCTTATGCCACGTCATTAGCCCATTTTCTGTGCACAACTCTTCTCTCAAGTGTTGCGCCACGGGAGCGCCCCGGCCTCGTACTCGAGGCCAAAATGCGGAATCAAAAATTTTCCTTACTCGGAAACCGGCGCTACAGCGGACAATGAAAACCCGGATCGTTTACCATTAACCTAATGCTAGCAATCAAGAGATGGGAAGAGAAGTATACCGAGTGATCCGAGTCCTCCGGTCTTCTCTTCATCGTCCCGATCTCCCGCGGAAAGTCTTGTCTCCATATCGTCGCCTCCTCGCCGGAAAGGGTACCACATCGCCTGCGTCTTTTACGGGCTCCCGCCTCAATACCGAGGCAACTCGGGCATGAAGCCGGCAACTCGACATGCTCAAGATATGCTGTAGAATGTGTAGTGTAGAGGCTATATCTCATTTGGGGTTTGTTGCCATGGTGATGGAGGAATCAAGAATAGAAAAATGGTGCTTGCATTTTTCTAGCATGAAAATGAGATCAAGAATGAAACTCTCAAGATGAAGCTCTCTTCTTCTTCTTCTCTCTACCATGAAAAAACTTATCATCAAAGAAAAAATGGTGGAGGAAAAGAATATGAATCCATCACCTTAGAAGGAAGGTGAGTGTAGGAAAAGGTGGAGGGTAACCACAAGCTAAACATCATCATCACAAAATCAAATCAACTCTAAATCACTTCTAATCAACCAAAAGCAAGTGATGAGAAAGATAAGAATGGAATCAAAAAGATGCTATCATAATTAATCATCTTACAAATAAAACCTCCACAATATGTTATTTGCAAACTTGCAAATAACACCCTCCATCCTAAAAGTCCGGCCGGGAAAGAACAAAGGAAAACCGGCCGGAACGGAATGCAAACTGGCAACTCCAGAAAACTGGTCCCGTAATAAATTACAGGAAAACCCCGATACTGTGCATACACACCCGCATCTGTATTCCGACCGGATACAAATGCAATGAGACAAAATCTACACTGTACTAAACTAGGATCCGGCTTAAACCAAAGCCGGCTAGTAATATCCGTTCGATCCTGATCCGTGCAATACCGCACGTATCTGATCGAACCCTGCCATATAACTATACGGCCACTAGTACAAAACTGTCCGATCCTGATCCGTGCAATACCGCACGTATCTGATCGGACCCTGCCATATCTCCATACGGCCTCTACAGCGTTTCGCCCGAAAGCTTGAGTAACTGTAAGTGTGGTGGACTCTAAAGACTCGTCAATACTATGGCTGTGGATTTAACCACTAGCACGTCAGAGGTATAAGCCAATACGTGACGGGCCACCAGCTATTGACCAAAAGGGACGTCGATAAGCGAACCCATCCTGACACCTTACTGAGCCTGTCAGTGACAATATCCGTACAGTCCGGTCCGTTCGTCTATGAGCATCGCATGTCGGGCCTAGGGGGTTGGTAAAAGTCAGACCCCCAAAAGCGGTACAAGTCGTGTCGGAGTGTAGCCCAGAACGCCCTGAGATACTACTGGAATACCTACCAGTAAATCTCCTGCCTCGGCCGAGGGCTTTGCGTAATGGCTCTCCTAGACACAGCGCGACCTCACCCCCAATACCGGGAGAGACGAACCCCTGAAGATCCGCTCACTGCCTCCATGTGGCTCGGGACTGTACCCAACTAAAACCTGTTTGCACGACTCTTTTGAGCCGTGGTAGGATAGTAATCAAAGTACAGTGGGAACTCACACGAGACAAATGACGATCCCCAGGTCAATGAACTAACCTGTACACATGTCACCAGGGAACTGCTATCTGACGTCTGGTATAATCCCAACTGGCAGGTTCCCGGCGAGTCCTGTCCGGTGTACTCATAACCCAATGAGCACCTGTATACATCTTAGGTGAACCAACTGACACCAGTGGCTTGTGAGACCGGCCACCGCCCCTCGTCGGGGTCTCGACTGTATACACTAGTCTACTCTGGAGAATCGATGCCCTGTCTCGAAACTCCTACGACTAGGGACCTTTTAAGGATGTGCTTATAGACTACCAGCTCCCACGTATATGATCGCCATCATACTGCCGGCAGTCAAGCAAGAATCCTAGGGGCTCTATCAATGTGTAATAGCGACATGCCAGGTCACCTAAAGCAGTACACGATGATAAAGATAAACCAGATAGCATACTATCATCTCGAGTAAGACTGTCCTACCGGGATAGATCCTCCCTCAATCATTGCAATCACGTGCCTGTGATCCAATAATTGACTCTGAGGGCACTATCTCCAACAATCTCCCACTTGCACTCAAGGCTAATTATTGCGATGTCGCATACTCACAGCCCGTGTGATACCGAACACCCAACTCCTCTACTAGTCAGTCTCACAAAGCTCGTTTGCGAAACTATTGCGTTCGAGGAATAGCCTCATTGAGTGGATCCGCTGTGATATTTCTTTCTATGTCTCTCTATATCTCAAGTTCGCGGAGAAAGCCATCTCCCGAAATGAGCAATACCTGTCTTAGAATGTCTGGATGTCTGATGGGACCTAGCTCATAAATGAACTCCAAATCCAAACTTCTTAGACTGTATCGTCAACTGAACTTAATCAGTATCCTGCGCCATGCCACCCTCAGTATTTCCTTGGACCACCTGTCCAAAATACTGCCCCTCGTCAGAAGGAAAACTATAACTCTGACAACCTCCTTGTCGTCCATGTCACCTTGGAAGCCTGGAATGATAACTGTTGGAGATAGTGCCCTCATAGTCAATTATTGGATCGCAGGTACGTGATTGTAATGATTACGGAGGACCTATCCCGGTAGGACAGTCTTACTCGAGATGATAGTATGCTATCTGGTTTGCCTTTATAAGTCGTGTACATGTTCAGGTGACTGATTGCATGTTACACTTTGATAGAGCCCTTAGGATCTTGCTTTACTACCAACAGTATGATGGCGATCATATACGTGAGAGTTGGGTAGTTTATATGCATATCCTTAATTGTGGTCCCTAGTCGTGGGAGTTTCGAGACAGGGCATCGATACTCCGGAGTAGACTAGTGTGTACAGTCGAGACCCCGACGAGGGGCGGTGGCCGGTCTCACAAGCCACTGGTGTCAGTTGGTTCACCTAAGATGTATACAAGTGCTCATTGGGTTATGAGTACACCGGACAGGACTCGCCGGGAATCTGCTAGTTAGTATTATATCTACCGTCAGATAGCAGTTCCCTGGTGACATGTATACAGGTTAGTTCATCGACCTGAGGTCGTCATTTGTCTCGTGTGAGTTCCCACTGTGCTTTGATTTCTACCCTACCACGGCTCAAAGGAGTCGTGCAAACAGGTAGCTTTTGGGTACAGTCCCGAGCCATATGGAGGCACGTGAGCGGATCGGCAGGGGATTCGTCTCTCCCGGTATTGGGGGCGAGATCGTGCTGTGTCTAGGAGAGCAATTACACAAAGCCCACGGCCGTGGCAGGAGATTTACTGGTAGGTACTCCAGTAGTATCTCAGGGTATTATTGGGCTTCACTCCGACACGACTTATACTGCTATTGGGGGTCTGACGTTGCTAGCCCCCTAGGCGGATATGCGATACTCATCGACGAACGGACCGGACTGTATATACATTGTCACTGTTAGGCTCAGTAGGGTTTTCTGGATGAGTTCACTCATCGGCCTCCCTTGAGTGCGCTCATCGGTCTCCCTTGAGGTCAGTCCGTGGGCAGCCGTTACGTATTGCTAGTGCCGCTGACGGTTTGTGGTTAAACCCACTGCCAGGGTACTGACGAGTCATTAGAGTCCCCCACAGACAGTTTCCCAAGTTCGGGCGAAACGTTGTAGAGGCCGTATGGTTTTATGGCAGGGTTCGGAAAATGCACGTGCGTTTACGCACGTGTCAGTTTTCGGGCAGATGATACTGGTCGGCTTTGGTTTAAGCCGGATCCGAGTATTATATTGAGTAGGTATAATATCTTTGTCTCAGTTGCATTTGTATTCGGTCGTAATACAAATGCGGGTATATTTATACAGTTTCGGGGTTATCCTGAAAGTCGTTTCAGGATTACTTTTGGAAGTTGCCAGTTTCCAGTTTTCTATCAGCCGTCTTTTAACATTCGGTTAAAGACGGATTTATCTTTTCTTCAGATATGGTGAGTCAGTGCTTCTAGAAGTTTCTAGAAGGTTCTAGATGATGACTAGGCTTCATGACTCATTAGTGCATTAATGGTTTTTTGATGACTAGCCTAATGACTCATGCTTTGTGATTAATTCCTTTTGGATTTCTTAAGATATTTTGAAGTGAGAAGCTTTTAGCTTATGGTCACCACTTGCTCCTACGGTCACCTCCCTCCATCATATAAAAGTGGTCGGCCTCCTCTCTCTCCTCACTCTTACTTGATGTTTCATTTTGACTAGAAAAGATTATGATAGTATTCGGGGTGTATGGAATTTTATAGTTCATTTCATTCCATCACCCGATTTCCACGGCAACTTCATTAACCGATCGTCCACGGATTTGGACGAAGTGAGACAAAGTCATCTACTCATTCTTTACATCAATCTTGGTCGTCTCTTTTGGCAAACTTGACGACCGAGTTGCCTCGAGTCAGAGGCGGGAGCCCGTTTAAAGAACCGATCATGTGGTGCCACCTCGACGAGGATATCGGAGATCGACGCGATCGGAGCAGCCGCAACGGAGCGTGGGATGATGGTTGAATAACGAATGACTCGGATCATTCGGTATAACCTTTCTACACTCTTTACTGTTTGTTAGTTTAGCAATAATGGCAGATCCGGGTTAAAGTATACGATAGCGCCAGTTAAAAAGTTTTTGTTCCGCATTTGGCATCTGTAGACTGCCGGGGCGCTAAGGTAGACTTACAGTGGTATCAGAGCCTCACCATTTTGCTATACTAACTTGTGCTAACGCGTTTAAAACATCGATCCGACCGAAAATCGAAAAACACAAAATCCTAGCTCGACAGTTCTGTTAATTTTAAATGGTCTCAAAATTCATTTCTGTATATCTTAAAAATCCGTGCAGGTGTTTTTAAGAGCCACGACAAAATTTGGGGTCGTGATCCCTCCAAGCTGCCGCGGAAGGGCGGCCAAACCCATGGTTTGGCCGCGCATCCGCGGCCACGTGTGGAGCACGTGCTCCCAAATTTGGTCAGTGTGTTCTGTGTTGGATTTTGTGATTTTTGGTATATATCTTTTTGGCCCAGGTTTTGTTACTGTTCACCAGTAAGCAGTGGGGCCCACTTTTTGATATTTGGTCTTTGGTCGATCGAAATTTAAACACGTTAGTTTACAGTGCTTACATTATATCTCCGACCGGGAATGTCATTTGATCGGTAAACCGCGTTTAATTGCTATAGTTCTTTTAGACGGGTTTGCGAACGTGACATTCGCGTTGATGTTTTGTGTTGTGCTGTAATGTTGCGGATTTGTCGTGGTGGATAGCAGTGTGCAATGGTAGTACAGTTTGAGTTTATTTGTACATTTGATATTGCGGGGCGAGCGTCCAACTTGTGGACTGCCGTCACTGCCTGTTGTATAATATTCTTTTGGGGCACGACCAGGTTGCGGTCGATGTACCTATTGTACTATTTTTCATTACTGTACTAGGTTTTGCCCCGAGACGGAGTGCACGGATAGCCGGGTTCGGGAAAGCAACGGGTCCGCATCTCATGGCTTTGAGAGGCAGAGGGGCCCCACTTCAGAATTGGCAGACTATTCGCCGCACTCGTAGGGGGTACAGGTTGACCCAAGGAGGGGTGCTCAATTTACCGGATTCCGTGAAGTGCCGGGTGTTCCATTCACTATGCTGTGGGGACTACCTCGCTTCAGGTTTTGGCGGGTAACTTGCCGCACCTGTAGGGGTCTAGGTTTCATTGCACAGGCTATCCACACGACAGGGGAATGTCGAGTTTCAGCAGCGGCTCTGTGAAACTCGGGGATCCCAGATATCTGTATTGTTCTGTGATGCTTATTACTTTTCTGTAATGTTGCATATTATCACGCCTGGAGCGATTATTGTATATTGGCTTATATACTATTAGATGTTGTATATGTTTTACACCCGCGCTAGTCCAGTCCCCGCTCTGTCGTTAGTTAAGTAACCTAACGGGTGATGACGGGACCCAGCGACGAATGCGGATGGCATATACGTACATTTTATTTTCGTTCTTTTCTGGTGTGATCGAATGATGGGACTGTGTTGATTCTGATCAACGCAAAGTAAAACAAACCTGTTTGAGTTGTTGGAACAATTTTTAAAAGCTGTTATTACAAAGACGTTTCTTTTTGTTATGAATAGAGGTATTCGGTGTGAATATCCAGCACCTCATTCGACGAGGCAAGGGCTGATATCCCTTCACCGGGAAAGACCCCTTGAACAGAAGTTTGCGTCTGGGTAATAACTTTACTATAGTCGATTACATGTTGCTTTGCATAGCGGTATTCAGTGGAATATCCTGCACCTCATTCCATGAGGAAAGAGCCGAGATCCCTTCACCGGGAATGACCTCTTTAGCAAAAGGTTTTCGCCTCTATATTTTTATAAAAAGCTATCAGGTTCCTTCAGCGATATCAAGTTCACTACGTTAAAGGTTTTTCGCCAAAAACCAGTCGTAGCCCTCCGTCATTTCTTATGGATGGTCAGTAGTATTCAAGCTATGTTTGTTGGCTTTCGTCAAGGCATAATGTTTGGTAGCTGCTGGGTATTCATTTGTTGCATAGATAGATGAGTTGGTTTGGGACAGTCGTATTACCTTGTTGGCTTTCGTCAAGGGTATGTACGGGTGGATTCAAATTAACAAGATAATGACGGGCAGAACTTGACATGTGACTTATGATTTGTTGACTTTCGCCAAGGTCATAAGAGCATGGGGCAAGAAAATGATATCGGGAGTTTCTAAAGAAACTGAAACTGGCCAAGTATGCGCATACCTTCTGGAGTATGAATAACGTGGATGCATTCCATCACGTTAACATGCGATGAGAGTTGGATCCCGATTCCCACTGATGAGTTGGTTTACTCTTCGGGTGATCCCGATTGATTCTTCTTTAGGTTTGGAGGAGAATTTGACAGGACAGTGGGAGGTTTCCGGATTAGATAAAGTGATGACCATTCTGATCTAGGTTAGAGTGCACGCAGAGTGTTTCTTTTCTCTCTCTCTTTGGCAGCGACCTTTGACCGACCCTAGACTATGACTCAATGACCAGGTTGACCGAACCTTCTTAAAATACTGGCTTTTGGATTGTCTATGTTGCATAAGTCATTGCCACTCCTTCTTTTACCCTTTGAATTTCTCAGAACACCCGTATTACTACGGATATCCACTTCCATTGGATAGATCCATCGTATGGTTATATACGAACTCGAAGGAACTTCTTCGAGGATGGATCCAGGTTCAGGAGAAATAGAATTGGTTTATTCAGTTGTCTTTTATTATCACCTTCTCTCAGGTTGCGAGAGCTCCTTGGTTTAGGAGTGTACACCTATTACGCTTATTGGATAGTCTTATTCCAAACCATAGGCTGGTGCCGAAAGGTAGGGAATGAAGAAAACCAATTAGCCTAAGTAGGGTGCGCAGAAGGTAATATGTAAAGACAAAATAAAGGGATTAGAAAGAGGGCAAAGTAAATTGCGACTGATATCATTCACGACCAAAACCGCGTACTTCATCGCCGCTCCTATTTCACCTTTAAAAGAATAAGGTATTATTCAGTTGTCTTTTATCGTCACCTTCTCTCGAGATGCGAGTACTCCTTGGTTTAGGAGGGTACACCTATTATGCTTACTGGATAGTCTTCTTCCAAACTATAGGCTGGTGCCGAACGGTAGGGAAGGAAGAAAACCATTTAGCCTAACGATGGTGTACAGAAGGTAACGACTAAAGACAAATAAAGGGGATTTGGAGAGATGGCAAAGAGATATACGGTTGAAGTCATGAATTGGATTATGGAAGAGGCATTGCTATGAATACCAGGAAACCCCTACGAAACATTTTCTTGTTTCAGTGCATTGTTAAAGGAAAAACTGTTTTCCCGATTAGACACTTACTCCAAGGGTATGTATTTACCAGGTTTCATTCTCATATCTGTATGGTTTTACAGATGATGAGTGGGAGTAAGATATTGGGAATTGGGTGATCATCCTCATTATATCGGAATTCGTTGTAATTGGTGATATTTGAGGAAATCACCAGGGTACAGTTTTCCATCTACAACGCACATGTTTTGAGTTGTTCAACTCAGCGGACTTATACAGAGTATTGTATGTTGTCCAGTGTCCATCAGGACAAAGGGGTAGGTCCTCGTACTATGTTCTGTTTACTTATAACTTCTCTAGTATTTAGACGAGTGTTTCGTAGAAATACATGGTCTAAGTTTTGAGAAGTTGTGGGTATAAGAATAAAGTAGAGAACCAGGTATCACAAGTATCGGGATTCTTCAAAGAGATCGAAGATGTAGATTCTTGTGATTGGTATTCAGATGATAGTGATGGTTTTGAGAAACGAGTTTTCTCTTTCAGGTTACTCATAATTGGATGGATTCCTAAGTTGAGTAATGCTGATTAGCCTCTTTCCATTAAGTTGATATGCACTGGAGACAGCTGCATGTATTGAATCTGGTTCCAATTAAATAAGTGCCAAAGTTTCTATATTGGATATAGAATAGTTCGTACCTTAAAACATATTAAGGTACGGGGAGTTGTCCAGCTTATGATTAAAACCAGATTCTGGATAACTCAGGGCACGATTCTGTAATGGCTGTTTGTGGGTTGACCCTGGCTATGACGAGGGTTGATATTCTACCATTTGGAAGATCAATAGTGATATTGTTCTTGACTCGCCACAGTTTTAGTAAAAATGGATCTTTTTCAGAAAACAGTAGTGGGAGTATGGTAGAACTGGAAGTGATTCCAGAACCGCGAACGATTACGGAAAATTTAATAGGACCTATGCATTCAATCAGGTTTGACATTCCAATAGCCACTCCGCAGGTATGGTAGGTAACCTCAGACACCCGAGAGGTACTTCGGTAGGCTCAAGGACGGTGTCAGGGAGGTTCTTATCTACCCAGACTTGACACTACTGTTGTTCCAGGTTATGAGACCCGGTAGGAGGGTTGTCGTAGTCAGTGGGAGCAGCAGAAGCATAGTGGGCAAGTAGCTTATGTCTATTTATAGACTAGAGCAGTTATAGCGGAGATAGATCATCTGATTTTGATGTGACAGTCATAGGTTTGACTTCAATCAGAATAAGGGATGGATCTGTTAAGAAGGTAGTAGGGTGTGATGTCATGGTATCTGGATGACATACACAGAGTGGGAAGTAAAATTCCTATACTATGATCGGTTGTACTATGGTCATCACACAGTTGTTTCTCCAGACAGGACATGGATATAATATTAGACATTCTGGTTACTAGATCTATGGTTTTAGATCTAGATTTGGGTGGTTTCCCAATGTGGGTACTTTGACAGATATTCTAATGGTTTTTAGAATAGTTGACTCCTAGCATGGTAGTGTACCTGCAGGTGATGGAGTCACCCTCTCTAAAGGTGTCATATAGACTAAAGGGGAGAGGGATGTGCATGATTGGCAGATCACTTGCTTAGGCAATTGAGTCAATCATGAGATGTCAAGTACCGCACCAAATGTTGTTTTTGTACTAGATGCAATAAGTTTGTATTAATCCAATCCTGGAGAAACATAAGGAAGCAGTTTTAGAACATTAGTACATGTTCTATGGATTTGATAACGGCAGCCTCTTTCGGGAGACGGTTATCATTCCAGGCTTCAAAGGTGACATGGATGACAGAGTGATTGTCAGAGTTTTAGTTTTCCCTCTGACGAGGGACAGTATTATGGACAGGTGGTTCCAGAGGATACTGTGGGTGGCATGGTGCCGGATACTGATTAGGTTCAGTGATCCATACAGTCTAAGAAGTTTGGATATGAAGTTCATTTATGAACTAAGGTCCCATCAGATATCCAGACATATTCTAAGACAGGTACTACTCAATTCGGGAGATGGCTTTCTCCGCGAACTTGAGATTAAGAGAGATACAGAAGGAAACTTCCAGGCGGATCCACTCACTGAGGCTATTTCTCGAACACAATAGTTTTACAAACGGGCTTTGTGAAACTGATTAGTAGAGGAGTTTGATGTTCGTTTTCACATGGGCTGTGAGTAGTCGACATCGCAATATTAGCCTTGAGTGCAAGTGGGAGATTGTTGGAGATAGTGCCCTCATAGTCAATTATTGGATCGCAGGTACGTGATTGCAATGATTGCGGAGGACCTATCCCGGTAGGACAGTCTTACTCGAGATGATAGTATGCTATCTGGTTTGCCTTTATCAGTCGTGTACATGTTCAGGTGACTGATTGCATGTTACACTTTGATAGAGCCCTTAGGATCTTGCTTTACTACCAACAGTATGATGGTGATCATATACGTGAGAGTTGGGTAGTTTATATGCATATCCTTAATTGTGGTCCCTAGTCGTGGGAGTTTCGAGACAGGGCATCGATACTCCGGAGTAGACTAGTGTGTACAGTCGAGACCCCGACGAGGGGCGGTGGCCGGTCTCACAAGCCACTGGTGTCAGTTGGTTCACCTAAGATGTATACATGTGCTCATTGGGTTATGAGTACACCGGACAGGACTCGCCGGGAATCTGCTAGTTAGTATTATATCTACCGTCAGATAACAGTTCCCTGGTGACATGTGTACAGGTTAGTTCATCGACCTGAGGTCGTCATTTGTCTCGTGTGAGTTCCCACTGTGCTTTGATTTCTACCCTACCACGGCTCAAAGGAGTCATGCAAACAGGTAGCTTTTGGGTACAGTCCCGAGTCATATGGAGGCACGTGAGCGGATCGGCAGGGGATTCGTCTCTCCCGGTATTGGGGGCGAGATCGTGCTGTGTCTAGGAGAGCCATTACACAAAGCCCACGGCCATGGCAGGAGATTTACTGGTAGGTACAACAGTAGTATCTCAGGGTGTTATTGGGCTTCACTCCGACACGACTTATACTGCTATTGGGGGTCTGACGTTGCTAGCCCCCTAGGCGGATATGCGATACTCATCGACGAACGGACCGGACTGTATATACATTGTCACTGTTAGGCTCAGTAGGGTTTTCTGGATGAGTTCACTCATCGGCCTCCCTTGAGTGCGCTCATCGGTCTCCCTTGAGGTCAGTCCATGGGCAGCCGTTACGCATTGCTAGTGCCGCTGACGGTTTGTGGTTAAACCCATTGCCAGGGTACTGACGAGTCATTAGAGTCCCCCACAGACAGTTTCCCAAGTTCGGGCGAAACGTTGTAGAGGCCGTATGGTTTTATGGCAGGGTTCGGAAAATGCACGTGCGTTTACGCACGTGTCAGTTTTCGGGCAGATGATACTGGTCGGCTTTGGTTTAAGCCGGATCCGAGTATTATATTGAGTAGGTATAATATCTTTGTCTCAGTTGCATTTGTATTCGGTCGTAATACAAATGCGGGTATATTTATACAGTTTCGGGGTTATCCTGAAAGTCGTTTCAGGATTACTTTTGGAAGTTGCCAGTTTCCTGTTTTGTATCAGCCGTCTTTTAACATTCGGTTAAAGACGGATTTATTTTTTCTTCAGATATGGTGAGTCAGTGTTTCTAGAAGTTTCTAGAAGGTTCTAGATAATGACTAGGCTTCATGACTCATTAGTGCATTAATGGTTTTTTGATGACTAGCCTAATGACTCATGCTTTGTGATTAATTCCTTTTGGATTGCTTAAGATATTTTGAAGTGAGAAGCTTTTAGCTTATGGTCACCACTTGCTCCTACGGTCACCTCCCTCCATCATATAAAAGTGACCGGCCTCCTCTCTCTCCTCACTCTTACTTGATGTTTCATTTTGACTAGAAAAGATTATGATAGTATTCGGGGTGTATGGAATTTTATAGTTCATTTCATTCCATCACCCGATTTCCATGGCAACTTCATTAACCGATCGTCCACGGATTTGGACGAAGTGAGACAAAGTCATCTACTCATTCTCTACATCAATCTTGGTCGTCCCTTTTGGCAAACTTGACGACCGAGTTGCCTCGAGTCAGAGGCGGGTGCCCGTTTAAAGAACCAATCATGTGGTGCCACCTCGACGAGGATATCGGAGATCGACGCGATCGGAGCAGCCGCAACGGAGCGTGGGATGATGGTTGAAGAACGAAGGACTCGGATCGTTCGGTATAACCTTTCTACACTCTTTACTGTTTGTTAGTTTAGCAATAATGGCAGATCCGGGTTAAAGTATACGATAGCGCCAGTTAAAAAGTTTTTGTTCCGCATTTGGCGTCTGTAGACTGCCGGGGCGCTAACGTAGACTTACAATAACTGTCTCCCAAATGAGGCTGTCGTTATCATATCTCTAGAACATCCACTTATGTTCTAAAACTGCTTCCGACTGTTTCTCCAGGATTGGATCAATGTCAACTTATTGCATCTCGTGCAAGAACAACATCTGGTGTGGTACTTGACATCTCATGATTGACTCAATTGCCTAAGCAAGTGATCTGCCAATCATGCACATCCCTCTCCCCTTTAGTCTGTAAGACACCTTTAGAGAGGGTGACTCCATTACCTGCAGGCACACAACCATGCCAGGAGTCGTTCATTCTAAATACTCTTAGAATGCTGTCAAGGTACCCAGATTAGGAAACCACCAAAATCTAGATCTAAAACCATAGATCCAGTAACCAGTATGTCTGATATAATATCCAAGTCCTGTGTAGAGAAACCACTATGTGACAACCAAAGTATAACCGATCGTAGTATAGGAGTATCTTTTCCTATTCTGTGTATGTCATCCAAATACCAGGACATCATACTCTACTACCTTCTCAACAGATCCATCCCCTATTCTGATGAAGTCAAACCTATGACTGTCAGGTCAGAAATAGATGATCTATCTCCGCTACATCTGCTTTAGTCTATAAATAGACATAAGCCTGATGTCCACCAATGCTTCCGCTGCTCCCACTGACTACGACAACCCTCTGGCAGAGTCATATAGACGTGCACTTCTAAAGCTAGTTTAGAACGACGCTATACTCATCCTCCTGCCGGGTCTCGCAGCCTGGAACAACAACAATGGCAAGTGTGGGTAAACAAGAACTTCCTTGTCACCGTCCTTGAGGCTACCGGAGTACCTCTCGGGTGCCTGAAGTTACCCACCTTATCTGCGGAGTGGCCAATGGAATGTCAAATCAGATTGAATCTTTAGGTTCCTTATCAAATCTTCAGTAATCGTTTGCGGTTCTGGAATCACATCCAGTTCTACCATACTCCCACTACTGTTTTTCTGAAAAAATCCATTTCTTTTAAAATTGTGGCGAGTGAAGAACAATATCACTATTGATCTTCCAGATGGTAGAAAGTTAACCCTCGTCATAGCCTGGGTCAACCCACAAACAGCCATTACAGAAACGTGCCTTGAGTTATCCAGAGTCTGGTTTTAATCATAAGCCGGACAACTCCCCGTACCTTAACATCGTTAAGATATGAACTGTTCTATATCCAATATAGAACCAGAGGCACTGATTTAATTGAACCAGATTCAAATCATGCAGCTGTCTCCAGTGCATGTCAACAAAATGGAAGGAGGCCGATCAGCGTTACTCAACTTAGGAATGCTTCCAATTATGAGTAACCTGAAAGAGAAGCAATTTCTCTTTATCATTACTATCAACTGAATACCATACACAAGTATCTACATCTTCGATCTCTTTGAAGAATCCTGATACTTGCTACACCTGGTTCTCTACTCTATTCAAATACCTATAACTCCTCAAAACTTAGACCCTGTGTTCCTACGAAACACATGTCTAAGAACTAGAGAAGTTAAAAGTAAACAGAATATAGTGTGAGGACCAACCCCTCTGTCCTAATGGACACTGGACAACATACAATACTCTGTATAAGTCCGCTGAGTCTAACAACTCTTTCACTGTGCGTCGTAGGTTAAAAACTGTACTTATGGTTAAGAAGAATTACACCGCTGTTTAATGCTCCTTACCTAACCATCCACTGATATAGGTAAATGGCATCGACATAATATCAAAAGGTATATCTCACTCTATGAAAATAGACGTACAGATATATCAATTTGAAATTGGTGCACAACGGCGGATATTCAAAACCAAATATTTGCCGACCGGCAAACAGCCCAGATGATCTCCTCAAATATCACCGATTACAACGAATCCCGATATAATGAGGATGATCACCCTATTCCCAATAACTTACTCCCACTCATCATCTGTAAAACCATACATATGTGAGAATCATACCTGGTAAATACATACCCTGGAGTAAGTGTCTAATCGGGAAATCAGTTTTCTATTAACAGTACACAGTGAAACTGAAACATTGAAATGTTTCGTTGGGGTATCCTGGTATTCCTAGTAATGCCTCTTCCATTATCCAGATTCACAACTATAACCGTATAACTCTTTGCCACTTCTCCAAATCCCTTTATATGTCTTTAGTCATTACCTTCTGTACACCCTATTAGGCCAAATGGTTTTCTTCCTTCCCTACCGTTCGGCACCAGCCTATGGTTTGGAAGAAGACTATCCAATAAGCATAATGGGTGTACTGTCCCAATCCTAGGAACACTCGCAATGCCAGAGAAGGTGAAGATAAAAGACACCTGAATGTACTTTATTCCTATTTCTCCTGAACCAGAATCCATCCCCGAACTGGAACAAGTTCCTTTCGAGTTCGTATATAACCATACGATGGAGTATCCAATAAACTGTGGATCTTCGTAGTGATACAGAGTGTCCTGGAGAAATACAAAGGTGATTTAGGATTGGCGAAGAAATACTTGGTTTGGTCGTGAATATCAGTCGCAATTTACTTTGCCCTCCTACTAATCCCTTGCTTTGTCTTAACTTAATACCTTCTGCACACCATCGTTATGCTAATTGGTTTTCTTCATTCCCTACCGGTCGGCACCAGCCTAAGGTTTGGAAGAAGACTATCCAATTTGCGTAATAGGTGTACTATCTCCTAAACCAAGGAGTACTCACAACTTGAGAGAAGGTAAAAGGGAAAAGACAACTGAATAATCCTATCCGTTTTCTCCAGAACCGGAAACCATCCTCGAATTCCTTCGAGTTCGTACCTAACCATACGATGGTTTTGTCCAATGGAAGTGGACGTTCGTAGTAATACGGGGTGTCCTGGAGAAAAGGGTAAAAGTAGGAGTGGCAATGAGGTTTGCAACTTTGACAATCCAAAAGCCAGTGTTAAGAAGGTTCGGTCAACTTGGTTACTGAGTCAAAGTCCAGGGTCGGGTCAATGGTCGCTGCCAGAGAGAGAGAGAAAAGAAACACTCAGCGTGCACTCTAACCTAGATCAGAATGGTTATCACTTTTTCTAATCAGGAAACCTCCCACTGTACCTCAAATTCTCCTCCAAACCTGAAAGAAGAATTAGTCGGGATCACCCGAGGAGTAAACCAACTCATCAGTAGGAATCGGGATCCAACTATCATCGCATGATAACTTGATGGAATCCACTCAAGTCACCATACTCCAGAAGGTATGCGCATGCCTGGCAAGTTTCAGTTCTTTTGAAACTCCCGATGTGATTTTTTTACCCCAAGCGGTTTATGACCTTGACTAGGTCAACAAACCATAAACCGCCAGTCAAGTTCAACCCGTCATTATTCTGGATTGCATTAAACCCACCCGTACGTGCCTTTGACTAGGTCAACAAGGCCGCACGACTGTCTTAACCAATCCCACTTATGCAACAAACAAGTACCACTCAGCTACCGAACACTACGTCTTGACTAGGTCAACAAACGCAGCACGAATACTAAATAATACCTGTAGGAAATGACGGAGGGCTACGGCTGGTTTTTGGCGAAAAACCTTTAACGTAATGAACTTGATATCGTTGAAGGAACTGCATAGCTTTTTATAAAAATATAGTGACGAAAACCTTTACTAAAGAGGTCACTCCCGGTGAAGGGATCTCGGCTCTTTCCCCGTAGAATGAGGTGCAGGATATTCCAACTGAATACCACGATGCAAAGCAAAAGTAATCGGCTATAGTGAAGTTAATGCCCTGACGCAAACTTCTGTCCAAGGGGTCACTCCCGGTGAAGGGATCTCGGCCCTTGCCTCGTCGACTGAGGAGCAGGATATTCCAAATGAATACCACGATGCAAAACAAAAGTGAACGTCCTTGCAATAACAGCTTTTTGAAAAATGTTCCAACAACATCAGAATAGGTTTGTTTAGCTTGCATTGATCCGAATCAACGCAGTCCCATCAAATGATCACACCACAAAAAACGAAAATATACTGATGTATGTATATGCCATCCGCATTCGCCACTAGGTCCCGTCATCACCCGTTAGGTTACTTAACTAACGACAGAGCGGGGACTAGACTAGCGCGGATGCAAAACATATACAACATCTACTAATATATATACCAATATATTATATTTCGCTCAAGGCGTGATAAAATGCAACATCACAGAAATGTACAGCATCACAGAACAATACAGATATCTGGGATCCCCGGGTTTCACAGAGCCGCTGCTGAAACCCGACGTTCCCCTGGTCGTGTGGATAGCCAGTGCAATGAAAACCTAGACCCCTACGGGCGCGGCAAGTCACCCGCCAAAACCTGAAGCGAGGCAGCCCCCTTCAGCACCGTGAATGGACCACCCAGCACTTCACGGAATCCGGTAACTTGGGCACCCCTCCTGGGTCAACCTGTACCCCTTACGAGTGCGGCGAATAGCGCGCCAATCCTAGAGTGAAGCCCCCTCCGTCTCAATGCCATGAGATGCGGGCCCGTTGCCCTCTAGAACCCGGCTATCCGTGCACCCCTCCGTGGGGTAATCCTAGTACAGAAAGTAAAATATACATACACCGGGTACATCGACCGCAACCAGGTCGTGCCCCAAAAGAATAATACAAACAGGCAGTGACGGCAGTCCACATGTCGGACGCTCGCCCCGCAATATCAAATGTACATATAAAACAAAACTGTACTAACATCGCATCCAGGCTATCCCCCACGACCGATCCGCAACAACACAGCATAAACATAGAACATCAACGTGAAAGTCACGTTCGCAAATCCGTCTAACCGGGCTATAGCAGTTAGACGGGATTTACCGATCAGGTGACATTCACGGTCGCAGATATAATGTAAATACTGTGAAATAATGTTTTTAAAAATATCCGATCGATCAAACAATTAACAGGTGGGCCCCCAAGTAAAACTGTAGCAGTCACAGAAGATCTGGGCCCAAATTTAATATCCCAAAACCCCCAAAAACAGGCCACAAACCCACTGTAAAATTTTGACAGAGTGAAGACATGAGAGTGTGGCGGAACCGCGGCCCAAGGAGGGGTTTGGCCGCGGTTCCGCGCTCAGGCCGTCGACTGAAACTGTTGAATTTTTACAGAGGTCTTATAATTTCATGTACATCCGTTTTATACAACCTGAAAAATTTTTTGACACCAAAAAATTCCAACAGAAAACTGATGTGAACAAAATGAGGTTTTTTTGGAATTTCGGTCGATCGGATAAGCAAAACACATTAGAACAAGCTAGGTAAGGTTAATGGCGTGGCTTTGAAACCATGTTGCGCCACGGGAGCGCCCCGGCCTCGTACTCGAGGCCAAAATGCGGAATCAAAAATTTTCCTTACTCGGAAACCGGCGCTACCGCGGACAATGAAAACCCGGATCGTTTACCATTAACCTAATGCTAGCAATCAAGAGATGGGAAGAGAAGTATACCGAGTGATCCGAGTCCACCGGTCTTCTCTTCATCGTCCCGATCTCCCGTGGAAAGTCTTGTCTCCATATCGTCGCCTCCTCGCCGGAAAGGGCACCACATCGCCTGCGTCTTTTACGGGTTCCCGCCTCAATACCGAGGCAACTCGGGCATGAAGCCGGCAACTCGACATGCTCAAGATATGCTGTAGAATGTGTAGTGTAGAGGCTATATCTCATTTGGGGTTTGTTGCCATGGTGATGGAGGAATCAAGAATAGAAAAATGGTGCTTGCATTTTTCTAGCATGAAAATGAGATCAAGAATGAAACTCTCAAGATGAAGCTCTCTTCTTCTTCTTCTCTCTACCATGAAAAAACTTATCATCAAAGAAAAAATGGTGGAGGAAAAGAATATGAATCCATCACCTTAGAAGGAAGGTGAGTGTAGGAAAAGGTGGAGGGTAACCACAAGCTAAACATCATCATCACAAAATCAAATCAACTCCAAATCACTTCTAATCAACCAAAAGCAAGTGATAAGAAAGATAAGAATGGAATCAAAAAGATGCTATCATAATTAATCATCTTACAAATAAAACCTCCACAATATGTTATTTGCAAACTTGCAAATAACACCCTCCATCCTAAAAGTCCGGCCGGGAAAGAACAAAGGAAAACCGGCCGGAACGGAATGCAAACTGGCAACTCCAGAAAACTGGTCCCGTAATAAATTACAGGAAAACCCCGATACTGTGCATACACACCCGCATCTGTATTCCGACCGGATACAAATGCAATGAGACAAAATCTACACTGTACTAAACTAGGATCCGGCTTAAACCAAAGCCGGCTAGTAATATCCGTTCGATCCTGATCCGTGCAATACCGCACGTATCTGATCGAACCCTGCCATATAACTATACGGCCACTAGTACAAAACTGTCCGATCCTGATCCGTGCAATACCGCACGTATCTGATCGGACCCTGCCATATCTCCATACGGCCTCTACAGCGTTTCGCCCGAGAGCTTGAGTAACTGTAAGTGTGGTGGACTCTAAAGACTCGTCAATACTATGGCTGTGGATTTAACCACTAGCACGTCAGAGGTATAAGCCAATACGTGACGGGCCACCAGCTATTGACCAAAAGGGACGTCGATGAGCGAACCCATCCTGACACCCTACTGAGCCTGTCAGTGACAATATCCGTACAATCCGGTCCGTTCGTCTATGAGCATCGCATGTCGGGCCTAGGGGGTTGGTAAAAGTCAGACCCCCAAAAGCGGTACAAGTCGTGTCGGAGTGTAGCCCAGAACGCCCTGAGATACTACTGGAATACCTACCAGTAAATCTCCTGCCTCGGCCGAGGGCTTTGCGTAATGGCTCTCCTAGACACAGCGCGACCTCACCCCCAATACCGGGAGAGACGAACCCCTGAAGATCCGCTCACTGCCTCCATGTGGCTCGGGACTGTACCCAACTAAAACCTGTTTGCATGACTCTTTTGAGCCGTGGTAGGGTAGTAATCAAAGTACAGTGGGAACTCACACGAGACAAATGACTATCCCCAGGTCAATGAACTAACCTGTACACATGTCACCAGGGAACTGCTATCTGATGTCTGGTATAATCCCAACTGGCAGGTTCCCGGCGAGTCCTGTCCGGTGTACTCATAACCCAATGAGCACCTGTATACATCTTAGGTGAACCAACTGACACCAGTGGCTTGTGAGACCGGCCACCGCCCCTCATCGGGGTCTCGACTGTATACACTAGTCTACTCTGGAGAATCGATGCCCTGTCTCGAAACTCCTACGACTAGGGACCTTTTAAGGATGTGCTTATAGACTACCAGCTCCCACGTATATGATCTCCATCATACTGCCGGCAGTCAAGCAAGAATCCTAGGGGCTCTATCAACGTGTAATAGCGACATGCCAGGTCACCTAAAGCAGTACACGATGATAAAGATAAACCAGATAGCATACTATCATCTCGAGTAAGACTGTCTACCGGGATAGGTCCTCCCTCAATCATTGCAATCACGTGCCTGTGATCCAATAATTGACTCTGAGGGCACTATCTCCAACATCAAGGCCCACATTCATTTCACATGCTTCAAATTCCAGAGAACTCTCGAAGCTTCTGCCAGATCAGCAAAGATAATTAAGCAAGCTAATCTTGATTAAGCTCCTAACAAATTATTTCTAGAAGCTCCCTCCTAACTAACCTCTTCTAGAAGCCTCTCTAGCTAACAAAATTTTGGAGGGAAATTCAAAATTCAAATCCTAGATCTAGGATTTTGGGAAGTCTATAAATAGAAGCTTAGACCTAGGGTTAAACTTCTTCCAAAAAAATCCTTAGTGGTTCAATTCTTCCTTAATCTTTTCTTCCTCTACCATTAATCTCCATCTTCTTCCACAAGTTGAGTGACACGACTTGTGCGAAACCCTAACCCTAATTCCAATCCAAATTCAAGATACCGAGTACCAAATCAAGCGTGAAGCCTTCAACCTTTTAGGAGCGGAGCCGATCTCGAGCAAGTGATCCAAGCCGATCCACGACTCACGGAGACGAGCGAAGCCAAATCGACGATCGAGTTCTTCCTCTTGTAGTTCTTGAGTGATTGTAACGGAATTGTTGATATAAATAAAAGGTGAAATTCTTTAATCTTACTTTCTTTAAATTCTTGCATCATGATTCGATCTCAATTTGTAATTGTAGTTCTTGTTGTGATGTTTGAGTAAAACTCCGCTCGTAAAGGAGTCGAGACGATCAATAGAATGATGATGTAACAAATCTTAAAACGATTCTTAAGTCCTACGAGTTTTGTAAACCCTAGCAAGTTGAAGAATCGATGACCTAGTTTCGTAGCGATATGATTGATTCAAATTCTTGTTGTGTCGGTATTTAGAAAATGAATAGAATTCACAATCAAAGAATTATTTGACCGCAATCAACTACAGTGTCGGATGTAGATCGTTAGCGAGTGCGGATCGTCCACAGGGATTGTGCGATTCGTTTGTATTTTGATTTGTTTGAATTGAAAAGTTAATAGAAAATAAAAGAAAACATGATTCAAGATTTTTATCGATGAGTTTCAAGTATCACTATTCTAATCAAGAATCAAGAAAATGATAAACATCGAGAATCAAGTTTCGATAGAATTCCAATCACTTAGGGTTTCAAGATTTGAAGTAAAGCTCGTAGGAATCGAGACGATCGATAGAATGATGATGATTTAGATTCTTTTACAATTCTTAAATCCTATAACATTTGTAAATTCTTGTGAATCGAATGATCGATGACCTAGTTTCTAGGCGATGCTTTCTTGATTGTGTTCGCTAGAAACTAGAGATCAACGATCGATCATTCGATTTACTAGAAGCTAGTTTGTGAATGAGATTCATCGAAAGGACAAAAGATACGATGAGGAAACCCTAGCTTCTTCGCAAGATCCTTAACCTCGGTAAATCGTCATCGATCTAGTAACAATTCGTTAATGTATAAGAATATGAAATCATTAGATCTCATCACATCTATAGATCCGATCTACTCCTACGAGCCACACATCGAATCTTGATTGTTGGTTTGGAAATCATCACATCTCAATTCTTGATTTTAATGTTTTCTTAGATCTAGATTTTTCTAATTCTTGAAGTTCAATTTACAAATCATGAATTGTTTGTTTTCTTTTCTTTAAAGTTTCAACTCATCTAAATCGAAACACGAACGATTACACTTTCCCTGTGGACGATCCGCACTTACTAACGCGCTACATTCGACACCGTTATTGATTGCGGTCAAATAATTTTTGGTTG